>JAQFVV010006244.1:2119793-2844356 GCA_028023455.1 Epiperipatus broadwayi | reverse complement strand
TATATTATTTTACTCGATCATTTTAAATTTGGTCTCTACAATAATTTACAGGAAAGCAAGCTAAAGAATAATAGTTAACCTAAAAAAATCTGCAATATTTATATCTCTAGATCAAAAAAGCCAGCGACTATCTATTTTAAAACACAATTCAAACTTCCTCTAAGTTTTACAGCAGTCGGCCTCTTTTGATTCTGATCTTTTTTTATCTTGTTGCCCAAACTTTTACTGGCTTGATCTGGGAAAAGAAATTCATTACAATCGTAATGAATTTGTAATGAGCTCTAGAACAATGTCAATAACCTAGGGACCATCTGATCCCACCTGCGAATTATTCTAATTCATTTTATTACCAATCTGTGAATTTTGCATGTAATTGATAATTCCATTATTCTAAACATTTTATTACCAATCTGTGAATTTCACATGTGATTTATAATTCATTTAAACCAAACTTGTTAAAGAATATTTAGCTACATTTTCTAAACAAAATAACCCTTATACAATATATTATTTATATAAATGCTGCAATATATCTATACAAAAATTAATATCACTATCATTTACAGGTGCTTGTATGTGTGACAATAAACATACAACTGTTTGAATGCATATAAAACTGTGATTACATATATAACTGTGTAAATGAATATATCGCTTTGTGGATATATATACAACTGTGTAAACACATATATACAGCTGTGTAAAGGCATATACCACTGTGGATACATATACAATTGCACTAAAGAATGTTTAAAACCGGCATAGATGTGTCTATGGAGACATAAAGGTGAAACAGCTAGAAGGACAGGAATATCTGTTTCATTTCCCCAAACTTACAAAAAAATCCAAAAAAAAAAAATATATTTTACTTGGTGAAGAATATCCCTCAATAATACCACTATTTCACAACAAAACAAATGATGAAACAAAATATTACTTGCAAAATTTTTATCCTGCCTGACTGTCTGGTCTTAAAGTGATGACAGTACACTAATACCATTATGACTAAAGTATAAGGCTATACACATCTCCCTATAACTGGCTATACTAAAGCTATTTGGCTATGCTAATTTGCTAAACATGTGGTTATTACATATATATATGAGCACACAAAATTTTAATATGTATATACTGTTGGGTTGGAATAATATAACACCAATTAGCTAACTAATTTGATAAATATCACCTATATAGAAGAACACACAATATATATGTCTAACTACTGGGGTAGGGCAATTCTATAAATGATCATGCATCATCTTTGTAGAATCTAGGGGTAATAATCAAAACTAATCCTACCTAAGTTGGATCTGGGGTTTGATAAAAAGGCTTTAGGCTGCAGGCATTATATGTCCCTGTTATGGTCCCCCAGTCTTCCAATAAAAAGGCATTGTTTCCATAATCTTTCTTGATTATGTATGGTCCCTTATGTAAAGGGAAAAACTTTTTGTATTCCTTTAACTGTTTATTGCTAGCTTGTGGTGTACGCACCCACACCTGATCTCCCACATGGAAGATATGGCAGTCTCCCTTCATTTTCTTCCTCCTGTCAGCCACATGGTCCAAGTTAGCCTTTGCCCTTGACCTGTCTTTCTCGGGGTCTATAATTGAATTTCCAGCTGGAAGTGGCACCCCAATCATGGGTTGGCAGGGTTTGCCATAGTGGAGTCGTGATGGAGGAAACCCGGTAGATTCATTCCGACTATTATTTATATGACTGAGGATCACCCCAGTTTGGTTGACCCATCCTCTATGGTTTGAGCCCACATGTGTCCGATATAGTCTTCCAATCTCCCTCATTACCCTTTCACAGGGGTTTGACTGGGGGTTCCTTATTGATGTGAGTATGTGTTTAATGTCTTGCCTCTTCACCCAGGCCTTCCATTCTCTGGATGTGAATGCTGATCCGTGGTCTGACAATATAGTTTCTGGCTTTCCCACAGTTGGAAATTGCATTCTCTCCAAAACCCGAATGGCACACCTTGTATCTGCTCTCAATACTGGATATGCCCTGACATACTTCGAGAACACATCATAGGTTACCAGTAAATATTGGAACCTCTTATATGGTGGTAATGGTCCATAGTGGTCTATTGCCAGGAGCTCCTTTGGCCCTGAAGGCACTATCGGTGAGATTGAACCTACATATGATCTGTTGGGAGGCTTATCCCTAGCACAAATTTCACACCCCTGGATAGCCCTCATGACCCCTGCATATACATTTGGCCAATGAAATTGGCGTCTGACTGCCTCCTCGGTCTTCCGCAATCCATAATGGCCTACTAGCTTATGTATGTACTGAACCAACTGGAACCTGAGGTCTGGGGGCACTAATATTTTCCAAGAGTCATCTGTTTGAGGGCACATCCTCTCATCTGCAAGATACCATTGCTTATTCGGAACTTTCTTGTAATGTCCTGGTCCCTTTTATTTAAAGGTGTTTCTTGGTCTCTCAGTCGGTCCATTATTTTTTTGTACTCTGGGTGCTTTTCTTGCCAGTAAGGGAGATTTTTCAACTGGATTTCTATAGGCACTCACAACATTCATGATGATACCCTGAGGTTCTGCGCCCAATGGGGGGTTGTCAGGTTTAATAGCCACCGGGTGCCTACTAAGTACATCAGCCACTACGTTCTCCGAACCAGGACCATAAATGACCTGATAATCAAATCTCTGCAAGGCCAGGCTCCATTGAATGAGACTGTCATTTGTCAGGTAGCTCCTGTTTAAGAATTCCAGACAACAATGATCAGTCACAATAATAACCTGGGAACCAATCAGAAACTGCTTAAACTTCTCACAGCCCCAGACAATAGCTAATGCCTCCCTCTCAATGACGGTATAGTTTTGTTCAGGTCCTTTCAAGGCACGACTACTAAAATATAAAACTTGTTGCTGTTGTGCAAGATTTATTTGAAATAACACTACCCCCAAGCCAAGGCGGCTGCTGTCTGTCTGCAGATAAAAAGGTGCAGCCAAGTCTGGGTGGTACAACATGACTGTCTGAAGGAATGTTTTCTTTATCTGATGGTATCCTGGGCAAAAGCCGAGTAGAATTGGTGGTAGTAATTGCACATCCCCAGAAAAGACCGCACCTGTTTGCGAGTGGTCGGTGTAGGAAATTTCTCAATTGCCTCTACTTTATCTGGGTGTATCCGAACCCCTTCTCCATTGACAACATGCCCCAAAAATGATATTTCCCGCCGAGCAAAACAACTTTTTTTTTAGGTTGACTGTCACATTCCTCTGTATGCACTCTTGAAAGAACCCTCGCAAGTGGCACAGGTGCTCCTCCAGATCTCTGGAAGCAATCACAACATCATCCATGTAACACACACTATACCTTTTTACATGGTCTGAAAGAGTCTGGTCAAGGCACCTCATCAGACCAGCACCACTGTTGATCAGACCAAATGGAACCCTTCTGAAAACATGTGTGTGACCACCATACCGAAATGCTGTATATTTACGGTCTCGAGGATCTAGCACCATCTGCCAGTAGCTGGAGGTGAAGTCTAATGTGGAGAAAAAACTCTTCCCGGACAACCGCATAAAAATCTCCTGAATCCGTGGTGGTGCATCCCTCTCAGGGATAGTGATCCTGTTTAATTGCCCCGCATCCAGGCAGATCCTGACAGACCCATCTTTTTTTTTACGACAATCAATGGGTTATTGTATGGTGATGGACTTTTTTCAATAACCCCCCAGTCTACCATTTGTTGTATTTGAGCATCAACTGCTGCCTGATATTGGAATGGGATTGGGTAAGTCCGGGTCTGAAAGTATGTCTCTTCCTTGACCCTGATCCTATTAGTATACACCTGGATTGTTCCTGGGGCATTGGAAAATGCTCTCTGGTTATCCTTCAAGACCATCCTCAGCCCCATTCGTTCCTCTGGTTGAATAAGAGAGGTCTCGGTGATTTTTGTTGTGATCTAGGTGTCATCTATGTCTAAACTCGTATATTGTACTCTGCCCCCAACCTGGCTGGACAAGCCTTCAATACCAAGGCTCTCCTGATACAGGGTCACCATATTATTGTGCATCTATGTCGGCTCAGAAAATCTGCACCAATTACCACCTCCTGTAGCAACCCATCCATCACTAGAAATGGGTGGCCAATCATAGTCTGTCCCCACTTCAGGTCCAACCACACCTGGTACCCTTCTGTTTTGGTTTTTTTTCCATTGGCCATCGTCAACTGAAAAACCCTGATGGGCAACTTTGGGACCGTAGGTGCTTGAACCTCCAGCCAAGTCCACCATTTCTTTGAGATCAAGGACATTTGGCTACCCGTGTCCACTAATGCAGACACTCTCTTCTTACACACCTCAATGCCAATAGTTGGGCATGGTCCAATCTGGACCCCAGGTTTTGGATCTTCAACCTCCATGATGGCGGATACTGGGTTGGTATGTTTTTTTTTTAATAGCTTCTCGGAGGAACAATCTAACGGGGTTCCTCTGTAGTTTCCTGACTGCCTATCTCTATATGGTCCATTTACCCTCATTTGATTTTGGTGTTTTGGTATATGAAATCTTTGGGGTCATTGGCCAGAGATCATCATGGACTGGCATCTAGGGGATTCTATTTTGCGCATCTTTTCTGGTGGTTCTTTGGGTACAGGGGTGAAATCGATGGTTGTCAGGAATCCTGCCATCTCTTCTATGGCCCGTATCCTAGACCCCAACATGAGCTGTTGCACCCTCATTGGCATGTTTTGCTGAATGACCCGGATCATCTGGGTATCTGTAAAGGGAAATGCAGTCAACGATCGAAGTCTGGCCACCTGCCTCAAGAAAAACTGTGCATGAGTCTCCTTGACCACTGATCCATATGACTCCCCAAGGATAGAATGGTAAATTCCATCCTGGCATTCCTCACTCCAGAATGTTTTTAATAGAGCAGCTGAGTACTGCTCGAAAGTGTGTGGTCATTCCGCACAACAGTCCCACCATGATCTGGCATACCCCTGTAGGTAGTGGATAGCAAGGGTTACTTGGTCTGCCACCAGGACTGCCTGAAAGCAGAACAACTCACCCAGGCTTTCAATATGGGTCCTTGGGTTCTCTCCAGCCTCTCCCCTGAAGCTCTTTACTTGTATAAATTTAGAAAGGTATGTTTGAACCCCTGGTGTTGACTCTGGTGGTCTCCCAAGACTTGGCCCCCCTAAATCTCCTGAGTTCTGATAGCTCTTACAAAACATGGTAGTCTGCTCATTATTGGTCATATGGGGACCCTGCACACTACCTTTCATCTCCTTAATGCTGGAAATATTTCCTACCATCTCCTTAGAGTGGATCAAGTGCCCAGTGAGGTCAATTTCCCCCATGGCAGTTGTGGGCTTAAGCTCAAAGTCGATCCTAATAGGGTTTTGTATGGCCTCTGACATCTCTAGTTTCCCACCCTTCACCTCTTCAATTTCTTTCTTCAGCTCCTGTAGAGCATTACTCATCTTGCTCCTTTCTTGTATTGCCGCATCATTGTTCTGTGCTACATTCTGCGTCAATTCAGAAATCTTATCTTGGATCTCTCCTCGCTCTTCTTGTAGCCTTTGTACCACCCTATCCTGTTCTTTCCATTTACTGGCCACATTCCCTTCAATTTTGCCAACCACCCCATCTACATATGTTCGCTGATGCTCAACCTTATCCTGGATATGTTCAACTTTTCCTCTGAGTGCCTGTATAGTTCTACCAGTATCTTCTTTCTGTTCGTTCAGGAGCACCGTGAACTTATTTTGTATCTCCTCATGCTCCTGCTGGCAGTTTACCCCCAATCTCCCCAACTCCTTCTGTAACTTCTCTATATTTTGATTATTTTCCTCCATTTTTCTGCCTAGGGTTTGCAAACCTTCCCCAATCTCCATTTTATGGGCTTGCAAATCTTCCACCCTCCCCAATCTCCATTTTATGGGCTTGCAAATCTTCCCTTATTTTAAAACCCCATTCCTGTTGGACTGTCTCCATCATCATTTTCATCTGTAGCCAGAAGGTTGGTGACATATTTTGGCTTCCCTCCATGCCTTTCTCAGTTTTTAGCTTGTGTATTTCTTTTTGAGAGGGTTCTCCCATGGCTGCTGACTCTTCCAAGCTCCTTCTTTCATCGGACTGGCTGGCACTCACTTCCCCTTCCTCTTCTCTTTTCCAGATCGCAAGGTAATCCCCTTGTACCTTTCCTTTTCTGCCTTGGCTACACTAGCCATTTCGCTTGGTTCCCCTGGGATTATTAGACTTTCTGAAGGCCCATTTCCCATGTCTAAGTCTACATTGACTCCTTCCAATTCTTCTTCCCCACTTGCTCCTCCTATTGTTTCTTCCTCTGTACTGCTGTCCATAATTGTTCAGCTTTGACTTTGCCAATAACCAATAACACAAATTATTAATATTTTTTGTCAATGGTTATTTACTGACTCTCCCCCGAAAATGGCTCTCTCTCTCTCTAATTCCTAACTTTCAGACCACTGCATTCCTTTATTAACCTATCCTTACCACTGATCTCAATAACCACTGCCACTATCAAGTTTAAGCCCTGTTTACATCTAACATACTCAAGTATTTTATAAAAAAAAAATTTAAAAGTATATAGTAAAAGCATTTATGTAAAAAAAAAAAATTTAAAAAAAATTATATTACCAATTGCACCTCCTTTCTTCCTTCACTGAAGCCGATCATTCCTAAGAAAAGACTTAAAAAAAATTTATTATGAAAAATTTTGCTTTCTATGCCAGGTTTGATCTGAAGTACATGTATATATCTCCATTTATTTAATTTACCTTGACCTTGCCTCTTTTTGTTTCATTGCTCATTCTCCAAACCAATCCAAATTTTTATAACAAGTTTAAAGCAATAGAGCCCCTTTATGCAAACCCTTTTCTCTACCCCTGATGACAAAATTTATATGAGGATGACTATCAACCTATTCAAATCACCCCCGGGCACCAGTCACCAGTGAGCAAGAAAAACACCACATATATAACCTAAGATTCCAATTTCTAATATGTATGTGACACACCTAATATCCGGTTGACACATCCTGCATACATTCATGCTATATCTGAGCCAGAGACACTTTTAAAATTCTTTACTTAAAGTAAACAGAGTCTCAGTAAATAGACAAAAAAAAAATTATAAAATTTATATATATATATGGCTCATGTGATGTGTGTATATAGTTAAGAATACCTCTCCCAGTTGCAATACCATAATTTAAAAAAAAAATTTTACATATATTTTTCAACATATATATCAATTCAGAGCCTGTATTCAGTTCAGGACCTGTATTCAGTTCAATGCTTTTATCAGTTCAGGGCATGTGAATTAACTAACTGGTTGTTCATACTCAAGAGAAAAAATATACATATGCCAATGTTGTTAAAAAAAATATTTCACAAAAAAAAAATCTTTTATATATATATATCATCAACACCCACACACTCTGTTTAGGGTGTGTAACTAAGTTTGTCCATGCATGGCATTCATATTTGGAGAGAAAATATAATATAAATGCATATTCAAAAAAAAAAACACATATATTCAATTTAGGGCCTATACCTGGTTCAAGACCATGTTCAGGGCCTATACTCAGTTCAGGGACATGAACATCAATTGAAGAAGCCCACTGACTTAAGCATCCATAATCAGTGAAAAAAAAAATTACACAATCAGGAAAAACAAAAATTTGTACTCATATATCTATCTTTCAGGGTCGTGAAAATTAACTAGGCCCCACGGAAGGGCGTCCATAATCGAGGAAAAAAAAACCTATGTAACAGTCAGATTTGTACACTCATGCAACAAAATTCAGAGCCCAAGCAAAATATACCAAAGCTGACCGGAGTGAGGTAGTTGAGACCTCTAATCTGACCAAACTCCAACTCATCTGCCAGTACTCCAAATTTAACACCTTATGAGTGACATTCCTGAGGCTACACTCAGTCCTCATTTAACCGTGAGCCGACATAGACCAGGTAGAAACACGAGACTTAAGATCATTACTAACCTAACTAAATAAGTGATATATAACACTTAACACTCTATTAATCTTAACTACCAGACATACACATATAGCATATAAACTCATTAAGAAATTGGAGTAATGAACTGTGACATTTAATAATATACTGTGGATTGGATAAAATACTATGGATTGGATAAGATACTGTGGTTTGGCTTGATCTAGAGTCTGAGCAAGAAAGATATACAACAGTTTATATTTAAAAAGATTTATTAAAACAATAACATATGATCTAACATAAAATATCATAATGGCAGGGATTGTATAATCTTCGCAAGGTATTCAATACAGGCAAGCATGTTACAATAGTTGGGACTGTTATCAAGTACATCTGTTCCCTTTTAAACATATTACAATACATGTGTGTGTGAGTTATAGAGGTCATGCCTAATTATTTAATATGCTCGTCTTATGAATTTGACTTGCTTAAGTTAGGAGTTGATACTTTAGTAGAGATGATGATGAGTACAGCCAGTTTTAATGGCTGTTATATATACTAATTAAATGAGCAACTAAATAAGCTCAGTATGATGCAGATTCAACCTGATAACCAGATTCAAACTCCAGTCTAAAGCTGAATGATTAATTACTATGGGAAAAAGAACTGGTTACCATTAGGTTCACATATATGTGCTATGGCGCTATATAAAATATTAAAGAAATAAACTTGCAGTGCGAGTGAGTGGTTATTCAAGAGCTTCAGCATCAAATGCTCGGTTTGCTCTGAGACCGACGGTTTGCTGCTATTGATATATGAACATAAAGTTCAGGAAGTCGGATTGGCTTTAGGAAAAATCTGGGTCCGCATGCCCCAGTTCTAATGAAGATAGCCATAACCCGAACTAAATAAAGGGGCGGTTTGTTACCGTGAACCCTTGTCAGAGGCAGCAAAACGTAACACATATAAGTGTACTATATAAAAACACACCCGCAATGCACGCAATATATATATAAAAGCAATAAGTATGCATATAATTAATTGCGCCTAAAACAGATAGCTTTTATCTGTCAAGCTAATTCAAAACAGTTCTTAAAATTAGCATTATAAGTATGCTAATAAAATGGGCTTAAACTACATAAAAATAATCTAGTTAAGATCCTGAATCTGCATATAAATATTCTTAATTAAGGAGGGAAAGTATATTCGATGGGACTTAATACAAACATTAGCAAATATACTTTATCATCTCTAGACAATATATATATCCCCTTCCAACTAATAGATATCAAAGGTTATAATATAAGATCGGTTAAGCAAACCTTAAAAAATACGATTTTACAATATATATATATAACTATGATAATAACGAGTGGTTAGCGCATTCGTTTATTACCAATATTATAATTTCGAAACAATGATTCAATAAAATAAACAATGCTTTTAAAATGTCTAAGTGAAGATTACAATTATCTCCTTTATAAATTACTTACTTAGTTTCATTGTCTCGAAATCTGAGCATATTATCACATATTAAACATAACAAAATGCATTTAAACAAAATATTAAAATTACTGAAATTAGGCAAGACCGTTAGTTTGTAGGAATTGAAGAGAATAAATTTCGGACATTTAATGAGTATAAAAAAAATATGAAATCTTTTAATTTATAAAAGATTTCAGCAGTTTATAAAATTAAAGTAAGTGATTTTTTTTTCTTTTACATTATATATAAAGTTACACAGATTGATAGTTTCTTTTTATAAGAGGGTAAAAATTAAAGAGTTTTTATAATTTAGATAGAACGTTCTTTTTAAAGTGTTATAAGAATTTATAGATTAAAGTTCATACTGCAGTTTTTAAAATCATTACCATCTCTCTGCCTCCTTGGTTGGACTTGAAGCGTATATCAATGATAGTGGCTGGAATAGGGCGTCTGACAGCATCATAATCTTCAGTGGCCTTTCAGATAGGTTAAATTTCTTCATATTCTCCATGCAGGTTGCTGGAAAGTCTATTCAAAGGTATGTTTAGAGGAACTGAGAGTAGCCATCTGGCTTAAGAGCCAGTAAATATATTATTTTACTCGATCATTTTGGATTCTGGTCTCCACAATAATTTACAGGAAAGCAAGCTAAAGAATAATAGTTAACCAAAAAAAATCTGCACTATTTATATTCCCTAGATCAAAAGCCAGCGACTATCTATTTTAAAACACAATTCAAACTTCCTCTAAGTTTTACAGCAGTCGGCCTCTTTTGATTCTGATCTTTTTTTATCTTGTTGCCCAAACTTTTACTGGCTTGATCTGGGAAAAGAAATTCATTACAATCGTAATGAATTTGTAATGAGCTCTAGAACAATGTCAATAACCTAGGGACCATCTGATCCCACCTGCGAATTATTCTAAATCGTTTTATTACCAATCTGTGAATTTCGCATGTAATTGATAATTCCATTATTCTAAACGTTTTATTACCAATCTGTGAATTTCGCATGTGATTTATAATTCATTTAAACCAAACTTGTTAAAGAATATTTAGCTACATTTTCTAAACAAAATAACCCTTATACAATATATTATTTATATAAATGCTGCAATATATCTATACAAAAATTAATATCACTATCATTTACAGGTGCTTGTATGTGTGACAATAAACATACAACTGTTTGAATGCATATAAAACTGTGATTACATATATAACTGTGTAAATGAATATATCGCTGTGTGGATATATATGAATATATCGCTGTGTGGATATATATACAACTGTGTAAACACATATATACAGCTGTGTAAAGGCATATATCACTGTGGATACATATACAATTGCACTAAAGAATGTTTAAAACCGGCATAGATGTGTCTATGGAGACATAAAGGTGAAACAGCTAGAAGGACAGGAATATCTGTTTCAATATATTTAAAAAATATTTAAAATATAAGGCCAAAGTTATAGTTTGCCATTTTTAGATAAAGCTAAACCTTTATCATACAGTTCCCCATTTAAAAAAACATTTCAGGGTTCTTTTTCATATTTTTTCTTTTTCCATAATGAATATATCTATCCATTATTGGAAATAAGATATGCTTTTTTTAGGTTTGGTATTACATGTGCTGGGTATTTACAATGGCACAGAAGTGTTGTATTATGTCAGCTGGTGAAGGATAGCTTCAATGGCATGAAGTGCCATAAAAAAACTTACAACAACCTGTTTTTATTTAGTATTGTAATGTGTTTTTTCCTTTTTCCATAATGAATATATGTCTTCATTTTTTTGATTAAATTTGAAGTTTGGTATTACACCTGGTTTGATGTATTGCTCCAGTGACTTATTTTTCTAAGTTTGTGATATGTTTAAAATAAAGCCTCCATGGGATCTGTGGACAAATTTTATTAATTAACTTTGCCCACATATCCCTCAGAGGAGTTAATTTAAACATATCACAGACTTAAAATAATATGTCACTGTAGTAATATGTCATAGCAGGAATATTACCAAAGTACCTCCCAATTTAGAATTTTATTGCACAATATAAACTAATAAATCCAGAAACCATCAAGTGAATAACATAAATTTATAGCATGTTAAAAAGTAATGGCACAATACTAAGTACTGTTTCAATATATTGCATAACAACAATGGAGATTATATATATATAAAATTGGAAAAATGTATTATCTTTCATTGTTGGTTTGCAATTGTTTCATTTGCAAAAATAAATTTAAAAAATCTAATTGTCAGTCATATCTAAATGATGGCTTGAATATATAAACTAGAATTTATAATGTAACTGAAATTTGTGTAAATATATCATTCATTTATAAATATTTACTTTGCAAAAACAAATTAAAAACCTTAATTTTAAAATTGCTTTTTTTAAAAAACTTTTTTTTAATTGTTTATTTTGTGTTGTGTAATTTTTGATTAATGCATCTTCAATATGTATTTAGAATGCTTTATTTATGCCCACTTTTCATTGGGTTATGAACTATGGAAGATTCAATAAATGTTCCTGCATTATAATGGATGGGGTCAAAGCTATGACAGGGACTGAAATTTGTTTTTGTGGACTTTTGAAACAGAATAATATTAACTGCTCTACTAATATTATACAAGGAGGTAATAGATCTCTGATTTATTGAAAGTTTTGCCATCTCTTTAGTAAAATTGATACTGCATATGGTGATTTGCTTCTTTATTCTATTATTCACTGGTTGAATGCAGGAAAATGCTAGGAACACTTTTTTGGCATTCGGAAAGAAATATTCATATTTTTTAAAAATGATATGAATTTTGACCCAACTTGAAAATCAAATGCAAGATCCCATATTTTTATCAAGTCTTGTATTTATAGCAAATATGTCTAAGCATTTAAATGAGTTAAAATTAAAATTGCTACCTTATTATATTGAAGCAAAATTAGCATTGGCTAATAACGTTTTTTTTCTAAATTGTAAAGAACATTTTGAAGAAATGAAAAATTTTGAAGCATCTTCATT
Source organism: Epiperipatus broadwayi (assembly GCA_028023455.1). Classification (NCBI taxonomy): domain Eukaryota; kingdom Metazoa; phylum Onychophora; class Udeonychophora; order Euonychophora; family Peripatidae; genus Epiperipatus; species Epiperipatus broadwayi. Next base: position 2,831,895 of record JAQFVV010006244.1, on the reverse strand, counting down.
TACAGCTTATATAAAATAAAATGAAGAAATCATTGAGGATTTTGAGAATTAATTTAGTGATTATAATGATGGAGATATTTCAATTTTACTCAATTCTTGTCTATCAACATTGAAAATACTGGATATGTGTGATTTACAATCAGATCTTTTTTATACTTGCTAAAGTGAAAAATATATATTTTTAATTACTACCAAGAGAGAGATACCCAACACTGAGGAATTTGAACTCAAGATGTGCTCAATGGTCATGATCACATATATTTATTAAGACAGTACTTTTTTAACATTGAAAAGTAATTAAATCAAAGTATAGATATAACAGATAATTTTTTTTCCAAATTTATTGTGATTGGCAACTACAAGCATCAAGATTGATATAAATGAAGCTAAACTACTGCAGAGTTCTTGTTAAAATGAAATAATTATCACATCTTGTCTATCTATCTAAATAAAAAAATTTATAAGCACTGGGACTTTACTTATGAAATTTTAGTGCCATTGTTAAACCTAACTAATGATAGCACTCTCCAAAACATTTAATATATATACACTATATTTATTCTGGATGTAGCTCTCATGTATTTTTTTTATGCAGTACTTACTGCCTAACAGTAAACAACCATGATTTAGATCATTACATTAGAATAATGCATAGTTTTGTTTCATGAGTGACTTTTGTTCTGTATCATTTTTTACCCTGTGGATGTTTAGCACATTAGCAGAGTGATGGATTTGGATAGCTAAAGATTGCTGGAAGGAAGCTCATCTATTCCCTGTTGATGCTTGAACTCCTAACTAATTATTCTATTAGCTATTTTTTAACTTTAAATTGTGACTTGTACTAGGTTTTTCTCATTGATATATGTATAGAGACATTAAACATATATTAGATTCTCAATCCTTTATGTGGAAATGATGCTTTAATTCTATTTATATTTTAGAATATTAAATGAAACTATATTGTCATTGTAATTTGTTTTGTTTTCGTTTTTACATTTTATCAAATTATTTATATTATTATTTTATACTAGAAAAATTACATTACTATTAATTTTTTTCTCCTTATAAGAAGGTAAAGGCAAAATCTACTCTACTATTTTGATTGCTTGTTATTATTTTGCTATTTCTTCCTATATAAAATTGAGAGCTATTTAAATATTTATATGTATTTCTTAAGCATATGGCCATCTAGGCTTATAAAATGTTAACTGAATTCATATAAGAAGACTAAGTAGATAAAATGTAATAATCCACAGTAGATTTCACAAAATTATTGAAGATGCATGTTTTTATTCTGCAGTTTATAATTAAGGAACTGAAGCTAAATATTTAAAACTGTAAAATGAAAGTGAGTTACTTATAAATTGAAAACAGAGTAGAAAGCCAATGGTATAAATACTATTAAAGACAGTTAATAATGTTTTTAATAATCCATGACATAAGATGGCAGACTAAGCCCTGAGTACTGTTTCTTTGGAACGGAATAAATATGAGAATTTTTTAATCATATAACAAAAATATTATTTGTGCTTGTACTAATTAGGAATGACTAATTTTAAATAAATGTAAACTTTATTTTTACAAAGTTTGTACAGTTTATTTTTTCAATTGGACCTTGCAAAATGACAGTACTTTACACTATATTATAATAGTAAATAACTATTTATTTTTTAATTCTTTCATTTGTGAAACTATTTTACAGTTTTTCTCAGAAAGACAGCACTTTACTTACATGTTTTGGAAAAACAATGTTGTCCTATTGTTATGAGTAATACTTTTTATGTTGCTTATAAATCTTTTTGTAGATTATTTAAGAAATTTTTTTTTTTTTGTTTAATAATAAATTTCTTTACAACAACAAAGTACCTATAATATTTTGTAATAATTTAAATTTTTGAAATTGACAATTTAATCATTTTATTTAAATTCTTTTACTATAATTGTATGGAAAGAGTAGACCTAAGCATTGAAAGATCAAAGGTTAACATTAAATTTTAAAATCAACTTCAATTGAAAATATTAAATGTTTAAAGGAATCTGCTGTACAAATTGTATTTTGGGAAAGTATGAAAGTTTAAAAAAAACATTTAAGTTAATATTAAGATGATTAATAAATTGTTGAAAAGAAGAAAAGAGAAATGTTCAAATTTTAAAGATGTTAATGGAATACTGCTGATCTAGGATGATGCATGGATTTTACCTGTTGTTGGGGTTTAATAGTGATATATGACCCACTACCTTGTCTTAAACATATTTGCCATCTAATAATTAGGTAGGCACTATATGCGTACATTGTTTACACTATATAAGAATTGAGTGGTAGAACCTGAAACAGTATTTCAGTCTGCATTTGTTGAAAGCTCTCAATTTTTCATAGTTCGATTAAAAACTAAATTTTCTTTTAGAAAAAAAAAAAAGCTTAAGTATGTTTGTCTTATTAACTAGCTAGCATTCAATTAATAAATGGTGCTCTTCAGTATAATTTTTCTGCTATTACTAAGAGCAGAAAAAATCAAAATACTTTTTAAAATAATATTTTATATATATAATTTTCATTTTATATGTTTTAATCTTTACTTTTATTTTCAATAAATTTATATTTTCTGGGGAAATGCTTTTTATTCCCTAAGAGTAAATACTGAGCTCTAGTTAATCTCTTTTTATATACATATCTCAAAACTCTTTTATACTGTACACAACACACTATATATATATCAATTATATTGCTTTGCTTGATATTTATTTAATTATTATGATTATTATAGGAAATTCCTTTCCGCCATGTATGGAGTGGTAATCAATATAATCTACATTGTTCTTTCACTTTGGAACACTTAAATCGAATGACCCATGTGATCAGTTGCAGAATTTTGGTATATCAAAAAGGAGTTCAGTCTAATCGAACAATGATTCGCATAAATAACAATATTAGAGAGGTAAGATTAAAATCTCATAATGTTAATACTGTAATCTTTTTTTAATTTATTGATTTTTTATTATTACCTTTTTTCTTCTGTCTGATTGCGAATGTAAGCAACTGTAGTATTAATGGCAAACTCACTTTATCCGTGAATATAATGCACTGTACATATTAATGTTGTGGTTGAATCTTGAACTTTCGAGCTGAATGTTCATGGTTTGCATCTTGGCTCTGTCACTTCCAGTTTTGAAAGTCATATAACCTCCCAAGCTGAAAAATATTTGATTACTATTAATGAATATATTAATTTGTTTTTTATAATTGAAGTGTAGATAAATATTATATTTTGGTGTATAAAGCTAGACACTTTAAAGCAATCTTATTTACAAGTTTTAAGTAATTAGTTTCAGGATGAATGTTACTAAACTGAAAATGATTCATTATTCTACATATATATTTTATGAAAAGTCATTCTTTCTGCAAGTAATATTTAAATAGGGTTATTTTATGATTAATTGGTATTTTATGCTTCTGGCGGCTCATTAACATGACTTTATATATATATAATAATAATGGGGCAGTAGTTTTCCTCATACCCGCTCACTATAGCAGAAATAATTATTATAATAGCCATTCAATATTCTTTCCTTTTTTATATTTGATAATAAATTTTCACTACTGTTATTCACTAGTAATTAATTCAATAATAATAAGCTATTAGCTCTAACCTAATTATTGATGTCACTTTAAATTGAATAATAGTTAATTTTCCATGAATATAGTTACAATTGGTTTTTATGGAAGATTAATGATATCTTTGAAATTTATTTAGTTCTTGAGCTGCCCATGGCATTGCAATATAAGATATCTAAAATAGAGATCATATAGTGATTTTATGTGTAAAAAGACAAAAGTAAAACATTCCTTAAATAGTCACTTTGCTTTTGACAAAGACTTCTCCAACAGCCTTTTATAGAGAAGAAGATATTCATTAGGCTTGCCAATTTCCAAATGGGGAAGGCTTGCATAATTTTCCATTTTGATTTTTATCTCCTCACAATAGTAAATACCATTTACCAACCAATTGGATGCTTATCCAGATTAGTTAATGAATTTACAACCTACAGAAGAAAAATTCCAAGCTGTGTTTATTTAGGCCATTGCACTTGGCCTTTTCATATAATCATGTGTATATAATATTAACATAATCAGGGGATTTGGTGCCATATTGAATTTTCAAAAAAATTGATTTGAGGCTAATTTTCACAATAATTAATGTTAGAGCAAAAAGCTTTACATTTATGGAAACTAGAAAAACTAAGGGGAAAAATAAGGCTAAGACAAGTAGTGATTACCATTAAAAAGTAAGGGGAAAAAAATTTTCAATATCCAAAAAAATGATTACATTATTGTTTGTTCATAATTTCTAATTTATCATTAACTAAGTTTAAAATTACATCTTCATTGATAATGTCTTTGTATTCCTTATAGAATTCTCATTCAAACCATATATAATACTTCTTACCTGAGGTAATACATAGCTTCAGAACTTATCAAAGTAGTAACATAAGAATTCTTCATTTTTATCTTGTACCCAAAAGTTAAAAAATCTTAAGATTTACCCTAGTAAAAGATACAAAATAAATCATTTCCAGAAGGTGAATATGCATTTGTAATTATAGCAATTGGCTTTTTCTCTATCCAAAACTAGAAATTGAAGGATACTATCTGATAAAATGAGTCTCCTCTTTTTATTTTATATTTTTTGTGCACACCAGTGATGCTATCTTGTTATATTTCTTATCCCACAGAGATATAATTTATTTGCATATAGCTCATTTGCTAGCTATAGACTTGAAAATCATGTGATGCAAGATGTGGCAAAACTACTGACTTCATGCATGAGTTCCAAAGCATAGGCAATAATTGGAATTTGATTCTTTGCTTTCATATAATCTTATGTGATATACATAACCATTATGGCTATCACCACACACACACACACCACTTGAAACCTCTCTTTATTGGTTTTAAGAGTTTATATTTTCACATAGTACTATGCCCAGTAAATTTTTATTGCTTTATCAACTGCAATCTTTCTGTGCATTTGATAATCAGTTTTAAAATTTACATTGCACTGCTTTATAATAGCCTAATTATATATATAAATCATTACTTGTTATACAAACACAAACATGCAAGTACAACACAAACACACTAATACCAATATAGACCCATTAATAAATTATTAAATCTTTTGAGAATCATTATGTCTATAAAATAAGATTTCCTCAAATTTGGATCAGAGCCCCAAAATTGCATTGTACATAAACCACTACTTTTGTTATATCTGAATACAAGTACAATTTATATACTACACAGACACACTAGTACAAACATATCAATAAATTATACATTTGTCAAGTAATAATAAAATTTAAAATAATAATATTCAAATAATAAAAAAATCTAAAATTGAATGCTTACATGTTTTATGTTTATTTTGGGGATGAAGGCCTTGAAATTGCAAACTCATTGAAGCATGTTGAATCCATTTTATTAATTACTCTGGCTGATGAAAAATGTATGCCTTTGTCTTCTCTGTGCAATTTAATAAACTGAGAAGAAAAAAACAATTAAATGAACCTATTAATAAAAATATTAATAAAAAAATCAGAATTTTCTCTGATTTTAATATGCCATGCACCATTTTAAAAAGGAACTTGAGTTTCAGAGAATGCTGGTGTTGGAACATGCGTAGTACATTTGGTTTTCCCACAATTTTTTTTTTTTTAATTCATAATAAAAACTTTAGTAATAAAATAAATATTCACAATTTATACAAGTAATTAAACAAATGATAAATATATGTTACAGTTTTGTATACCAAAACCCAAGACAAAAAAGGCTCCAGGCTATTAAACAGTTATCTTCAACACAAGGAGGTTGACCTGTAGCAATGTAATAGAAGAAGACTCTAAGACATCAAGCAAATGCAACTCAAAAGATCGAAGCACATAACAAAATGTTTGATTAGCCTAATGAATAAGCCACCCAAAAGAATTCCAACCTTTACTCAAAATAAATGTTTATCTGATAATCTCACATAGAGTTATTCCAGAACTATCCCAGATTCAATTCATCATTTTCCTTGGCAAGTATCTCAGACATTCATTGAAATAAGTTTCCCAATCACTATAGAGTTTTCTCAGCCAGTTAAATTTCTTGTTATCGAATATCATAGTATATCTTATATACTATATTGTCTTAAGGGTATGCACAGTTACCATTGCATTATGGGGGTTAAATTTCTCAATGTATTGATTAAGTAAAAGTTTTAAATTGATGATTGGCCTGTGGAACACTCTAGCTCTTATCTATCCAAATGCCGAACATTCTTCGAATAGATACTGAAAAGTTTCATCACCAGATTTTCATAATAAACAGATCAGATCCAAATACATGCATAGTCTTTTATTTAGAGCCTTAGCTGTTGGAAACAAGCCATTCATCAGTTTGAAAACAAATTTCAAGTAGGATTGGGGTGCATATATAGAATGGAATTTTTTCAACACATTTTTATATATATATATATCCATATATATGGAATTTTTTCAACACATTTTTATATATATATCTATCCAACCATGCACTGTCATGACTTTTAAAATGATTCATTAAATCTTTATATTTAATATCTTTCAAACTGGGCACATTCAGATCATCTTGGAGATTCCTATAAGCAATGAACAGGTCAGTTGAAAAACATCTTCCCTTAGAACCAATTTCATTAAAGGTGCCAGCATGATCAACTACAGGCCCAAGAAATTGACTTTTAATTAAATAAATGTATTTGCTTTGATGTAAGACACATATATTCCTGGATTAATCGGGCCAAGACCTCCTTTTTCTATTGGCATCTGCAAGGTTGATATTGGGATCCATCTTGAAGCTCTACCCTAGACATATTTTTTTGCTATCTGGTTTATTTTGAGTATTGTTTTGTTATATAGGGATACCCAGGGTGCATAGTATGCCAAAATTCCTGAAACAATGGAATTAAAAATTAGCGCTCTTGTAATTTCATATAATTTAAGTGAAGAAAATGTACTTATTTTATCTTCAATTTTTGTAATAATTAATTTATTCAAGTAAGAGTTCATCTTTGTCTTGGACATATATAATGGTATGCCCAAGAAAGCAGACAGGGGAGCCATAAAGTTAGATGGCATTTTTTTTACCTGTATCTAACTGCCAGGCTGCAGACTTTATTGGTTGAATAGCTGAGCTGGTTTCAGCCTGAAAATTTTCCAAGATATTCATCACTGCTTGGATATTATAGCTGTTTTGAAATATTATTATAAATGCTGTAACAGCTGCTTGTAATCCCAAGTGCAGAAGACAAAGGCCGGGAACGAGATTCTCAATCTTACAAATGAGAGGGTGTATATAAACTGCAAACAGAAGAGCCACCAAGGAAAAACCCTGTGGAATCCCCTCTTAGGGATAAAAAATTCAGATCTTCTCATAAAGTTTTTAAGAGAGATTTTACTATTTTTAATATAGTTTTCAACTGCATTCACCAACCATATGTGGTCTGGGGTTAAAAGACGGAGGGACTGGATAATATGGTCAATTGACCAGGTCAAAAGCAGCCCTAAAATCTATTTGGATAGCATAATATTGCATTAAGTTTAAATACCTAGCATATTTAATAGCCTCATGAATTTTTAAGGCTGCACTTACTGCATGTCTACTCTTAATAGCATGTTGAGCAGAAGATATTCTAGTATTGATACAGTGATGCAATTTCTTCAAGACAATTCTAGCCAGAATCTTTGAATCAGTATCTTCTATGGAAACATCAATTGATGGACTTTGCACTAATTTGTCTTTTTTGAGGCTAAAAATTACCCTGTTACTCATAAAGGGCCATTCGATTCTCTCATAACACAACTGATTAAAAAATCTCCACTTTGCAAATCTGAGAGCATAGTCAAGCTGTTTATAAACAGAGACTGGGATTGTGTCATTCGCCATTATTGATTGTACCTTGAGGATATTAATCTCATCCTAAATATCCTGATTTGAAATATACTCTTTCTGTTCCCCAGTTTTGATACTACTGTATTGATTAATGACACCTGTGCTTATGCCAAATTTCATTTTTAACTTATGCAATTATCAACATAGATTCCAGAGGCAATGCTAGCATCATCTTTGATGATACTGACAATACCCCTAGAGTGTGGGATGTATAATCTAGCATAGTTTATCATGGGTTTTGATAATTTACTCAAGTTAGGAATTAATTTCCTGAACCATATTGTATGAGCATCTTGATGCATAAGTTGATATAGACTGTTGTATTCTTCTTGTAAACTATTTATTAATTGATGATTAGGTCTGAGGTTAGTAACACTGAGTAAAACTCTCTGAATTTCAGAGATTTTATTTTTCATTTGACTCATTGGTAAAATATTTTGTGCATTCTTATAACATATTCTAGAGAAATCTTTTTTTAATTTTAAACCAAGCAACACAGAGTGGTAGGTCTGAACATTTTGTATCATTAGTCAAGTTTTCCCACAATTTTAAAAAGACAAATTTTAATTTCAAATGAATCAGCAGCAATGATGCTAACTTTTGTGATACAGTTAAACCACATGATAACAGCCCAAGTTTATTTTCACCATAAAACTTCAATTTGTTATTACAGCAACCTCTATAAGTAAAAAATGGATTCCACCTTTCACTCTTGTCTAAGATCTTAATACAGACAAGAAAGTTGACACTTGGACTATAACAAATTGAGATTTTTATATTCCTAAAAGTGTAAATAAATCCCATTAAACAGGCAAATATGACCTATTTTTGAAAGTAGATTAATAATAATCATTTTTAAAACTTTCAAATCCCACTGCTATTCATTATTATTTAGATAATAAATAAGATGCATTCTGAAAAGTGAAATATAAATTAATATAAAATAAGATCCCTAAATTTTTACTATTAGTCAATCATAAATGAAATTCCATTAATTGATATTTTTTGGTTTCTGAGTCTTTCCAGATTAAGTATTTTGCAATCAGAGTAATTCAATAAAAAGTGTTTTACCCCATCATAAATCTTCTATTTCTTTAATGCTCTCATATATTTCCGGGGATTTAAATATTAAATAGAATATATGTATTAGTATAGCTTGTTTATTCATATATTTTATACAATTATAGTATATATTGGACTGTTTCTTTTATCAATATATTAACAGTTAAATGTATTTGGAAAAAGATAAAGTTTTAATTTTTCTAAACTGTTATCAGTTAAACTAGGTGATGAAAATAGTACAATTTCTAATTACAATTAAAATACTATCATCAAAACTTTCCAACAAACATTCTATATATAGTGATGTTCTGTACAAGACCATCTCATGTAACATGCAAATCATTTGACCTATCCTTTTTCTCATTACATTAACTTTTGAACAACAACTTCCCTAAGTCATATAATGAATGCATTTTGTAAGACCTAGTTACCAGTTTAATTTGTTGGCTTCACTTCTCAGTGCTCTTTTATTTCTAATTACTACAGTAATTGTCTCATCAAATATCAGACAATTGGTCTTATATAACATAATATTTGAGATATTAAATTTATCTTTATCAATAAATATAAAGATAAAAACTGTAAAAAAAAATCCTAAATACACAATATTCTCACTTTCTCTCATGAAGCCTCTATAAATAAATGGATTTTAAATTAATAACATTAAATCACTCAATAAATTGTACAATATTTTTTAATATATATGATCTTCAATTTAAATAATTTTTTTTGAAAAAATAAAAATATTTTAATCATTTATTTTATTTTCTTACTTGTATCTAATAACTCATCATTTACAAAATCTAGATGGCTAAATGATGATTTGCTTTTACTTGTTAACTTCCCGTTTTAATCCATAAAATACTTCTAGTTAAACTTCTGTAAAAAGTTTTGGAGATATAGATTCACTCTGACATATACACTTATAATATTAATCTTCTTAATATAAATCTAATCACTGCTACTGCATTTTGATAAATATTCTCCAGTATATGACAATATCCTGTGTTTATATCTTGATGTTTCAAAGCTTTAATAACTATAAAAATACTTATGGAATCAAGTACTTTTTCATAACTTTTTTGAATATTTGGATATGATCTGCTGTGCTAAATTGACTTAAATCCACATGTTTTTTAGTTGGTTTGAATCCAAAGTTTGCTAATTATTTTGGTAAAGATTTTGTATATAAATGATAGAAAACTGCATTATCTGTAATTTCCTATGTATCTTTTTAAATATTAATATTACTATTGCATTTTTCCAATCATCTAGTACATCGTTATCATTTTGTCATTTGGTATGTGGTTTTATTAACAATTTTGCTATTTCTTCACTTGATTCTTTTAAAATATCAATAATAATTTGATCATTTTTGGAACTTTTCCCCTTCTTATAGATTTAATTACATATCTCATCTCTTCATTTAAAATACTTGGTAATTCAAAAGATGTAATTATAATGCTTACTGTGTTTTCTTGTTTTTTATTACTATACATTTCTTTGTAGACCATTGTCTTTTTTTTATTATAGTAATTCCATCTTTTCTTATTTATTACTGATATAATTTTTATTCCAATATCAATAAGTGGTTTTACACTTTTAAAATGTTTATCTTTTTCTATGGTTTTTCTTGCCTATTTATAATTATATTTTCTTATATCAATATTAAATCTTATTAAAACAGGCAAAACTCTCTATACATATTGCCATTCAGTGCAAGCCAGAGTAATCAATGGATGCCAGAAGTCTTTTACATAAAATCCCCATCTAGTGCCTACTCATCTAATATCCCCAAACTAGTTTCTGGCTTGTGGCCTTCATCAGTGAGGAGCCTTGAATCTGAGAGCACTGCACTGAGTGGCAATATATAGAGTTTTGCCTGTTTTAATGACAGTTATAAGCAAGCATAAGAAATGATGATCATGTGATGTTTATTGGCTTAATATTAACTCTTGTTCATATATGTTTACAGAACACTATATATTTGATTTTTCTTAATAAATCATTTTAAAGTACAATACTTTCATATTCAAATTTTTTTCATATTTTTGTCTTGTCTCAGTTAAAAATTTACTGATAAATTGCTATTTTTTCATACCAGATAACTTGATGCTGTTTTAAGTAGATTCTCAGTTATCTTCTTATTGATCTCAATTAAGTGTGACTCACTTTCAAAGTCTGTCAATATTTTAAACTATTAGCAAGTTCTAATTTATATTCATTAGAATGATACTGAAGATTAGGAACATTTATTGTTAATGCTGCTTTTTAAAATAGTTTTTTGACTTCCTAATTTTGCACTAAAATGTATCTTGTGTTAGATCTATTAAGAACATTACAATTCTGATATACATATATTCTATTAGTCAATATATAATTCAATTTTGCTGTATCTTCATTTGGATATTTCCATTTCACATTTTTCTTAAAGAAAAAATTTATTATACATATTTTTCCTGAAAATTCCAAGAGTCTATGTCCTCTCTCATTTCTGAAACAAGAATTTATCCACATAACTTTTATTTTTCAGTTGTTTTCCAATTCTAACACTAGAATCCCATGACAATTTTAAAATGGTGGGATCAAAAGCATTTTCTATTTCTATATAAAAATCCTCTATTTTTTCATTATAGTGAAAACTTATTGGAACATAAATCTATATTATTTGCATTTTGTATTTTCCATTAAGTGGAATGAGTTATCTTTCCATTTTGTCTAATATATCAACAATATCCACAATGTGATTCCACTTTTTATTTATAATAAATACCACTCTACTTGTGCATCCAATATTTGTACTTTTACAATAAAGCATAAAGCCACTTTTCAAATCAATTGTCTCTTCATCTTTTTTTCTAACCTCACAAGTCCAACAATATTCCATTTAATATTAGGCAGTTATTTTTTCATTTCATGTAATTTTTCATTCACCTAAAAATAATCTGTAATTAGTTAAATAAAAAGTCATCATTGAGAGGCAGTGTGAGTCCATAATCAGGAAAATTTTAGCATCTTGTATCTTTCGTTCCTGACCTCTAATATAGTCAACAACTTAACAGCCTTCTGGGACTAATACCATAATTTAATTTTGTCTGTTATGATTGTAAACATTGAGATAGTTGTGTCTCATGGTGTACACAGTATATTTAGCCCTGAGCATTATTACTTTGGGTGCAATTTGAAAATTATAATTGCAGTTTGTAATGTTATAATTGACTATTTATTAGTCTGTAGTGAAGTTGCAATTTTTAGTGTCTATAAATATATGAGACTATTAATGGAGGTGGAATTCCGCCTCTATTGCTAAAAGGAGGTTGCTTTGACAACAATTTGAAATTCTTGATTGTTATCTATATTGGGAGTGTTTAAGTGTTGACCTGTTTCTAATGGTTATATATGTAAAAACATTTAAGGAAAAATAAAAATGAACAAATTTTTTTGTAGATATTTATTAAAAATAGATGCTGGAATAACAGTTTAGAAGTAAACAATAATTTTGATACTTAAGATTATTATAAATTATTTTAAATCAAACATTTTAAAAGAGGTCTATTAATATTTTATTCTGATTTTGATAATTAAAACAAGCATGTTTTTATGTTAAAATAGATATACTAGTAATTATAAAATTCCACTATCTATTATAATAAGATTATGAATTTTTTTAATTAAAGCTTGTATAACATACTTTGACAAAATCCTGCAAAAATATTGTTGACAGGATTGAGAAAACTTTGAGATAAAAATTTGGTTTTAATTAAGATGAACTGAAAAGCCATTAACTTTTTTTGATCAATATAAAGAAAGAATTTACTTAATTGTTGTTTTTAAGTTCCATGATACAGTATAAAATGATGGATTTAAAAGAAAGAGGGATTACAATATTTTACAGTGCTATTATTATGAAAATATGAAGACATGTCAGCTACAGCTAATGGCGACAATGGTAGAGTTTGAATTCATATAGAGGCAAGGTCCCCACTTTTATGTGGTTCATAGTCAATATGTATACTAGATGGCTTGCCTGAAGTCTATTAAATTATAGAGACTGAATGGAACTGACTGAATGTCAACAGTTTTCTGATTTATATCTTTCCTGAAAATTTCAATAGGCCATTCTACTATTTTAGAATAGGCCAATTTACTGAGAGAATCCAGTATTAGTCATGTTACTGGAAAAATTATCATGCTATAGTTTATACATATGCAGTTTATTAAATTTATGACTGGTTGATCTGAATTATTTTGTCTTTTGGCCAATTTTTCCTCTAGTGAATTTTTTCACAAGTATTATACATTAAAATGCGTTTAAAATCGTATACTTTACTATAATAATTTTTTCCCCAAAAATCGCACGTTAAAAGGTGGGAAATTCAAAATTCCCGCTCTTACAATAGACATAAGCCCTGCCCTGACATGTTCAGCCATTGTCTCTTGCCAAGGCTATAAAATGTTTAGTGTTTTACGACATTGCAGTTTCCAATGACGCAAAAACGTGTTTATTTGCAAATTTATTACGCTTTTAAATATTTTTTTAAAATAATTTGCATTATATTTATTAGATATCTAGAAATATAAATTATTAATAACTTATTTTTACTTGAAATACTCTATTTTCAAAAATGTGTTATATTAGCAGCTAATATAAATATGGCCTCAAGCAAATTAAAAAATTCTAGCTTTGACGTAAACAATCTATGTTATGTTTACAGTAAGAAAATATCGTAATTTTGCAATAAATATTCAAAAAATTTAAACTTTTAAAGCATAATTCATTAGATATAAGAGAAATAAATAAATATTCATTCACATTTTTAAAAACAATATTTTGTTGATTTTATAAACTGAAAATAATCTTTCTAGAAACGATAATGTGTAAAGTCTTTGTTTTGATTACATCCTCATTTTTTGAATATTTACAGAAACAAAATGTAAACATTTAAAATTTATTTCAATAGTAAACAAAAATATCTATCAAACGAAGTCAAATTTATTATTTTCTGAAAAGAAATAATCATTTTATCATACTTTTTACATTGATGTGTGAGACAAAGAAAAATGTCAGAAATGCTGAATTGTAAGAGGCATGACACTGCAATTTGGAATTGTTAATATGCAAAGGAGCACAAACATATAACTACTGCCAGTTATATAAAGATTGTCCATACTGATATTTATTTCATGAAGGATGATATCATGCACTGACAGAAGTTAGCTGGTTTTAAAGGTAAATAATTTTTGACTAGATTATTCAACTAAAAAGAAATAATGACATTTCCAGTTTTATTTTATTAAAAAAAAAAATAGATTGGAAATTTTATTGTAAATGAAGAAACAAAAGGCCAAAGGGTTTTTTTAAAAAGAACTTTCCAAATTAGATCTAATGATTATGTTTTTTTAAAGAAAAACTTTTACTTACAATAAAAAAATAGTGGACTAATAAATAATTTTGATTTGTAAAAAGATAATAATAATAATACGCACTTGTGTGCATTGATTATATATATACATTTTTTAACATTCAATTAATAATGTCATGTGAAAATATAATATGGTTTAAATAAGTTTATTTTTTAACTAGTGTGTGCATACCTTTCCATGTGTACCCACATATATAGAGAAAACAGTCATTATTTATGTAACATTATAATGTGATAGCTTTATTATTATTATTATTATTATTATTATTATTATTATTATTATTATTATTATTATTATTATTATTATTATTATTATTATTATATGACAATTCAAATATGTTACAGCAAGTCTGTGGACTTATATAGATGTGTTAGTATTAATCATTTATATATTATTATTAAGATGAATTGATTTTTTTTATTAGTCTATGACAATTCTAGTATGTCGGTGTTTATCTAGATGTGTGTCAAGTAAACATCTAGAAATATCTGTAAATTGCAATGTGACAACATATATTTTTGTAACAATGTAATAGCATTTTTTTTGTATTATTTTAATCCAAATCAGAATGCTAAATTTATATTTATAGCATACTCTACAGACCCCTAATTTAATTTTATTGTTATTAATGAATTTATATTTTATTGTTTGTTATTTCAGTGAATTTATTCAATCCTAGACTAAGTTTAAAATATTATATGTTGGCATTATCTTTTGCTCATAGTAACAGTTATAGAGCTTTTGCTCCCTGAACTGGATTCATGCATAACAGTCAGTTATATGGATTGGAGTTTATGTTTAGTGTTACAGACATCCAGACGATTCTGGTAGGCACAAAGAGATATCCTTTAAAGTATATGCACTACATTTTATTTATAGTTATTATTATTATAAATTAAGTTTATAATTGGTCAGTACATTAATGATACTAAGTGGCCAGTGCATTAATGATGATCAGCATATTTCAGTATCTCAGCATTATTTGATGTTTTTAATATATTCTGTTGGATTATCTCCTGAATCTGTGCATCCAAATTATTGTGTTAGATTGCTGCCCTAAGTTTGGCAGTGGCTAAATAATTAGTCTAGTCTATAGTAGACTTATTTCAAATCCAATCACAAGATTGAGTGTTGATTTTATATTTTGATTATTCATGATGATGGATGATTTATTATTCTTTTCTGAAATTCCGGTGAACTTAAAGCTAGTTATATTTTTTTTGCTGATCTCTCATGCTCATTCTTTTCATTATATTCATTGTATATTTAAATTTGATTCATTAACTAGAGTTGATGATGATGGTTTTCCATCATTCCCCATTCACCCCTGACTTTATACTGTTACGATATCTATAATAATAAAAAGGTCATTCACATACATTCATCCTGCCTCAAGAAAAGTCAATTAATGTTTCAGTTAAGAACTGTCAGGCACCTATAAAGAATGATGTTAGTGTTTTTTAATTTCAAACTCAAAGCTAAAAATCAATAGACTTATCACATTGACTGGCTACCATATTTGTTTACTATATCAATAACAATCGCAATAATTACAATATATGGAGTGGATATTAGAAATTTTTTCTGCCTGATTTTTTTTAAGAAGCAAATTGCTTTCTGCAGCCTCTCATTATATGTTAATAAATCAGTGATTCTTAACCTGCTGTCTGTGGATCCCTAAAGATTGTGATGTTTTATATGAAGTTTATGATGGCTAAAAGCATTGTTAGCACTTTTGTGGATAAAATGAATGAATGAAAAGAAGACAAAAAATTACAATTGAAATAAATTTCTTTCATTTATGTAAAATATTTTTCTAACCTACTGCCTCCATTTAAAGCAGACAAAAATAAAAATTGTTCGTGAAAATAATTATTTTTGATTGAAAAATTTACTGATATACTTGTATGGAATTTTAAAAAAAGTATTTTCTACTCTCATTTATCTTAAAATAAATATAGCGATCATTTGAAAAATATTTTGAAATACAAGTTTTAGCTATTAATTAGCCTGATGATTAAACCTTGATTCTTTATTCAGGTTATAATTATTATTGTTTTAATTTGTATGGAATTATTGTAATAAAAATATGATTATAAGAGAATATGCATTCACTTATTTCTTCTATCAAAATTTGAAAATCTTGATGCTCTAAACCTATGCCTAATTTATTGTAAAAAGAAATTACTTTTACATCACTAAACACTTAAAGGAGGCAACATGAAAATAATATGATGAAAAGCAAATCATGTCATGAAAAAGTTTGAGAAAAACTATTCTAGACCATGAGGAGATATTATTTTCTTATCAATTTCTTAAATAAACATAATTACACTTCATGTTTTATATTTATAATTTTTTATTTTCTTTCACAATCATTTTTGAAATAAGCTAATCATGTTCCTGCTTCTAAATAAAGCTTCTTTTCTTTTTCTTATTTTATTCCATTCTTTTTCTATTCAGTCTCAAAAGCTTCTTTAAAAGCTCTTACTTTTTAATTATCAAAAACATGGATAACTGAAGCTACGTATATGGTAAAATGCCTTTCCTACAAGAACCAAAATTGTCTCGGATTTTAATTAAAGATGGCAATAGAAACTATTATGATAAATTGTTATACATAGTCATAGTATCCTATTGTCTAGATGTCTTAAAACACATTTTTAATCAGAGAACATGTATGCACCCACCCATTCCCAAATATTTCATTTTGCTCACATCTATACACATATATAACGTTAAGTAGATCGTTCAAACATATATAAGTAAAAATTGAGTGATTAATACATAATGGAACATCTTACAACTTAAATTTATTTGAGAACTAGACTTCAGTTACTTTGAATTTTTATATTTTGCCCACAGCTTATACAAGTGATTGGTAAGTTACAATTTTCTTAATTGTGGAAATTTATGTCAAATAGATAAATTTATTACAAGTCAGATTACTTAAAAAGCTTTTCTTAATTGAATTAGAGAGAAGCATAACTTCAACTTGATAATTAATGTTGATTCACATTCTTGAAGATCTATGAATAGTAGAAAATAAGAGGGCTAACCTCTTTATAAATATCTCAACCCGCTGTTTGTAACATTCTTAATTGAATTTTGAAACAATCCAAATTAATAAATGTTTTTTAAAACATAATTTAAATTTTTTGTTTGCCTAAAGCTAAATATAATAAATAAGCTTTAAATTGCGCTTGTAACTCCCTGACCTTATTTAATTTAGAAGAAAACCTCATATCGTAATTAAAAATTAGATAAGATTTAATTATTTCGATTTTTCAGCATTATTTAAAAGAAAAAGTAAAATTGTTATTATTTAAAAAGAAAAAGAATTTATTTTTTATATATATTAAAAATAGAATCGGCCGTCTTGCTAATATATATATATGCGGGGTTTTTTTTCCTGTTGTAAAGAAATTTCAAAATGAAATCCTTTGAAATGTAATTTTTGAAAGATAATTTTAAATGAAGCAAATATGATTTATTTTTAAAACATAATTTTTTTAGAATATTTAACCTATTTTTATAGATACGTAATATTTGAATACAAGTATACTTTATACTGGCAGTTTATATGTAATTATAAGGGATTTGAACACAGACTTTCAAGCTCCTATCAGCTAACTACTCTATCTCATACAACCGATACACATGACACCACACGTGAAAAAATTAATGATCTCCAATATATATATTTCGCGCCAGCACTCATCAATTGGTCCAGATCATCATCTTCCACACACATATATATATATAGTCAGTGCTCTGTTTATATTAAAATAGCAAATCTTCAAATTTTAATGAACAGACTTCAATCTACTTCTCTTTCCAACTCTTCAGCCATCCATCATACCATTGAAAATCAGACGATGGAATGCCCAAATCCTTTATTGATGTCAATATTATTGTCATGCCCACATTACAGACATAATATAAAATTTGAATTTTAAAGTAAATTCATTTTTGGCAATGTCTTAGTGACGAATTTATTTATACATATTATTGTTAGAAGGTATCAACTTACTATCGACTTTTGGATTAGATGTGGAATGACATTCAGCCTATTAATAAAAAATGTAAATAGTACATGGAAAAAATTTCATTGCTTCGTCTGACACAGTTTGAATTGATATTTTGCTGATAGAAAAAGCAAACAAAATAAATAGAAGGAAGCAAAACGAATAGAATTGGAAATGAAGTCAATAATCATAGGCAGGAAGTAAAAAAAGTCTAGTTTAAATAAAATCCAATTGGATAAGTCTCTTATTTGGAAATATTTTATATTATTATTAAAAGAAATTTCCATAATTCAGGGATTGTGTGAGTGCTAAAAACTAATAAAATATGTAAAAGAAAAAATGAAATAAATTTATTGCATAGCTTGATTCAGTGCATATAATCAATACATTTTTTTATTGCATGTGCATTGCATGTTTTCTGTCTGAATGTTAGCTTAACAATCAAAGTAATAGGGTTCATATGACCTTGGCTGATCATCGTTACCAGAAGTTTGTCATTTCTTACTTTAATATAATTTTATCTAATGTTCCTTATTTAAAGTAAGGTCAGCAATATTGTATTTGTTTAATATTTATAAATCTTTATATATATGTTTTAATTGATCAATGCAGATTAAGTTTTCTGACAGTATGTTGCCAGTATTTCTTGACTATAGATAGAAAGGTAGTCCTGAAAATCGCAGTTTATATATTAGATATATATACCTTATATAGGATATTTCATGTTTGTTTTAAATTTTACTTATTGTAATGGTATGGAAAGTAATTTTATAGTTAGTGGCCAACTCTGGAAATTTTTCATTATATATATGTGTGTGTGTGTGTGTGAATGAGTATGTGTGTAATAGAATGTTATATATATATTATCACAGGATAACAGTCCAGACTTATCTAAAACGTAAAAAGGAATCTTTATAAGTAAAACATGGATCTCACTTTTTACTCTGGTCTAAGATTATATAATAAGGACAAAAAGAGAACTGGCATGGAACTTTAATAAATTGAGATTTTTATATTTCTGAAGTTTAAATAAACCCCATTAAACAGGCTTATATAATCTATTTTGAAAGTACATTAATAAATAGTGTATTTTAAAACTTTCAAACCTCACTGCTATTAATTATTACTTAGATAATAAATCTGATTTTACACAAATTCTAGATGATTTTATAAATGTAAACATATAATAACAGCCCAAGCTTGTCTAAACCATAAATCTTCAATGGGAAATCAAGGCAACTTCTTTAAGTAAAAGATGGATTTCATATTTCACTCTGATCTAAGATCATAAAAACACAGTACTTTAACAGATTGAGATTTTTATATTCCTAGAAGTTAAATAAACTACAACCCTTTGAGACCGAAAACCGCTTGTTTACGCATTAAAAAAAGTTTACAATTTCGACCGCAATAGCGTGCAAACCGTATACGTCACAGTTATGCTTTTTTTTCTTTCTCTCCGCCATTTTTCTATCTTTTTGTACGTCTAAAAATTTTTTCTGTGCGATGAAAATTAGATTTTTTATAGCAATTTTTGTAAAGTACATTATTAAAATTTTGTAATTTTTTTTATCTTTCTAGATTTTATCAACCGATAAAAAAAATATACGGAGAAAACAATTATTTTCGCCGCTAAACGTAATTACGTTTCTAACGAACTTTTCTGTTGATGTGTTTGATTTTGAGGTTTCGTATTCCCCATTACCTGTAAGTATTCAACATTCATCATCATCATCTCCCACTAATATATAATAATTGCTTGTAATTCCTTTGGGTTATTTATTTTATTTTATTTACTGTTTTTATACATTTCATTGTAGATAAGTTTTTATTCATTTTATAGCATACTTTGCTATTATGGTTTGCTATGTAATAATGCATAATTTAGCTCACTCTTACCCTCATGATATTCCAATAATGTAGTAATTATTTTTTACATGCATAACTTAGAATTTACTACATTTTTATTCGTTTCATTATAGATAACTTTTTATTTATTTGATAGCATACTTTGCTATTATGGTTTGCTATGTAATAATGCATAATTTAGCTCACTCTTACCCTCATGATATTCCAATAATGTAGTAATTATTTTTTACATGCATAACTTAGAATTTACTACGTTTTTATTCATTTCATTGTAGATAACTTTTTATTCATTTTATAGCATACTTTGCAGATAACTTTTTATTCATTTGATAGCATACTTTGCTATTATGGTTTGCTATGTAATAATGCATAATTTAGCTCACCCTTACCAGTTGCTCCACATCATCATCATCAGTTATTTTGAAATTGATTTTGCTCATGCATTTATATTTTCAACAATTTGCAAACTGTCTTCAAACTATCCACTCTGTTCTGTGAAACTAACAAGGTGAAAAAAATAAATACCTCACAATGCTGAATCAACAGTCATCATCATCTCCCACTCATATATAATAATTGCTTGTAATTCCTTTTGATTATTTATTTTATTTTATTTACTATGTTGTTATTCATTTTATTTTAGAAACAAATTTTTAAATTATTTATTTGCATATTTGGCAATTATGATCTGCCATGAAATAATGCATAATTTATCTCGCCCCACCCCTGATTTTTCAATAATATAGTCATTATTTTTTACCCCCATAACTTAGAATTTACTAAAGTTATTACTGTTATTTTTTTTTGATCCTCACTAAAACCTTGCATTTCTAATAGATATCCCGCATAGAGGGCCTAGAAAAACAACTGCTTGCAAAAATAGAACATATAGAGTGTCAAGCAGAAAAAAGAAATTGAAATGGTCACCTTTTGCCACATTACACCAACAATCTGTAACTCAGGTAGGTCATGTTATATATTATTTTTTTCTGCATTTTATGACGAATGTGATGAAGCTGTCTATGAAATTGTCATTTTAGGCTATATCTTTCAAAATTGAGAGTTTGTGAACCAATGTAAAAATAAAGATATATAAAATGTGAAAAATCTCGTTTCTTTAATTATTTTTTTGTGGTAATGACTATTTTATCAGCTTCATTACATTCTTTCATATTTGCACTTTCTAAAAATGTATATATATTTGTTATTTATTGTAATAAATTAGACATTTCATTTAAAATTGTATGTCCTGTAATTTTTTCTGTGAATTCAAAATGGCCATTCAGGTCTCAAGGGGTTAAATATTAAACAGATATATATATAATCTGTTTTGAAAATAGACTAATAAATAGTTATTTTTACAACTTTCAAAGTCATTGCTATTAATTATTACTTAGGTAATAAATCTGATTTTGCACAAAGCCCAACCTGATCTAAACTATGAATCTTCAATCTATTGTCAAGGCAAACTAAATTTAATTGTAAATTTTTAAATGAAAATGCTTTGAATTTATCATTTTTAAACTTTTTATCAATTTATTTTTTATTATTGGGCTTAATTGTAAAAAAATAATAATTTATTATTATTGTTGTTGTAAAATCATTTAAAGTGAAAACTTTATATATATAAAATAAATTAACAGAAAATATAATTTAATCAAACAAACATTTTGCAATGTTTGATCCCTTTTTTATGTAATAATAAGGCTTAAGATTTTATATAATTTTAGAACACTTTGCAAATTTAAAAACATCATTGCCCAGTGAGAGGAGTTGCAAGATTCCTATATTTTTATTTCATTCTATAAAGTTGTTGTTGTTGTTTTTTATATGTTAGTTTAAGTTATATTTCAATGCAAAACAAAGTGATAATTTAGTTGATTTTGGAGGATAGGAAGAACTACTCTGCTATCTGAATGAAAATTTTAATTGGTTAAATACATGGTATTCTTGGGTTTGCAAATTCTTTGATATGCTGGAAAAAAATTGAATACATTTTACATGTGAGTGTGAATTTGATTTGAGATAATCAAGTTATGAACTGCAACTTAAAGTGAAAGATATCTTTTCCTGTGTTAAAAATATGACAGTTCTCATGAATATGTTTTTTGCCATGCAGATTTATTTAGAGAAAAATTTCTTAGAAGAGCTTTTTAAATATTCAACCACTTTCCTGCATAAATCGAATTATGTTTTTGTATGCATAATTTCATTCTTTAATTTATATGCACAATAATTCTGAATCTTTTTTGTTGTTATTGCAAAAGGTTTCAGCATTAAAAAACCAATGACATAAACAAATTTAGCAGACTGGTTGTCTTTAGTTGTCATCTTACATATGTTGATGTATGTGTGGATTATGAAATAGTTTGGATAGTAATTACAGGCCTCTTCTTTAATCTTTTATTTTCTATCTTTGTTTTTATCTTCTGGAGTTGAAATGGACATTTCCATTTGTGAATGACTGCTATTAATGATGATATCAAAAATTTAAGAAAAAGAGAGGAGGTTAATTATTAAAATTGTATAAATGAAAATTTTATAAAATTCAACAAGATGGAAGAATTTAAATGTTCCATAAATTAAATTATTAAATTGTGTTTTCATATTTAAAATGGGGATTTTTCATTCTGCATTTTACTTATATGTCTATGTTGTTTCTGTAACCATTTCCAGTTCAAAAACAAAAATTAAAAATGATATGAGATTGGAATTATATAAAATAAAAAGAAATATATTTAATATAAATTTATTTATTTCCAATCATGTAATTTTAAAAATGTATATGATTATGTGTAATATAAATAACTATTTATAGAGATGATGGTTATAAATAAATTTTCTGTATAATTTTAAAATATCTTATAAGTTGTTGTTATCATTGTTACAAAGTATTTCAAAAATTTTCGAAAGATTTTTATATAATTCTCTATTACTTCAAGTTAAGAGATGTATACCCTATTTTCAGTATGGATTTATTCCAACAGATTAATGAAGACAAATCTGATAATAATGTATAATCATATAGCTAATGCTATAAATGAACAAGGTTGTTTGGATGTAATATATTTTGATCTTATTAAGGCTTTTGATATTGTGAATCATAACATTTTATTATCTAAATAAAATTGTTTGGGGTGTTCTTCCTCTCTTTAATTATAGTTTAAATACTATTTAACTTATCATCCAAATTATGTTTATTACAAATTCAAAGAATCTGAGATTTATTACTATAAAAGTGGATTCACTCAAGGAAGCATTCTTGGACCAATTTCATTTTCATTATATACTCATGAATATATCTATCTGAAATTGTTAGTTATTGTAATATTTTACAGTTTGCTGATGATATAAAGTTATTTCTTAAAATTGATAATTTATCTGATTATTTCTATAAATAGCTTTGTGATGTCATTTGATATTAAAAAAAAAATATGATTGTTAATATTGAAAAAAATATTTGTTGTCTCATTTTGTAATGAAACATTACCTAGTTTTTTTCACTATTCTGTAAATAACATTGTTATTCCTAGAAAAAATAAGATAAAAGATTTAGGCATCTGGTTTGATAGTAATGAACTTTTTTTGACTCATATTAATGAAATTATTATGAAATGTAATAAAATTATAGGGATTATAGCAAGATCAAAAAAAGTTTTACATCATGCATTTATTTATTTTATGTAATACTTGTTCTTAAATTAATTGTTTTGTTATTTGGAATTCTAACATAAAATGTTATGAGGAATGGCTGCAGAATATAATGAGAAGGTACTTTAAGTATGTAGGTTTACATTATCTGTAGGTAGTAAAACATATCTTATGAAAAAAAGAATGTTGAATGATGTAGTGTTTTTAAGAAAAATAGTTTTATGTATTTAGTCATAATATAAATTATAGAATTCCTATTATAACTAGAAATAATGATTTATATTAAAAAAAATTTAAACATAATTGTTATAGAAATTCTGTCCTTATTAGAATGCCTATGTTGTATAAGATATTTTTCATTGGAATTGTCATTAAGTCGATATAAACTAATTCTTGGTTTGTAAAAGCTGTACTATAATTGGATTATTAAAACAGGCATAATTCTTCATACAGTAATGCTACTCAGTGCAACCCAGAGTAACCAATGGATGCCAGAAGGCTTGTGCATGAACTCCCTATCTAGTGCCTACTCATCCTATCCCTAGACTAGTTTTTGGCTTGTGGCCTTCATCAGTGAGGAGCCTTGGATCTGAGAAATGGCGAAATGTGATGTTTGGTGGTTTAACTGGATTATTACTAGTCTGCTGTTACGTGCTTATTAAAATAGAATTGAATTGCTATTATTATTATTTTAATTATGATTAAAAAAAAAATTAAAGTTTTTTTTTCTTAAATTGTGTTTTTGCTAATAAATTAAATTTTACACAGTTGAATGTCTCACCACTGTACATTATCGGAAAAAAAAAGTAAACAAACAAAAAAAAATAAAAACTTTAAAAGTCATAAATTAATTAGAAAATATAAATTTTGTATGTTGGCCAATATTTTCTTCCTTTGCATGCTTTTTTATGCATTTGCTCTATTAAATCTTGCACTTTCTCTAAGTTGCATAAACTTATTAATCAGATTTTGCAGTCTAAATGAAACAGTATACATATTTTGTTTTTATAAAAAAATAAAATAAAATTCATTTGAAATGGTTTCAAAAGTAATGTTCATAACAATTTTATTAAATAAATTTGTAAAATGCTTCATGTAAATGATAAAATAATTATTAATTTAATTACAAACTAAATAAATCATATTCTGAAGTTGGCTGATTGTTTAAGAAAATATTTACTTATGAAATAATGAAAAGAGTAAATAATTGTTTTTATAATAACAACAACACCAAAAACAATACAATAAGTTTTATTAAAGAAGTATAATCACACACCCTAGTATTAACAAGTGTAAATGTATCTGCTCTGAACATCATGATTATAACCAAGAATAATTTTTTGAAAAATAGAATAATGCAAAAAAGACATGTTCATGAGTATGAATATATACATCTTAAAAAGTATCAGTTGTGTATGTGTTGAAAAGTACTGCACATGTATGATCAGTACAGTATACAATATTGTAAGTAAAATGTTAGCTATTAACTATTAATTTATACAATCACTCAGGAATCTTTAAATCAAATATAATTCACATATTAACTCATTTGTATATAATTGGCTGATTTTTATTGAAGTTATTATAGACAAAATTATTATTGGATTAAGCTTATTGTTTATTTTAATTGATTTATATGTTTGTTCAGCAATTTAAAGCATTCAAAAGATCAGTCTCAACTCTTATGTGAAATTCAGCTCTCATGCTCATATGCATATATATATTGTGCCCCTGTGTTATTGCACATTATCTTCATTGAGTACTTTATCTTAAGAATTTAAGCTTTTCTATTCTAAAAAATAGAAATAATAAATAAAAAGAGAGAAGATAATAACTTTATCTTGTATGAATTAGGTTATCTAACTCTTATGCATTAATATTTTACTTTATTTGGTTCATTATAAGTATCAAATAGATAATATTTAATAATTTAAAAACTGTTATAAAGATATAATTTTAATGTTAAAAGATGCATGCTTTAGATTAAAAATTAATATTTAATTTATGCATACTTTAGAAAGAAAGAAAGCTAAACAGAGTTGATTTTATAGTTAAAGTTTAAAAATACTAACAGGTAGTTTATGTGTATTAAAATGCAATTATTTAATAGTCTTTGCAGTAACTAATCATCTGGTTAAGTTTACTAACAGGTAGTTTATGAATATTAAAATGCAATTATTTAATTGTCTTTGCAGTAACTAATCATCTGGTTAAGTTCTTTTATTTAGTAAATTTTAAAAAAAATGTATATTGTATATCCAAATAAAGATTATTAATTTATTTAAATAATATTAAATTGTTTAAAGAAATATAAGTTAATTATCAGGATAAATTTGATTTAGAAAAATGTAATTTCCTGTATGCATGTGTATGAGAGAATCCATGTGCACATGTGTATTTTTGATTTCTTAGTTTTAATTGCCAAGATATGTCATTTTAATCATTAAACATTTAAAATTAAATATTTGGTTTAATTCAGTAATAAAAGGGTTAAAATTTTTAATAAGAATTTCTGATAAACCTAAATAAAAGAAAAGTAATGTTCTGTTTTAAAAAAGGAATAAAATAATATTTATTATCTTATTTTATTTATTAAAACAGGGATGGGAAAATAGTGGCCCAAGGGCCACATGCAGCCCACTAAGAGTTTTTATGTGGCCCTCCAAGACAATCAGAAAATTCCACCTTGAACTGAGATTTCCTTCCCGTGTGCGACTAAAGATTCATTTTGTATTTTCCACTAGGCATCAATACACATGCGCAGTGTAGATATGATGTGCAGTGCTTTTCCAGTTGATTTGGTTAATTTCAATTTTGTCTTTGCATTAGCATATATATACATTTCCAACTTTAGTAAAACCATTAACCCTCCAAAATAATGTAAAATCGATGATGAATGTCGTGTGTTTAATGAAGAATGGACAAACAAATATTTCTTTGGTAATACAGGGAATAAAGCAGTATGTTTATTGTGTCATGAAAAAAAGGTGCGGCCCTCCACTAACCTTCGCTTCCACAAAGTGGCCCCCAAGCCAAAACAATTGCCCACCCATGTATTAAAAGTATTAATTAATAAAATACAGTTCACCTTTTTTTCGACTTTTGTCATTAGGATCATGTGCATTTAAAAAAAATGTAAAACAAAGTTACATAATTTTGCTAATTAGTTCCTCATCTTAATTTACATTTTCTCACATATTATGGCTGTAGATTAATTGATGAGATCTGTCAAGAGAGTTATAAAAGATGGAGATTGTCAGTATACAGGGGCTTCTTCATCATCTGACTAATCACTGCTGTTGATGATAATTTCTGGTCACTGCAATCTTCTCATCTTTAAATAACAGTAATAATTTTCTTTAACTATTTTTATTATTATTATCTAAGTAATTAATTTACTAAAGTCTTATATTTTGTTGACCCAAAATGAATTGTTAGACAACTTTATAAGGTATTCTTGTTTTATTGCTGAATACAATTTGAACTCTCTTTCTTAACTATTAATATCATGCTTTGAAAGAATAATCAGCGTATAATGACTCAATTTTGGCAATTATGCTTTGAGGTAAATTATGAAAGAAACTGGGTGATATTTTCTTTTATATTAACTTATAAAACCAAGCTGGACATTGCACTATTTTACTTCTGGCTATTGTGTTTCACCTTTAGGAAAAAAAAAATTAAAGTTTAAAAAAAAACTGTTAAAAAAATTGATTTGAAGATAAATAGCTATAGTAATTATTATTACCCATTATTAATGTTAGAAAGGCTAAATTTACATTAACTTTAATGAATATTTTGAAATACTTACTCTATATGAAATTTGCAAGTAACAAATAACCTATCATCTTTGATACAGGAAAACTTTTAAGTTAGGCTTTACCTTCTTTGTATTTTGCCAAGAAAGGGAAAATACTTAGAGGAAATTGAACTAAATAATTTTTTTTTAAAAAGCTTTATAGAAGAGATATAGTTTGCAGTTAGAACAATGGACATGTAATAAATGTGTTGTGTTAAATTGTGAACTGTCAACCTTAATTATAATTTTAAGGAAAATTATTGAAAAGATACTTCTAAGTGAATTTTTTTAAAAAAAGAATTGCTTTTAAAATGTGTGTTTCTTTAAAAGGAAAAAAAAAGAACTGTTTATTTCCAATGGAACCACGACACACAAAATTCAATGGACTTAATTATTATTATGTGCTAGTAAATGAAAATTTTCAAACAAGCTAGCTTATATTTTACCAATTGTTTTTAAAATGGATTCAAACTTTTGTTATTTATTGCTTATTTATGGAAAGTCCTATTTGCTTTTATTTCCTATGAAAGAAAATATATTTAATTAGTATGGATGCTCATTCTATGGATAATTTGCTGAGGAAGGACATCAAGCCCTTAACAGACTGCTCACTATGGAAAGGAGTTATACTAAAGAACTAAGGTGTTTTAAATATATATATTTTTATAATATTTTATATGTCAAAGTATTTTTATTATTATATTATTCTTTAATGGGTTTACAATAGAATGTGTATGTATTCCTACAGCCTGCAAGGTAAAATTCATATATTATATGCATTGGTTTAAGGAAAATTTTATAATGCCTTTTATTCAAATAGAGATATTTATCTCTTACATTTTTTTAAAATAATGTTTATGAGTGTTTTACTTACTTGTAGGTAAACAGCCAATGTATGTTTATCAGAAGTTCAATATTTTCATAATTATTATGATATAATAATTTATGGTTAAATTTTAATATAACTGAATTTTTAATAGTCATCACTTTATCTTTATGAACTTTTATTTTTTTTATTGCATGTGTGTGTATTCCTTATTTAATGCAGAATTTTTATTGTGCTAATTTAAATATTTACAGTCATTTGACTGACAGTCAGACATTGCTTAATGTATGTAATTTTTAGCGTGAATATTAAGCTATCTATTTTGTTATCTTGCCATCATTTAATCTAGGATATATGCCCCTCTGAGCATTAGACTTTATTAGATGTTGCTTTGCTTATTGTGCTTTTGGTGGATGGAATGCGTTCTCCCCATTGTTCACATTTTGTATTTTATGAGAGAATAGTGTTTATATTCTAAGATTACTTTCATATGTTTCTAAGGTAGCTAGATCCCAAGAGAGGATTATTTGTGGTGTGTATTCCATTTTTCCTATGTGTTGAGACCTTGTCCACACATATATTTCTGCCTAAGATATAGGTGTTGGAATCCACCCTACTGTTATTCTTGTTGTTTTGTTCTGAGGAGCCTGTCTGATAATTTATCCCTCATAATGTTGTTAATGATTTTCCACCATAGAAGATTGTATTATTTGTGCTTTTTAAGAATGATATGGCAATGATAGGATAGATATTGAAGTACTTAGTTCTTCAAGGTGCACTTTGTTATTTATAGTGCATTTGTTAAGCGAAACAGTGTCTGTATTGTGCTGCTGTACCTTGCCAGTAGTTCACAAGCAAACCAACAAAGTATTAATAATTTTGAATGCTTATTTTTGGTATGTAGCATAATAGGAGATGCACATACACAATGTTGTTTTCATCACCATCTGGAAGTTATTCGCCAATGGACTAGTAAGTTATTTTAAGATTAAATATTTCATTATTATGTGGACATAAATCAAATGTATAATATGTGTATATATAATTTCTGATGAATGTTCTATACATTTTATTATTTTATTCAAAAAATAATATTAGACAATAATTATCTTATTTGTCTGGATATGATAATCATCTTTATCATACAAGTTTGCTAGTTCAAACTCAGTCATAGAGTAGTTCAGATTAAAGTTATTTTAATCTGTGTTAATATTGTAAGAAAGGTATTATGAGTTGTTACATGACAAAGAATATATATTTTATAGATAGTATTGCTCAGCTTATAATTTAAGCTATTTTCATTAAATGCTTGTTTAATGGGTTGATTTAATTAGAACGGATTAAAAATAAATTAGCTAAATATTGAAACTATTTACCTCAACTAAATGTATTCTTAATTACTCATCCAAATATTTTATAACTCCAATAGATAGTTTATTAGTGAGGCAATTTTGTATTATCCATTGTGACATCCTACTTAAAATTTTAACAGCTCTTATGTTTGGCAAATGTTTGCGATGATATTGTAAATAAATATTTTATTTGTATTTAATATGTTAACAAATGTATTTGTTATTATTTACATCTAGGTTTTTTTTTCTATATGTGATTTCTTGTGTCCTAAATTCTTAATTATAACAGAAATCTTGGTTAATCAGATAATAAATTCTCGTGCAGATCCAAAATCTCAATGTTTAAAAATGAAAAATTCCATTAATGTTTCAATCCCAAAGTTGGGAATGTAATTATAAGAAATTAATCTTTATTTAATCTTACTTAAGATTATTTAATCCATTTTTCAGATTGCACATTATTTTACTTATCTTATTAATAAAAAGTACTTAATTATTCTGATTGTTTTGTTGATGGGGTATTAGAAAGATATAAAAGGTACTTTTTCTATTATTTTGAGTGAGATCCTGGGTAAAAGACTATGATTTTTCTAAATTTTTTGTTTTTTTGTTTTATGCAATTGTTAAGTGAATTAAACACTTCTTTATATAATCATTATTATTGTAATATATTAGTATACATTAGCTTGTAAGAGAAGGATATGTCTCCTATAGTCTACCAGGGTGCCAGTCATTTATTTCAATGCAATATGACAGTATATTTTCCAAAGTTAACAAGAAGAACCCTGAAATCATTATTTATTATTTCATTAATTATTAATCCATTCATTTGTATCATAATTATGGTGGTGGCAAAAGAAATTCATTACTGTCTATCATACCATAAGAAAGGTACCTTACATTTCACTCTACAAGAGTAAAGTAGATCAGCTCATCCCAATAAATAATTATTAGGTGATAAATATTTGCTAAATAAGAGATTAAAGAAAAGACATAAAGATTCTATTACGTGATACTTTAAGTGTAAAATATTTATTACTTAGAGAATGTATTTTGATGAAGGGAAATGTATGTTTTAAAAAGTGTTGCATAGGAATGAGTGAAGTTTTTCCTCTTCCTAGTTTATTTATTTAGCTTATAGTTATACATTTTATTATCGCTTTGAAATTTCCTTTTATTTTAATGCATGTCTCTGTAGTAAAGAGTGAAAGATAACTAACCACTTAGCCGAATGTATTATTACTCTCATTATAATATTAAGAGTTTTTCTAATTCTTTTTATTTGGGTTAGAATTTGCCCAACTTTAGTGGCTGGTATTAACTAATCCTATTCCTCCTGCTCTCTTTATTTGGTTACAATATATAAATATCAATAAAAGGCAGTCAACACTTAGACAATTCCAATATCAATAACAATGAAATTAAATTGAAAGGCTGCAAACCTTTTGCATCTATTATAATTCTTATCTGACAGCCAATCAGATGTTATGATGGCTGTGTGAATGATCAAACCATAAACACAAGACAGATAATTTTACAAGAAAATGGTAGTCCACCCTTTTCTTTACTTGTCTTTCTATATATTGAAACAGTAAGGTCTGCTTTGCAGATCTTCGTTTCACCTTTTCTTACCTATTTCCTACCCTCATACCTTAGTTTGAACCCCAATCTATAGTAGTGTGTCTGCAATACGCTTATATACCGAAAATCCTGCCTAATTTTAAACCACGAGTACAATGCTCATATTATATATATAAGTCATTCCCAAATAAATAAAAGATTATAGATTATGTATATGTTCACATAATTTTGATTTATTAAAAAGTAGGTTATATAAGTCGTAATTGCGCACACACTATGGTATGCATTTTAAAACATATCAAAATTATAAATTGTTAAAGTTATTTTGTTTGAATCTATTTACAAATATATTACCATCGTGATGTATTTTGATTTAAAATAAAACTCATTTAGTAAATATTCGTTTAGTAAATAGATTCAAATATTGCAAATTAAAAGTAAAATAATTTTCGTTTAATTTAATAAAAGTCATTCCAAATATTTCTTTAAAATAAATGAGGGACAATAGTTTAATTAGCTAATATTATATAAGTTTTATCTAAAAACACCAGATGTCCACTTAAGGTTTTCTTTAATTAATAAAAGTAATTTTTAATTAAATCTAGTTTGTAATTCGAATGTCGACAGGGAAATTAACAAAAGAAATTAATGTTGAATTCCTTTAGACATTCGGATGATTTAATTACAGCTGATAAGTCCGATATATTTTTGTAATACTCCAGGGCAGTTCTATTGTTAAAGTTTACTATAAAAAGAAGGGTTTTCTTTTGTCCTCCAGAGAGTTTTTCTTCTAATGTTTCTAAGAGAAATCATTCTGAGGTCTAATGTTTCTAACCAAAATTATAGTAGTAATTTGTAAATCATGACATGACAGAGTAGAGTGCAAGAAGGCTATTTCTCTCTGAAATGGTCATATGCTGCCGTAGACCATCGGAAGTTATCACACAAGGAACCCCGGAACTGCTGCCACTGCCAAAAATATGAACATTTCAAGATTTTGCTGCTGAATTATAAAACCTGCCGAACATCTACCTGAAAATGCTTCTCCAGAGGTAACCCTAAATTAACCCAAGAGCTCTTGTGATAACTAACATGCTATAGCTATTTAAAATTGTTTTTCTTATATTTCACATAACTTCATTATGTATTTCTTTGTGTTTACTCAACATTTTGTTCTCTATCCTTGGGTTAATATTTTCTATTGATTAAGCTTTCTGTTATTTTATTATGATAATGTGTCAGAATTGTCTTTGACCGAGTGAATTATTCCCTTTGTTGAAAATAAGATGCCGCTATGAAGGCATATTTTAAATTTCTAAATAATTTTCCAATTTTATTATCTTGCAAATCACTCGTTCGAGGGTGATTCTATTCTTTAATATATAATATAATCACATAGTTTAAAATCTACATGTTATTGATTTTAATCTAATATGAGAGTATGTGCGAGGTCAATGATTAAATGTGTCCCCTAATGCATGATTGCGTATATAAATCTATACTTACTTTTCAATCCCGCAAGCATGCATTTTCCTATTTTAATTACCGTGTTCTACTTTAATTATAAAGTTCATCATTGACGTCGAGAATGTGCGGACCCTTTTAAATGAATTTCAGGGAATTCAATTGGGCATTTCTCTTAATCCAAGTAAAACCCATTCAGTATGTTTTTATATACACTAGTCTCATATTGCTGGTAAATGAATTGGTTGTTGAGACCACTTTGTTTTATTTTTCCAAGGATTCTTTACACGGCAAAGTCCGTTCTTTTCGTATATTGCAAGTTTTCAGGCAGAGTGTGTTCCAAATGACACACCTGGGAATTAAACGCAATCGTCACACAGTCGCTAAGTTTCAGCTGTTCATAAAATACTTTCCTACGGGTTAGCGGCGAGATGCCCTCCATAATTATTCCGGATCTTCAATATTGTTTTATTTTATATTTATTTTACAAAGCATCCGTGACTTAAACGTGTCACACCCTCCAACTTTAATAAATTCATTATTAGCAATACTGACCTCCCAATGCAACTCTATTATTATTAATCTCAAATAAATGCTTTGATCACATTCCCACTTTGTTGCTTAGTAAGCTTTTGTCCGTGCTATTCTCGAAATCAATAAATATTTTATAACACTTAATTTCAAATATTTTCTTAAACTTGTATAATTGCTCAAAGCACCTCGCACATGTTCCTATCTTGTCAAGCACATTATCATAATGCTATTAGCCCGAGGAATAGAATATATCACTTTGTTTTAAAACCTTTTTGTCATTTATTGAAATATAATGCCCACAATTATTTAATACGCGTCCCTGTCTCATATAAGCAGACAGTGGCGTTATATATATATTTTATGAATAAATTTTGTGAAATTATTTAAAACTAAATTTGATCTCTTATTTTATTTGATTCCTATCACTGTCTCGGTCTATATATATATTTTCTGCATTTCTTTTGTAAATCCATAGATGTTAATTAGCCACCCAAACTTCTTTTAGTATAGAGTCTTTTGTTTCTCCCTGACCACCAGGCACCAGTCAAAGGTCATACTAGTAGTGGCATCAGATGCTTTGTCATGTAGATGGCGCTGTGAAATTTGGGCTTTAGATTCGAACTTAGTATATCTAGAAGGCAACCCCTCCTAGAATGTTCAGTTTCGTGTCTGGGGTTTGAATTCTGCAGTGTGTTAGCGAGATAGACGATTCTGACTGTTACAATATCTAAGCCAGTCTGAAGTATTTAGATTTAAAAGCATGAAATAAAGAAAAGGGTGGACCACCCTTTTCTTGTAAAATTCTCTGTCTTGTGTTTACGGTTTGATCATTCAGACAGCCATCATAACATCTGATTGGCTGTCAGATAAGTATTATAATAAGCATGAAAGGTTTGCAGCCTTTCAATTTAATTTCAACTAACTAACTGTGCTTTATATAAAATAAATATTATTTACAATAACAATGAACATTTTCAAACAGTTATCACAGCAACTTCCTTTTAACAATAAAGATGGAATATATATATATGTGTGTGTGTGAAAATGATAATCTGTGAGTCAAGCATTTATAAATATATGTATGTTCTTTACAGAGTGTTCCACCAAATTCTGTTTCATTAACAAAACATTTGCGGCCACGGTCTTCAACAGTTACAACCATATCTAGCTCAGGATGTAGTTCCATGGTCACACTAGAACCTCCATCAGCAGTATTTAGGTAAGTTTGTTTATCATTATTGTAGTAAAGTTTTATTGTGCTCATCAGAGTTTATATTATTTTTATATGAGCTTAATGGCAATTTTTTTTTTAATATCTTTTTTTGTTTTGATATGTTATATAACTGAATCTTTGGCTAAAACTTCATTTATTATCTAAAGATTATTAATGTCAACATATCATGATTTGGTTCTTTCAGCTAATTGCAGTACAAACAAAAGATTCTCTTCTCTTTATTACTCTAGCAAACTGACCTGGGAATGTAGTTAAAATTTATAATCAACTAATAATTATTAATTACTCAAGCTTACAGTAGATGTCACTAGATTTGTATAGATAAAATAAGTTTTTTGTTCTGTATATTGTTATATTTATTTTTTTGTTACTAATAAAATTACAATTACCCTTCATTATTTTGGTTTTAAAAGACATAGTTTTGATGGTCATTTTATTCTTATATATATATGTAAAACCAATGTTTATACAAATGTATTAATATATAAGTATGAGCTGTGTGTGAATGTAATTGTAACAATCTATTTTAATAGTTATGGTCATTTGAATGTATTTATTTCATCACTATCATTTTAAACTATTGTAAATTCTCCTGCATGGTGAAGATCTCTCCAAATTTAATCTAATTTCTCCAATCCATCGTCTCTTTTTTCCACATCATACCAACAAACTTTCTCATTTTATCCATCTATCTCACATGTTGTCTTTTTCTAAGATTTTGTAATCTTTTAAGATCCAACTTAAGACTTTTTCTGCCTATCTAATAATTATTATATTCAGAAATAGGTTTTTTTTTTAAAATAAAAAAAGTTGATAAATTGTTCGATTTTGTTAGGATTTTTAATTTAATTAAATGACAGTTTGTTTGTTGTTGTTTTTGCAAAAGCAATCTGTTTTTTTTTTTTAGTGGTGCAT
This sequence comes from Epiperipatus broadwayi, assembly GCA_028023455.1. Taxonomy (NCBI): domain Eukaryota; kingdom Metazoa; phylum Onychophora; class Udeonychophora; order Euonychophora; family Peripatidae; genus Epiperipatus; species Epiperipatus broadwayi. Next base: position 2,796,190 of record JAQFVV010006244.1, on the reverse strand, counting down.
CTAAATAATCTATTCTATTTAAAAGAGAGGAATTAATCGAAAATATTGATAAAGACTAAAATAAAAGCTTTTCTATTCCTTAATTCTTATGTAATTACAGGATTCCTTCTTCATCAAAATTAATTCATTCTAGAAAAATAAATTAATAATTGAATTCATGTTGAATAGGCACAAAGTTTCTACATCAGAACTAATGTTAACAATATGTTACTGGAATAAATAAAATTGTCTCTATTTATATAATATGCATGCTCTATCTAGTTTAATGCACTTGTAGAATGTTGGATTTGTAAGTTAAAAATTCCTGGATAAGAAGTTAAAGTAACGTATAATCTCCCAATAATCATTCATTTCAATTGCTGTTACATATATATATATATATATATAACATATGTATATTTTTAAAGATATAATGGGTATGTGTTTTATATTATATATAATGTCTTTTATTTATGCTTAAAATGTCTCTAGATGATAAAAATGTAAGTCATTTAGTATGGTTATTTACCTGTTTTCAATTGATAAAATGAAACAGACAGATTTTAATCATTTTTCACAAAATTAGAAATGAAAAAATATCATAGTTTATTTGTTGACTTGATTTTAAAGGGCCATATTTGTTCAAATAATTTTAAAATTTATGATATGAATAATGCAATATAGTACTTAGTACTAGTACTAATTATATTATATTAGAGAATATACAATACAGTAAAATTAAAATCTAATTTATTATTCTTATATTAATAATAAATAGTCTTTTTAAATTACTTTGTGCAATGTAATGTAATGAATATTTTATCACGTATTCTATAATTATTTATCTATAAAGATTCAAAGTCATATTAAATAAATGATGCGATAAAAAAAATAATCTACTCATTTCTTACTCAAAAGTTAATGAATATTTACTTGAAATTTAAGAAATGGAAATGACAATTGAAATACATTCCAAGGAACTTGATTCTAGAGTTTGCTACTCTACTACTTCATAATACATCTTATGAGGATAAATCTGCTAATAACAGGAATCAAATTTGTATAAAAAATAATATTTAAGATGTTTAATCAGTACTATACCACAATAAAACTATGGAGTTTACTTTTATACATTGATAATAATGCACACCTACTATAGTATTTTTAAAAATCTCTATGTAATATAAAAGGAAAAATACAGAGATCATCGCATCGGCCTTGCAAGCAAGTAGTTGGTTGCAGACGGTTGTGGGTTCGCGTCCCGGCTGATGCTATGACATATGAAAAAAAAAATACAGAGTGTGAAATAACTACAGGCTATCCTCAACTTTTATACATTCTACTTTCTTACAATTTGCTATTTTGTATAAAGGGCAATAGAAAAAGACACAGCATGTTATTGAAATTTTTATCAAGATTAACAAGAAGAAAAGTACAATTCAACTATCTTTTGATAAATTTATAATAAAAAAAACACATAACACTAATCAATAAAGTGCTATTTATATTAAGCTAATACACCTCATTAAAAAACACATATTTTAAAAACAATTTTTGATTTATTTATTTTTTACATCAGTCGTACATGTTTCAGGAACCAATTAGATATGAAAGTCTAGGATCACCTGTACAACATAGGCTATTTGATTCATATTATATGTTTATTAATAAGATTATGCTTTAAAAACAATAAATAAGTTTTTTTATTTTTAAAAATAGAGAATTGATTTAAAAGAACAGCATCTAAAAACCAACTAAACACTTCAGAACCTCTTTCTTGTGTATTATTTCTAAATAGCTGAAATTGTGCAGGAAAAATAAATTTAATGTAGTCATTAGTATGTTAGATTGTTTGGCCTATGACTTGAAATTCATATCTGGAATGGACATTAAGACAATTTTTCAGATTGCTGAGAATTTTCCAATAAAATTCAGCATTGTTTTTTTTTTCCAGGTAGCCACTACTAATCAATATTGTTAGCTAAATGAGTATAAATATTTTAGCTGGAAAATAAAAATTCCAGGACAATAAAAAAGTGTTAGATAAGTATCGATGCATTTACTACAAAAGGGCAATATTATTATGACATAATGAGTCCGAGATCATATGCCTATAGGTGCTATACCTATCCTTATCCTTTAACTGTTTTTTAACATGAATATGTTTTCAATAACTGTATTTAAAAAGTTAACTTTTAACTTAATACTTTGAATTACATATAAGTTGACCATTTGTGTTATTTGATATAAGCCTTAATAAATTATTTAAATGCTTTTGGAGAAAATGTACAATGAGTCTGTTAGAAAATATTACCTCATGAAGTCATTGCCTCAGTATAAAGCTATTAAGAATTTTAAAAGCAACAGTTTTATTTTTCTGTAATGAAATTAAAAAGTTCTAGAAGAAGTACTAAAAAATTGATTTAATATATTATTTTCCAAAAAAAGATTTCATTTACAAACTTTTGTACCTGAAAATAAAGTAAAATAGTACATAAAAAAAACTAGGCAATAAGAAAATCCAGATATAAATGAGATTTTAAAAAAAAACTAGAAAGGAGAAGTTATTGATTACTACAATTTTATATCAATAAGTCTGGAGTAATCTACAAGTGAAAGAGATTGACTTATATTTTTACTTTAAAAAAGTGATAATCTTATTATTGGCATTATTGTTCTAAGTTTGCCTATCATCAAGATTCTGCTGAAAATGGTAAAAAAAAAAAAGAAATGGAACCTTCTTTGAAGCATGAAATAACAATTAAATAAGACCTGCTTTTAGAGGAAAAGGTGCTTAAAATTCTAAAGTTAATATCAAATGGATGATGAAAACAATATGGAAATATCAGAAAAAGTTTGTTGATAATTCAAAGGCCTTTGATTATGTCAACCATTATCATGTATGGAAATATCCCAAAACATTAAGAACCTCAGATTCTTCTTATTAAGATACCACAATAAAATCACATCTATTTAATCTGTATAAACATATCCTTCAATATATAGATCTGAAAGTAGTGTAAAAGCTTTTATTCGTAGAAACATTAATAATTAGTTACGTAAATGACATTACATTAGTAGCTGGAAAGAAGATTATTCTAAAAGTAAAAATGATAGGCTAATGCTTGTAAGGAAAATGAATTTTAAATAAAATATGAAAAATTAAAAGTAACTGATGATTTTATGGTTTTTGGTATCTAAAATTATAATAAAGAAATTCATCCAAAAATTATGATGAATGAAATTAGTCTTAATAGTTTAATTTCAGTAATAAAAAATATAGAAAACTTTTTAACTAAGGCATTGTTAAAACTGCTTATTTTCCTGTATAATTTATCAAAGAAATTTTAATGCTTACTGGAAAATCAAAATACTGAGTTATAAATTTTCATGTTTGAACATGTTTTAAAAACTGATTATTGGTTGGAGAAAATGTTGATGTTTAGTAAAATTAAAGGCATAAAAACATAAAGGTGTCCATTTGCAACAAGAATGGATGGAATGGAATAGTGAAGGTCCAAGAATACTCTATTATAGTGATGTCATCAATAGTTTCATTGACTCGGTAAGATATTACAAAAAAAAAAAGACAGGTTTATAGATTTTTTAATTTATTAATCTTCTAATTCATTTGTAAATAGTGTGAGAATTACAGCCATGTATATAAAAAAGCTTGATTGCAATGAGAAGATTATAATTTTTTTTATTACAACCACGCTTTTATGATTTGCGTCTTTTGCATTCATCATATGCTTTAGAACATAATTCATCCTATTTACTTCAGAAACTTGTACCATAAACTTGGGTAATTAATGGACTGAGAATGGTAGTGTCATTTGGATTAATGACTATTAAATAATAGAAAATTATGAAAGATGATGGTTAATTGTAAATGCAATTCTATTCCTCAAGACTATTAAGCATCACATGATCACATTTCCTATACTAGCACATTAATTGTTGATAAACAGAGCAAAACTCTCCATACAGTATTGCCACCTGTGCTGAACAAAGCTCCTCACTGACGAAGGCCACAAGCCAGAAACTAGTCTGGGGATATTGGATGAGTAGGCATTAGATAGGGATTTTATGCACAAGCCTTCTGGCATCCATTGATTACTCTGTTCAGCACATGTGGCAATACTGTATGGAGAGTTTTGCTCTGTGTATCCTCAAGACTAGTTGGTTAATGTGGATATAGCACTACCATGTAGTGTTCATTGATTATTTAAGCTTACAATAGATGGCTCTGGAATACTATTGTTTTTAAAAGCAAGAGAAAATATCTTATAATTACCAGAAAGAAAAAAATAAGTGTACTCATGGAAATAAAAGATATTTTTTATGTAATTATTTTAATAAGTATACACTCATGACTATGCTGATACAAATATTGCAGAGGAATTCTCTAAAACATGATTGAAATCAGTGTATTTTATAAACATAATATTTTAGGAATTTTCAAATTAAATTTTCCTTCACTCCATATCAAACAACTGACGCACATGACCACATACATGTGAAAAATATAGATGATCCCTAATATTCATATTTCATGCAGAATTAGCATTCACCAGTTGAGCCAGATCATAATCTCCCATATATACATACAATCAATGCTCAGCTTATATTAAGATAACAATTTTTTAAAATTCTAATGGACAGACTTCAACCTTCTCATCCTTCCAATTACCCATTTCATTGAAAAGTCAACAATTGAATGCTTAAAACCACCATGGGTTTTGAGCATTCTATTGTTGGGTTGTAATGGACAGTTGAATAGTTGGAAGGGTGAGAAGATTGAATCCTGTCCACTAAAGTTTAACGAATTGCTATTTTAATATAAGGTCAGAATTGATTGTATATATGTGTGGGAGATTATGATCTGGTTTAACTGATGAGTGCTAGTTCTGCATGGAATACATAATTTGGGAAACATCTGTCTTTTTCACATGTTGATAGTCATGTGTGATGGTTGTTTGAGATGGATTGGAGGTGAATATAGACTGAAAAATCCTAGGTTCAAATCTTTCTGTTTATTTATATAAGAAACATTCAGTATCCTCAGTGAATAGACTAATTACATATTGCCTTGGAAATAGATTACATCTATACATTCAGCCCATTCATCTACTATTAATATATGGATATGTAATGGTCCAATAATATGAGGATTAGGTTGATGTGATGTCTACATGGGTATGACTACAATATCAAATCCACTAAGAGCTTTGAACATTCCATTGTTCATTTTTCAGTGAATTAGTTGGGTGAATAGTTGGTAAGGTGAGAAGACGGAAGCCTGTTCATTAAGGTTTAAGAAATTGCTATCTTGATATAAGCCGAACACTAATTGTATTTATGTGTGGGAGATTATGTTCTGGTCCAACTGATAAGTGCTGGTTCTGCACAAAATACATATATTGAGGATCATCTATCTTTTTCACATGTAAGTGGTCATGAGTGTCAGTTATTTGAGATGGAATTGAGGTGAATATAAACTGAAAAATCCTAAGTTCAAATCTCTCTATTTAATAATAATTCATATTAATTTTATCACAAATCAATCAAGATAATTATTTTTTTAACTGAATATAGAATTTAAAATATTTTTGTGTTAAATTTGTTTAACTCATATAGGAATTTTTTTGTAAAATTATTTTTTTTTATTGTTAATGTTTTTAATAAATGTGTGTTATTGTGACAAACTTGTTTTACTAAATCCAGCAGTGAGTTTAAACTAATTATGTGAATATATTCAATAGTTTTAGAGGCAAATTATTACAGTGTTCTAAGTCATAGTAAGTTTTAAAAATGGCTTGACTACTTGCATTAACTAATCTGATAATCAATTTTGTAAATGTGATTAGAAGATCGATTATATGAGGATGCCCCCAAAATAATTAACTCTCTGAAATGCACACTTGTTGTAGTATATGCTTCTGCTGCTTCATACATCTTGCAGTGACTCTTCTGCATCAATTTGCCAAATGACATCATTGTGCGAAATCATGGCCATATAGCACATTTTTTTTGTAAAATGTGTTTCATGTATTTGTCATTTTTTATAATGACTGAAAAGCTGAAATAATGTGAGATTCTGTTTTCTTTTAGAGAAATCAATGAAAAAACAATTGTAATGCTTTAAACAGATTGCAGGCAATATGATCTTGAAAAGCAGAAGTTTATTAGTGGTTTAATGGAAGTATCAAATTCACCATGTCCCTAAAAAGCATGGTGAGTGAAATCCAATGTCAAGACAATACTGTTTATTTTTTTAATGTAAACATATTTTTCTCTCAGAATTATTTTGTAAATGTTTACATGATATGGTAAAATATAACCGTATCATTTTGTGACAAAGTAAGGAGAAGTGCACCCTGGGAAACAATTTTTAATTAAATTCTGCATAATCCAGCTTATCTACCAGCCATATTTTCTCAGTCTCACTTAGTGTAACTTTTTTTTTATTCTCTCAAATATTTTGAAAATTTAGAAGTGGTGGAAAAAATTGAAGCGGGCATTAAAACTTTGTGTTTCCAGATTAAATAAAAAACATATTTAAACTACTGTATTAAATGGGCAGTAATTTGAAATTGATTTAAATTTATAACTTAAAAATAAATAAACATTTTTTTTATTATAAAAGTCCCATTACTTTTAGGTACTCCTTTATATAATTTTTGTTGACTAAATAAAACTAATTTCATTAGCACCTAGATGGAAATTATTAATTATACACAGAAACATACCTCTTACCATTGAAGAACTTTTTGGGCTATCTTCTTTTATCTAGAAAATCTATTCAAAAAATATCAAGATTGTTTCTCTCTTCCTTATTTTTTTGATTCTTCCCAAAATTTGTTAATTGCTTATTAGCACTACCATTTTAAAAATTAATATTATAGTTAATAAAATAATTATTTAAAGCTTCTTTTAAAAAGGCTACTTACTGATCACCCCAAATAAACTCTACTGAAATGCAAGTAGTGTTAATTTTATTTTTTAAGCTTGCTCTTCTAACATTAATATATCGTTAGTTAATTTGCATAAATAAAGTATTTCAAATAATTTTTTTGAGTTCATTTCTAATCTTAAATTTCAGAATGGTTTTAGCCTACTTGACTTCCTGTATGGAAGGTTCCCTCTATCGGCAAAATATGCTTGATTATTGCGAAATTTTAAAGTGCATTGAGTACAGGCTAAAGCCTGTTTAAACTATTTACATATGTTCTCTGTGTGCTCAATAAATTAATTACTACTCTTCATTAACTTTTATAATATTCACATTTTTGTTTCTCGAGAAACACCACTTTTAATGTCATTCTCTAAATTTTGATGAAGGTCTTGTTACATATTCTTTGCTCTTAATCTGGTGTTTAAGTTAATGCTGAGTGAATCCTGAAATTTCATCAGGTCACAAACAAGCTTAGAAGTTTTCTTTCTGGTAGACAGCCCACAGCTAAACTCCCAATAATGGTTGATACATGGGTATTCAACTATTTTTAATTTGAAAATAAAATGTCTTGTCTTAGTTTGGATTGATCAGATGAGTGATAATGCCACAGACTTGTAAGTAGATATCAATTTTCTGTAGATGCTGAGTGTGTGGTTATCTTTAACTTTTTATCAAAAATGTAATTGATATTTCTGAATTCTTTTCCTGATAATATGAGCCACACTTAAACTTTCAATAAACATTAATCAATACCAACTAATGATTGCTGGTTTAGCATGAAATATGTATATTGGTGATTATTTATCTTTTTGACATATATGTGTTCAAGTATATCAGTGTTATGAGATAGAGTGGAGAATGGTGGGTCATGTGAAAGTCTGTGCTCATATACCCTATATATTACATATATTGATAAGGTATATAATAAGCCTGTATTTCAGTTATTACATAGTAGAGATGTCTGCCAATCCCTCGTATATGTATTAAATGAATTGTGTCCTGTACATGAGGGATCAGATTGATTTTATGTCAACATGGGTGTGATGACAATCTTGGCCTCAGGGTGACCTTTGAGGGTTTCATCATCTGGTTTTCAATTGGATGGATGATTGAAGAGTTGGAGCATGGAGTGGATTGAAGCCTGTTCATTAAAGTATGAAGATTGGCTATCTTAATATATATCTGAGCACTTATTACATATATGTGTAGAGATGGTAATCTGGACTATTGATGATTGCTGGTTTAGCATGAAGTGTATCAATGTTATGAGATAGAGTGGAGAGTAGTGGATTGTGTGAAAGTCTGTGCTCATATACCCTATATATTACATATATTGATATAGGTATATAATAAGCTTGTATTTCAGTTATAATCAATACAAACTATTTTCTAAACATAAATATCTTCAAATTGTGACAGATCTGGATTAAATATTAAAATTTCTCACTTTTTGTCAATTTTTTTTTTAATTCACTTTTTTTTTTTAGTGCTGGCATTATTATTATTATTATTTTTAACTTTAGTTGTCAGTTTTCTTTAATGATACTTTTAATAAAAGTGATAATGAATTTTAAACTTTTAACACGTTTTTTTTTTTTTAAATCTTAGGAGAACTTTTCTTGGTGATCATTCACTTCATCTTAATAAATTGTTAATATTTTTATTAATTATGATGTATTGGCATCAGCTGTAACCAATAAAACTCATGAAAAGAGCAACTTCACTGAGTTTCTGCTTTTTTTAATGTAGAGTGAAGTTACTCTTTTCATACTCTTATTAATAGAAGTATTGATAATTTAAACATTCTGTTATTATATTTTTAATAAAATGTTATTTCTTAGAAACCCATTTTTTTCTTTGCAAGGTCTTTTATTTAAGATGAATTCTAAACTTTTCAAATCTATACTACATAAACAGTCAGAATCTTTTACCATTTCTTTCATTAAAATGATTTTATGATTAGTTAATTAGTATGTCATGTGATGATTGACAAAATGAGAGGCTAATCAAACTGATCTATGTATTTATTACTTTCTTCCACTAGCAGTGAATTCAGGAATATTTAGTTCTCAAGCTTGTCATTTTCACCAATGTATTAAGAGCAGGTCTTTATTGCAAAATATTTATCAATCTTATGTAAATTTCAAATATGAGCTTTTTCATCTAAATAGATTTTTTTTAATGTTTCTAAATTGTTTGATGAATATCCATGATGTTACTTATATTGGTATTTCAATTTTATCTAGGATAACAATGATTTTTTTTATTTTGGTTTGACTAGTATTAACTAGTATCTTAAGAATTGAACTGGTGACTTTTAGACTCATTGATACTGAATTTAAGGGATGCTGTAACAAAACCTAGATTATTTTGCAAAGACTAATTGTGCTTTTATTAAACAAATGATCTTTCTGGCATAAGAATTATTTTTATTAATAATTAAGAATCTAATCACTATGTGACAAATGCAACATGTATTTAGACCAAATAAAAGTGATTCTACTATGATTACTTTTAATGTGAAATTTTACTTGTTTAATATAAAAAATAAATGGTTTATTTATATGAATCCTTGTAATAAATATAATTCATCAGCCTACTTGTAGATAAATGACTATCAGTAATCATTAATATAGCAATTAGAAATTTATGAATATTTGTAAATAGAATTTTAAGTATATATAATAACAATTTTCTGCTGTTCTGTACCAATAAATTTCTTTTTTTAAAAAAAAAAAAAAAAAGATTGCTGATCAGGACCAAAAGTCAATATTGCTGGAAATACCTCATTAAATAATTCTCTACTTCATGCATCACTTGAACTTGATGGAAATATATTCTAATAAAATTATATATATATATTCAGACACTGTTACCTATAATAATTGTTTGTTAAATATTAATATCTCAAAATTCATAGTGAAATACAATTTTTTCATAAAATTTGTTTTTCTCATTTTTTGTTCTATAAAACCATTAATAATATCACCATAGCTTAAAAGTTTCTTTTAGTTTATGTTCCGTGGATAGTAATATCAAATTAGACAATCTTTTTTTTTTAGGTATAAATTTTTTTGGGTAATTTTAATTTAGAAAAACAAACAAATAAAAATATTTGTCATTTATTATAAAATTTGTTGATAAATTTAACACAGTGTGAAATGGCTTTAAAACATCAAAATTTGCAACTACTAAATGTAAACTTTATTTATCAATAAATAAACAAAATATCTTTGTATAATTATAACATTCATTCTTATTTGGGGGGGGGGGGGACATTTTTATAGCGTTTCATAATTCTGCTGTTTTGATTTATATCATAAATTTTCTAGAATAATAATGTTTTAAAAATAAGTCCGAAAATTAGATACGTTGTCTATTATATTACAAAATGTGGAAGTTTCTGAGTTGGGGCACGAAGTAAGTATTGTGTCTGCTCGTGCTGAGGGTGGAATTGTTTATAGTTTGCCTTTCACTTCATTCAGCCTTTATATATGTATATGTGTGTATCGTAATTTACTTCTATTTGTATATTTATTTTCTTAATGATAGTGTTTAATTTTTTTTTTTGAAAATTCTAATTGAGTAAACAGAAACCAATATTATTTACAGCCATGTCATCATTTATATAAATAAACTTTTTATTTGGTTACTCGTTTATTCAATTTACAAACACGGTTCCTTTACATCTAACTACTTGAAATAATAAAAAATTTACTTAACAGCATTACTGGTGGGCATTAGTTTTTCCTGGTCCTCTTAATCAATGACATTGAAGTGTTCCAGGTCTAACTGATCCAATTATTTGTAAATCATTCTAGTTTGTTTATCAATGAAATAAAAGTTAAAATAATAATAATAATGTTGTTTTGACCCTAAATTTAATTGTAAAGATTATAGTTAATGGATCTAAATGAAAATGCTGTTAAACTTTAGTTTATTTTCAAATTAGCTTTTATGTCTTGGCTTTTAAACTTTTTAAAACTTTTATCAAATTATTTTTTTATCATTGGGCTTAGTTTTAAAAGGATATTTTTTTGCTGTAAAGTTGTTTAAAGTAAAAGCTTTTTATATACGTATTAAATTAATAATTACAAAAACAAATTGAAAAAAAATATAGTTTAATCAAACAAACATTTCGCAATATTTACCCGCCCCCTTTTTTTTACGTAATAATAAGACAAGGTTTATATATATCATTTTAGAAATCTTTGCACGATTAAAAACATCATTGCCTTGTGTACTTTAATACAATGATGAAATGAAAGTCTGTTCCCGAATGTTTCCAAATGCGGAACCATACCTTATTATAATGGACAACCAATTTCACCGCCCTAAAGTGATAAAAAATGAAGAATATCGTGTATTTTTTAAAAATATTCTGAAATAAGAAATAACTTTTTTATAATTTAAAAAAAAAAAATCAACAATATTTGTATTTACCATTACGCATATCTTCACAATAAATCAATTTTTCCATATGTGCCATGCAATCCTCTAAAACTTGAGAAAAAACCTGAGCAAAAATGTTCCAGACCATTCTCTTTTAGTACTTATTTATTTCTCTCTACAAACTAGCACTCATCAAATAAGCTGGAGATTCGAAACACCTGAATATCCATACTGATATAAATTGACAGCAAATAGAATTTAATTAAACAAACATTTTGCAATGCATAACATTTTTTACATTAATATAATATACAGAATTTTATTTATATATAATTTTAAAAATCTTTGCATCTTTAAAAATATTTATGCGGTTTAAATTATATTTTCACAAGACAGACTATGCAAGAGTTGTAACAAACATTAAAGAAGTGCATGGCAAATAAGAATTTGATTAGTTATAAATATTTATCAAGTGCACACATATGTCTTTACAAAAGTATTATCTATAAAATGTTAAATTCAAGACCTTGGTTAGATATTAGGACAAGGTTCATTTAAAAAAAAAACATAAATATTTTCAACCTTCTTGAATAAAACTACAACCCCCCCCCCCAACTTCATATGTGCTGTGTATTGATTCTTTAATTACAGCGCACAAATGTTAGTTCACAATCTAGTTAGAATTTAATCCCCCAAATAGTTTGATGCTAACATAGTTTATACAAAGTTCTTAACTGTTCCAAGTTAAGGGCATGACGAGAGATTGGCATATACAAGTTTAAACAGTTCTGATTCTCACCAAGCTGCATTGGAAAAGTACACTATGTATGCACAATAACGAATACTCACACTATAATCTTGAATGTGTAGTTTCTATATCTTAATTCTCGCCTTTCTCAATATAGGGTAATTTGAGATTCCCAAGCTGTTCCCTTGCAATGGATGCTCTTCTAGAATTCACTGAATACACTCTGTACTCTCTCTCTCTCTCTGCCGTTCTTTTCCAAATCCCTTTCTTTTATCTGTTTGCTTTTTTTTGTTGGTTGTTGTCGATGAGCAACCATATCCCACTGGATGGCACAATTATCACGCTTAAACTATAAAATATGATCATTCACGGGCCGTTAATTATAATCATTTTGATGTGTTTTTTGTAATGCGAAAATAAAAACAAAAGAAAATCGTCTTTTTTAAATATTATTTAATTTTAAATATTATTTTTTATTAACGTATACAAATTAAATGATAATAATAAATGTAAAATAAAATAAACAAATTACAATTTGATTCGTCTCTTTTAGTTTTCTTTTTATTAGAAAAATCAATTTTCTATCGGAGATTTTTTTACTGGGGTTACGGCTTTTTTTGTTGTTGTTTACCGCTATTTTTTATTTCAAATAGAATGACAACTAAAAGTAAAAGTTTTACGGTTAGGTTTAGGGTTAGGTTTAAAAATAAAAAATATCAAAATCGTATTTTTGTAAATATTTTTTTTTACTAACATCTATAAAATAAATGATAACAATAAACGTAAACTATATTCAACAAAGTATAACAGTAGTCGGAGAAAAGAAAGAAACTAAAACTTTTTTGTACAATTGTACTTTTCTCACTGGATATTTTTGTGTTAACGCTCTTTTTTATTTCAAAAATATACACATGGTACAATCTTAAAATGTCTCGTGGAAATGTTACGAACAGTACGTTACTTGACGCGTTACCTAATTCCAATTCACTTTATACATATATCTCGTCAACATTTACTACTTAAAACTTCAATACACTACGGTGTAAAAAGTCTGTTAATTATTACTTTACGAAATCTGAACATTTCAATACTTTAAAATAAATAAAAATCCAATGAAAGTAACATTTCCATCCAATTCAAAAAAACACACCCTCTCCCCAAGCCGTAATCATTTTATAAACTGTGCGAATTGGGAAAATGTATTTGCTGTGTAAGCATACATGCTGTACTGTGATGCAACATAGCGGCCTGCAATCTGTAGTACAACAAAAAAGTTGTATTATAGAAAACGCGGGTTCGAACGTGTCGGCCGCGGAAACGGCATTTTTATGTGTTTTAGCATGAAAACAGCACCATCCAGTAGGATATGGTGGCTCATCGACAACAACCTTCTTGTTTTCTGGAGTAATGCTTATAAATTAAGGTGGGGTTTAATTAAATTGGGTTTTGCTAATTAAATTCCTTCATTATCTGTTTAATTAGTTTAATACAATTGTTTGCATTTTAAGCCGAATCAGACAACTACTAATTAACGTCTATGATTAAAATATTAGAAATATTTTTGAACAAGACACTTTCATAAATATATTTAATTTTAAAATGCATATTTTACAATATGTTTACTGAGATATAATTTGAAAAACATTTTATTAAGCCTTTTCAAATGAATTTTATTATTGTACTGGTACACTTATATCATACTCAAATCTAGAATCATTTCCAAGCTATCTTTTCTGAAATGTTTTTAAATTGCATTTCAAATCTTGTAAATTCACTTATGTGGTATGATAAGATATGCTTTCATTCAGCTCTTTTATTTTTTTGCATATTTCAAGCCATAGTATTTGTAAATTTGTGCCAAATTTTGTCAAAGTTATCACATCATTTTGGACTTCTTTTAATATTTTAATAAAACAATTGATTAAAACAATACTATATTAAGTATTGTTATATAATCATGCAATAAGGAATTTGCATAAATATTATTGCAAATTGTCTCGCATATTTTAAATTTCAGATATAAAGTAAATAATATGAGAGCGTATTATTTCTCATATTTTAGCTAAGTTAATTACTTTCTCAGCATATTATTTGTTTGTGTGAATACTTCTCTCTTTCACTTCAGGAATGTTTAGTTGTGTAAAGAAATATAATTTAAATATTTAAAACAAAACCAAAGAGTTTATTGCATAGGAGATTATAAAAAAGTTCAAGTATTTTGAGTAGAACCTGCTATTTTTCCACCTACACTAATCCATACAGGGCATTTAATCATTTATAAACAGTATTTAAAATTAAAATATTTAAGAAATAAGTAAGTATTTGTTGATTTATAAAAAAGCTAATTTTTTTCTCCTTTTCTCAATATAAGTGCTTATTGCTTAAGCGCTCATAAGAAATTTAGGCACTAGAAGTGATAAATATGGAGTATAATGTATGGATTTTGAGATCGAGATCCACTTCTCTATCCCTTTACTAATCATGGAATATTTGTATACATTATTTAAGAAATAATATTAATTACTAAAGAAAGAAAGAAAAATAATCAAATGACTTTTTCCTTTGAGAATTCATAAAAAAATTGAGTATGGGGATTTCTTGATCTTATTGTAGTCTGTGATCATATCACCCCATCAAATCATATAGAGCAAATAAATATTTATTGATTTTTAACTTATAAAAAAATAACTTGCTTATAATTATGATCATGAATCTTACTAATATCAAATAATTGAACTATTTATTTATTGAGTGATTTAAATATTGGCAGGGAATATTGTCCACATCTATATATTAATTCTCTCAATCATATATCACTGTCCTATTTTACAACTAAAACATAATGATTATTATATTTACTACTAATCAAATCTTGATTCTAAAATAAATTATTTTATTACTAGTTAGCATAATGTATCCCAAAGTATGCTCACATAAAAAATCAGCAATTGTAATATCTTTTTTATAATAAAAATTTTATTTTATTATTGTAGATTCAAAATATAATATATTACAATGTTTGAATGTTTTATTAAATAGTAAATATAGGGGATTTGAACTCAGACTTTCAAGCACCCATTAACTATCCACACTATCTCATACCACTGATACACATGACCATGCACATAGAAAAACAATCACCAATAAACATATTTCATGCTGAACCAGCATTCATCAATTGGTCCAGATTATATTAAGATAGCAAATCTTCATACTTTAATGGACAGATCTCAATCTACTCCAACTCTTCAGACATCCTTACCATTGAAAAACTGATGATGGAAAGCCAAATCCCATGCTACATTTACAATTAAATCCCCTATATTTACAATTAAGCTCCAGGTATATGAAAAATGCCCGTATTTCAAATATTTTCTCCTTAAATATTTTTACTTAAATGTTTATTCATTATCACTGGTTTTTAATTTTACACTATTTTTTAGAAAATATTTTAAATACAGGCATTTTTCATATACCTGGAGCTTAATTGTAAATACAGGGGATTTAATTGTAAATATCGCATGGTGGCCTAGCGGTTAGCATAGCTGCCTTCTAAGTAGCTGGCCCAGGTTCGTTTTCCAGTCAACACTCTGACAAAAAAAAAAACATAAGGAATAAAAAAATTCATTTCTTTTTTATCATAAATTATAAAACAACTTTTCAAATTCACTTTTCATAGAGCTTGATAATGTTAGTGAAATCATATTATTATTATGAATCATTAAATAAACAAAAAGCAAATAAAAAACATATTTTAGCCTGCATGATATACATTTTGCAAATTATTTTAATAATAATATATTATGTAAGCAAAGCTTTGTGAATTTATGTAATGAATAAAACTTTGAATTTTTTTTCTTGTTAAATGTGTCAAATAATTTTGACATTCTCTTGTATGTATGCCCACAATCTAAAAAAAAAAAAAGGGTGGCTTTTTTGATCACTATCAATCAATAGTATTCTGCCTTATGGTCTGGTCCAGAGAGAAGTCACATCACAAATTTATCCATTTCTCCATTCTGCTCTCTTCATTGCCCAGCTCTTCAAATTCATGTATCTCTTTCCATCTCTTATATCATCAAGCAAGCTCTTTTTTTTCATTCTTTATTTTTTCCCACTCACAATTTCCCTCCAAAACATCTTTCATTAAACTATTTCTTCTTACTATATGTCCAATTTAGTTTCTATCTCTATTTCACTAATCAATCTTTGTCATTTTATTTATTCAACTAATTTTTCCATTCTTCTTCATGACCACATCTCAGTGGCTTCTATATCTCTAATTTTTCATTCATTGCTCATGTTTCACAGCCATATAATACTGTACTTAATACAGCATTTAAATAATTTTTTTCTTAATTTTTTTTTCAAAGATCCATAAAATATTTTCTTTCTTTTAATAAATGCCTCATTTGTCAGTGCTATTCTTTTAACTTCATTTTCACTTCTTCCATCATTATTCAACCAACTACCCAAATATCTAAATCCATTTACCTGTTGAATTTCAGTTTGCAGTCTTTTTGTATTATTCCCTATCCATAAACACTTGGTTTTCTGAACATTAATTTTTATTCCATATTCCATACAGCCTTTCTCTAATTTATTCAATATATTCTGAAGATTCTTTTTATTCTCAGCGATAAGAATCATATCATCTGCAAGTCTTACAGATTTATTGTTCTACTTTCAACATTTACTTCTCCACAGTCTAAATATTTATTTGATGTCTTTTAAATAAATATTAAAAAGAATATGTGACATACTGTATTCTTGCCTAACTCCTCTTTCTATAGTCACTTCATCAGTATTATTATTCTCCAATCTAATTCTTGTTCTTTGCCTAGTACACATAATCTAAATCAATCTTTTTTCTTTTCAAAATATTTCTTTTATTTTTTAAGATGGCCATAACATTATTCCAGATTACTTTATCAAATGCTTTTTTCTTATCTATAAAACATATACCAATTTCATTATATATTTTTTTCCAATATATCTCTCTGCAGTTATTCTAATAATATCAGTAGCATCTCTTATACTTTTCTCTCTCTGAAAACTAACTGTTCTTCTCCAGCATAATATTCTATCTTCTTATAAATTCTTTGAATTAAAATCTTCAATAAAATTTTAAAAGCATGAGATAACAAGCTTATTATCCTGTACTCTTTACATTTAACAGCTTTCTTTTTTTAATAATTGGAATCATTATAGATTTCAAAAGATCTTCCAAAACAAACTTTACTATTATATATTAAATTGCAAAGCTAATTTCTTTCATTTTTTTCAAAAATTCTGTAGGTATTGTATCAAATCCGACAACTTTATCATTTTTCATTTGTTCTATTGATTTTATTATTTCATCTATCAATATACCCATACCTTTATTATCTAATACTTTATAATTAATTGAATTATTTTCTTTTCCAAATAGATATTGAATATATTCTTTTTATCTTTTCAATATATCATCTCAATTTGTTAATATCTTTTAATTTTTGTCATCTATTTCACTTGTTAACCATTTCCTTTTTTTCCAGGTGACATTTCTAATTTTATCAATCTGTTGAAGCACTTCCATTTCTCTACATTCTCGTTTCAACCATTTTTCTTTTGCTAAATCTATTTCTCTCTTAGTTCATTATTAATTTTTCTATATGCTCTTTGGCCTTCCTCAGAACTGATATTCTTTCACCTTCTCCACATTTCCTTCTTTTCCAACATAATTTCTATTATCCAAAGGGTTTAGCTTTCTTTAACCAAATAGTTTCTATTTCATTTTTTTCTGTTTTTAATATTCCTTTTTTAATTCTATACCATTGTTTATCAGAACTATTCATATAGTCCTCATCATTCTTTTTATTATATTTTCACATATTAGACCAAATATTCCTTTTTTCATTTCTCTCAATTTTTCTAAGTTTCATTTTACATATCTTTTCTCTCTTTTATTTGTTTTAAACTTCCTATTTACATCATTGCTTAGATAAAGCATGCAAATCATTAATAACATTCTTATATCTATCCTGAATCAATACATAGGGTACTTGATATTGTTCTCTACCATCTGGAGTTTTTCATATATACAATTTTCTTGTATGATTTTTAAACCAAGTATTTGCAACCATAAACTTATTCTCCTTACAAAATTCCACAAACCAACTACCTCTTTCATTCCTTTTCCAATGTCATAATACCCAACTTTTCCTTCTTTACCTTTCCTCACAACAGAATTCCAATCACCCACTAGCAATATACATGTATTTTTACCCTCTTGTTGTATAATTTCCTCTATCTTTTTATATTGCACATCAATTTCTATATCTTCATGATTAGTAGTTGGCATATAAACTTGTATGAATATCAAATCCCTAGGACTTGCACTTATCCTCATCATTATAAGTTTTTCATCAATATAATCTACCTTTGCCATACTATTTCAAATTTTCTTCCAGCAACAATGTCAACTCCACTATCACCAGGATAAAATAAGTTATTATCCTCACTATTTACCCCTCCACATTCATTCCAGCTCACTTTACTTAATGCTGTAACATCAATATTATTTATTTTCATTTTCATTTGTCAAGTTTTTCAGCTTTTCTCAATGATTTTATATTCCATTTATCAACTCTCAATGTGTCTTCTTTTAATGGATTACCTTTATGAGTATTTTGCTATATTGAATCATTTTTATGTTTTTTTTAAATAGTGAGTATAAGTTTATAACATCTGCTATAGATATCCTAAACACAAAAGTAGACATATGAAGGTGTAAAATAAATTAGCTGATTATAAAGGTATTTTGTTTGATTACAAAATTTGATTTTTCAACTTATGACATTTAAATAATGGTGAACAATAATAAAATACTATTGTAGTTCAATTACTACTAATTATTTTTTATAATAAAGTATTTCTAGATTTATGTTAGACTATTTATTATTGGGGACTTTTTGTTTTGAAAAAAAAAAATCAATCTATAAAGCTTCATTTTATTTTATTTTCTAAACAAGAAACTGCATTCAACTATTTGCATAGTCTATGCAGGGTTGGATTTTTTTAAAAGTCTTTTATTTTAAGCATGTATAAATTATAAATTTTTCTGCTTTAAACAAATAATATATATGCTGTAGAATTAAAGTAATATATTAATGAACAAAAGTACTTTATTGGTGATATTCAGCAAAGGCATTTCAAAGGAAGCTATTTTATAAACTAATTGTTGTTTTACACTTTTGAAAACTTTTATTCTTTTCTAACTTTCCTTACTAGTTCACAAAATTCGAAATATTCATCCTTTTTAATGCATCATTTTTATATAGTTTCATATTTCTTCTTTTCTCCATAAATTGTCTCATCTCAGTAGAAATATTATGGCCAATTGCTGCTTTTTTTGAACTAGCTAACTTTATTGCATTTTTTTAAAATGTACCAGTTATCTTCCTATTGATTTCATTCAAATCTGAATCATGTTCAAAATCTGTTAATAGTTGAAAATAATTTGCAAGTTCTAATTTAAATTCATTGGAATGTTTCTGAAGATTATAAATATCAACTGTAAATACTGTTATTTCTTAATACTTTTTGTCTTTATAGTTTTGTATTAACATGTATCTTACATCATTTTTTGTGTTGAATTTATTAAGAACATAACCAAATTTACCTACAGTGCTTTCATCATTTTGTTTACCAATTTTAGCATTAAAATCTTTCTTAACAATTTTAAAATGTTGCTTGGTCTGATCAAAAGTCTTTTGGACATCCATATAAAAATTCTCTACTTCTTTAACACAATGAGAACTTGTTAGGGCATAAACCTGAATTATCTGCATTTGATATCTGCTAGTTGAATAACTAATCTTGCCACTCTGTCTGATACACCATCAATCCCACAATATTGTTCTTCCACTTTTTATTTATAATGAATCCCACTCCACATGTGTTTATGCCTTTGTAGTATAGTGCAGGTTCATTTTTAAATATTTCTGAATAAAAAAAGAAAATGGAATTATTGCTAAAAAGAGAGATGACATCATGAAATGTGACATCTGACTTGATTTGTTTGTAATATCAAGAATTATATAGCAATAGAGAACAAAGAAAATTACCTCCTACAACTACTGTGTCTTTTGAATTGGCCATGATTTTAAATGAAGATGTGATATATGCAATTAAATTTATGAAGAAAGAAAAACGTCTAGATAAGCAGGTAAAGAAATAAAAAAATTTTGGCAAAGTCTATATACCAAATATCTAAATAATAAAAATATATCAAATGATTGGAAGAATGCAATATTAATAATATTTAAAAAAGTTGATATAGAATATATCAGAAATTATAGACCTATCAGTCTTTTATCAGTTCTATACAAAATTTTTACCAAAATAATTACAACTCGTTTACAATGCACATCGGATTTTAACCAACCAAAAGAACAAAATAGGTTTAAAAGTGATTTTAATACAGTGGATCACATTCAAGTATTGAGAGAATTTGTAGAAAGATCCAATGAACATGAGTTGCCATTATGTTTTGAATTTGTAGATTATGAAAAGGCATTTGATTCTATAAGCATTTGTTCAGTGATTAAAGCATTGAATCATCAAGGGATAGATCCAAGATACCACCTTTCTGAAGAATATTTATAAAAAAATCAACAGCAACAATTGGATTACATAATGATAATAAAAAGATTAATACTGAGAAGGATTTATGACAAGATGACTCCAAAACTTTTTACAGCAGTTTTGTAAGAAGTATTTTGTGGATTAAAATGGAAAGTGAAAAAAGTAAATGGAAACGGAAATTATTTAAGTCCTCTAAATTTTGCAGATGATGTAATTGTTTTTGCAAATAATTTTTTAAAACTTCATGAAATGCTGCAAGAGTTGTCAGGTGAAAGTAAGAAAGTTGGATTAAAGGTAAATGTTAAAAAGACAAGTAATGTTCAATGGATTTTCTCAGAAGAAAATAATAGATTGATAATGATGAGGTAGAAGTTAACAACTACACATGTCTTGATCAGCATATCATCACAGATAGAAATATAATGGATGAAATTACTCATATAGTTAAATTTGGTTGGAGTGCTTTTTATAGAAATAA
The DNA here is from genome assembly GCA_028023455.1 of Epiperipatus broadwayi. Classification (NCBI taxonomy): domain Eukaryota; kingdom Metazoa; phylum Onychophora; class Udeonychophora; order Euonychophora; family Peripatidae; genus Epiperipatus; species Epiperipatus broadwayi. Next base: position 2,775,007 of record JAQFVV010006244.1, on the reverse strand, counting down.
TTTAATATTAAAATGATATGCCTATGTGTTTGGAAAGGAAAGTTTTTATTCAATGTGTGTTACCAATTCTTATTTATGGATCTGAAACTTGGACACTTAACAAAAGAGCAATACAGAGACTTCAGACTACTTAAAGAAGTATAAATAGATGCATGTTAGGAATAACAAGAAAAGATCGAAAACAAAATACATGGGTGAGAGAACAAGCAGGTGTTACTGAAGTCATTGAAAGAATTAAGAGGCTGAAATGGAGTTGGGCTGTACATATTTCTAGAAGAGATGATAATAGATGGACAGTTGATATTTTAAACTGGATTCCAAGAGATTGTAAGACCTAGAAAGAGAACACGTATGAGATGAATGGATGAAAGTATGATAGTGTGATGTAGAGAAGAAAGGCTAAAGATTGGAGAAGATGGATTGAATTTGGAGAGACCTTCATTCAGCAGGGAATTGATAATGGTTGAAAATGATTATGAAATTCTGGAGAATATGAGCAGTAATCAAAATTCAAGTATAATCTTCCAGTAATAACAGCAACACATTTTGGTAGCATCATAATTAGTTGTTTGAGATGATATATAATAAATCATTGTGTTATTAGTTGCTTAGAAACCTATTTGGTGTTCTAGCATCCAATTGATAACTTGAGCACAAAGGATTTATTTAGTTTACCAGACTATGGTTGTTGTTGTTTTTTTAAATTTAACTTTTGAATCTGCGATTTTATCTATTATTATGTTAACCAAGTCAAAACTGTCATCAAAAATAATAATTCTAGCCGATGCTATGACATATGAAAATAATAATAATAATAATAATAATTTTAAAATATATAAAAATATAAAAAAGTAATAATTCTATAGTTAATTGCTTGGAAACATATAATATTTTAATATCTTATTTGTAATAATTCTGTTTTGTTGGCTTTGACTGTATTTTTAATTTTATTTATATTACTCAGCTAACAGTCAATCTAGAAATCTTTAACCCTAAAGTTGGCACTATAGTACTGTACTAAATCATACAAAGCAAGATTATCAGTGAAAGAAATTGTCATGTTTTAGTGCTATAAAAAAATGAATATGACATAATATCTTTAGCATCATTTTTCTTACAAATCAGAAGATGAAAAATGATCTCAGTTCATCTTAATATGTCTTTTGATTAGAGCTTGTGAAAGACAAATTTAGAACACTCTCCAAAACTTGGCTCTGCTTTAAAAGTCCCCAATGGTTCACTAAAAGCTCATCATAAATTTTGCAAGGCTTTATGCCTTAATATCATATGTGTATGTATAATAAGTCCAAGTACAGAATTCACAAATGAGTGGTTAATGGATTGTGCTGGCTAACATCTTAACTTGTGAGATTCACAAAGCTCACTTTATATATGATCATTCTATTACAGTACAGACTACCACCCTATATTATATTTTGTGAATTTGTGTTGCCAAACATTCTTTGATAGTGATATTGTGGTCTTAACATATCATATGATGCCAGGTAATATACATTTTGCTGATAAATATTGTGATTTTTTTTTTTACTTAATGTCAAAACTTAATTAAATTTGACTGACAAAAAAAATGTTTATTGCTAATGTAAATGAAAGCTAAAGCATATAAAAAACTGAGAATTGTATTTCATGGTTCAAGTCTTGATATGATGAAGTATATTGTTTAAAAATCTTTCAGAAACATCTAAATTTATTAATTTTGTTTTAAATCATGTTAACATTTCATAATTAAAACTAATAAAAAAATTATCTCCTATCAAAAATAACCAAAGACTAATTTATATCCATGGGCATTCTTTCAATAGAAAGCAAAATAGTAAAATAGATGTCAATTTTGTTGATGTAATTAAATAATTTTGTAATGACAAAAATGAGAAAAAATATATATTTATAATATATTTGGTATTACTATAAGTTGTATGTTACAGTTTGTATTCATTATAAATTATTTAAAGTTGTAATTAATAATTTGTTAAGTGAATACTCATTACCTAAGTAATAGATATTAAGGCTATAATCTTAAGACTGTGCACCTAGATGTGACAGTAGGGATCTCTACAAATCTTAACACAAGATTAACGACTTTAAAAGACAAGAGTGGTCATGCTTTAGATTTGCCTATATAATTAAAAAGTAGGTTGAAGATAAGAGTGGCTCTCTTATCTTTTAAAGTCGTTAATCTTATATCAAGATTTGTAGAGGTTCCTATTGTCACATCTAGGCACATAATCTTAAGGTTATAGCCGTAATATAAATTATTATAAAAATTAAAATGATATAAATGCATTTATTGGCTGCATACAATTTTGGCACCGGGCCTGCAAAAATTCACTTAGACCCTGTTTTTGATGATAGATGAATCAATATAACTAATAAGTAGTCTTTTAGAAAACTAAACTATTGACAACAGGTTTAAAATACTAATACACTAAGCTTAAATTTTTAATAGTTCTCTTAATCATTGGCTTTTTCTTTTCAAAAATTCAAATAAAATGTATATATATTTACTTGACAAATATCACATTGGAATTTTAATGTTTATGAAATAAAAAGTAAAATATTTTTAAACACCTCACCAAAGTTTCTCTAGTTATTTCACAGAAACATAGTTAGAAGACATCATCATCAAACTATCCAACTGCCAATAGCTAGATATTTGCAGCTTTCCTGTTTTAATCTCTTGTTAGTAACAATTAGATATCCATTTTCTGGACAACAATTGATTTATAATTGATTTATCTTTTGGGATAGTTATTTAAAAGAAAAATAATATATATTTTTTGCCCGGAAATAATCTATTATCTAAAAAAATATTCCAAGTTTTAAACCCAGATCACATGCATAATAGGACTATATGATAACCATTATAAAATGTCTCATTTCATTAGTGAATTTATATAACTGATTTTGTGTCCTTTCAAACCATTGTTTTTTCATATCTGTTACTTTTCTATTGCATTAAAAGATACACATAGGAATAAAAAAACAAAAAACAAATAAACAATAATTGTGTAACTATTTATTGTAGATTTACTGATTTTCAATAATTTGCTTTTCAAAAATTTTAACCAATAATAAAATATTCATTTTTTGTTGTCAATTACATATAATCAATTGATTCTTATGTTTTTGATAGCTTTTGTTGGAATACATGAGTTTCAAATAAACTAGAATTTAATATATGGTATTGCATTTCTTTCTTTTTTCATCTCATTTTGCATCTTTACATTTAATGTATTATCTATTATTAAACTAATTACTAATTTATGTGAAAATCAGAAATATAAGGAATATATTTTCCAAGGGTCATTTGTTATGATTATGTACTGCTCTCCAGTTTCTGCTGGTGTAATAATTGTCAATATAAACACTTCTGTAATTGTTGAAACATTAACAATTGCAATGGGAAGCTGGTTTTATACATATCATAACTGACAATATCTTAGCTAAACGTTTACTAGGTGGATAGTCACTATAACGAGACACTTTAATGTAAACAGAATATTAGATATCTAAATATTGAGAAGATACTATAAAATGTATTGGAATAAATAATAATAATAATATGTCAGGGTTATAATGAACTTAAAGTATAACTATGTATTTGTAAATAAGAATAAATAAATCTAATATTACTAATAATATTTATGTTTTAAATTTTCATATTACATAAATCAAATCTTAAATTATCTCAGGGTTTAATATATTAATTATAATAAATAAGACTAACAATTTAATCTTGAACTATAAATCTTTATTATTAATATGAATAAATAACAAGATATTTTATTGTATTTAAATGACTTTTAAATAACCAAACATTAATGCTTAAATTGCATGTGAGTATTAGCAATAAATGTAAATTATGTTACTACTAAAAATAATGCATCTTTAAATAAATGCATAATAATATCATGTGACCAGATACGTTTTTGGCACTCATGATAAATAATCTCTAATGATGTTAATTAGGTAAGCTTGACCCCTGTTTTTCTATTAAATAAACTTTAGGAGAGTATCTTTACATGATGTGGGGATACAATATGTCATTAGAGAAAGTTGTTAAGCAAAGGATAAAAAAAACTTAAATATTAATAATTATTAACAGACAAAGTGAAATAATGTTCTATTTAATCTTTATATAAAATAATTTAATCTATCCCCCAAGTAGGTATCTTGCTGATATAGTTATTCCTTAAAATGAGAACATTTTACATTGTTATAATTTAAATCCTCTAAAGGTGTTGCATTGTCCTGCCTAACTTCTATAGGTATAGGTGACATTACATAAGAGGCTTATTTAAGCTAACATTTTTAAATAAAAGACTATAACGTGTTGCTAGGAGCTATTCTCTACTAAAAAACAATATTATTTATATAAGTCTTATTGTCACGGATGTAATTAATTATATAAAATATTTTTATATAATCCTTCATTTACCTATATTAATAAACAAAGGGTAATTCTTATAAAATATTTTAACTAAATAAACATTTGTACATACACTTCAGATATCTTATAGCATTTAATTATAATAGCATAAATAAACTTCAGAGATTGATAAAACACATAAATATAATGTTTTAATTATGTATAATAATAATAATTGCTATTAATTAATCTCTTTACAAAAACATTAAACACTACATACACACCAAGCAGTCAATGCTAAGATTCTAATAACATATTACATGTATAATCCTTTCTATTTGCATTTTTTTCTTGTGAGAACTTTATTTAATAAATCAACTATATATGATAATAATTAAAACAAATATCCCTTATAACCTAAAGCTAAAGTTTTTAAAAATTCCAATTATTTTTATATCATGGCATGATCTTTTAGAATGTTTTATAATAGTCAAAATCCTTATTCATTATTAATTGTAACTCATAGAAGATGGAGAATTAATCCTTGTAGAACAATAAATGTTGAGAAAAATTTGTTTTTAAATCAATTCATTAATGTGGTAACTTTTTAAATATGTAAGAAAATCAGAAGATGTTTTCTTCATTTCTTTAGGTATGGAGTGAATAATTAGTAATCTCTTGGGAAGTGACATTCATTAATCATAATATTCTTTAAAAAACAATTTACAAAGAGAAATTCCATTTTAAAATCTGGTTTAATAGCAAGTATCCAATATACAAGTGCTATCTCATAACTTTTAAGTCAACTATAGTAAATATAGTAGTGGGTGACTTTTGAAGTGCTAACAATAAGTTAGTGGATAATGTTCCTATGTAGTTTCAAAATTTTCATTTCAAAAAATTTTTAAATTTCATTTTGATTTTTTGTGCACTTTAAAATAATGAATACCTTCAGATGCTTTAATTATTTATTTGAACAGGTTGAAAGGCATGAATTTTGACCTGTTGTGTCATATGATTGTAAAGTCTACCCCTCCATGCTCATAAAATATCTAAGATGGCTAAATTTAAATTCAAGCTTTGTGCAGTTTTCCAGAAGCTAATTAGCAATGAAAGAGAGAGATTCTTCTCATGTTTACATATTTATAGGTTTTAATCATGTGATCAATTTTATCAGCATCTTTAATCAAATTTTTTCATTTTTTAGTATTTTACACAAAAGCTTGATCCAGTTGCCATAGCATTGCTAAGGAATGATATTATGGCAGATGATTTTTTTAAGTTTTGAAGAAGCTATAGTGCTAATTATAATGAAACTTTTAAAATTACAAATAATATTTAAAAATATATTTAAATACAATACTATAACCTTTAATGAAAATTAAATATAGAAATCATAATGTTAAAATAAATATTTATATTACATATATTAAAATAAATCATTTTATTTTATATGCTGTTCTCACAATAATTGAGGTTTTATTTCAGATTTAAAATAACTTTACTTAAAAATTTTAAAATATTACTTTTTTAAATTTAAAATATATCAAAGAAATATAAATATACTATACATTCAAATATTTCATTAGAAGTTTTAGGTCACTATTATAAACTTTTTTATCATTACACTATACACTAATATAAATATTGCTTTACTAATCCTATTTTAATTCATTTATTCACATATTGATAATATTATGTATTTTATCAATATATTGTTTTTAAATACTTAACTTTATACCTGTGTGTGTGTTTATAATTAAATATAAAACCATGATTTTTTAAAATTTGCTACAAGAATTTCAAAGACTATAAAAAATTTATGGGAGCCATCTTGAATTTTTTTTAAAAAAAATTAGATAGCTAGATCAATAATATTAATATCATTTTAATAATGATAGTGATAATAATATTAATAAATTATAAAATTTTTGAGATTTTCTGTATTATTTCACTTTAAAGATACCAAAATCGATCACAGTATATACTGTATATAGTATATGTGTTTAGGAATTTCTGAAATATTTGATATAAAATTGTAAAAACTTATTTATTATTTTAAAAAAACTTAAAGAAATATATAAGATAAGAAGAGTTTAACATGGTATAATTTTATTTGAAGAAATTATTCCTAATTCACCTTTCCATATTTTTTCTAGCTGAACTATAAAGAAATTAAAAACATTTTTTCCCTCAGTGTCTTTTTGCCATATATCACTAACACCATGAGAACAAAACTTTCATCACTTTCCTAGCTGTTAATTAACAACAACTATCTTTTCTTATGGTTTCCTATTAATCATAGCCTTTCATTCATTAAGTTTTTTCACAAGTATCAGACTTTTACCCATCTTTCAAGGAACACATGTTAAATACAAATCACCTTAAACCTTGAAAGAGTTCAACTGGATGCAATCTGTTTAAAAACTCCAGAGTTTAACATAATATGGTAGTAAATAGTTTTAATATTATTATAATGATAAATAAATTTTAAAAAAGAAAATAAACACTGTAATTAATTGACTTGTATTTGTGTGTATATATATAATTTCTGCAAAAAAATTTGATCAACTGAATTAAGATCCTTTTACTTATTTTTAATCTATTTAAGAAATTGATTATAAATTATTATTATTATTATTATTATTATTATTATTATTATTATTATTATTATTATTATTATTATTATTATTATTATTATTATTATTATTATTATTATTATTATTATTATTATTATTATTATTATTATTATTATTATTATTATTATTATTATTATTATTATTATTATTATTAACTACCATGTGATCATTCACATACTAAATAAATTTAGATGAGTTGCTCACCAGTATTTACTATTCATTGTGGTGAAGATCATGAAAACACCATGGTCTTTCTTGTCCAATGGTGCAGCTATCATGAAGTAAACAAAGGTAATGATTATGGGCCCTGAATCTTAGGGGCTCCTTTGTTGTGTCTCTTTCTATATATATATATATACCAAAAAAGTATTACTGTATATGTTATACATATTTAAAATCTTTTTTTTTTTTAAAGTAAAACCCTAAAAATGATTGTTACCCTATTGATTGTCATTATCAAGTGCTTGAAAACAGGATAAATATCCACATGTATGTGTAATGTTCACTATCTTTTTTATTAACAATTATAATAAACAAAATATCAAGCTACAATTTAGTAATGATTTTTTTATTTAGCTATGCATAATTACAGATCATATCAAATGAAAGAAGAATAGTCTTTTTTAAAAAAGGAAAGTCTAATGTTAACTGAGATATTATCAGATTTTGTACAGAAGAAAAGATAAAGAAACAAATGATTTGAGAAGTGGGCATGCCATTTTATTATAAAGATATAAATATTGAAAGCATGTGTAGGATGGAATTTATTATAAATAAAATATATAATGCTTGTAGCCTATTAAGTTTTTATTGTGATGAAGAAATAGAGTTTTTATATATGAGAGGTTCAAAAATAACTGTGATTATTCTCTGGTTCATGTGCTTGTTGTAGTATATACTTCTACTGTTACACACTTTTTTTCAGAACCCTTCTGCATCAATTTGACAAATGACATTGCCACGTAAAATCATGGTACCATCCTCGCCCATTTTTTGTAAAGTATGTTTCACATATTTGTTGATTTTTATAATGATTGAAATGTGAAATTCTCTTTTTGTTTACAGAAAATGGCAGCAAAAATAGTTGTAATGCTTGAAACAGATTACAAGTAAGCTGATCTCATAAAAACATAAATTTGTGAGTGATTTAATTAATATGTTAAAATCACCATGACCCGAAAAAGTGTGGCAAGTGAAGTCCAAAGTCAAAACTATGCTGATTTTTTTTTATTTTTATGCAAATGACATTTTTCTCTCAGATTTAGTTTGTATCAGTCAGCCATTTTATCTGCAAGTTCTGAAACATTTATGTGCTGCAATAAAATGTAAATGCCCCATTTTGTGGTCAAGAAAAAAGTGCAAGTTTCACCCGAAAAAGTTTCATCTCTCAAAGTCTTGAGTGGGACGCACTTTTTAATTAAATTCAGCATGACCCAGCTTATTTATCAGCCAGATTCACTCGATCTTGCTTCATGTATTTTTTTTTAATCTCTTGGAATGAAAAAATGTCTTAATTTTTTTTTGTTTGTGAACATAGAAATTGTGAAAACAAAATGCCACGGATAGTTAAAAGGCATCACTTTGCAAGTGTTTTGGGACTACTTTGAAAAATGAAAATATGTTTAGACCACTATATTGCATCAAATGGATAGTAATTTAAAAGTGATTAAATAATTTATAACACTTAAAAATAAATAAACAATTTTTTATTATAAAATTCTTATTACTTTTAGATGCCCCATTGTAGATATTTAAAATGCTTTTCATCAGACCAAATAAAATAACAATGCCCCCCTCCCCCCAAACAAATAAAAAAGTTTGTATTTAAAATTATTATCAATTTGTTTAGAATAAATTTATGTAAAAATAATAGCACTAAACTAGTGAATGATGTAGATGAGCAAGGCTTTATGAACTAGATTTTTTAATTGAAATATGTCTTGGAGGGTATTGATATTTTTCTGATCTTTCATTGATTGTTTCTGGAAATAAAATTAAATTTGTTTTAATTGTAATTTAAAAATATACTTATTTGTAATGTAGCTCTGAATATCTATACTCATCAAAATTATAATGTAATTTTAAAAGAATGTTGAATAAGTTTAAATGTAGGATGTTGTTGAATAATATTATTATGTAAATCTGCTTCCTTTCAGAAAATTTAGTGTTACTATGCATCTCTATTTATTTAGATTTAATGATTAAAGTCTTAAATGTAATTGATTATTTCTATAATTAATTTTAATTATTACAATATCTGAATTTTATTAATGTAGTTAATTATTTGCTTTCCAGTTCCCATCCCCTTCATTTTTAATATACTGTGGTGTAATTTTCACTACGCCGTTCTTTTTTTTTCTTGGTAAAAATTACACTAGAGAAATATTTTTCATTAAGTGGATAATCTCTAGGCTAATGAATGACTAATAAAAGTTATTAATATAGTAGCTCAATATTTATGGCAATTCAACTATTTAAAAGTTTATTTTTGTTAAGGAAATGGAATAGTAAATTCGTGCAAAATAAACAATTATAATTCAGAACATTATTAGAAGATCATTTCTTTTAAGTTTGTTGTTTTAGACTTATCTGGGGGGAGGGGGTCCAAAATTCCCAAAGACTCTTAATTTTTGATTTAATTTGAAAGAAATTTAATTTAAAAGCATTCATCCATGTTATCTAATTGAAGATAGTTTGACCTTATCAGATTGTGAAAATTTGATATCCTGTTAAATGGTTTGACTTGTTCGCTCTACTAAGCAATTTTTTCCTCCTGGTTACTACTTATTGAATCTTTTTGGGGAAAATGAAATTGGAAATATGGGCAACTTAAAATTGAAACTTGAGATTCAAATCTTAACATTTTTGATTTGCATGGGTGTATATATATGTGATGAAAAATTAACGGTGACATCTTTTTCACCAGTTATTGTTTTTATTAATATTATATCAGTTTAGTTAATGTAATTCAGTTTTATAGCGCGGTTTTGCGCATTTGGTAAAGCGTTCGACCTGGGATCGAGAGTAGAATCGATTCTGGCGTTCTGGCTTGCAATAAAGCTATATGCGTTTTTTTTATATATATACTAAGTGCATCAACCTTTATCTGACTATCCACATTTTCTGGCAATTTCTTTTATTTTTTTTTTGTTAAGAATATTTACATACTTCTTTATAAGACATCGCTAATTACTTTTTTTTTCATGTATCAAAGCATCGGCCGGGAAGCGAACCTAGGACATCTGCTTGTAAGGCAGCTGTGCTGACTACTCGGCCACCAACGCATGACATTTTTTTTTTTTTACTATGTATTTTTAAAAACCACCATATCATTCACGAGTTAAAACTGGAATTGCTATTATATATTCATAAGTAATACACTTTTACTCTTATTATATATTTTTGAGTGGAAAGTTATTGTTTCCTAAAAAATCACCAGATTTAAAAACATTTGAATCATCAATTCTGTGAACTTAACAATAGAATGCATAACCTCTTAAGGCCTGAGATACTATTCAGGGCAAGCAGTTATTAAAAATATATCTACAAATATCTGTTAAAACACTTTATGTTGATTTGTAATTTATAAATTCATTTTGGAAAACTCTTTAATATTTAATTGTTTTTCGTCATAAGATGAAAAATATAACTGATAAGAATGATTTTTAAATTTTAATTTTAATGATACAATTTTTCTATCAGTCATCTTAGAATGAGCTCTGTTGTTTTTCTTTTATGCAATTTAAAAACAAAAAACAAATAATAATAAACAACCATTGATAAACAAACAAAACCATTCTAATTCCAAAAATAAAAAAGAGAAAAGAAAAGATGGAGGAGGGCTACTTTAGAAATGAATTTTGTGATGACTATACTAACCAATGCATGAGCGACAAGTACACTTACTTACATATAGAACATGCTAGTCCTTTTTTTTTGTTACCTTAATATTTTACAAAGTTGGTTTTTAATTTTTTTCAGTAGAAAACTTTTCATTCTGAAATACTGCAATACCATATCTAATTGTGGCTGTCCAATGTATTTTATTCTCAGCTATATTTCTTAAATGGAAACAGATGATATTGCACTTCTTTAGAATAAGATAATCCTAATAAGATAGATGGATTTACCTCTACCACAATTTCACTATAAAACACTCTTTAGGACATCTTGCATCACATGGTCACCATTTCTTATGCTTGCTCATAACCGTTATTAAACAGGCTCTGGCTTGCATGGCACTACTGTATGGAGAGAGATCTTGCATTACGTATCATTTTACATGTCCAATCCAATGAAGGTGTGATTTTACAATAGTGGATTTTATAGTATCATGTGCAGCAAGTTGAAGAATACATTGATTGGTTTTATGATTTTACCATTATTTTTTCAGAACACTACTTAAATGAATTTTTTCTAATGCCTTTATAGGGTGCCAAATCTCACTTCCATACAATAAATAAATTAAAATAACAGCTTTACATATAGCTAACTTAATTGAAATAGTTATTTCCATGTGATAAAATATTCTTTGAACTTGTAAATTGTGGCTGCAGCTCGTTGGACTCTGTGTTGTATTTCAACATCTAAGACTACCTAGCTACTTAAAAAACTATCTAGACATATCAGCTGATTTCCATGCTTAAGTAGATAACCATCCAAGCTAAAAATTATTAAGATTTTTTTTCCATCACTAGCTGATAAAGAATTTGACTTTTTTTGAACATTAATTCATAAAACAAAATTTTTATATATTGCATTCAAATCTACATTCTGTAAATCATTTTTTGAACTGGCAAAAATAGCACAATTATCAGCATATCTGTAAATTCAGAATTCAAGAAAAAGAAAGAAATTCTTGTTTTCACTTTTAATCAATTCAAATTAAGAATTCTACCATCAAATCTTTTTCATATCTTGTTCTCTGTTTGATTAAGGCACCCCTATAAATAATTCCAAACAATTTATCCCAATTATAACATTAATTATTTTTCTTTTTTTTAAAGTTTAAAAGTATGTGCATTCATTTTAATATCAATTTTAAAAAAAGCAATATTTAAAATTTTTATTGTATTTGAAAATGCTTTAAAATGTTTTTTGTTTTCTATTTCAATTTTTAATAACTGAAATACAGGCTTATCATATATCTGTATCAATATATGTAATATATAGGGTATATGAGCACAGACTTTCACATGACCCACCACTAACCACTTTATCACATATCACTGATACACTTGAACACATATATGTTGAAAAGATAAATAATCACCAATATATGTATTTCATGCTAAATCAGCAATCATCAGTTGGTCCAGATTATCATCTCTTTGCATATATGCAATAAATGCTCAGATATGTAATTCATAATAAAAATACATTTTCTTTAACAAATAAGTATATTAAATTTATTAAGCGCAAACAGATGATAGTAATAACATGAAAGTCTAAAAACCTTCGACAGATACACTTTTCACGTTGTTTATTTATATATAATATTTAGTGAATTAAATGTGAAGGTGTTTTAAGCTTCACGCTCTTAGTTCGAAATGCTTGAATCTGACTTATTTATATATAAATTTAAGTAGAGAAGAAGGTGGGTTCCCATCTTTTTCTCATAGTTCTGACTTGTATTTTAGAATTAAGAGTTCTACGTGCAGTCATTATTACATCTGATTGGCTGTCACATAAGCATTTTTAAAAGCGTATCTGTCAAAGGTTTTTAGCCTTTCACATTATTATTTAACAAATAAGCTACAAAATTAGATTTGAATATCTATTTTCAAATACACTAAAAAATGTTTTATTAAGAGTGTTGTTTGATAGAATCACCAGCCTAACAAATTAATCATTACATTACAGAATTTATTTATCCAGAGCCCTAATAAACGATTTTTGATGCTAAAGGAGTTTTTAGCCTGTATGAGCTATTTGAAGGTGTTTTATCTCATATATATATATATATATATATGAATATATACAGAAAAAAACTTCAGTTTTAACAAGTTTTACATATATTATAGGATCCATACAAGATTTAGATCATTTGAATAGTAGGAATCTGTTGTTTCAGTAAGAGATATGAATTTTGGTCATTAGTTTTTATGATGGTACATGAACCATCACAAATAATAATATCCATTAATAAGCCATTATTTATTTAAGTCTTGCATGCCAATAAACTTTCTTATTGCAATTTTTCAGAAATTAAATAATTTATTATGTATTTTGAAGTAATCAGTGGCGAACATAGAAAAAATGATTAATGTGTATACCATCAAAGTATAATGGTAAGCTTGTTGTTATAAGGCTGACTTTTCTCATATATAATAATAATTACAAGTTTTCAAATGTAATAAGAACATCATCAACATATGAAATATCTTTTACTAGATAATTCTCATAGAAACATATATTTAATTTACTGGATATTACAATTTCCTTTTTGATGGATTTATATATGCATATTGAAAGTCTTTTGGCATAATGATAGTACATCCAGCTATTATGCTCATAATCAGGAATTTTAGTCTGGGCCAGGAATAACTTGGAAATAATATTCAGGTTCTAATCAGGTTTAGAATTGTTCTTTCAGACAAGTAATCTGACCAATACAGCAATTTAACTAATAATGTTTGTAAATCTAGATATTATTTGCCTAAAAGATCATAAAAAAATAAGTCAGTAAAATGTTTACCAATTGGTGATTTCCAAGCCTGGTAATATTTTCTTATCATTTCTCTTTGTAATGCTTTGCCTTATAGAGTGTTATTTAAACTTTGCTTTATTGGTTTACCTATATAAGCACTAAATTTGAAAAAAAGTGAACAATGAGTTCTGTAGACTATTTCTCATAGGTTAAATGATGAGATATATGTATGAAATTATTTAATAATTATTTTATGTATTAAGTGGATTATGTCCTGTACATGAGGGGTCATATTGACCTTAGGTCAACATGGGTGTGACAAGAATCTTGGCCTCAGGGTGGCCTTTGAGCATTCCATCATCAGATTTTCAATTGGATGGACGGTTGAAGAATTGGAGTGTCGAATAGATTGAAGCCTGTCCATTAAAGTATAAGGTTTGGCTATCTTAATATATATCTGAGCACTTATAGCATATATGTGCAGAGATGGTAATCTGGACCAACTGATGATTGCTGGTTTAGCATGAAATATGTATATTGGTGATTATTTATTTTTTCGACATATGTGTGTTCAAGTGTATCAGTGTTATGAGATAGTGTGGAGAGTGGTGGGTCGTGTGAAAGTCTGTGCTCATATACCCTATATATTACATATATAAACACAGGTATATAATAAGCCTGTGTGTTTCAGTTAATAATTATTTTAATGAAGATATTTATCTTCAGATATAAATAAATTTAACATTCGATTAATTAAATTAAAATCAGACTTAAACTTGTGGAGAACATTGTAATTAGCCATGTTCATGAGTCAGAGCAACTTTGTGAATCATTAATGCTAGCATGCAGAATTTTTTGTGCATAATATATAGCTGAGATACTGTTTATCAAAATAGATTGAACTTTTCGAAGAATAATTCTAGCAAACAACATTAAATGAATATCTACAACAATTTATAAAGAAGATAATCTTGGCAGCATATTTCTTAAAACAAAATTTTAATATCAAATTAGTTGTACCACTAATTGCATTTACAGTTATGGAAAAAATGAATGAAAATATGCTATATGCTTAGAGATTGAGCTAGCAACGTTATTAAGGGAATAAATTATTTTACATTTTAATATTTTGCTATAAATGTATAGTAATATCAAATATTGTCTTATTTTTAGAAAAATATTGTTGTAAAATTACTTTCACTTAACAATATCTGTGTGTGGGAAATCATTATGTTTGTGTTGACTAATAAACTAATTTTCTAATTGTCTGATTAACTTGCAAATAAAAATTATAAATACATTTAAAAAAAACTAAATTCTGCAGTTTATTGGCTTTTCATTTAATTATCCTTGTTTTACATGAAATAGAATATCATTATTAGTAAAAATTGAACATATTATCAATTTACTTTTTGCATTAATATTTCTATCATTGCAATTCGGGATGATTATGTGAAATAAAATTTAATTAAGCATTAGTCATAAAATCATTTACAGGTTTATTTCTATTAATTGCTGAAAGTATTCTAAGTGAAGATCTGAAAAAAATACATGAGTTGAAATTAAGTTTACTATGAATGTATCTGAATATTTTACACAGATTCACAATTCAAATTGAAATACTATCCAAAGGACAAGGAGATACTTTATTATTTAAGAAGCTACAGTTTCATTTATATCTCATAATTTACTGCTATTTTTGTCATTAGCTTCTGTTATTGAAGACTCACTCCATCTCCTGAATTCCTTTTATTATTCAAAAGAACATGGAAATGACAATGATTATGTAAAACACAAGGAATTCTTATAATTTTCATTAGACATTTAGTGACAACATGATCTATTTGATCAGAATTTTAGCATTTGAGTTCTTTCATCTTAAGAGTAAATAATTCAGAATCCACTACAGTTGGTTCCAAGCCTTTTCATTGATGTCTGAAACTGTGGATAATAAGGCATATATATCTAACACACGCACACATATCTACAATATAATTTAATTTTAAAAATCGTTTTGAGACATCATCAAAAATAATTAACAAGAAAATGGTGATGGAGTTATTAAAAAATTGTACATTAATAAACAGAGAGAAAAAGCAGCAACCCGACTGATTTTGTTTACACTGGGTGTGTAAAACAACAAAATGGTCAATTAAGAAATGACTCGTGACATTGCTTATATAGGCAGGCATTAACTTGAAATTAATGAATTTCTTTATTTAATATTTGTACAAACAATGCCTTTCTAAAAGCATGTATTTGAATGTAAAGGACTACTATGGTGAGTTGTTTGAAAAACCAAATAATATTCAAGCACCAGAGTAATAAAATTTAGTCATTTCATTGGGTTGACCAAAATGAAAATTCTCATCTGATAATTAAACCAGGAATCATTGACACTTAGGTTCATTTTCTTTTAATAATAATAGTGATATTATCATTATTTTATTTTGCATGACAGCAATTAAAACTAAGACCTTTATTGGTTTCATAAAGATATTCTTGTTGTATGAAAGATGTGTGTATTATACATCTCCATGAATGAAAAGATTTCTATTTTTTTTGTGATATACACATTTTTGTTTTAAGTAGTTCAACCAATTAGCAATTATATTTTTGAATGATATTTTATTGCTATCATAAGTGTATCTGTTTATTACAGATGTGTTGAGTAGAGAATTTATATAGATGTTTTATAGATGATGTAAGAATAGGAATGAGAACTAAGAATTTTCAACCAATACTTTAAATTAAACTGCATAAGTGTATATATATATTAAAATAAATAATTAATTAGCTGTCATTGTAGTATGTAATTATTTTCTATTTATCTTGTACTTTTTATTGCTGTTCTGTTCTTATTATTATTAATCTTTTAAAAAATGATATCATAAATAATATAAATGCTCGAGAAATCATAATTACTACTGGATATTTGAAAAATAAAAGAAGTATTGCTCATGATAATATACTAGTGTTCACCTATAAAGATTGTATAGAATTATTAACAACCGCATTAGCATATATATTCAACCTAATATTAAAAACATTAATGTTTCCTGACTATTGGAAAATCTCAAAAATAATTCCAATTTATAAATGAGCTCCTTAAAATTTCAGACCTATTAATATGTGCAAAACTATTTGAGAAAATAATTTATTATACAATCATACACCAATTGAAAAATATCTTTCCATCATCTATACATGGATTTTTTCCACAGAAACAAATTTATTACATATTTGATATGCTATATCACAAGCCATAGATCTCAATTATTAACGTGATGTCATTTATTATGATCTTTCTAAAGCTTATGATAGAGTAGATCATTAGACTCTTGTTGAAAGAGAATACAATGGGCTTATCCACTAATCTCCTAAAACTATTAAATTCATTTCTTATAAATAAAAATAACTATGTACATATTAATGAAGAAGCTTCAACTATGGCTTCCTATATATATATATGGAATTCCATAGGAAAGTATTATTAGTCCTATTCTTTTTACTATTTATACATCTGATTTAACATTTATGATAAATGACAAAAATATTTTACATTATGCTGATGATATCAACATATTTGTAGAAATCAAAGATGCAAATGATCTTAAAATATTGTAAAGTTATGTTGATAGCTTTGCTAACTGTGTGATGTTAATAACATGAAAGTAAATCAAACTAAATGTAATATAGTATCTTATTCCAAGAAAACCATAATTAATATTACTTATTATGATATTACTTTTTTATAACTCTTCTCTTATACACTTACATGCATTTTTTATATATAATTATTCCTTTATTTTTCTAACAGTTTTGATTGTCCTGCAGAAAAATAAAGGAGGAATTATATATAAAAAATTACATTTAAATGTATAAGAGAAGAGTTATGAAAAAGTAATATATATGAATATAAGAAGAAAAATGCAAAGAAAATAAATGAGAAGATATAAGTTATTACGATATTAATGGTAATAGAATAAACATCACATGACCACCATATATTATTTTAATTTTTTTTTTAAAAAAAAGTTTTTACTTTTAAAAAATTAAAGTGAAAATGACTCTGAAGAAGACTGCAAGTCAGTCAAAATGTAAGATTGTATATGCATATATGTACAATGAAAGATTTTTTTAAAAAAAGTGTTCATAGTGGATAAATTGCATTTACATAAGATATATAAAGGTAGTGGGAATTTGGTAATATTTCTGAAGAACTTGACTATTGGTGAATTTTAGGTTCTAACTAACCAAAACAACAAAGTAGTTTAAGTATATTGGATTACATCCAAGTATTGAGAGAAATTATAGAAAGGACCAATAATATGAGTTCTGATTATGCTTTAGATTTATAGATTATGAAAAGATATTTGATTCTCTTTGCTTTTATAATCATTTCTATAGGGATATAGACTTGTGATATTGTCATACTCTAAAGAGTACTTATCAAAGTGCATCAGTAATGATTAAATTATATGGTAATACTAAGATTAACATTGAGAAGGTTTGACAGAATGATTCTATATCTCCAAAACATTTTTACAGTAGTTTTACATAATGTGTTTTGTAGATTAAAGTAAGCTATGGGAGTGTGAATAAATGAATATTATTTAAGCCATTTAAATTTTGCAGATCATGTGGTTACTTTGACAAATAATGCTTCAGAGCTTCAAAAAATGTTACAAGAATTATCAGATAAAAGTAAAAAACTGGGATTAAAGATAAATGCTAAAAAGTCTAAAATAAGATTCGATGGAATTTCTCAGAAGAAAATAAAGATTGATAATCATGAATTAGAATAAGTTAACAACTACAAATATCCATGATCAGATTATTAACACAAAGAGAATCATAATGAATGAAAATAATAATAGAATTAAATTTGGATGGATTGCTTTTGGTAGAAATAACTTACTATTAAAAATAAATGTTATGTATTTGAAAAGGACGTTTATATATATGTGTGTGTTACCCTGATATTTGAATACTTAACAGAAGAAGAATATATAGAATTGAGACTATTAAACAAAGCATGGAAAGATGTTAGGAATAGTGAGAATAAATCGAAAATAAAATACATGGATGAGAATACAAACAGATATCACAGATGTCAGTAAAAGAATTAAGAGATTAAAATGGTACTGATCTGGATATGTTTCTGGAAGAGATAATAATAGATGGACCTTTGAAGTTTTAAATTGAATCCCAAGAGATTGTAATAGACCTAGAAAAAGATTGCCTGTGATATGAATGGTTGAAGTAAGGAAATTGCTGATTGTGAGAAAAGAAGCTAAGAATTGGACAGAACTGGATTAAACATGTGAGACTTTTATTCTGCAGTGGATCAATCCAATAATGGTTGAAAATGATGATAGTGATTTTAAATAAAATATATAATTGTCTGATGTTTCTAGAAATGGAGTGGGGGCTTTGAAAAGTGAAGACAGTACAATAATTTTAATTTGTCAAATTATTATTGTAATGTAAATTTCATCCTTAAATTTAATTATATCACTGAGAAAATATATTTAGTATATCTCAAATATAAAGACTCATTATCTAATAAAATTATAGTACAATAATATCTAGAGATAAGAGAAATTTGATAAGTCAAGTCATTGATAGTACATCCTTCCAAATCATGGCAAATAGATCTGAAACTATTGTTTAAGTGAAAGACTTTTAAACATCGTGTTCACGCACATGCTATCTGAACAATAGTGTTTTGTATATGCATTTGAGTTTATTATCCAACACTTGACTTAATGAGTAAAGACATGCACTATACAGATGTGTCTAAGGTAGCAGACCATGTATGTACCAATGAACATACGTTCGATTGGGAAAATACAAAAATATTGGCTAGAGAAGAAAAGGTACAAAAAAGAAAATTTAAAGAAGCTGCTCACATGACAATGGCAAAAAATCCCATAAGCCAAGCTAGTGTGACTATACATAATGTTTGGAAACCACTAATCAACTCTGCTCTTAGGAAAAATTGGAGAAATCTAGAGGAACCTCATAGATAAGTATAAGAAATTACCACATACTGTTGCCTTTGGCAGGATGGCTTACCTTAAAATTCAAGAATCTAAGGACCCAGATTCGAAACCCATACTAGTACTGTCACTGGTCAGGCCAGCAACACTTGAAGAAGAGGGGAGAAAAATGCCTCTCGAAACATTGTGCATATGTTATTAACCTGTTTAATGTCTTATTGCTAACAGTTGAATGTATTTGGAATATTTAAATAAGGTTAAATTTTTCTAAAGACATTCAATGCTCATATTAAATGATGGAAATAGTCCAGTATAAAAATACAACATGCATTATACAGTTTGTATTATACCTGAATTGTATGTTCTATAGAGTCGTTGTATGTATGTTTTGATACGCAGATGTAATATTATATAAAAGAACTTATTCATTAATTTAACAATTATTGAGACTATACATAAAAATGCTAATATTTATTCTTGATATATATATATATATTGCATATTTGTGGCTTTTTTGTTTGTTTCTAATGTTATAAAACAATTATAATATATATCATTTTATTGCATCGATTATTATACAGGTAGATTATCGTTAATCCAAAATTCCTGATTCCAGAGCTTTTTGGATTAGTGAAGTTTTCATATTTCAATAATAAACTTTTTTCTCTATTTGTAAAGCCAAACTCTAAAAATTAAAAAAAAAATCCTATCTCTTTGGTTTATATATACTGAAGTACTTTTTGTAAACAATGTAAATTTGTTTTATTAATAACAGTATAACTCTTTAAAATACGGAATACGTTTTTTTTTTTTTGTATTAGCAGAAAATTTTTATATGATAGTAATTGAAACAATTTTTTTGTCTGGATAGTAGGAGTTTAGTCTATTTATATATCATTTTATTATGTCAATGAATGTGTGTGTGTGTGTTTTTTAAATAAATCAAAATCATTTGCGTAAAGGAATTACTTGATCTGAACATTTTTTTTTTTCATGTGTCATAGCATCGTCCGGGAAGCGAACCCGCTAACCCGGGACAACTGCTTGTAAGGCAGCTGTGTTGACCACTAGACCACCAACGCTTGAGTTGTTTGCAGTTTTACATTAATACACAACACAGGTTAAACTTTATTTTTGAAAACATACGAACATATAGTATATAATTTAAGATTTTGAATAGTCATTGGTCAATGATTTATTTTGTTAAATAAAAGTTTATTTGGAAACTTTTTTTTCTCCATTGAATGATATAGTTTATTTAACATTTTCATTAAATGAAATTCATTACTTTAAAAAAAAACACATTTACTTCTAAAAGCTTAAGAAAGCATGTAAAAAAAAAAAAAAAAAGGAAAGATGAGCAAACTTTTATCCATTAAGTCAGATTTAAAAGATTTCTAGGTAAAAACTGAAATAAAAAATAAAGGCAACATTTTACAATAACAACAGCCTTAATTAAAATTACAAACAGTAAATAAAAAAACGCTTCATTTACTTTAAAATATTATTAGTATTGAATCTTATAGCCTTTTTTATTTCTATTATTATTTTTTTTTTAATCTAGGCATGTTCTAAATTAAAATGGTTCACCCCCCCCCTCTTTTTGTAAATTTATCTCTTTTTTTTTTAAACAAAACCTCTTAAATATGTTCTAGAAGTGTCAAAAAAGAGAACAGGAGTCATAGAATACGGCAAAACTGAACTATCTTGTTCCCGAAGAAGAGAGTAAAAATAACAGAAGACTTTTCATAAGTCAGTTGATAGGCATGGTTTCTCTCAGTGTCAGAATCAAGGAGAAACAATATTCTATTTCAAATTCCTTAAAACAGAAACAGGCCAGACATTTATGCCAAAGAAAAATAATCCCTTAAGAATTTTTTATTCTCTCTTTACAGTACTTATCAAACAAAATAAAAAATAAATTACAAGCATGATTGATTTTTTTATGTTGTGAAATCTGAATACTTTTAAATAGAGTTCAAAAAAAAAAATGCTGAAGTTAGAAAAACACTTATTAAAATCTCTTTAAAATACTGTTTATATGAGTGAAGTTTCACTTGTTAAATATATATAATGTTAATACAAATAGTGTATTAGCATGTCTACACTCATTTTGTAGTACCTTCTATGCATATGTGTAGAGTGTTAGTTGCCTGTATTAAGTTGTAACTAAATGCATATGTATGTATATACAAATTGTGTTGATACTACATATATCTGGAAATTTAAAATGCTTATATTAAAATATATCTAGTAAAGATATCTGTTTAGACAAATAGATTTATTAATCGCTATCATAGCTTCAGGAAAACAAATATGCCAAACGCCAAGAAACCAGTTGCAATTAGTCAGAAATACAACTAATATAATAAATTAGTGAAAATTACTTCTAGAAAGTAGTTTTCCTATTTCATGGTAATATTTCTTCCTCTTAAGTACTCTAGAGTCTAGAGAGCAAGTGTAGTAAAAAAAAAAAAAAAAAGGAATTGAAACAGGAAATAGTGCAGAAAAGATGATATAGTGGTAAGACACCATGTAGAACTCAGTGAAGCCCAAAGCCCTCTTTCTCAAAAGTTTCAAACGCGTATAAATGCATCTTTAATTTATTTTAAGTTAGCCTTAGGTTCATTTAATTGTAATTATGATTAAATCTTAGTTGGGCCTCTGAAAACACATATAAAGCTTATAATATGCTGCTGGTTATTATCTGTGTATCTTCAACCTGTCCTACATAATGCTATCTGTTATTTTTTGTCTTTCTGATGCATCATATCTAGTATTATTGGTTTATTAAATATTATTCAAAGATGATTTTTATGGTTTCCCCTGTCTCCATTAATATTTCATACATGTTACTTAATGCATGTTTGATTTATACTATCTAATCCTAACCCTATGGTCTGTTTTTTTTATGCAGCTGCCACAATCGTAATCAATATTGAAATATACTAAGATCTTAATAGAGATTGACAACTGACATAGCAATTGGAACAAATGAGAAAAATGAAACCCAAAATAATAAAACTAAACAGCAGCATAGACAGTTGTCAAAAATGACGTTGATAATAAAATGTATACAAGGGAATTTGACTTAAATGACTATTCAGGATAGCAACTATACACTTTGTATTTCAAAAAGAATTATCTCCTTAACAAAATAGAAGAAATCATAATGAGAATAGCAACATTATTATGTACTGAACATGTTTATATTTATCATCAAAATTTCATTATAGGAATAAATACGAGGCCAGAGAGAATAAAATTAGAGCATTTAATGTGTCTTTGAGGGTCTTTCATGGTAAAAGTTTAAACAAAAACCTTCTTAAAACAATTGTCATGATAATTGATTGATGACAAAATCAGTTAACAATTATTGGAGAAACCTGAATTAAAGTACAATAGTAATCAAAAAAGGATTGGCATTTGATGATGTCATATCAAGGGATTTCAAAGATCTGGAGTCATGTGAAAGCAAATTACAATAAAAAAAAAATGATTAATCTACTCATGATGTAATAAGCCAATACAAGGATTATAGATCTCCTTGTATATGCTCTAAAAAATAAAGCAGTAAGGAATAAATAAACCAAAGCTGCATATCAGGAAGATGTGAATAACAGATTTTAAGCAAATTATGCTGGAAATGCAAGTTGGAAAATGCAAGGTAATGATGGAGAATGATATTTCAGGAGTAATGTTGGGGTCTAGAGTAGTCTAGAATTCTTTTGCATCTAATAGTCACTAAATTTTTCCCATAAACTAAATAGCGTTGAGAGCTAGTACCATAATTGGAAATCAAATATGTAGTTAGGGTAAAATAATTATCATCATTAGCAAGGAATATTTTTAACTTCTGGGAATAAGGATTTGTATTTTAAAAAGGATTATGATAAAAATGATCTGAGAAAAATTATTGAATTTTGTTAAAACAAAATGGAGAGATTCTGACATTTTCTGTAGACATTGATCTAATTGTCAATGCCAAGTCCATTATTTGTAACCCGTCTCCCCAATATTTTTCAGCAAAGAATGAAAGTAGAAAAGTTGCAGCATGATTTGGATCAAACTAGAATAGTTGCTTCATGATTTGATTGCCAAAAACATTCTACACCAATTGAGAAATTGGATTGAACCTCTGCTATTGTAAAGATGAATGGTCAGATATGAATATATTCTGATTCTAGAATAATTGTTAATAAAAGTTTAAATAAAGGAATGTGATCAATGCCATAGGTGTGCAAAGTATAGTGTACTTTAAAAAAAAAAAGGACATTTCACAAAAATTAGATATTAACATTGCATTTTATCAAATTCCAATTAGAAGTTGATAGAACTTTTAACAATTACCACCTTCATTCATAGCAGCTGGAAATGCAGTTGAAGTGAGTGAAAAAAAATCTGAACAACATTTAAATGCAGCAGGTCTTTTTGAAATATAAAGACTTGGAAATTTTTGGGCCATCTTATGTTAGAGTAAGGGAAATTACTTACTTCTGAAAAGATGAAGTGGGTAAAAAATACATTGAGAAAATGTTTGTGATTTTTTAGGTGTAAACAATTTTTATGAAAGTTTTTTAAAAGCAAGACACAATCAATTGTAGAAATTTGGGCTGACCAAAGAGACATTCATTAAAACAAAAACAATTAGTGCATTTCAATATTAGTCAAGATGTGAAGTTGACAACTGATGATTTTAAATTGGGTGTTAGAGCAGTGATGGGTTATTTCATATACAATGACAAGTCTTCATTATTAATTTGTTTGTTTTTTAATCATGAATATATGTTAACATAATATTTTTTATTGTCAATATGTTAAAGTAGGCACCAAATCTTCATTTTGCTATGACACTAATTAAACATAATTCATATGGAGTTTTATCTCACTTCCAATTCATCATAAATTCCTTTACCATGCTTTTTTTTGTAATCATTAAATAATTATGAGTGAAGAACCCTGTCAAGATTCTTTCTCATTAGTTTGGCTAAAATGTGGATTTTCCATATACAACACACATTCACATATATCAACACACACATATTTTTTTAACTCTATTTTATTTCAAAGCAAGCCAATTTTATTTAATTTTTTTAAAAAGATTTTACAGAACAGATTTTCTGGTAATGGTTTGTCTAATGTAGCTTATATTTTTCAGAGCTAACTTTATATTTAAAAATTCCAGAAAGCTATTAAAGACAGGAAAGAAATATGCTAAAGCTGTAAAAGTTACTTTAAGTCATTCTAATAGTTTCTGTTTTTAATTTTTGTTGGACCAAATAAGATTAATAAGTGAATAATACTAAATTTGTCTTTGATATAGAATAAAGCTATGTTATGTCTATTGAGAGTCTATGATAGTGTTAAATATATTTAAATTTTTAATCATATTATACACATCGACCTCTTCTTTCTTAAAGAATGCAATAAATAAATAATCAAATGTGTAGTCATCTGAGGTCATGTGATCACTGAGCTTCGATTCAGTTTTAGCTTACAGTCCTTTATTACTGAGCACAGGCCAATGCAAAAATAATAATAATTGTGCTTCTTCATTATCATCTTATTTATAAATTTTACTATTTATATTTTATAATTATTTAAAAAATTATAATGGTAGATAATTATTCTTTTTAAATTCATTAATACTGTTTCAATTGAAAAAAAAAAAAGAGATTTACCTTTGGTTTAATTATCTTTATTTTCATCTTATTTTAAAAAGAAAGAAAATAGAATATGACCTTCTAACTTTAATAAAATGAATTCTAAATGAAAGAATGTAGAAATAATTGTCTTGATGTACTAAAGAGCTGATCACTGTAGAAGAATTCCATCTTATAACCCTTTTTTACTCAACTTCTTTCCATTAAAAAGTAAAACTTTTTTAAAAAGTATTATTTAAAGATTTTCAGCATATTAATGATCAAAGTTTGCAAATTTGCTCTCAGTATTGAGTTATGGTAAGAGGATAATAAGAAATGCCTATGATCTACAATAATGAAATACTGTATTATCTTCTGGTCATACTATTGTCTAGTTACATCCATTTGCCCTCAAGCAAAGGCAAAATTTTAAACATTTTTATTTAATTCAGAAGTTCTGTTTTTATGTTTGTTTATTTGAGTCAAATCTTGTAACCAATTTTTAACATACTGTACTTTTATCTAATGAATTTTTTTCAAATTTTGTGTGTGTATTATGTATTAATGTCAAAGTGTTATTTCAGGATTGCCCAGATGATTGTCCAATCTAACAGTATTGGAGGCCAAATTTCAAACTGTTGATATTGCTTTAATAAGTTTCAGTGATGTACAACAGTGATAATGATACATATAATATTCAATAATTCCAATGTTGACTATTTTGTAATACATTTATTTATTTATTGAAATATATTTATTTCACAGAGGGCAGTGCTGAAATTTGTAATCATGTAGAGTGATTTAATATTTGGATAATTATTTCCTTACAATAGCAAGAAAAAAAAATTAAACTTGAAATCTTAATTTTTCTTAGCTGTCTAATTTAAACTTGCATTTTTAAAAAATGCTATCTTGATAAATACAAAAATGTAAGTGATTTGTAATGCATATGGATTTCATTTCAAATACTGTTTGCATTCTTAGTTTTTTAATTGGTGTGTGAATGGTTACAAAAAGTTCATTGCAAAATATTCAAATATTTAAAAATAAAAAATAATATTATAACAGGTCTGTTATATGGCACACAATAATATAGTGTGTGTGCATATATATATAAAGTTGAAAGAAAAAGTAGAAATAAACACAGAAAAAAATGTTTTTTAGATATTTTTTATATTTCCTGAAATAAAATAACAACTATTAAAGGATTAAATAATTCTGGATTTAAAACAGAATTTTATTATAAATTAAAACATTTAAAAAGGTCTAATAAATATTTTAGTGTATTCTGATTTTGAATTTAAAAACAAGCATGATTTATTTTTTAAATAATGTTTGTATACATTTCTACTTAGTTAAAAATCTTTGTAGATTATAAAATTCCAAAAGATTAAAGTAAAAACATGTAGATCACACCTTTGGTAAAATTTTAAAGTTGCTTTCAAAAGTAGCTTTTAATTAAAAAGCAAAAATCTGAGAAGATTAATATAAAAGGAAATGATAAAAAGTCTGTTTTGTAATTTGGCTAATATTTTTGTAAGAGTTAGCTGCAGATTGTTGGTAACTGTAGCAGAGAATGTCAACAATAAAGTTAGCTGCAAGATGGAAAACAGCAGATGTAAAAGTTCAATGGTGGAGTTTAAATTCACATGGATGAAAATGACCCACTCCTTTGTGTTGAAATTCATAGCTACAGATGTGTGCTAAGAGGACAATTGCTTGCCTGAAATCTATCAAACCCGAAACAAAAAAATGCTAAACATACCTGAATTATTCTTTTCCTGGTGTGACTGTAAATCGATTTCGCCAAGAGAATTCTTTAGCTGATGTGTCTATATGCAGAGAAGCACCGATAAATGTATATACAAAAGTGAGTTGTTTTTGAAATAATTTATTTAAAAGACATTTTAAAATTTCTATATTTAACTTAAAGACATTATAATTAGTTAAATGTGACCTGTGGTAGCATTATATATAAACATGAAATTTTAAATAATTTTCTTAGTGAAAATGACATTTTAATAACTGATAGATATATATAAAATGATTTTTGTTTAAAATCATTTATTAAAGGATGAAAAAAAAATTTAATTTATATTTTTTAATTTAAAAGAAACATTATAATTAAGAATCAAGAATAATTTGTCCCATTTTTTTTTTTTAAAAAAGAGAAATTTCCAAAAATCTTTTAGACTAGAAAAAGAAAGGCATTTTAAATCAATCAACTGTCAAAAATTTGATATTACACCTGGGCCTTGTTTTACACGATAGATAGGTTCCTCAGAAAACACATGCAAATGAAATCGCACAAAAATAGACATAACTTACCTTGAAAAAGGGGGGATACGGACTGTGATTTTTCAAAAATCGCGTAAAAGCAAAGCACCAATGTAAAATTACTTTAAAATTCGTGCAAAAAAAAAAAATAAGCAAATAAAATATGACTAATAAAAAATTTCAAATTTGAAAAAAATTTTACAAGACAAACTTTTTTTAACTATAATATTTAATTTTATTCAAAACAATATATTTTTATGCATAATTTACAGTAATTTACATTTTTATACACATTTTAATTATTATCACCATTTGCCGATAAACAGGTTCGTTTGCAAACAGGTAAAAAATCAGATTCTTCATAAGAGGAAATACAACTAGCGCCAACATCACTCTCATGTTGTGTTAATGGTTTTTTGGTGACAATGTAATTAGTAATTAATCTAACAACTAAAAATTAAATTCTTATTTTTGTCTTTAATTTTTTAATTTTCAATTTTAATTGTGCCCACTGCTATTACTCACCTTTTAAAAATAAATTTGCGGACACTAAATGATTAATAATTGATTACGTTCTTTTTAAAAAAGCAAAAACAGAATGTGATTTAAAATGCAAAATTAACACGCACAATGTTTGAACAAATTTACATTATAATCTTGTAAAATTTAATGTGTGTATACATCAAATATGGAAATCATGATTTTAATTTCATTATTGCATAAAATCTTACTATTATAAAGCACTGAAAATATTGAAATTACTAAGATGAAAGTCGAATTCCAATAATGTGCTATTACTTTCAATATAACGTAAGTGCACAAAATTTATTATTTAAAGTAATAGTGCATTATCGGAGTTCGACTTCCGGAGAAACATGTATCGCGTAACTTCAAAATCACATTAAATAAATCCGCGTAAAAAGATACCCAGGTGTACTTACTTTTAAAGAAAAAAGACTATATTCAACAAAGAGAATTAATTGCAAAAATAATCTTTAATAATTTTATTGTGTTAAAGTAAAATATATAATATTAAGGGGTCAATGTGCATATACATTCTTATGCACAAACATATATGTTAAATCAAAAATTAATTACTGTATTGTAAAATTAATAATTTTATTTTGTAACAAGTCAAATATGTTCAAAAATTTTACACATAGACATGTATGTGTGCATATATCTGCTTGTCAAATATAAATTTTAATTATGTTTTTATTATTGATATTTTATCTCATTTAAAAATGACAACTAAAAATGTTTATTTTATGGCAACTCAAATATATTCAGAAATTACATTCATACACATGTATATGTGCATATATGTCAATTGTATTGCAAATACCAGTATGTGTCAGATAGACACTTATATATAAAATTTTAATCATTTTTAATTACTATTAAATGTCAATTCAAAAAATTTCATTTTATATCAAGCCAAGCCACATACCTGTGTACTGAATGGGTTTTAAATAAACCTATTGGAACATATGTGTAAATCAATGTAATAACTTGAAATTTGTATATTAATCTTGTGAATCACAATGTGATATTTTTTATTGTGTGTTAATTAAAATCAGAAGATTTTAATGTATATAGACATATTCTAAAGACCTTAATAGTCATTTATTTTTTTGATTGTTGCTAATCAACTTGAACTCAATTGTTAAAATTTTTCCAGTGACTTAATTTTAAAGAGTTTAGAATATTGTATGTTTGCATTATCTCTTGGTCATGGTAACAGTTATAGAACTTATGTTTTCTGAGCTAGATTTGGGTATAATGGCTGAATATATGAATGGGGATGTATTATTAGTGGAAGGGGCATTCCAATTTGACATTGTTCTCATATGATGCTAAGATTATATTCTTTAAAACCCTGCACTACATTTTTTACTTTAGTCTGTCAGAAATTAATTTTATAGTTGGCCAGTATGTTAACGGTACTAAGTGGCCAGAGAATTGATGACGATCAGCATGTTTTAATTTAGCCTGGGCTATAGAAGACCCATTTCCAATCCAGTCACCAGTTTGACTGTTGATTAATTTTGATTATGGATCATTCATGATGATGAATGGTTATTATAGTATAACTTATTGATAATGCTGGTGTGTGGTTAACTATACTTTTAGTTGCTCTAAAAAGAGTAGCTAGCTGGTTGATCTCTCATAGATCTTATGATCTCATTCTCTCTCTTGGATATATAAAATTTCGTATATATTTTTTTGATATTAAACATTATTTTAATATTAATATCTCTTACTCTATATCATTCTTACTTGGAATATTATAAATATTATACTTGTTTGTAAATTTTATTATTTGAAATGATTTGCCATCACCTCATGTTGTTCCATCACCCAGTTCAAACTCTTACTTCCCCATCCCTTTACAATATATATTAAAAATACCTTAATTTGATAAGTAATGCACTAAATATATATATATTCTTCAATCACATTTTTGGACTCCTCATGCTTTTATTTCAAATTAAATATAGCAACCAACATTATGGTTGAAGAGAAAAAAATATTTTTCAAATTTTAGAGCATTGCTCATCAAATTAAGTAAAGGGGTTTTTTTTTATAAAATATTTTTAATATATATTATTATTTCATTAATATCCACTTGTAAACAAATACTGCCATTCAATTTCCTTAAGAAAAACAAACATTAAAAACAAGACAAATTAGAAACCAAAAGAAAGGAAGAAAAAGTGGGACTGAGAGTTGTTATGCATGCTTGATACAAGCTTACTAGGAAATGACTGATTGGGACTGACAATAATCAGACCCTCTTCTAATCTGAGTAAGTAAAAGTAATAAGTAAAAAAAAAAATGGCAAGAGAATGAGAAAAAAAATTAATGCTGATAAATTTAGTTATAAATATTAATAATGACAATTAGTGAGTGAAGCTAGGAAAATGACATTTTACTTCACATATAATTTTAAAATTAAATACTCTCTTATTTCAATAGAATAAATAAAATGATGAGATAACACAGTCAGTGGTTATAAAGAACGTTGTATTTATAAATAGGCATAGTCTGATAGACATATATATATATTAAAACCTGAAGAAAAGAGAATAATACCTCTCAAAATGTTGTACATATATTATCCTGTGTGATATTTACTAACGGTTAAATGTAGTTGAAAAATTTAAATAAAGTTAAATTTTTGTTAAGATATTCATTACTTAATATTTGATGATGGAAATAGTTTCAATATATAAATACTTATTATTATTACATTAAATAACTTTCTTTTTAACTTTTGAATTGCTATATTTAGTAACCTTCCAACTCTAAAAACTAGTTTACAAACATTTGGAAGATCCTATGACATGACCATAATATAAATGTCATTATTCATTTCAATAAAAAAGATTAATCAAAGTGAATAATTGCTTAATCTTTATTTTTTCTTTTGTCCACAACATAAAAGATTTATAATTTAGCAAAATAATCATTTTATTAAAGGAATCAGAAATCAATAATAACATATAAATAATATACAAAACTAGACAAAATTCTCACAATAAATAAACTTGTATAATAATATTATGTGATTAGTAAGTAATAAATTTTGTAAATAAAGAAATAGTGACAATAAAGACATGAAAGATTTAAGATCCCTAAGATGCACATTTAATGCTGAACTAGCACTCTCCAATTGGTCCAGATCAATGACAATATCTGAGTTTTCTGAGCATGACATTAATTCATTAGTTCTATTGTTTTAAATATAGATGCATTTATAGTATTATTTAATCATTATATGTATTGTATATAAATTCAATAATAGCAGATCAATTGATTTTTTAAATATTAGTACCATTTTTTCCATAACTTTGAACCCAAATTTATTGTTCCTCCTAATGTTCATGAAAGGGTCAAAGAACAAAAATATGTTATTAATAGTAGGAATGAAATGATGGTATCTATTAAAGAATAAAAGTTTCCTTTTACTGAACTTTCTTAATATAATATTTGATTATTGATAATATGTCATAGATATTATTGTACAAATCATATTTTAATACCATTACCATTTCACTAATACATTTAGAAATTCTAAATATGGTAAACCAACAAATAAAAGCCCACAGAAAATCCAATAATAATGCAGTCTCCTATCTCTTAATGATCTTTTCTTAAAATATGCTGAGACACATACCTATCTGTTTAGTTAAATTAAACATTACTCTGAAAGATGCAATTCATTAAAAGTAGTTAATCTAAAATTTTGATGATAAATATGAAAGCTGTCCTCCATTTAGTTCTTGAAAAGTTCTCATCAAATTCATTAGCATATTAGGCATGTAATAATAATAATCACTATCAGAATCCAACCGATGAACCTTCCCTATGATTAATAAATACACATACTGAAAAACGTGCTAAACTATATGGACAACTAATTGCATCTATACAACAGCTAATTCAATCCTATCAGAAGATACATCCTCCCACAGCATGTGCAACAACTTTCACCCTGTAGGTCTTCTGGTGCACTTGCTGCATCTTCACCATTGGCAACAACACCAGAAGACACTGAGCTACATTCATCAATGGGCTCCAACAAATCAAGGCCTGTGGTAACAATACTGCACCCCCATATATTTTTGCTGCCACCTAGTTACTATTAAAACAATTATCCAATCTATAATGGGTCATAATCCAACAATAATCACATTGAATAGCATTCAATGCTACCACCTATTACCCTCAATAAAACTCACCTTCACTAACTGCCTTCAACTCCATCCATCATCAGATTACAGAATTTACTCTTCATCTATCACAACCTAAAGTTGTTACAATATGTAATTCTACTCTCAACTGACTTTGTTCTTTGCACTCATAGCTTGATTTTATGCTACATGAATTATAAGTTACCTTCCTTGTATGCTACAAGATTAACAATTAAAAGAATAATAATCAAAATTAATTTAGTGACTGTAAATAACTTTCAATATGATGCCAGATTTTATAATATTAGATCATATCTATCTATCTATCTATCTATCTATCTATCTATCTATCTATCTATCTATCTATCCATCTATCCATCTATCCATCGATCCATCTATCCATCGATCCATCGATCGATCGATCTACCTACCTACCGATCTACCTACCTACCTACCTACCTACCTACCTACCTACCTATCTATCTATCTATCTATCTATCTATCTATCTATCTATCTATCCATCTATCCATCTATCCTTCTATCCATCTATCCATCTATGAAGTTTTTGATCTTTATAGTTAACTGTTTTTTAGATTCTAATGATTAAACTTGAGATCCATCTTTATATCAAAAATTAGTAGCAGCATTTTAAAAAATATATACATTGAAACCTGATTATTGTAACCCTTGAAATTAATTCATATAAAAATCTGTACAACATGATTCTACCTGCAATTATATAGTACTATGTAATCCAAAGGATTAATAAAGATTATTGTTGAAACATAATAATAATAATAATAATAGTAGTAGTAGTAGTTGTTGTAGTAGTAGTCATACTAGTAGTAATAGTAGCAGCAGCAGTAATAATAATAGTACTAGTACTACTACTAATAATATTATTATTATTATTAGTTTTTTTAAGTTGCCTAGTCTTTTTGGGGGACATGCTTTCCTTTTGTTTCATTAGGAGTGTTGGGAGGAGAAATGGCTGGTATAGGCGGTAAACATGGAGAAATTGTCTCCATGATATGTGTTGAGGTTTATTGTCATGTGTATGCTTATAAATAAGAATCTTCTGGGGCAGTATTAATCTTATTTGAGGCATTACTGGCTTCGATTGTTGCATTGCAAGGAGTGTTGGAAACAATATTATGTGAGTCAAGGATTATTTGTATATCAATAGGGCTGGCATCATTATCATTATTTGCCTCATGGAGTGTCAAATCAATAATGGTGGATCAAGATTGAGGGTCGATGAGAATATGGGATACTAGTATGTGCATGGATAAACTCAAGGCTGTTGATGAATGTAATCTTGGAAAGATTTGCTGTTGGTGGTTCTTTATTGTTAGGTGATCAGCTGGTTTTCATGAAAGTGAAGTTTGGAAATTAGTACATTGTGCTGCTAAATAACCTTGCTGGTGACAGAAATAGCAGTGATGTTTCAATATTCTGATATAAAAGCATAGGGTAGCATCTTGATCAAGGATTTGTGTTGGAATTATGTTTGGATCAATATCATGGTGCAGTTGTAATTTCAAATTATAGCTATTACTGGGGATAGAAATAGGAGTATTTTTTAGATATATGGTATGAAAAATTAACTTTGCCAAATGGTTGCATCATACACTGGAAATCTTGAAGAGTGTATCCCAAGTAGGTGTTTGGATCCACCATAATTAAGGCAAAGTTTTGAAGTGATTTTATTTGTGCTTGAAATCAGTCTCTCTGTGTGGTCTGAAAGAACTCAATTATGAAATACCTTGGATTTAGATGATTAGCAATACATAATGGTAAGCCTCAGCACATGCAAATGGCATCAAATAATAATTGCCTAGGAAAATTATATAGAGCAATGTTAATGTCTGTAGCAGTTATTGATCTAGTAGAAAAAATCTTTTAAAAAGTTGCAAATAATCCTCTTGTGATCAAATTATTGAAGTATCATTTATTATCATAAGAGCATTGGTGTTCCAAACTGTAGAGGGAGGGGATTGTGCTTCTTGGATATCATGAGTCCAGTTCTCTGAAGTCATTAGGGGGGATTTTCCTATATCTTGGACCTGACTTGGAAAAAATTATTAACATCTATTGGATTATTATTACTTGTATTATTGATCTGGTGAGGGTTATTTTTAGTAACATAAGCATATGTTTATATTACCTTTGAACTTTGAACTCAGTGTTTAATGAAATTGGAAGTAGTTGAAATATTGTTACTTTTGTTATTTAGAACTATTGGATTATTATTACTTTTGATATTGATCTAGTATTATTTTTAGCATCATTAGCAATTTTTTGTATTATGTTTGAACTTTGGAACTCATTGGTAGGGTAATTGGTGCGAGCCATCTGGTCATGTGACAGCTCAGTCGCCATATTATTCAATTATTCAGCAAATTATTGTTATAAAAATTAATTAATTTCTAAATTTTGAATGCCAAATTTAAACAAAGTTGATAAGTGAGTTATCAATCAATTGAAGATAAAACTGTATAATAAAGGATAAGAATTTTTATCTTGTCAAATGAAAGCTTTAAATGAATTTTAAGCAAACAAAACTGGAGCTTTTTACTTGGGTTGTTGGTAGATGAACAGGCGCAGAGCTATATAGTGAGTTCAATCAAAGAAAGATCAACTTTGATTTCATTCTATGCATATTGGGATGACATGAATATTTATTATTATATATAGTAAAATAACCTATAAAGCACATTTTTAAACAAATAAAATAATAATTATTTAACAATTATTTTAATAAAAGTGATTTTCTATCTGTTTGAAAACCCTAATCTTTTATCAGTTTAAATAAATAATACAGTGAATGTGAACTCAAGGGGCGTTAATGTTTAGTTTTTCTAATGCACAATCAAAAGATATTTTCATTTCAATTTATATATAAAAATGAAATTTAATTTTGGAAATATATTTTTTGATAATATAATACTTTAAGATGCAAGTTGATTTTTTTTTTTTAAATATATGAATTTCATTTTATAGATATCCAAACAGTAATAATATTTGTACTTAGTTTTTCTTTAAATATAATTCATTATTATTTTTATTATATATATATTTTAGATTACCTGTCCAATTGAGAAAAAAACTTTGCACCTGCTTGGATGTTCCCAAAGCTCAAGGAAATGACTGGAGAATGTTATCTCAACAACTTAATGTAGATAGGTAAGAATCATCTATAAGATGATTTATTAATAATTTTAATAACTGTAAATAAATTACAGATATTAACTTTTTTTCTCCGTTGCAGGTTTCACAATAGCTACCTATAACATAATAAAAAATATTAAATGATTTATAAAACTAACAATAAAATTAAGAAAGTATAATAATTTGTGCTAAATAAAAAACTAAAACAATTTTAAGGTTAATTATTTTAAATATATGTTGTTTTAAAAATAAATCATTTTAAATAAAACAAACATATTCTACACTAAACAATGATTAAAACAAGCTACATATATATATTTTCAAATCACTCTTCCAAACATTATATCTGAGCAATAAACACTCTTTGTGAATAAATATAATGAACTTCAAGCAGTATTGCTGAAATATAACATTTGTACATACAATTAGGAATCTTCTTTCCTAACAAAATAAATATTAATTGTTAATAATTTATTTTCAAAAATTTATTTTAATAATGACATTTATAAAGATGGAAAATAAAATATATTTAACTGAAATGTGTCAATTTACTCACATGATGCATACATATATAAATTGTATGAATAAACATATATATATATATGTTTATGCATATGAGTAAATCACCTCATTTCAATTAAGTATCATTTATTTAAAAAAGTGATACAAGGAACATTTTTTTTTATATAATTAAAAATAGTTTTGTATCAAAATAATATTTTAATATAATTTTAAAATATACTATTCAAAACTGTTTATACATCAGTTCATCTATAAATTTATTTTAAAAATTCTAAATTTTAATAATTTTCATTCGTTTTTTTTTTCTTTTTATAAAAAAAAAAAACAATAATATAAACATTAAAAAAAATCACAGTGCCATGATTTACATATTATGAGAAAGTACATGATTTTTTTTACAAGAGCATATAATATAAGCATGAATATTGTATATGGTTTTTTCCTAGATTCCACAAAAATTGCAATGCTGAAGAAATACTAGAAGTTCACTTATATTGTTAGAATAATTCACAAATGACTCCCAAAGAATCATTTTCTTACAAACTTGCAAATGACGCTCACTTTCTCATATCAATGTTAATCTATCATTCAGATAAAAGTGCCATCTTTTGTCTAAGATTGGCATTAGTATGACAAAGTGGTTGTTATATGCAAGTTCATTAGAAAATAATTCTTTGAGAATTAGACTTATGAATTATAATATGAACATATTTAGACTCAAATGGTTTGTGAATAAGTTTAAAAAGTTCACACACATATATAATAATTAATAAAAAATTATTGACAGAAATGTCTTTATCTAAAAAGAAATAATTATAAAAACTTATCTGATATTTCATTCATGTGACTGAGTTTTTTTGGAAAATGCATATTAAGAAATGTTAATAGAGAATTCTTCAGTATGGTATAAAAGTTGTCTTTATTATACATTGTTATGTGCAAGTAGTCTGGCAGATTAATTTCCTCAGCAGCAAGCCATTAAATTAATTTTAGTGGCATTTACTTAACACTAAATAAGCAAATTGATTCAAGAAATGTTAACACTTAAATCTGTCACCAAACGAACCTTTAGTGCTGAATGTCACATGATTTTCCAAGCAATTATTATTTTTTGATGATGTGAATTTATTTTTATTTTATTTTTTAAAGTTAAAATATATTTTTATTTAATTATCTAAAATTTTGACATAAGTTTAAAGCTCTAGAAAATATGTAATAGAGAAATAAGTAATAAGTATGGCCAAAGTGAGGTTAAAATAAATTCGCTTATTAATCTGCTGAGTTAACATTTGACACAGAGTGTCTGTTTCAAAGCGTAACTTATAAATAATTAGCAGAGTGTGATAGTAATTCTGATTATAAAAGATTAAACTTGCAGTGTAAGAAAAATTTGATGATTGCATTATAATAGGAAATTGCAAAGTGTGTCTGTGTTGTCAGATTAAATAACCAATGGCTATTAAGAGGAACACTATTGGCTCATGTTTATTGCATGTGTGGAATTAATTGTGTGCCAAGCCTCTTTAATCATACATTATTTGTGGTTACTCTCGAGGCATACAATCTTGGCATATGTATAAATGTAAGAAATTTAGTTGTTGCAGATCTAATTGTTATAATATATATGTTTTTTTGCATATAGAGTATGAAATTAAATTTGTTGCTTGAATTAGAAATTGATCATATCTATATTGAGATGTTAAAATCTTATGGAATACTAATGATCTATAGCAGGCATGTCAAACTGGCGGCCCCAGGGCCGCATGCGGCCCTCGAAAGGATTTTTCATGGCCCTCGTCTAAGATGCTATGTAATAAAATGAAAACAGAACGATATGTTGCAAACAATAAATTAATTTTTTTTAAAAAGCTCTTATATTTAATTACATGAACTAAAATATATACAGTAATTGTTGTCTACATACATAGCTAATTTATAATTTTCGGTTACACGCATAGCTTATGCCTTTATGATGATGAAGCATTTGAGATATGTGAATACCAAAGCTGGCAACGTTAATAATGTGCTGCTGTGCTTCCGAGAACATAAATACATTAGTCAGCTATTCGCGCCACCAACGTAGCAATCCTATCTGCAGATATTGTTTTTTCTTTGAATTGTAACAAAAGGCAGTTGCGCTAGTTTCTTTATCCGGATTGGTGTGTTAAAAATTTGGGGTTGTTTCCTTTTATAACTCATTCAAAAAATATAAGTAAACTGCTATATCCAAGAGTTTATATCTTTCTGAAACTAGTCAGACAGCATAAGAAATAACGAGCATGCATTTTGTTATATAATATTTTAATTATAATCAAACATGAGAAACAATAATATTTTACATATAAGTTAGTAACGATTACATTTCAGTTTGGAAAACACTAAAAGTTCTACAATTTTACCAGTGTATGTTCGGCCTTGGGAAACTTTAGTGGCTTCGACCATTTCTAACCTACGGCCTTATGCACAGCTTTCTTCTTTGTCACATCTCTATCTTAATTGCTCCGTGCTGGGAAGTCAGGACTGAGAGAGAGAAAAACGTAATCCGTACCTTTTATAGCTACCTCCATTTATCGAGCATAATTCCAGGAGCGAGAATCGATAGCAGCGCTCTCTTTACATTTAAATACTAGAGTAGCATTAAATTTTTACGAAGCGTATTTTGCATAAACGTAGTTGCAATTTTTTAAATTTTAAAAATTTAAATCTAAAGCTCTATTTTTATTACAGAAAATGCCACTTCCAACGCTAAATAAAAAACGAAAGATTGATGACGAGGGAAGAAAATTTCAAGAAAGGTGAGAACTGAATTATTTTTGTGTGGAAGTGAACAATAAGATTATGTGCTTAATTTGCAAAGAAACTATTAGTGTTGCTAAAGAATACAATATTAAGCGACATTATAGCACTAATCACGAAAAACAATTTTCGTGTTTTGAAGCTAAAATAAGAGAAGAAAAATTAAAAACAATGAAGAATTCATTAAGTAGCCAGCAAGGAGTGCTTACAAAATTTATAAAAAGTAATGAATCAGTAACAAGAGCTAGTTATGAAATAAGCTATTTATTAGCAAAACATTCAAAAGCATTCACCGATGGTTCTTTAATCAAGGAATGTATAATAAAAGCTGCCGAATTTGTCTGTCCAGAAAAAGTACAAGCGTTTCGAGACATCTCATTATCAAGAAATACGGTGGCAGATAGAATTACTGAAATGGCAGATGACATCACTTCGCAATTACAGAAAATATCTACCAAAATCCAGTTCTTTTCAATTGCTATTGATGAAAGTACGGATATAAGAGATGTTGCACAAGTTGCTGTTTTTTTCGTGGTTGCGATAATAACATGAGGATCACCGAAGAATTGTTGGAATTCATCCCTCTTCACGGAACAACAACTGGTGAAGATATTTTTGATGCCGTATGGAGCATTTTAGAAAAACTTAACTTGCCTGTTGACAAGCTTGTTTCTGTTACAACTGATGGTGCTAAATCGATGACAGGTGAAACTAAAGGTTTTAGGGCCACGACTAGCAAGGAAATTACAAGACGAATATCCAGATAAACCGAAAATCAAAGCTTTTCATTGCCTCATTCACCAACAAGTTCTCTGTTTAAAATTATTAAAAATGGATCAAATACTTAAAACAGTTACAAAGATAGTCAACTTTATTCGATCAAGAGCACTTAACCATCGCCAATTTACTTCGCTCCTTAAAGATTTAGAATCCGAATTCGAAGATCTTCCTTATTACACAGAAGTTTGTTGGTTGTCCTGCCACAATGTCTTAAAGAGCTTCTATCTGATTTTGGAGGAAATAATATTATTTTTTGAAATGAAAGATGAAAACAACGAAAATATATCAATTATAAAAGATCCATTGTGGGTACAAGACCTAGCATTTTTAATAGATATTACAGGCCATCTGAATAATCTTAATATTACATTGCAAGGCAAAGATCAATTGATAACGAATATGTATGATGCAGTTGCAAGCTTTGTACAAAAACTGAATTTGTTTAAAAATCATTTGCAAAAGAACGCTTTGACGATTTTCCTACATGTGAGCAGTTAAAAGCACAAAATCAAAGTTGCTCGCTTTCACATCACTCTGCAAAAATTGAAAAATAAAAGACGAATTCGATAAACGTTTTGATGATTTCAAGGAGTTCGAAGAAATTTTTTCTCTTTTCACAGGACCATTTGCCTTTGAAGTCGAAAAAGCTCCGACTTCGATACAACTGGAATTAATTGATTTCCAGAATGATTCGATTTTAAAAACCAAATATCGAGAAGTAGGAACTCCGAAAATTTATTCCTATTTAGGTGAAAGATACCCGAAATTAAAAATTTGCTGCACAAATTTTAAGCTTTTTGGAAGTACATACTTATGTGAGAAATTATTTTCATGCATGAAATTAAATAAAACAGCTTACAGATCAAGATTAACTGATAAACATCTATCTGCCATAATGAAAATTGCTTGTTCTCAGTCTTTGAATCCAGATATTGAAAAACTAGTAAGAGGAAAACGCTGGCAAGTTTCCAGTAAAAACAATAAATTGTAGTTTTATAAATATGTAATCAGATAAAATAAATGTTTAAATAAAAGCAATACTATATCAATTGTATATTATTGAAGTGAATTCACTAAACTACATAATATGCTTTAATTACCCTATCTATATTCCTGCATTTTCACTTTCAAAATACAATTTTAAGAAAATTTGTGTGATGTGGCCCGCGAGAATCTTACCAGTAGCATAAAGTGGCCCATTGTTTGAATGAGTTTGACATGCCTGATCTATAGTAATATAATTCTTCCTCATAACAAACAGAATAAATAACAGTGGTGCACAAATGATCCCAACAGATATATATAAAAAATGCACAGGTATATATATTTCTTTCATGTTTCATTTATTCTATCTATTATTTTAGAATTTTATTTTTTTTGGTAAAATATTTTCTTTGATAATTAGATAATTATATAATTAAAACAAGAGATAATCAAACTGAAATGGTTTTGATTAAAAAAGAAAAACAAAATAAGAACAAAAGCTATTTTTCAAATCAGTAATGAAATAATATGTTTTCCAGATAATCAAAAGATAGGCTTTCAAATATATGGAACCAGTACATGAGAAAGCAGACAGACATAAATCCAAGAAAAAAGAGGACAAATCATTCGTTGAATGAAAGAAGATCAGTTTGAAGGGGCTTTAAGCTGTTAAATAGTTTAATGCCAAATCATTCAGAATTCTACTAACATGACCGTGAAAATTTACTCATTTAATGAAGTGAAATGTGGAATGCAAAGCTTAAATGATATCTTACTAGGATGACCATTAAAACCTTCTGCAACTATTAATCTTTTTCTTGTGTTACCAGTTATGCATATATATATATATTAATACTGATTCAACTGTATTTATTTTCCTGCAGTATACCATGCATTGAGAATAATCCATATTTTAGCATGTATAAAAAACTATTATGGAAATCTATGTGAAAATATTACAATTGCACTTTTATTTAAATGCATTTATTATTTTAATGTATTTCATGTGACTGGTATACCAAATTTAATAACTGAAGCTATAACATAAATACATTAATTTGGTCATAATATTGTGGAGCGAATAATTTTAATAATATGTAATATTCACAATATTTATCATACAGAAGGATACTAAAAATATTCTTTATAACTTTAATTTTAGTTGTCATTCAATTTTCAATTGGAAATCTACATTTCCAAAATTTCATTACTATAAAATAAAAATAACTGTTGATGTATTGTAATTAATTTATTATTTTCATTTATATTTATCAAATTAATATCTAATTTCTTAAATATCAATACTAAACTATTTGAGAGAAATTGCATTATCTTTTGTTATCAAATTCAACATTTGATATTGATTTTACCCTTTATATGTTATTTGCACATATTGTAAATACTTATTTTTCTTATTAACTAGCATTGCTATTTTTTTTTCTTGCTCATCTCTGATGATCACTAGACAGACAGCTTATGCTTTTCCCAAATTTGAAATCCCTGAAATATAGTAAAGATAAAGTATAAATGTGTGATTGATTGCCTGCATTATATCATCAGTTAGCATTCTGATGCGTTTCTGATAAACCCAATGGAACAAATATGTACTTATTCATCTACCCATCAGCAGCATGATATTGGAAATTCCTATGGCTATTGCAATTACAAAAAATTTGGTTGTCTGATGCAGATCCAGATGGTGACAGAATTATTTTTATATAAATATTTACAGTAACATAAAATTTGTTAGCTCTATATTTGGCCATAATTATAGGTACTTGAAATGCAAACTTAATATAAGTTATCTAGTAATCCTCTCTCAAAAAGTTATTTTTATAATATATTTAGTCTTTGTGAAAGTAATTAAGGCTGTTCCATTTATAAAATTATATCTTGCACTGAAGCCATACTGTCAAGCATCCTTTTGTCATCCACTTCATCTTATATAACCTATACATCTATCTTAAGAGTATTAAAACAGGCAAAACTCTCTATACGTATTGCCATTAGTATTTCATCTTAAAAGTATATATAAAATAGTTGTATTTAAATAAAGCTATATCTTCTAAGTATCATTATGTTAACTTTGAAAAAGAATAATATATGTGGATGTAATCAGTAACTTGAACAATAATGCTGCAATAATAAATATTAGTTTTTACTTTAAAAACAAATAAATAACATTTACTGAGCCACATAAAAGACTATAATGTCTATTAATTATCGTAATTTGGTTTAGAGATATACTATTATCATCTAGGTTCGCAATAACAAAAATTAGAATTAGCCAATTTTGAAATTTTTCTTTCTACATAGTATTTGTGTCTCGGTGTATGTTATTTACATTTAAAATTAAAATTGCAACATTAGTTTAACATTTTTGTTACTATATTTAGATTAGTGTTATGATTGAAACTGTTGCTAGTTATTTGAATACAAATATTAGATCTACATATCATTTATCATTATATCTTTGGCACATTTTGAAAACTTTATTTGTTTTTGTAATTTATTCTGCAAAGGTTGCATTGAAAGAGATGTACAATGTTTTTTGTTTTTTTTAAGAATCAGTTCTTTCAACTATCTTGTATCAAAAATGTTGGTGAGCACATACATGTATGTTTTCACAGTCAATTACATTGTCAACATTTAACACGATTTTTTCTTCTTGATCTATGTGTGTGTATATATATAGTCCAGTCTTAATAAGCATGTCAAGAGGGTTTGCTATTCATGAGAGTTCATTATCTCCATTTATTCTATCTGCCAATGGAGATGACTATCAGAGAATGAAGGAAGGATGTCTCTTTTATTAATAACGGAGCTAATTATGGGCATAACTGCTTAACTCTATCCTTTTCTTACAAAACATCTCTACATTTCTATTCTTTCATCAGGCAAAAATTTACAAATGACGTGAGCCTTAGGGGATGTAAGTTCAAAAGAAATAAAATGACAGTCTAAAGTAAAATAATTAAGAGGGGGGGGGGATACCAAATCCAAAAAAAAATTCATAATGAAGAGTTTTGTTAAATGTTGAATTATCTATGTGCTAAAATTAAAGTCTGGAGGGGTGATCTTTACAACACTTTCTGTCAAAGAAGAACATGTCTTATGCAGATAACGGAGACTGCTCAGCGTAATCATCATTAATGGAAAACAAAGTCTAAATAGTGCAAAATATTACTGCTAGAGGCATCACTGCTGCGAATGTTGGAAGGACGCTGATATTTTCTGTTTCTTGTTACCTTTTAAAGCTATTTTTTCAT
Organism: Epiperipatus broadwayi; assembly: GCA_028023455.1. Taxonomy (NCBI): domain Eukaryota; kingdom Metazoa; phylum Onychophora; class Udeonychophora; order Euonychophora; family Peripatidae; genus Epiperipatus; species Epiperipatus broadwayi. The sequence goes on along the minus strand of JAQFVV010006244.1, from coordinate 2,731,185 downwards.
TTTTGAAAGATTTATTAGTTAAAATCAGTCAGCTGTCACAAATTCACTTTTGTTAAATAGTGGGGGATTTTACATTTTCTATTTGAATTTAATTTTAAATGACAATGAATATCAATTTATCTTTACATTTTTTGCATGCATGTATATATATGACTTGATTTTTTTTATACACCTTGTCTGTATTGCATTTTATTTTTAAAAAGCAAAAAAAGATTAGAACTAAAGCATATTGTTTTAGAAATTAAAAAGAAAGTCAATATTTTTTCTACTTTTTAAGTTATAGTTTTCTGACGATAAGATAGTGGTTTGTCAAAGTTTAAATCTTGTTTCAAATACAGTTTTAGTTGTATTTTTATTCTGTTATTTTATCTTACTGTCTTCACTCATTATGAGTTGTTCATGCTATCAATATTTTTTTATACTAACTGTGGTAATACCGTATTTTTATATAAGCATATTTCTTTCCTTTAATTACATACATGACAATTCCACCTTCAATCTTTTTTTCTTTCTTTTTTTGCTAAAATACTTAAGAGATGAAAAGAAATGATGGCAATAGTTGTAGTAGTCAGTGAGTCCTAATTGTAATCTCAAAACGTAGTAAACCAATAATGAATTAATGGTGCCGTTTTAGTATGCACTCTATGGCGTTTTTCATACATCTGGGAGCCACCAAAGCATTACTAACATACTAAGCAACAAACCTAATAATAACAATAAATACCTGAGTAAAATATATATATAATATTAAAATAATACAATAAATACGTGAGAATTTTATATTTAAATACATATTTTTATTATGCATATTATTTTCATAATGTACATATTTATTCATGAATTTACTGTCATGTTAGACTTTAATATGAAAATAAAGGCTATAAAGTAAAAAAGAACAAAGTTTTAATTAACAAATACCACAACTTTATTACATTATGAATATACTTAGCAAATAGTTTGAAAATAAAGGCTACAAAGTACAAATAATATTATCAAACATGGAAAAAGTATTTAACAAATTTTATATTTTATTTTGCATTTGTTTGAACAATAAATATATATAATATTAAATTAAACATAACGTCACTGGCATTAGCAAGTAAAGATCCAGATTGCTGTTATCGTATTGCCACATTTTTACAAAGTACAAAAATAAAAAATTTTAATTAATAAATATCACGAACAAGTAATATGTTTCTCTCTTTTATTTGTTTGTATTATTTAGTGAAAAAACTGAATAAGTAAGCAATTGTCTATGGTTGTACTTCCAAAGACCTTAGGACAAATATTTGAACAGATCATGAAGACAGAAATGTCTCTAACCATTTATTTACCGTTAGTACTATACAGATACAGTTTTGTATTATTTAGTGAAAAAATTAAAAAAATAAACAAATGTGCACAATGGTACTTCTGATGGCCAATGAGAACAAACATTTGGATAGATCATGAGATCCCAAATCTTCGTATTCATTTATTTATTGTTTATATTAATTTAATATATCTATTTTATTCATGTGTTTACTGTTATGCAGGAGATCACAAATCTCTCTATTCATTTAATTCATATTAATTTTATTGTTCAAACAACTACGAGATAAAATATAAAATTCTCATGTATTTATTTTTTATATTATTCAGTGAAAAAACTGCAAATGTAAGCAAAGGTCCATTGTTGTACTTAAACCACTAAACATCACGTGATCACTGTTATACTTCTGATGACAATATTATTTTAGTATTGCATGTAGTTTACTTACATATTTATTATTAACATTATATATATTTTAATATAAAATTCTCACGTATTTATTGTTTGTATTTTTATTTTAGTATTATACAAATATTCAAATATTTACTGTCATTTTAGATTTATCATATATTATGTCAGTAGTGATTTAGAGACTCCCCTAATGTGTGAAAAAAGTCCTAGTGCATATATTAAAATTGTACCAAATGAGTTAATCAGAATTGAATTTGACCAGGAATTTTTTATTTTGACAAATGATTATATGTTTGTTATCTGCTTCTTCTTCTTTTTCCTATGTATTGATTTCTACTTTAACATATCATACCATTTAAACCTTTTTAAAACACTTTATCAATAGTTTTATTTATATCAAACTAATAATTTTGGCTGTTCTGCAGTCATCATCAGAGCTCCTGAAATAAGATTGTCAAGAGCTCTGATGATGACTGCAGGACAGTCGAAACTGTTAGTTTGATATAAATAAAAGTATTGATAAAGTGTTTAAGAAGGGTGTAAATGGTATGATAAGTTTGTTATCTGTTGTCATAATTTGTTTTTATTAGTGAAGAGTTCATCAATATAAAGTCTATTCTATGTGATAACATTAATTTCACATTCTAATGTATGCTGTTGTAGAGTAGGTCTTGGAAAGATTGCCAATTATTCATCCCTACTTTGGAGAAATCTTGACCATAACTCAAGTTATTTTCATGACCTATCAAAGATTAGATCTAAAATAATTCCTAGGATTAATTTCCTTGAAAGTCTGACTGTAACTCCTTGGATTTATGATATAAATATTCTACAGATAACTCCTTAGCACTAGTATTTCTGTAGGTGAATATTGTGCCACTGTTTAGAAAAGCTGTGCTGCACTAAAGTTCATGATATTGTAATGAAATATTATCATGACAAATATTGTGGGAACATTAGTATTCTCCATATTGCAGTTGCTTCTTGTCCTTTTGCAGTTTCCTCCACCAGACATTGGAAGACAAGCTGCTTCCCAGAAAACATATAAACAATTATTAAAACTTGGAAGACACATTTCAAATCAAGATCTTCTTTCTGGATGTTCCACCAAAAATCTCTTTAAACAACAAAGGAATTGTGGAATAAAAATGGATTTATTATAAGGATGCAAATATTTTTTTCTAGATCTAACAATAAAAACAATTGGGTTTAAACTTCTTAGATATTAGTGGAGTAAAAACTTATGATTCGGGACAATCCATGGTTACTGTACCTATCTGCATCATAAATGGAATTTAACAGTCACTGACCTGTGTATTCATGGCAGATACAACTCATGAATCATATAATTACTGGCTGTCATATATATGCATACAAATATAAATCTATCTCTTGGTAAGAATATATTTCTTCATAATATTTATTAATAATTAGCTGTCTAAAAAAATCCTTATTCAATTAGACAGATTTACTTAAGGATCCTCTTGACTATTGTAAAAATGAAAACTGCTTTAAAAATATTTTCTTTCATCTAATTGTATAAGTCACCATGCACAGTGGATTAGCCATTAAAATGATAGAAATAACCAAAAAATCATTACTGGTGAAAGTGGTAAGTAGGAAATAGTGATAATAATAAATGCAAATAAAATGCTTAGTAGTGTAATCATTAATGTCATTCTACAATCAAATTTAAATACAGAATTGTTCATAAATTTTATCAGATTATTGAAAATTTATCAAACTTGCGCAGGTTTACAGCTTGCCTAATTAGTCATCCACATTGATTTAAAAAATATATAATTGGTTGATTGAAAGCTGACCTTTGTGATATTTGAATGCTAAAATAGCAGATCAAAACCATTTCAGAAGGAAACATGCTCTTCTCTCCAAATTATAGTTATAGCAAGAGGGGAAATATAATATAATAAATTTTGTAAAACTATACTTATGGTCAGACCAGGCACTATTTATATAAATCTCATAGCCCACAGCCACATTTTATGATCATTAAGCCCATTCTTCTTGATTAGAAGGGAAATTATTCATGAATATATGCATTTATATTAGATTTACATCAAGGCATCATTCTGAATATAGGGAATATCTATGGGAGGGATTTGAATACCCTTCAGCATTTTCTAAACTTATGCCATGACTAGCTAAGTTGAGTAAAAGAAATCCTGTCTCATTGGCTATAATAATTTGACTCTTAAAATAAACAACATATTAATTTTGCAATAAATAGTTTGTAAATAAGCATTTATTTTTATAGCGCTATGTTTTATAAATTGTAATACATTAAAGATCAGCCTTTTCAAGATATTGTGCACGCGCTTTTTACGCGTGTTAATAATAAATGAATACTTTGACTCCCAACACAAGATATAGTATTTATGAAAGAATAAAATGAATCCACTTATTCTTTCCAACCCAAATGCTTGTTTGCCCATATATAAGCATTTGGTTGGAAAGAATAAGTGGATTCATTTTATTCTTTCATAAATGCTATATCTTGTGTTGGGAATGAAAGTATTCATTTATTATTAACACTCGTAAAAAACGCATGCACAATAGCTTGAAAAGGCTGATCTTTAATATATTACAATAAATAGTTCGCTAAATTTGAATGATGAGAAATTAAGAAAAAAGAGAATGGAGGTCAACCTAACAAATAAAATAAATTATTACACAATAATAAATCCACCAGCTAATTAAACTTAATACAAATATATAGCATGGATTCTCATTAATTTATTACTATTAACAATAATACTAATAAAATATTATTATATCTATTAGAATTTTAGATTATAAAAAAATAAAACAGGCAAATAATTTAATTTTTACCACATACTTGATCACTAATAATTGGTATGGATCCAGATGCAGCACAATCTCTAGGATAGCTCATGACTTCCTGCCATGAAATCTCACTACTTCTTTTAATATGAAGACCACAGGAACAGAATATTCTAGCCACATGAACCTTGTGGTTAATAGTATCTTTCATAGTTTGTTTAGGATTATTTCTGCAAGATTCATGCAGAAAAGCAACATCAGTATTAACTTTTGACTCATCTATAATATATTCTTCCCAGGGAAGATATTCAGGAGCAAGCTGCAGGCATATGCAGATTTGATTGGTCAAGTCAATCAAATAATCTTCACCCTGTTCAGCAGCTTTTTGAATGCAACATGTAATGGTTTTAGTTTATTAATTAATGTTCAAAATACTTAAGTTCTTTATCAACTATTGATGAAAGAAAAACCCTCCACAACTTTTAACTGGATGGTTATCAACTTGAGAATATAAAACAAATTTAAATATCTTGATGGTTTTATCAGTTAAAAGCTGGACTTGGAGGTTGAAGTGCAGTACAGATTCTCATTTACTGCTGTTGCTTTCAACAAATTAAAAGATACAATATTTTATCATAGGAAAAGAAGTACCACAACTAAATTAGCTATATATAAGAGTTGCTATCTAATTTGTTGTCAGAAATGAGACTTGGACAACTTTCAATGCACTATAAAGGCTTTATGTAATAATCAATAAATTTTACAAGTGTATGAGAGATGATTACCTTCTATATAATTTTAAAGCTTTAGTAAAATTTCCATAAAATTTAAAAATACAATGTCAAGATCATAAGACTAATCAATATTCTTTTTTCAACTTTTTGGCTGTGATACTTTAGAATTTATTATTTTGAAATCATATCTTCATTGGATTGGACATATAAAACAAATGAAAAATACAAGGTTTTCTAAAAAGATGTTTTATGGTGAACTTATTTATATTATAAGGCTTATCTCAAAGACATTCTAAAGGCATGGACTATTAACTGTTTCTATTGGGAAGATACGGCAGAGAATAAAATACATTGGAGAGCTACAATTAGACATGGTATTAAGGTATTTCAGAAAGACAAGTGCCTGTGGAAGGAGTTAAAAAAACAGCACTGCAAAACAGAAAAATGGACTAGCATGTTCTTTATGTAGCATGTTCTTTATGTGGTCATTTTTGTGGATTACAGATTGGTTTATACAGTCATTGTAAAATTCATTTCTAGAGTAGTTTTTTTTTTAACTTTTTTTTTATGAAAATGGGGTGGTTATACTTATTTATAAGTGGTTTGTGTATATATAAGCATATTATTAAATATAAAATTGAAAAAAAGATCTAAAGAAATTAGCTATCCTTTTTTGCAGTTCTCAATAGAATATTGTTTATCTTTTTACTGATAGCAGTTAAGCTGAATGATTTTCAAAGCTGATAATATTTTTAAATTATTTGTAAAGTCTAGTGAAAATTCATTGGATAGGTTATGAATACAAACTATTAATATTGTTTTTCTTAACAGTTTTTGTCTCTATTTTACATGAATATGTCATACTAATTGTTGATCATTTCCTGTGTTGAATCTATTAAGAATATTACAATGTTGAAATACATATTCCCAGTTAGTCAAAATATAATCCAATTTTTCTTTTACTGTCATTTTAATGCTTTCAAGTCTATTTCCAGTAAGCATTTTTCTCAAAAAAAGTATTCATAATACACCTGGGTCTCATTTTATGCAGTAGATAGGTTCCCCAGAAAATGCACACAAAAATAGATTTAACTTACCTTGAAAAATGGGGGATAGGTACTGTAATTTTCAAAAATCACATAAAAGCAAAGCAACAATGTAAAATTACTTTAAAATTCACATTAAAAAAAAATAAGGAAATAAAATATGATTAATAAAAAATTTCAAATTTGAAAAAAATTAAGACAAGACAAACTTTTTTTACTTTTTTTATTAACCACAGTATTTAATTTTATTCAAAATATATTTTAATGCATAATTTACATTTTTTCATACATGTACAGTATTTTAATCATTATTGCTATTTGACGATATGCAGTTTGTTTGTGAACTAGTAAGACATCAGATTTGTCACAAGAGGAAATACAACTAGCGCCAACTTCATTTTTTTTTAATTGCTCTTATAGTGGATTCACCTAAACTAAAATGTTTTCCAATTGCTGTTGATCCTTCCCATTTTATTAAGTAATCTAAAATTGAAATTTTTGTTTCCAAAGAAATTAATTCATTTTCTTGGGTGCTTTTTCCTCTCCATTAGGGTAAACTAAAAGTTTGAAATAAAAATAAGAATTTAGACTTATGATAATAAAAAGGCACCTACTCACTACTGTTGGGCAAAATTTAATTAAAACTAACAATTAAAAATTACATTTTTATTTTTGTTTTTAATTTTCAGTTCCGTTTAAAAATCAAATTTCATTGTTTCACATCACATTAATTTCAGATCACATTACGTAATTTTTAAATTTTTAATTACAATTAAAAATCAGATTTTAATTTTTAATTGTCAAATTTAATTGTGCCCACTGCTATTACTCACCTTTTAAAAATAAACTTGCGGACACTAAATGATTAATTGATTATGTATTCTTTTTTTAAAAAGCAAAAATAGAATGTGATTTTAAAATGCAAAAACAACAACATGCATAGTATAGACATCTATAACCTTTGAACCGATTTACATTATAATCTTGCAAAATTTAATGTGTGTATATAAAATAGGTAAATCCTGATTTTAAGTGAATTATGAACTTCTTTATTGCATAAAATCTATTACAGTATTATTATAAAGTCCTGAAAATATTGAAATTATTAGATGGAAGTCGAACTCCAATAGTGCGCTATTACTTTAAATATGACATGTGAGTGCATGAAATTTATAATATTTAAAGTAATAACACATTATCGGAGCTCGATTTCTGATCTAATAATTTTTATCACATAAAAGAAAGCCGCATACAAAGATATTAAGAAGAAACATGAATCGCATATCTTCAAAATCGCATTAAATAAAACCGTATAAAATGAGACCTGGGTGTATACAGTCTTTCTATGAATTCTGAAAATCTGTGTCCTCTCTATTTTCTATCACTATAATCAAATTTTCCTACAATATTTTTATTTTTCAATCATTTACCAATTCTAGCATTAAAGTCTATCATGCCATTTATAAATGTTTAATTTTCTGTCATATATGTATTTTGTACATCCATATAAAAATCCTCAACTTCTTTATCACAATGAGAAGTTGGTTGGAGCATAAATCTGAATTATTTGCATTTGGTATCTTCCTTCAAGTTAAGTAACTAATCTTCCTACTCTCTCTTATAAACTGTCAATTTCTATAACATGTTTTATTCATAATGAATGCCATTTCATTTGTGCTTCCAGTATTTGTTGTTGTTTTTTTTTTTAGTAAAATGCATATCCTCTTTTTAAATCACTTGTCTCTTTAAAACGTGGTCATATTTAAAGACACAAATATTGGAATGCAAATGGAATGGGATTCATTATAAATATACATGCAGCAGAATAATATTGGAAAAATACAATATTTTAATTGCTACAGATGTAAATAAATAACTAAATGAACTAAGTCTCATAAAACATGACAAAAATGTTTTAATGCTTTAATCAAAGTAGGTATACTCAGAAATATCTGGCACACATGTGCTATTATATCAGGCAATAACATTCATTGTAGCAATTATGTTCATTCTGTAAATCTTAATTTATTGACAAAAAGAGTTTATTCTAAGATTTGTTTGTTCTAGGAGCATACACAAATAAATTCCATTACACTTCAAAATCCATATGCTCAAAAATTCTAACCTTGAAATACTTTTAGATCAGCCATCATGCCATTACAAAAGCATGCACGAAGATTTCAATTATGCACTCATTTCTGAAAAAGTTGAATAAGTATCATATATAATCAAATATCTCAATAGGTATTGATTTTTATCTTTGTTTGAAATGCAAGGGAAAACGTTTACAATTCTGCCTTAAATATTTCATTTCAAAACATTATAGCAGATTGGTAATCTTTTAATATCCAAACATTTTTGCAACCACTATCTAGACAAAGCAGACTTTTATATTCAAATTATTATTCACATAGGGAATGTGACTTATGAAAAAGTTCAATTTTTAAAAATCATATTTTAGATTATTTTTTATTGATTCTCAACTATATACAAAATATAAAAAGAAAAAAGTTTGCAATTCTATACTAAATATTTTATCTTAAAAAAAAAATCCACAAAAATGATGATAATGGATCCTTTACCATCTGGTCGCATTTATGACTACCATTATGATATAACAAATATATACAATTTGCATAAAAATTCATTTATGAAAAGTTTACTTATTAAAAAAATCATATTATAAACATAAAAGTAAACTTCTACAGGTAAACATTTATCCTCAAGACAATGATGGCATATATCATTTAATATTTAGTACTCTGAAATTAGCATTTTGTGAAACAGTGTAAAAAAGAATACAACTTTCATTATTTATCCAATTTTCTGTCTTATATATAAAGGAAAAATTTTTATACTCAAAGCATAAATAAGTAAGTTAATTTTTGCTCCTCAACTATTTTTTTAAGCACTATTTATTAACAAATTACATTTAAATTAAGCTAAGAAATTATTTTTAATTTTGCTCAATATATATACTCTTTAATTTGTTGTTGTTTTTTTTTCTTTTTTACCATTATAATTATTCAAGCAACTGTTTAAATCCTTGAAATCTTTTAATTTAAAACTAAAATTTTGGGGTAGCACGATTAAAACGTGTTTTCCTGAAAGTTTGTGATGATGGGGTTTTAGTTGTGTTTATTGTTTTGACTATTTCCATAATCTAATATGAGTATTGAATGTCTTTAGAAAAATTTAACTTTATTTAAATATTCCAAATCCATTCAACTGTCATGTTTATATATATTATAACAGTCGGGCTGAGATTCTTTCCCCATCGCTATACCAGGGCACCACTAGGCTATTAGAACCTAGAACTAACTAGTCTGCAAGTTGTGTAAAGAAGGCATAAAAATATTAGGCATCTGTTAATTGAATGTAAATGCCTGAAAGTAGAAAGGATACAAATAATAAAGTTGTGGAAGAATAAATATAAGGAAAGTGATTATACAGAAAGTGAGTTATTGATTTTTATGCAGGGTTGGGGAAAAGATAAGGGGGATTTAGATATAAAAGCCATGGCATTGACAAAGATTATGTTGTAAAAATGGGATGGAGCAGGATATGGGAAAATTTAGGGTGAGGAATGGAAAGGGAAAGTAAAGTGCCTAACAGGTTTTTCTGGGCATAGTTGCTGACAGATTCCTGATTCTATATAAGGAGAAGTCACAGTGCAACACATCAGAACATTTATACAGTAGGCAGATAGCATGGGTAAGATTCAACTTTTATTGACCAATAGCCCTAGCCACTAGCTCATGGAGAAGCTGAGCCTAAAATATCACTCTGTCTATTTAAAAATTCTTTTTAAAAAAAAAAATTAATAAAAATATACAAAAATAAGTTACTGCCAAAATTAATTAAAAACATTTTTATCATTAGCACACACATTAAAGGAAAAATTCTGGAAACTAAATTAATTACTGAATGAATTTAATTTACGTCATTTGCACAGATGGTTGAATTTAAGATTTAATACAATTTTAATATTTTGTTAAACGTAAATACGCTACATAGATTATGCATTTATATACTCAATTCTTTTAACTCCAGGCTATAAGTTTGCATACAAACCGATGCCAGGTCATTGATATACCAATGTGATCAATGGAAAATGAGGATGTTAGCATAAAAAACTATGCTGACAGGAGTGTGCATTTGTAGCATGATAACATTTAAGAAAGAATGACCCTTGTCCAGAACAGGAATGTGCATCTGTCTGACGAGATAATCATTTGGAATATATGTTAGACATGCTCCATAATGAGGGATCGCGATCTTTTTCATCTTATTATCACTAACCAGAATGCAGGGAGATCAATGGTATAGGAAATACGTTTACAACCATCGACAATGTGATGGCTACACCCTTGGGCCATGCATTCAGTTGGGTACTATGCCCTGTATGCTAACGCGGCTTAAGGGAATGAGAATCCAATGCACCTCTCCACATCACATTGACATAAAACACCTGTACATCCCTCCACCAGCACCATTTCAACTATGAAACAAATAGCCCAAAATTAACCCACTTAAACTACCATAATCTTATGAATCTATGCAGCCATTTACGTCTATTTTTAAATTATTAATTTAATTAGCAAAATTACGAGAGTGGAAATAATAATAATAATAATAATGGCAAACATATTAAAAGAAAATAGAACAAATAATTTACATTTCTGCTTAATCAGATAAGAGACTATGAATTAGATACTGATTAGATATAGTATTTGAAAAGTTCTTTTTAGATTATAAAGTTGATATTTCTATAGCTGTAGGTGTATTTGAAGTCCATTTTGGCGGTACATGATGCATCACTCAATTCCAATTGAAGTCCATTTAGTATCAATATTGTTTTCAGGAAGATTGATCCATTGTTTGCTGCTTTTCGAGAACCATTTTTGAGGTCTGCAATACATGTAAATATGCTTATGTTACATCATGACAAGAATAATATCAAAAAACAAAACTCCACTCAACCAAGATTCTCTTTACTTCCCTTTTATATCGTTTTGAATTCCTTATCGTCAAATTATAGGATCAACATTGATCTTATTGGCAATAATGATTTTCTCTGTAGCCTGCATGTTCATTCATATCATTTATTGGGCAGTTTACTTTTGAGTGGGAACATCAGATTTTATTATTAGGAATTTTTTTAATTGATCTCTTACCTGACTGATCGGTTAAATGCCCTCAAGGGTCTGTTTGCTATTGAATCATTTCATTAAAATTAAAAAAAATAATTTCCATTCTCCTAAGATTTAAACATACTTTTTGAATAGAAACTAATTAACAGTTTTTATTATTTTCTTTTACATTATTTTAAAATAAACTTTTATTTTTAGATTTTAACTTTAACTTACTTTTAAGTAATTATTTAACATTTTTACAATTCTGCTTGAGAGCGATTTTATTTATCATTCTTTTTACCTTTTTATTATTTGACTGTAATGTAACAGCATATTATGTATACCTTATATTGTACCTTTACCAAAGAGATTTAAACTTCCGGCTAGTATTACTAGCTCTCTGTTATAACTCTTTAGTTACACAACAACTAATTAATGCAAAACTTTATATCTGGCACTAAATAGCTTGTTCACATAAAAATAATATGTCTAAAAAATTAACACTTATCACTTCCATACTTTATTTAATCACTAATTAAATAAATACACAATTTTAAAAATTAAGTACCCAGTTCATTTATCATTACATTAATTTAAAATACAACTAGCTCACATTACTAATAAAAATGGTTCAGTAAAATTATAAAAAATTATGAGACTCAACACAAAGCATTTAGTAAAGTACACTGTTAATTTAACATTAAGAACATATCCTGAAAAATACACTCCCAAGGACATAAGAATATTACCCTACCTAATTTCCTAAAACTACCTGTAATATTCCCATGACTTACCTATTACACCAAGTAAATTCTAATTAACAATTATAAAATTACATTCAGTCATTAAAATATTTAACACTCTTTTAAGAAATATAATAATACATCACTAAATAAAATTCCTAATGTATTTTCTTCTTAATCTATCACTTAAACATAATTATCATCTCAGGTTAAATTTATTACTCTAACAATTATACATTAAATAATATAGCTAAATATAGTGAGGGATTTTACATATACTTAACTGTACCACAATGACTATAATAAAGAAGAGAAAATATCTCAAGACTCTTATTATAAAACACATCTATTCAATTTTTCCCATCAATAAAACAATTAAAATTATAGACTCTTATAAGCATAATATTTATTATCTTTAATAAGTTCAAATATTTTCATGGTATATTGTGCATTAAAATTCTTATTACTCTTTTTATGTGCCATCTTAAGAAATATCAAACTTGATTGTATTTATCATACCATATAATAATAAATTGCCATTATACACTTTTCATGTTTAGCAATAATAATATCATCCACAATTATAATCTTAATAATCATAATATATCTCTTATTAATCATGTGCATTGATGTAAATATATAATTAATTCTTAGAATGCATGTGTGTGGTTGAGAAGTTCAATAATCACTTGAACATAACAAGTAAAGAAACTCTCAAGATGTAATATAAATTTAAAACAACATTAACAAAATTTATTCTTAACAAACATTATTTAAAATTTAAAAGACAAAAATTATATTAAAAAAAAATAATTACACAATAAATAAAAAATATTAAATAGTTTTCACTTCAAGTATTTATCATATAACACAGTTCAACAGTAATACTGTTTATAGCAATATTTATTATCAATATTGTTATTCCAAAACATATTAATAAATACTAGGATTCAATACATAAAACTATTCCTAAATAATAGTATATATATTTTTATATATTTTTGTAAACTTTTTATCTTTATTATCCAGATAATTTATCGATATTATCATATGCTAATAAAGAAAAATATATATGTTAATAAAAAATACGTTCTCTATTTTATAAGTTACATATTGTAAATTTTATAATAATTCTATAATTTTACTATGCCTTAATTTACTTTAGTCTTTAGAATAAGCATATGATTTTTAAATAATCTAAAATTAATTATATGTATAATATTGATCCATATCAGCTTGCTTACTCTTAATATTCAGATACCACTCTCATTTATACTTTCATAATCAAAATATGCATTTGATACTCTCTTGAACTCATATTATTATTAGGAATATTAAATCATTCCATTATCTTTATTTCATATTAGATAAATATCATTTGTGACAAATCTTTTCTCTTCTTACTTTCAATAAATTCTAACAACATATTATAGTTTAGCCATTATTCTTCAAATATTTTATAACTATAACAATTATGATGCAAGATCCAGGGTTGATGAAAAGTGATTAAAATGAGGAACACAAAACTACAACTCAAACAAGTAATAAAATATCATGGGTGTAATGCTTAAGACCTTAAATTCCTGCCATTGCTTCTACCTGAGCACTTATCTCTGGAAAGAAACACTACTGACCATGAATCATCAATATACAGAACTCTGTTAACTGTATTTTATTTATCAACTCACACAGTTATATTCCATAGATAACATTTATATTCAAACATTCCCTATCACTCAGGATTTTGTTTCCATTCCTACTACTATCCTGAACCACTATTATTTTTCATCAACACTCTGAATACTTCCTTCAACATCACAAATAAATTTTATCAACTTGACATAAAATAATTTCTAAACTTCATTTCAAAAAATATTCAATATATCAACAGGGTTCAAATATTATATTGACAAATGATTTTAAATAGTTCACCATAATAACACTTTCATTTAAATACTTTCTTTATAAAATAATTCAGATATCAACATATTAATTTGTATCTAAACAGATTTGGTCTAGAATAATATATTCATAATTAAACATGATATTTCAAAATCATAATATACATTATGCATACTTCTGTATTCATGAATTATCTAAATAAATTTAGATATATCACATAGTATATTTCTATGCCTTTGTACAATAAGCATACCATTTGGTTATTTTAACTTAGTACCTTCATAGATAAATAAACACTTATATAAAATATCACTGCACATAAGTAATAATTTATCTTAATCCTACACATTAAAATTAATAAGGTGAATCTATCCTCTTCATTGATGTCCATGCATTTTCAAAAGTTATAGACATATTACCTCTTCAGAAAATATTAAAATTTTCTGTCACGTATTTATTTTTCTTTATTTTAAAATATTTAAATAAACCTTATCTCTAAAATAAATATTAATTCATATATTATTTCTTAACTAAGATAATTAATAACAAAATAATTAAAAAAATTAAACTACTGAAAAATTCTTGATTTTCTTGCTTGCTATTAAGTTTGAGGGAAAGAGTATTTGCCATAACTACAGAGTTCATTCATAGAGATTTTTTCCTTCCCCCACTCTGCTGTATGCCACACTGTTTGAAACTCCATTCAGCCCAAGCAAAATATTATAGCAAGTAAAATCCATTGGAAATGTCCATCTTTTAGGATAACAGTTCTTACATTCAAAGATCAGCCTTTCAAATGAAAAATAAAGTTCACTCTGAATATCAAAGATGATAAAAATTTCATGAACAGCTCACAATAAAATTAATTGTTTTATAAGGTAATTCTTACATTTAAAAGTTTGTTTATTTATCAAGATTTAATAAATTATACCAGAATAATTCACTTTAAAAAAACATTATAGAATATTTCCTTTTAAGATGTCTATCAATTTTTTATGGTATTATATATCACTTTAAACTTTTCAACAAATAATTCTTTCACTTTAAAATTATTTTTCAGGTATGTACGCATTCAGCTGATAACTTTTAATTTAAACCATTTCTCTCATGTGCACATATTCAATTATTAAACACTTAATAAATAGTTCTTTTAATTTTAAAATTATTTTTCCATGTGTACTATTCAATTGTTAATCTGCAAGATTTTTATTATTTTAAACATTTAAATAATATTCTCTTAGAAATTAATAAGCATTCAATATAAGCTTTATAGTTGACTTCTTATTTAGAATAATAATAAAAATCTTCTTATATTAGTTTATAAACATTTTATTTTCTCTCGCACAGGATTTGTAAAATATTTAATATTCATTCAGTTTTTTAAAAATTAGTAGAGATATTATAAAAATAACAATATTTGCAAATAATAGATAGTAGATTAATAAATATAAAGATTATTTTTATGCATTGATTAGCTTGCACATATTTTTCTTCTCTTAAATGGAATGTAAATTTCAAAATATTTTTAAAGGGATTTTCCTTAAATAAAAATGGGTATAAAAATTCCATAAGTCTATACTTATGAAGATTAATTATTAATGTAAATAAAATTCTCCTTTCATCATAACCATACACATATAATTGACAATAAATTTATTGTGACTCCTATATATGATTTTCTTTTCTGTATGATACCCTCTTTGGAATTGTCTCCCTTAATTATCAATATTTCATTAAGCTTCATACAAATTACTCACAGAGAATGCTAGATATTTTTTCACTCCATGGGGTAAGATGAATTAAATTAATTTCTTAAATATTATAAATCATTTTAGAATATACTTTCAATGCTTTACTAACCAGAAAAAATTTTTTTAAAAAAAAAATTATAACTTTAAATTTACTTGATTGGAAATAACAATTTTATAGCACGAATTATTATTAAACGACTGACTACTCAACACCTTTATTTATAATTTTTATTACTTATCATTTGATTAGCTACTTTGATTTTTTTTCAGACAAGATAATTTACATATAAATTAATTTCTGTGTTTTTTTTTCTTAAAGTAATTTATTTAATTAACTTTTGTATTAAATAAATTTTATTTAACACTTCATTTAAATATCACGTTAAATACTTTTTTAATACTAAAACATTATTGAAACAAGTTTAATACTAAGTTTGAAATATAAAATGATATTTAAACAATATAACACTAATTTTGCTACATTTTTTAACATAAGCTAAAATAATTTGCAACATGCATTAAATATAATTATTAAATTATCTATAGCAACCAGGAACTAAAATGATTTAATTTAATAGGAACATGTGTGCACAAAGATGAATACACACAGTGCAGACTTTCTAACATCACTGCTTAATATTTTATAATAATTAAATAAGAATTATTTAAAATAATTAACTGAGAATAAAAAAATTACTTAAAACACATTAGAAAAACTTACTGAATATTAAACTTTATAGCTAAAATTGTTCACTTAACCATATACTCCTAACTTGCATACTTACTAACTAATATTAAACTATAATTATAATATTCTATTATTAATTTCATTACTAAGTTTAAGTGCTATAACTTTAAAATAATTTAGATAAGCTTTTTAGTCAATTATATATAATATCTTAACTTGCTTTATGCACAAAACTAATGTAGAATGATACTGATAAATAAGAATTTAATTTTTTATATATATAAAACTGCCTGTATTACAAAATTTTAATGGACTGGAAAATAGCATGGTCACTATATATATAAGTTATGTAATGCTTGGAAAATTATTATCACAAAATGTATATTATTGAATTTACAAATGTCATTATTATTTCAAATGAAAAATATTGGAATTAAGATATTAATATAACTGGCAAAGTAAATATCAACAGGCAAAACTCTCCATACAATAGTGCCACTCAGTGCAAGTCAGAGTAATCAATGAATGCCAGAAGGCTTGTGCATAAAATCCCCATCTAGTGCCTACTCATCCAATATCCCCAGACTAGTTTCTAATTTGTGGATTTCATCAGTGAGGGGCCTTGGATCTGAAAGCATTGCATAAGAAAAGGTGATCATGTAAGGTTTAGTGGTTAAACATCAACAATGACACTTGTAAATTTAATAGATGTAAATTTGGTTAGATATTTAGAAAAAAGTATCAAGGATATTTAAGATTTAATACATGTTTGGTTTATCTGAAGTAACTGATTCAGTTGAAACAAGTCATGAGAGCAGAATTATATTTTCTGTTCTTTTTGGTTACTATCAATTAAAAAGTTATTGTAGGATTAATTAACATTAATAAATATATGCTATTAAGTTATTTTCTCAGTCATGTGAAAACAGAACACCAAACATGATTCTTTGAGATTTGATCTAAGAATCTTTAACTCTTGACACACACTGAACAAAGCATGCATGTGAAAATGCTGTTAAGCATTCTATTTTCATGAATCTTAAAGTTATATTAATTATCAATTAGCTCCACAGTATATTTTTATAATAATCTAATTTATGTTATGGCAGAAAACTTTGTGCGTGTTTTGATTGTGACTTGAATAATTTAAATCATGATGTTACTCCAATTTTTATTTATTCATAAAATAATTATTAATATATTAATAATAATTTACTAAGGCTGTAACCTTAGAAATAAGCGTCTGAAAAATACGAAGGTAGGACCTATAGAGGTCCCTACCTTCGTATTTTTTAGATGCTTATTTCTAAGGTTACAGCCTTAGTAAATTATTACTTAATATAATAATGGGCGTTTAATAAAATTTATAATATATTAATAGCGATTTTATAATGAATGTATTAAATTTTATATTGGAAATCAAATTTTGAACTCTTAAAATAATTTATTATTTATTATCATCATCATCATTATAATAATAATAATAATAATAATAATAATAATAATAATAATAATAATAATAACAACAACAACAACAACAGTATTATTTCTCTTCACTCCAGATTCATATTATGGAAACCATGTAGAAAATCCTGTATATTGTAGGGCAATAAACTAATCTTTTGTGTTCATCTCTATGAATATTAGCCAACTGTTCACTTCTAATTATTCATGTTTAGGGAGATAACTCTGAAGTAAAGAAAAATAAACAATGAATATTAACCTTATGTTGGAGAAATCATAAAATGTTTTAAGATTTTTGCAATGTCTAATTTTAATTTACATAATGAAATACCATAATTTGCTAATATATATTTTATTTCAAAATGTTTAGACATTTAAAATCAAATTAATAATAATTCTATTATCGTTTTAGGTATATTAACTATTTTGCTACTAAAACAAGTCCTACAGAACATATTTTGGATCTATGGGAGGCAAGACATCGGGAAGAATCGGCACTTACAGACTTAATGAATATTCTACGCTTAATGGGTCGGCTTGATGCAGCAACTATTATTGAAAAAGAAATGGGTGCTTGGCTATGAGAACAGGATTAAAACTTTATTATATAAATTAAATGGATTATACAATATGTGCAGAAGAATTATAGTTTTTATTGATACATGAAAAAGACATTCCAGAACTGTTTATCTTTTTAGATAAATAATATCAAAAGACTAATAACTGAAAATAATTATGAAATGAAGCCCAAAGCAACTGCAGCATTCCTTTGTCTTACACTCGTGATAATGATATTTTCATTGATGCTCCTCCTGGTGTTTGATTATCTAGATAGATATGTTTTTTTGTTTGTTTGTTTGTTTTTAGCCTGGAGCCCAGCAAAACATAGGGATAAAACACAGTCTATATCACTTAGAATTTGAAAATGAAAGATTTTTTTGTTTGTTTGTTTGTATTTGTGTCTAATGAGAATCATGAATTTTATATAATGAGAAGAAAAAAAAAGCATGTAATGAAATAAAATTATACTATTCAGTTTATATTATATATAAAAAATATCTGAATAACGTTTGTGTATTGGGAGGCTACATTTTTATTTTACTTTCATTTTTGTTAGTAACTTAAGATTTGATTACTAGATTTAATTTTTATTTTATTAAGAGTGACCAGTATAGAAATGGCATATCGACAAATTCATCACTTTTTGTTATTTTTTATTTATATTTTGGAACATTTTCATTACCAGTAAATATTATATATATAAGAAACTTTATGAGAATTACGAATATACAAAATATATTTTTTTTGTTTGTTTGTTTGTTTTAATTGTGAATTTATAAACAGTTCTAGTGCTTCATAGTTACTAGAGGGAGCTGCAGTTGTAGTCTATTTTAAATTTTGGCCAAAGTGGCAGTTAGTGCAATCTATATGTTTGTTTTTATTTTTTCACATTTTAAATATACACACTGTTTTTTATTTGGCAAAATTAGGAAACTATTTTTCAAAAGGGAATTTAGTGAAATGTAAAACTTTTTTTTTTATCTTCAATTGCCATTTAGATTTTTTTTTTTTTTTTTTGCATTTTTAATATTGTTTGATTATAATGATGGTTTGCAAATTTTTTTCTAAGTAATAAAATGATTTTTCATAAGTATTGTTTTCTCTGCACTCTGATTTCATGAATAATTTATATACTCTTGGTAGCAAATAATGACAAACTCCAATAATGATGGCCAAGGTTATTTGCTTAGTTGTTGCCTAAACACTTAAGCCTATCTCCAGACAGAAAACGAATAATTCATATACTTATATATAACAAAATCTAATGCTTAATTAGAACATTTTAAAACATGATTGTATTTATTTTTGATGATTCTTACTTTATAATGAATTCTATTAATTAATTTCTTGTTTAGTACACTTAATGTTTTCACATCATATTCATTATCGCACTATAAATATGATGTGAAACACCAAAAGTGCTCTGGGCAAAAAAGTAATTAATATAATTTAAAAAGAATCATCAAAGATTAATTTGAAAGTTTTGCTTTAAAATGTTCTAAATTAGCTTAGATTTTGTTATGTATATATATATATGTGAAGAGTTCTAAGAGTTATACCCATATACTTATTTCTGTATTTTCTGAAATTAAAACAAAATTTGCCTATCTATATATCTCGGTAATTATTTTACTAAGAAATAAATCCAATATATTAGACCTATAATTTTATTAATAAATATATGAAATGAAAGTTAACTTATTTAAAATGTTTATTATAAATTTATTTAAACGCACATTGATTACGTAAGTAATATTCATTAAGGCTGTAGCCTCAAGCACATGCATATAAAAATGTGATAGTAGGGACCTCTACAGGTCTTAAACCACAAGCTTACTCTTTGGAAGAAAAGAGGGGAGCCCTTCTCACTATAAAATCTTTCCATTGACTCTCTGTAAATTGAAAGATTTCATGAGTATTAATGTGTAATAAGAAATGTGGACTTAATTAGTGAAGTATTGAATAGCTTCACACTCTCAGATCGAACCGCTTCAGCTTCACCTATTTAAATAGAAAGTAGGTTGAAGTAAAGAAGGGTTCCCCTCTTTTCTTCCAAAGAGTAAGCTTGTGGTTTAAGACCTGTAGAGGTCCTTACTATCACATTTTTATATGCATGTGCTTGAGGCTACAGCCTTAATGAATATTAAAATGTTTATGAAATATTCTTGTCAAATTCTAATTTACAATCCAAAAATCTTGCTATTAATCTACAATTTAAAATTATATATCATTGTACAAATCAAAATATATTGGCAAAAGTAAAAATTTTAAACTTTAATATATATAATCAATATTTTATTCCTATGGATATTTATATATGTCAAGGACAAATCCTGGAAAGAAAGAAAAATCAATATATTTTAAATATATATATATATATACACATTATAATATAATAAAAACTTTTTTTTACATCTTAATAAAATTAAAATGAAACACATCAAAATAGACCAAATTAAAATTTTATTTATTTTGAATCACAAATTAGATCTTTTTATTTCAACTAAAAACCTTTTTCATAATTAGTACATTGAAAATTAAATGATCAGATCTCAATTATTAAAAAATAGTAATTATATGGTTAATTATTATAGAGTTCTAATGAGTGGTGGATTGAACATTTAACAATTCTTTTCAGTCGGACTAAATTGATTTTTTTTTTAACGTTTTGCAGCAAGGAATTGATTCTTGAATCTTTAGCATTGCATCGGTTATTCCATTACTATATTTAAACTGTTCAGAACATTAAAAAGTAATAATTTTATTTTAAATCATAAGTAGTTGTTGTTGTTTTTTTTTGCTTTACATTATAAATTAAATTTTTATTAAATAAGTTACTCTTCATAAGTTGCAATTTTTTCTTTAATATATATATATTCTCCAAGAGTACAAACTGACAATATTTTGATAAAAATTTTATTTCTACCTTATCGCCTTATGTAATAAGAATATATATTAAATGCATACCTCTGTTGAGTATTTTTTAATACCTATGTAATGTTTTTAATACTTTTTTATACACAGAATTGTTGATCAAAAAATTTGTGCTATGACTATTTGTAAATTCCAATTCAGATATAACACTATTTAAAATAAATTACTTAAAATGTATAGTCAGTATAAATAACTGAATATTTCTGAATATTCTATGTTGTATAGCATCATGTTTTTATATAATAAAATAAAATAATTAAAAAAAAATACATTCTTTTATGCAGGTAATATCATGTTTTAAGGATTAGTAGTTTTTTTTTTTGTCTTTTGTCATTGAATTGTTTGCAAACCATCATTATAATGCTCAGTGTATATAAGAATCATTTCTTCTCCTGAAAGGTAAGAAATGATAATTATTACTACAGATTTCTATTTTTGCTCATTATAAACAAAAGGTAACAACATTATTGCAAATGATGTTTTAAAAATGCAACTTACTGGCAATTGTTGATGAAACATTTCATTTCGAACATGTGTTAAAGGGACACACTTCACGATACTCAGTGAATATCAGGAAATTGCAGATCCCTAATGCCTTAATTTTGTATAAAATAAATATATATATATACAAAAAAAAAGATCTTATTCTCTCCCTTTATTGTTTAATGGTTCCAATGCCCCCCGAACAAACGGCATATTTTGCCTGAAAAAGTTTGTCATTAGATGTGTGTAACCTTGGCTTGTATCTTTTTAGCTCTGATTGTAAATTGTATATTTTTTATCAGGCTTTTCAATGAATGACTTGATTCCTTTGTAACTTTTTAATTAACTAATTTCCCTGATCTTTTGTCACTTTTTTTTTCTAATATACTTATAATGATTTGAAGTCAAATATATTTGTAATAAAAAAAAAAGTGTCTTTGTTTTAATTATTTGCAGCATATAGTAACAATCCAAATAGTTACATAATTATTAAACAACATATTTTTTGATAATTATGATTGTCTCCATTTCCTAGGTTTTTGTTTTTTTTAACGTGTCATAGCATCGGCCGGGACGCGAACCCACAACCCAGGCAACTGCCTGCAAGTGCAACGCAGTCATGCTGACCTCTCGACCACCAATGCAAGACCATTTCCTATGTTTCTCACTAATTACCAACAAGTAAATGACTATGATACTAAATATAAAGAATACTTTAAATGTTTCTGAGCATGCAACAGATTGGAAACTTGAACAAAAAACATGAATTGAATTCAAGGTTGGACTAACATTTCAACTACATATACATATATTAAATTGTTAAAAAAAGGAATGATTTAAATTTTTACTCATTTTTTGATTAAAGATTACATTCAATATAATTAATCCATTATTTTTTACCAGGAGAGAGAAAATAAAGTGATAGATGCAGGAAAATGATTATATAAGGAACCCACTAAAAATTATAAATTCTCTGGAGTATCACACTTACTATTTATGGAATATGTGTGTATATATAAATTTTAATATCACAATAATTGTATATATTGTTTATAAATTCATGTTAATATAAATCAAAAGTTCCCAAAAGCAGACCTCTTTACCAAAAACTTTTAAAACTGTCAACCCCTAGTCATTTCCATTATTTAGTCAAATTAATAAATTTGTACAGTAATCGATATCAAATATTTCACTAGATATCAAACTTTTCATTTTAATCACTAGTAATTAATGATTGAAAAAGATAAAAGGACTGTAGAATATGGCATTATCTTGTGCAATATTTAATACCAAAATCTGCACAAACGAAAATTAAAGCAAAAAAATACAAGCATAATTTTTTTAAATTTTTGACATTTATGAAATAAATATGTAAATTTAAAATAAATACAAATATTGAAATCACTTTATTAAACATGAAAAAAATCGGCATGTTCAGAAAGAATTAAACATCAACAAAATTACAACAATGAAAGATTTTAATCAGAATTGTAAAAATAAGAATACCAAATAAATTAGTGTGAAAAACTGAATATAATGAGATGGGTGCATCTGGTGATCTTTTAACAATTTATGTCTGATTTTAAATTAACGAGTTGCATTCTCAAATCTCCATATTCAGTCATATGTAATCAATGTCTGTTTTGAAGCAGGTTTAAAACTACAGTGAATCCTCTTTCTACCAGATATGATGATGGAAATGCCAGCAAATATTTTTGTACAACAGTCCATAGAGCCAGATACAGAAGTGGAATATCTTGTAGCAGCCAAAACTTTTGATAACTCTGTTTGGATTGTATCTTGAGATCCTCATTCATGCTAATGGTTATCAACTCATGTTTCTACACTAGTAGTGTATAGGTTTATTATCCAGTCTGGTATTTCCAATGATAGAATATCTTTGAAACTAGTTTTGAAATCTAAATGAAGGGCCTCCAAGTGATTAATGTACAGCAAGATGTTTTCTTGGATTGTACCTATCTTGAATAAGTTGGGGGATTGGGAAAACTAAGATCTTGCAATA
This sequence comes from Epiperipatus broadwayi, assembly GCA_028023455.1. Classification (NCBI taxonomy): domain Eukaryota; kingdom Metazoa; phylum Onychophora; class Udeonychophora; order Euonychophora; family Peripatidae; genus Epiperipatus; species Epiperipatus broadwayi. Next base: position 2,707,196 of record JAQFVV010006244.1, on the reverse strand, counting down.
TTTTGCTTAATAAACATTAATCTGGCTACAAAAGCTGATACAACTGATTTTGCTTTGATGAGATACAAATTGCTTCTTGCAGTTTCAAATTAACATCATTAAATTTGCCAAATAAGTCGGTTATATAAGCAATATCTGTTTTACTTTTAAGTAATTTTTTTTTTTTTAACTAAAATTCTTGTCTTCCAAAAACTTTAAAACAGATTGAAAAAGTGCAAAAAATCTTGCCAACATAAACCTTTTGAAAACCAGTTGATTTCAGTATGGAGAGCCAATGAATAGAAGTCTTTGTCACTTTCCTCATATAATTGAGTGAACTGTCTTGTTGTTAGAAGTGTTACTTCGAATTTTGTTCCTCGTTATCTGAAGTGATTGATGCAATTTGTCACTAAGGTTCTTGGCTGCTAAATGTTGTTTATGGCTTACTCAGTGAACTGCAAGCACTTCAGGGGTATGTATCATTTCAGGTAACTTATGAAACCACAATAATGACCAATCATAGCTTGTGTTCTGTTTGTCATAACATATATTAGTCAATGGAATTGCTTTTTCTCTGAAAAATAGCTCCATTAAATTAAAAATCGATTCACCTCTGGTATCAGTTTCTAAAGTTCTAGCAAAAAGCAGTGCTTCATGCACTTCCTGATCTTGAATAAAGTGAATGTACACCAGCAACAAAGCTTCATTACCGGGTAATGTTGACTCATCCAATAGAAAGGATAAAAATGTTTTTTTTTTTTTTTTGCAAATGATTACACTAACACTTTTCTGCATCATGACTCATTTCTTCAATATGTATTTGAACTGTGTTATTGCTCAAATGAATCCTTTTAACACCATCTTGTGTAGGTTTGTGAAGTACAGTGTTCAATACTTCTGTGACTGGTAGAACCAGTTTCCTATGGTTTTCAGCTCACCATACTTCACGATGAGTAGGGATATGTTGTACGATGCCTTAATCCATCATCAATTTGCTTTGATGATGAAACAAACATTATTTACTGTAGTTCTCTTCAGAATTTTATCTTTAAGTAATTGAAAGTATGACAAATTTTTTTTTTGTCGGAGTAAATTTTATTCAAGTGATTGGCTAGTTTTGATGATTTCTAGTGTAACAGTCATATTTGTACATTCACGCAACAAAATCGAGAGTTTTGGTAAATTATACCAAGGCTGATCTAGATGAGGGTTTGAGACCTCAAATCCGACTGCACCTCAGCTCCTTCACCAACACTCCCTGACTTACTACCCTATGAATGACATATATGAAGTCACATTCATAATCTCTTAATTCCCGTGCTGACAGTAGCAAAGGGTGGATCAAGAGACTTGAGAAACAATTAACTAAACACTTGACAACTTATGGCTGGTTATATAATTCATATATTAATAAATATGGAAAGTGATTCAATACAACAGAGTGAATAAGACATCACACATCAATATATTTAAAAATTATTTAATCTTGTCCAAACAACACGAACAATAACAATTAAGTGTACTGGATATTCCAATCAAGGTGGTATGGTGAATATATTGAACTACAAGTTCTCTGACTTATTGCACTTAGTCATAATCATTTAGTATAGCATTTTATAAAATAATAACTATTTCTATGTCAATAATGATGCCTAAATTATGCTCTGCCATTCCTACTGGGTTTGCTAAGAGTTAAATCTTAAGAGAGTGTCAACATTATGTAATATATATCTAATATTACTATGTAATGAGCAGTCAATGCGCTCTTTATGCAGACATTATATAAACTAGATCTGAGGTTTCGATCAATGTGGAACAAATAATATAACAGCAGATGAACTGGTGCTTTGTAGCATAACTTCCAAGACTATGGTGCTACACACATTACATCTGAGGTGCAACTCAAATGTGCCTTTACTCATGAGATTCAGTAATGATTACTCTGTTCTCAGGTACCGGATGCTTGCTATCTGTGAACATTTAGTTTGGATGATCGAACAGCCTTATTATATGATGCTGGATACCAGTGTTCCAATTCTAAAAGAAGTCATGGGAATGGCCCTTAAAACCAGTATCCCATTCAAGAAAGCTGTCTGAACTAGGAATAATAGGATGGCCCTTAAAACCAAATCCTATCTTAATAAGCATATAATAGCAAGGCCCAATGCACCGAAGTGCTTCATAAAAGCCCATTCACAACGCTTTCTAAATATCAATTATTAAAGTTAGTAAAGCACTAAATCTATAGTTTCATTCTGTGAAACTACTATATGACAGTTTGTAAATTAGCATACTTAAACTATGCTAAAAAGGAATTTATTAAAATGATCTAGTTTATGAATTAACCTACATAGTCTATGATAATAAACTAAAGAGGGCTAAAGCATGTTTGGGACTTAAACTTGACTAATTATGACAATATGCTTTACAATATCACTCGCGTATTCAACTAAACAGACCTTTAATAAGAAAACCTGTATGAAATATTAAGCCAAAACATAGTAGCTTAACTAATATATATGAGTAGATTTTCAGACCGGAGATTTAGAGGTATGCCAAAAGCATCATGAATTAATTTATGTCTTTGATGAACATTCTTAATAACAGCATGTCTAAACACTTACTCAAAAGGAAGGGAGTGGACAAAAGTATTGTGAAAATGTTGCATCAGGACTGATTTGCCAATAATAAATGTAATAAAGTGATATCAGTGGATCCAAAAAATAGCATTTTATATATATAGAATTGATTTTGATATTAAAAAAGTAAATCATAACCTAAGCTAATTAATTTTTTTGATTATTTAATAATAATAAAAAAGATATTCACTTTAAGAAATATATATATTGGATAAACTTTGACTTTAGCAAAATATCATTGCATTAAGCATTTAGAAGAATACCTTATTTTTTTATGTTCATTTTGCTGCTTCTAATATTAAAATATTTACAGAAATTGTTTCCTATATTTAGACCTACTTGTTCATAGGTTGCCTTCAGATGAGTTTTTCATATATAATATTCAAATGTGTGTATATTGTCTATACCAAACTTAATGTAACTATAAGGGACTTGAACTATCAAGCTCCCTACATCTATCCAATCTATCTTATACAACTGTTACTCATGACCACGTGAAAAAGATAAATGATTTCCAATATACATATATATAATTAAATGGACATATCAAAATCCTATGTGAGAGGAATCAAATTGATTTAAAGTCAACATGGATATGACAATAATATTGGCATAAACAAGAGTTTTGAATATTCCATCTTTGAATTTTTAATGAAATTGATGTTTGGAGAATGGAGAAAATTGAAGCTTGTCCATGAAAGTTTAAAGATTTGTTATCTTGATATAAACTGAGCACTAATTGTATATATGTGTGTGGAAGATAGTGATCTGGACTAGCTGGTGAGTGCTGAAATACATTTATTGGAGATCATTTATCTTTTTCACATGTAGGTGGCCATGTGTATCAGTTGTATAAGATAGACTAGATAGATGTAGAGAGCTTGAATGTTCAAGTTCCTTATAATTACATTAAGTTGATATAGACAATATACATATATTTAAATATTATATATTCAGTCTGTATTCTGTCCATCCCTCTTCTATATAATTAAATGGACATATTAAGTTCTATGTGTGAGGGGTCAGATTGGCTTAGGGTCAATATGGGTATGATAATAATATTGGCATCAACAAGGACTTTGAATATCCTGTTCTTGGATTTTTAATGAAATGGGTGGCTAAATAGTTGGAGAGTAGAAAAAATTGAAGCTTATCCATTAAAGTTTAAAGATTTTCTATCTTAATATAAACTGAGCATTGATTGGATATATGTGTGAGAGATGGTGATCTGGACCAGTTGATGAATGCTGGTTCAGCATGAAATATGTATATTGGAGATCATTTATCTGTTCCACATGTATGTGGCCATGTGTATCAATTGCATAAGATAGATTGGATAGATGAAAGGAGCTTGAAGATTCGAGTTCAAGTCCCTTATAGATATATATATATAGAATGAAGTCATGTACAGGAGATTGTGGCCTGGGCTAATTGAAGAGTGCTAGTTTAACATGGAAGTCATAATGGGGATGAGGGATTTATTATTTTCAGATATCTTTATGTTTCAAAAATATGTCATGAAGTGAACGTTTTTTAAAGATATCTAAAAAAGATAATAAAGGTGAAGCTAAATTATATGATGTGTCTTTGTTTGATTACAAAACAAAGACCCATCCTATAATTTAGCTTCATTTTTACTTTAATATCAGTCTAACAGGATTTGGAATTTATATCTGAGCTAGGAATAATATAATCTCTAGTCTAAAAAATGATTAGTAAAATAATCAATGCATTTATCTGAAGTGGATGATGCCAAAATTGTACCTGCAATTTACATATATTTTTATATTTTATAGGATATATATCTAATAAATAATATTTTATAAGAGTAATTATAATGGCTTTAATGAGCATGTAAATAATTTTATGGCCTAACAAATAAATAATGCTAAGAAGATAAGCCTATACTTAATAAAACAATTTACCAGCAAGAAACAAGATCTGAAAATAATGGCCACCTTTTGTTATGTCAATTCCAATCTACATTGTTAGATAAAAGATGATTTGACAAAGTTGATTTGCATTGACATAAGAAAAGGTGGACATTATTTATAACAGAGATGCCCAACACCTGTAGCTCACCAATCATACATGACTTACACAATTTTTTATTGTGGCTTGTTTCATGAATGATGCAAACTTGAGGCACAGTAACTCTACTTTCATAAGATTAAAGCACAACATTGAATTGTAATTATTCAGTGAGCAGTCAGTTGAGCTATTTTGTAATACTTATTTAGACAAAGTGAATTTGTATGACAACTGTCAGATGATTTCATTCAAATATAAAAATATATGCTTGTTCTATTTATGTTAATATATTAATAATTTTGTAGTTACCCCATTTATATCTGAAAATGAGCCAGAGGGAGGGAGTGCATGCCACTATCATTTTCATGAATAATTGGAAGAAAATATATATTTATTTTAAGAACAAATATATTTGTTTGATCAACAGTTGCTATGGGGAAAAATACTATATAAAATGACATTTTACAACATGAAAAATATGGTTCTGAATATTCTAACAGCAATTTAATAAAATCTATAATGAAAGAATTAAAAATTACATTAGCTGCCAAACAGTCTATGTATACCAGAATGATAAATCAAACAAAAGCTGCTATAATTACATCAGTTAAGATTGCACATAGACTTTCAATGCACTAAAAACTTTTGAGGATGGCAAAGTAATGTAAAAGACAATGCTTGCTGTATCAGAGATATTATTTCAAGAATTTAAAATAAGAACAAAACTATGTTAGCTATCTAAGAAGTTCAATTATTCAGAAATTCAGCCATCCTAGAATAGAAGCAATGTCTGAAAATATCAGAGCACAAGTACAAAATGATTTACAAATATGTATATCTATGTTTATAGTGTGATCTGCAATATAGCTCAAATATTTTTACAAGGATGGTCTTTAATGAGTGCTCAGTGAAAGAAAATACACATTGAGAGAACATAGGCCACATTATTAAAAACCACATTAAAAAAATTTATCTCCTATTTTAAAAACTTGTGTTTATAACAACAGATAGCACAAATGCACATAATATGAAAGCTATTTTAAAAACTAAATTCTATTCATGTCAGTCCACTTCAGAGCAGATTATTCAAAATACTGACTGATAAATTAGAGGCTGACTATGGAACTGTAATGTTACATTCTGAAGTTTAATGGTGTGGCAAGGGAAAAGTCCTACAATGATTTTTAGAACTTATGAAGAACTTAGCTATCATAGCTGGTTATGTGATTTAGTTTTTCCTAGAGACATAACTAAAATAAATATACTCAATCTTGAACTTCAGGAGAAACAAAAAACTATTACTGAATTAATAGGAAGTGTAAATACATTTAAATCAAATTACATTTATGGATATTTCAAATAAATGAATATAACTTTAGTAATTTAAGAAGGAGTTAGTTTGTTTTATTTCTATATAACTTTAGTAATTTTCCAATTTCAAAATTAGATTTTCTGATTTTTGTAAAATTCAGTCAATTGCTTTATCCATTTGTTGATACACATATTTCTGAAATATCACAGCAGATTGCAAGTATGATAAATAAAAATACCACTAATTTAGAAATGGAAATAATTGATTTTCAGTATGATCTACAATTAAAAACAATGTATCAACAAACAGATTTTTGGGTCAATTTACCTTTGCGAAAATGATTTTTCAGCAATGAACTTTTTAAAATCAAAGTTGAGATTCATGATAGTGAATGAACATGTGAATGACTATGCTTTTAGCTATATTACCATATGTGCCTGAGTTCACAGAAGACATACAATATTAGGTTTCACATTAAAATATATTTTTCCTGCATTTAATTTGTGTTTAAATCCATAATAAATAGGAGTATAAGAATATAAAATTACACTTTTTTTTTTATCATATTACAAATTTCTATTATTTGTGCATTAAATACATTTAAAATTGAAATATTAAAAGTGTAAAATTATTTGTGGCTTATCTAACATTCTAAATTGACTCAAGCTAATTAAAAGTTAACGTCATTGTTTTACTGATTTGTTTAACTGATTTTTCAGGACTCTTGTCTGCAAATTGTCTTAGTAATATATTGACTATATGTTTAATGTTTCTTATTGTTTTGTTTTATTTTAATTTATAATTATCTGGAGATGACATCATTAATAGGTCAAAAATAATAAATATAAGTAGAATAAATTTTAATTATTGTTTTAATAACAGAAGCTGTAAAAGCTCATATCTATAAAAACTTTATTAATATCACTGAAATAGTAGTTAAATATCCATCTGTAAGGTTTGAAGTAAGAAATATAGAAAGCCGATTTAAAATATATATATACACCAAAATAAATCATCACACACTTCTCCAACTTATATTTAAAATCTATTAAAACCATTTAATTCATTCTACATCATTCTAGTGCATGGGTCAGCAAACTGTGGCTTGAGCCACATGCGCTCTTTGATCCCAATCTTCCGGATTCTTTTTTTATCATGATAGACATATTTTTTACTTCTTGTAATTTGTAAATAAATATTTTGATGATTCTAGAATATGAAAAATGGCCTTTACAGTGTTGTTTTTTGAATTCAGCCTTATTATAGAATAGTAATTATTTAACTATTATTACTTTTTTTTTTCCTTTTCTGAGTCAAAGAAATATCTGAATATTAAAAACTACCATTTCTGTGAGTATATTAATTAATTACCAGATAATAGTAATTATTGTATATGATGAATATTTAAATATTAGAAATTTGTGAATAAATACAAACTGTCAAAATATTTTTTTTTTTTGTTTTTAGGATGTATCCAGATTCTATTGTTTTATTTCTAAAATAAAGGTGCAAATATATCCACAGCTATTCAGAAATTCATATTTTTCATGAACCTATTTTTCATCACTTTTCTTGTGGTTCTGTTAAGAGTGAGGGGGATATTTAAACAAAATAGCTATTCATGTTAAAAAGTTTGTTGAATCCTGTTTTAGACCATCTATCATATTCTTGAAGCTAATGATTATAGTTTTGAGCATTCTAATTACGGTTTAGAACTTTCTTGTCTAAGTCAATAACTAAACATTTTTGTGATATCAATTATGTGCTAACTGTAAGCAGTTATACAGATCTTATCACAAATAAAGCATTACATTATTCTCAAACACTTAAATTTGTATTAAGAACAGTAATCTATTCTACTCCAGATCTACTTATTGCAATAGAAAGTGGTTTAGAATAATTAATGATCCTATATGCATAAGTAGCTACACTTGTACCACTTAAAATGGAATGTGATATATGAAATTATTGATGCTTGAATTGGATTTATCAACTACCCTTAAATGGTTGGCAAAAAGATTTATCTGGTAAAGATAGTTTTATTTATTTAATGTTGATAAATATTGCTGCACTGGGTACCATCTTCAAAAATGAAAGACTATTTGACAGATTATTTTAATCTTTTTGGCATCTTTAATAGTTTTTCCATGTCACTGTTTCTGAATTCTAGCTAGTATAAAGCAGAGATATTGAGAATCATAAGCATTCACTATTCTATTCTTAACTAATTAGTTGCATGTGATTGAGGAAACATCTTCATATACAGACTGGAAATTAAGATTAGGCTTAATTAATAAATTAATAACATTTATTAATGAGAAAAAAAATCAATGTAACTACATCACAGTTATTTATATTTAAATATGTACAATTGTCTGATATGTATTTGATCTTATAGTTAAATAATAATTCAAGTTTATTATACTTTTTCTATTGTCCACAAACTTTCTTGGAATTATTCATTAAATTATGTTTTTTTTTTTTAAATATGTAACAAATACTATAGATTCACCCATGATATTATAACTTAAGTGCTAGCATGCAAAAAAAAGTTTGTCAAGCATTGTTAGCCGAGAGGTCAGTGCAGCCGCCTAGCAAGCAAATAGTTGGTTGCAGACGGTTGTTGTGGGTTCGCCTCCAGCCAATGCTATGACAAATGGAAAGAAAGAAAAAGTTAAAGAGATTTTTTTTTACTTTAATATAAGCTATTGCAAAAAGATGAAATTGCTTCCCCTCCAAAATCCCAAAATAAAATTTAAAAAAACTACATTATATTTATAAATGAATTAATAATTCCAAAACACACACAAAAAAACCCACATTTCAATTTGGATCTTTTCAAGTTTAAACAATGACATTTCTTCTCAATGTTCTTTAATTAGAAGTTCTGTGCACAGATGTTAGGTACCTTTCATATATGTAGACTTATGAGAACTGTTTTCTACCTCTTTTTTTAGATTAAATTCTTTCTGAAATCAGAAAATTTATTTAATTTAAATAAATCATACGATCTAAAATAAAATCTTTTTATAATGGCAATAATTATATATATATATAATAAGAGTAATATATAAAAGATTTTGTTCAACAAATATTGATTTTTGCCCTTTTCAATGTGTTGTAATATATGCAATGTAGATTGAAATTGTAAAACAGTTACAACACATTGAAAAGGACAAAAATCAATATTTGCTAAAAAGATCTTTTATATATACAATTATTATTGTTATATATTATATGATTTATTTAAATATATGAAAAGGCAGCCTAATGGATTAAATTTGTCTCCATTTTTGATGACTTAATTTAAAATATGGTTCATTTTCCTAGCACAGTTATCTCTACTTCTAGGAATTCTTCATTTATTGATATAGTTGATGTGATATAAATAATTTATTGTGCTAAGTAGTGATATCACAAATACTTCAACCATAGTAAAACTGAATAGACAAGCAGATATAAATTACTACACAAAAATTTAACTAACAATAATCTAATATTTTTTAAGTCAAGTAAGACAAAAAATGTATAAAGTAAATTTAAAGTAACACACATACATGATCATAGAAGCTTAGCAAATAATATTAAGACATGTGAACTGCAAAATTTCCTTAGTTCACATTACTACTTTTAATGGTAAAAATTCACTGCCTCATTGTCCTCTTTATACTCGAAACATTAGTCTTTCAGACATCTATGTTTGCAGCAACTTCCATGATACAAGTGTAAGTGCATACATATTAAGTGTGTGTATATAGTTGTGCCTTTATTCTGTTCCAGATCTTTCCCAGATACCAAGGAAAATTGCAGAGTCCAATTACAAATGCTAATTAATTATAATGGTATTTCTAAAACAGGAACAATTATTTAATTCTAATCGGCTTACTACGTCTCTAAAAATAACAATCGAAACACAAATATTTTTGCTAACGAAAATATCTAAACAAGCTTATCTATAACATTTTCTTAACTAAGAAAAATATAGAACTTACAAATAGCATTATTTAATTTGATTACAATATTATTTAACCCACAATATTATTTTATTCCAAACTTAGCACAACTTTCTCTATTTTAGAAATTAGGGTTTCTAAAGTCTAAAATAATATTTTAAATAATCTGGTTCTTTCTTATTTCTTTGTGATATATATAAGTATGAATTATTTCCATCATGATATTTTTTCATTCATCTATTTCTGATGCTTTGGATTTCTCAAAGTTGTTCCTCAGGATTACCTATTCGATAGAACTTGTATTCTTAATCTTATTATATTTTTATGAAAATCTTTTCAAATATATTGTTTCTTTTTTTTCCATATGTCATAGCATTGGCCGAGAGGCGAACCTGCAAGAACCATCTGCAACCAACTGCTTGCTTGCAAGGTAGCTGCGCTGACCTCTCGGCTAACAATGCTTGACAAATATATTGTTTCTTACTTTAAGTCATCTTTATATTTAAAATTGCTAGCCTTGGTTTAAAATACAGATTAAGTTACTCTTAATTAAATATATTGTTTCTTACTATAAGAATTAAGAGTAACTTAATCTGTGTTTTAAACTAAGGCTAGAAATTTTAAATATAAAGTTGACTAATGATTTATCTCAGAATTATATAAAATAAATGTGTCAATGTAAAGTGTAATCACCTGATATGGTTAATATTTTCTAGTAATTTTTCCATTTTCAATGATTACAATTTGCCTAAATAGGTGTTCTTTAATTATATCTTTCACCCAGTATTTTCTGATGACATCTCTGATCTATACATTTATTTCTTCAGCATAACAATTTTCTGCAGTGTTGTTTGTCTTTAAATCATTTTTTTGGCCTATGGCAAATTAACATAGGCTTTATGTGATTTTTTTGCCCAACATTGTCTCAGCTGGAGATTTATTAGTATTAATCAAAGGCATGTTGTGCAGATATAGAGGGGTTATATATAATGTTTTTTGAATATTTCATCATACCTGTTTTAATTTGCACCACCTTTCCTCTAATGCCATTTGATTCTGGGTGGTATTGGGGTGCGGAGATATGCCTAATCCCCCTTTCTTTAACAAATTTCTCAAATCTGTTAGACATAAAACTAGTGCTAGTATATGATACCAATATCATAGGTAAACCCATGAAAAGTGCATATTTCTTTTAAATTTTTCAATTGTTTTATCTGAACCGGTGTGTTTCATGATCCTATACTCAGTCTATTTTGAGTATGCATTGATTACTACTAAAAAAATGTAGCTGTGAAATGATCCAGCATGGAATTGTGACTATAGTTATACTATATATTTTTTCTTTGATAAATTTGCTGTCACTTATTATTTATCAAAGTTGTAAGAATTCTTCTACTTATCTATTAATACCTGGTAATCATGCATAACTATGAGCAAGTGCTCTAGTTCACACCATGCCAAAATAACCTTGGTGAAATAACTGTAAAAATTATTGATAACCATTATTATCAATTAGCATTTTTATCATCCATTACAACACATCTTTTATAGATAATTTTTGTCTAATATTCCATATAAAGTTGCAGAGTAGTTTGGACTTATGGCTAGATCAACCACTGCTTATTCATTTTTTATCAGCTTCACCCAACTTGCTACTTTTTTATTGACTATCACTTCAGTATTCCATCCATTTATATAGTCAACTATCAATTTTATTGCATCCAGTTCAGACTTAGTTGGCACCCTCATAAGTGCATCAGTATGCTAAATTATATACCCCTTTTTAAAATTTATTTCACAATACATATCCTGCTGATATATTTATAATCTAAGTGCTTTTAATTTCATATTTTTGATTTTTTGGGGGAGGTAAGCCTTTACATTCTTTTTCCTCTTAGATCAGCATACCCATTTTAAATGACAGTCCCATGGATTCTATTTCATAATCTTTTTATAACAGTAATAAATCATTTCTTTTGACACTATCTATAGAGTATTTTCTACTCTGTCTTGTTTATGCAGACACTATTTTCATTATTACTTCTGAAATTTTAAAATTCCTTGGATTGACACAACCCAATTTCATGACATAATTCCATTTTTATTGCTTCATCATGATTTAAATTCCTTAAGGTCAGAAACTTCTGCTTGAGCCTATTATCAGACAACACCCACAGAAGTTGTTTGCACAGTGTCCTTGAGAGAACATTCATATTACAATCTTTAGCTAACTCTCTCAATATCTTGTCATAATCATATAACTTTCTCCACTGTTTTGCCATCTATTTCTAAAATATAGCCACACTACATATTTTGAAGGTTGTGGATTAAAGTAATTAATTAATTTCTTCACTATTGTTGCATGTGATAATTTATCTGAGTCTTCATGATTGCATAGATGATTTGCAATTTTAATAACATTCTGTCCAGTATATCATAGCAAACTGGCAATTTTAATGGGGTCATTTTCTAACTATTTTAAATAATTGACCAATCAAACTGACTTTTTACACTAAACTCATTTATTGTCAATTATGGCACAGACTTTTATTTTATTATCTCAAAGTCAAGTATGCAATTAAATTTTTTCTTTTCTGATTTATCTTAGATTTATTTCATTAACTAATTTCTGCTTAAGCTGCCTAACTGCTTCAGTTTTCTAATTATGGGGTCAAAATATATTACTGTTACAGTTTTTGGGTCATGGAGTCGAATCATGTCAAGTGCATCAGTACTGATACCATAAGCACGGAAACCTTAACAAAGGTGAATAAACAAGCAGAAATAAATTACTTCACAAAAATGTAACTGACAACATTTCCTTGGACCACTTTGGTATCTTTAAGTAATGGAAATTCACTAGGTCCATTGTCCTCCTCTACTCTCAAAACTTTGGCCTTGAAATTATTTATATCTTGCAGAAACTTCCATGATATGAGTGTGTGTGTATATATATACTTGTAAGTTGTGCTTTTATTTTGTATTAGGTCCTTTCCAGGTATCAACGCTATAATCCTTTAATTACTTTTTGTATATCAAAGTAAATTTTAAAATTCATTACAAATCCAATTAATTATAATAGTATTTCTATTTCTGGAACAAGAACAATTCTTTAATTATAATCGGTTTTCCAGATCTTTAAAAATATCTAGTTCTTTAATTATTAATTGAAACAAATATTTTCTATTAACGAGATATCTTAGCACAAAATTACCTGTAGTATTTTTTTTTATTATCTAAAAATATATAAGTATTAATGACTCTTTTTTAATTATAGTGACTAGATATTGAAATATTAAAGCTGATCAATTCTGGACAAGGTTAACATGTCCTTTGGTCTTGTAGACATCAGGATACAATTGAAGGTTTCATTCTAGGTCTTAAAAGAACATCTGTTTTTTTCTTTAGGGATTATATGGCTGGAAAAGTGATAGATAGATTTGTATTTATTGGCTTTCAGTTGAAGATTCTGGAAAAGTTATATGGTCAATGAGAGTCAGCACTGTTGCAATTTCAAGAATATATTGAATAGTACTCTTATATTTTGGTAGCTTTTTTACTTACTTCTTTAGACTGTAATGGTGAAGTTTTTTTTCTGATTGAAGCAATTGAGATTTAATGTTAGAATTTGTCAATAAGAGTTATTGATCTATTCCATTTGGATCAAATTTGCTATCTGGGAGGATATCATTTCTATTAAATTGCTTTTCACAACCTTTTTTATTGCAACCTATCTATTGACCAAAAAACTTGTTTTCCAAAGACATCTGAATAGGATATTTTTTTCAGAAGCAATTTTGAACGTTCATCTGGATTACTAAAGTTTTTACTTATGTTGATTTCAAGGATAATAGGTTGTTTTCAAAATTGGAGCTTTTCATATTTTTGGTTTTATTTAAATTAAAAATCTATAACTTTACGTATTCATTTTTAACATTAAGGCATTTATAAAAATGAATTTTAAATAATTAACTCAAACTTTTGACTATTATTTTTGATATTATTTATTTATACATATGTTTGGCAAGTCTAGTATTTAAGTGACCAAATTTACTACTGCAAAATAAATTACATATTGTAACTGTCCGGATTTTTCCACCAGAAGAGGGAAACGCATCTTACTATGGTCAGACCTAGGGTCTTCAGGTAGTTATGCTGTGCCTAATGCAATGAAGTACCTAACCAATGATTGTATCTACCTTCAATGGAATAGATTACACATTAATTTCAGACACAATTTAGGCTAGTTCATCCATACCTCATCCTCTTTTGAATTTCATTATATCTCAGTATTCAAACTCAGGACAAATGTTGCCTTCGGCTATTTTCAGGGGTGAATTTACTTTATATAGAAACTATTATACCTCTATATAGATTCCCATTGACTTACAATACCTCCAAACCTGTTGCTGTGTTACATATTATAATAATATATGTGTGCATTTATATAGTCAAATAAATTGATGGATGGGTGTATGAAAGATCTGATAAACTAGAGACCAATTTTAATTTAAATCAAACTGACAACATTTATTTAATAACAGATTAACTTCAAATTATTTTAGCATGATAATAAAAAAAAACAATATGTATGTATATATGTGTGTCAAGTATGTATCTCCACCAATATTAATGATTAAATGTATTTATTGTTCCAATCCTTCCCATAGTGAATATACAAGACAAAGACATGAAATATTTACAAAGCAAGTAAATTTAACCCCCACAAAATCATTGATTAATCATTACAACGATCACGAAGCTGGCTAGTTAATTTATCACAATATGCAAATATATACATAAGAGCTTCGTCGTGGAATTCTGATATTTGCAGTTTTATCTTCTTTGGGATCCCTCTATCTAAGTATAGTTGATAGAAAAAACATTCATATCAGAAAATTGAATAAACTAAATATGACTACCATAATAGTAGTGGTAGTAGTACTAGTGGTAGTGATAGTAGTAGTGGTAGTAGTAGTGGTAGTAGTGATGGCAGTAGTTATGGTAGTTGTGGTAGGAGTAATAGTAGTAATACTACTACTACTACTACTACTACTACTACTACTACTACTACTACTACTACTACTACTACTACTACTACTACTACTACTACTACTACTACTACTACTACTACTACTATTATTGTGCTTTGCTATATCGTTAATATCTCTTTCATGGAAAGTTACAAAAGTTATACCAAAATTATTGCTGCTGTTACTACTACTATTATTATTGTTTTGGTATTGTTGTGTTATGATGATGATGTTTTAACAATAATTTTATTAAATTTTGTTTACAAACATCACACAGGTTTGATTGCAAGGGTTGCAGTGGCAATCTTTTTTTCCCGTGAGTTTAAATAGTTCAATATCTAAAGTTACTTGAATCATTTGTAATAAGTATTAACATTTTTAAATTATTAATATATCTTCAAAAAATGAGTTCTATCTTCAGATTGTTAGAGCATAGTTCAATATATAAACACTGACAATGCTAACCATTGAGCAGTTGTTTGTACTATTTTAAATTAGAGGCTATCTGGTTGTTTGAGAAGGGACCAAGTTGCTACCTGTATATCTGGAGGAGCAATTCTGGAATCCCTATCCTTAAGTTGCTTATGATTGTTTATAAATGTTGGTGTTTGTCATCTGCTATTATTTTTTAGAATAAATGTACATTGAGTACACCAAAATGCAAATAGTATAAATGTATTAGCCCGGGCTGTGGGTGTATTAGATTTGGTTGCCTATTTGTATTTAAGATGAGATTAAAAATTTTGTTCAAGGCTTGACACAAGTAGAAAATATGTTGCTGTGTGTCTTCACCTGTATGGCACAGTCTACAGAATGAAGGAATGTGTTTGTATAGCTGTCAATATCTGATAAAGTATAAGGTAGATAAGGCATGCAAGTTAAGTCAGATTAGAAAATCAAAGAATTTGGGTTCAAGTGACCATCTCTGGAATGTTTTTATTGATCACTACATTGGGGAATTTAAAGCAGAAAGAGTGTTGGGTAAAGCAAAAGGTGTATTTACCAACAGGATATAGAAGTATTTGAATGTGTATACTCTGTATTGATTTAATAAGAAATATGAGATAATCAGATGTTGATTGGGGCTTGTCAATAGGTGCTTGGAAATTAGACCTTGAAATTTACTGGAGTGACTAAGTGTAGAGGTAAGAAGATTAACTATCCTCTGAATTCTGAAGGTTTCAAGGTTATAAAGTCCTAATCCAAGCTGTCTATGAGATATGGAAACTAACTTCTTTTCCCACAAAAGCTTGCTGCAAAAAGAGGAAATGGTAGATGTAAATACTTTTGTGAATTTAATTATGGATATGTAATAATTTATCTTTGTTAGAACAAGTATATTGAACACTTGAATTTTTGAATAGATGGAAAGGTACATTTTGGATAAAAAAATGAAATCAGTCACCACATGTCACATAACCTATATAGCTTGCATTACCAATATGTAATATATAAAGAGCCTGCATTTAATAGCTCTAAACAAGCTTATTTATATTTATTTTATGATAAATGCTACTTTGAGCTGTAGCCCTCTTCAGTGAGCAGTTAGGACATTAGATTCAAAATACTAAGTCAAGCCAAGCATTTATCTAATTCTTAAAGATTAAAAAAAAGATCTAAATCTTCAGACACCTACATGTTTTCAAATTCAGCTCATTAACTAAAGAAACTATATGGACCTGAACTAAATTCAGTGATACCATATATTAGTAGGCTTAGCATTTTAAAACAGCCAAAGCCCTATTTAACTTGCATTTGTTTAGAGCTATTAGCAGGCTCTTTATATATTATATATTGGTAATGCAAGCTATATAGATCATGTGACTGATTTTTACTAATACTATAAATTTTACTATTAAGGCTTTAGCTATATTAAAGTGCTAAACCTTCTAATATATGAGATCACTGAATGTAGTTCATGCCATATAGTTTTAGTTAAAGAGCTGAATTTGAAGACATGTAGGTGTTTGAAGATTTAGATCTTTTTTTTAATATTTAAGAATTAGATAAATGCTTTTTCTTGAGTTAGTATTTTGAATCTAATGTTTTAGCTTCTCACTGAAGAGAGCCATAGCTCGAAACCAGTCTGGAGATGGGGACAATTATAGATAAAGGTTTCATGTACCTTATCTTGTAGCATTTATCATAAAATAAATAAATAAATAAGCTTGTTTGGAGTTAGCTATTAGCAGGCTCTTTATATATTACATAAGAAAGTAGTCAGTTTAGTTAGTGATGCTTAAGTTTGTTTTGTATTTTTGTCTCATTCCATGTGCCCCCAAATAAAATGAGAAGCCAAGAAATGTAGTGGGATTTCTTTAAAGGTTTTTGTATGTGGTTTATTGGTATACAGTGACCATACAGTAGTTTTGTTAAGATTTCATTTTAGTTTGTGAATGGATGTGTAGTCTTGAAGTATTTTTGAAGCATTGGCAGTTGTTTTTATGAAGGGGAAAGACAGATATGTCATCCATATATAAGATGAACTGTTCTGTGTGGGGGATATGGATAGAAGTTAATATTTGCTTAATTCATATTAGAAGAGGATTGATATAATAAGTGAATAGAAGTGAGTTTAGTTGAGATCCTTGAAAAATGGATTGAGTACGAGTGAATAAATTTGAATTTCTTCCATTAAGAGTAATGTGTATTTCATGGTTTAGTATTAGGTTGGTGATTAAATATAGTACTGTAGTTAGTATTGTAGTTTCAGCAAGCATATCTATTAATGTTTTAATGTAAACTGCATCAATGGCTGCTTCAATGTCAACCTTTAAAATCATGGGTGCATATTTTTTCTTTTCTTGCGCAACATTTTGAATTGTTTTTAAATATCAGGTTGTGTGATCAATGAACCCTTCTTAGCAAACTGCATTAGTGAAATCAGGGGAAGCAATGAACCTCTAATTGGTCTTATAATTATTTAGAAGATTGTAAGGCTAGGGGATTCATGGAGATAGATTGAAGGTTAGAAATTGTAGATATTGATGAAGGCTTTCTGATGAATGGAACCAAAGCTATGGTGTATAGATCTTTAATTTGATATATTTTTTGTGATAAATAATTAGCAAGGCTACATAGATATCTGTTAGTGAATTGACTAAGATGAAAAATATATATATAATTAGATATTCATGAGATCCTGGTTAACATATCTTGTAAATGGTTGCCAGCTTATCAATAAAATGATCTATTACAGTATGGTGCATATGTTTCTGGGGGTCCAAAATAGCCTGGAGTTGATTTGAAAGCAGAATGTGTTTGTAGATTTTTCTGGAAATGTTGGCAAATATGATGGAACATGTTGTGACTGGCATTGGTGGCTATTTGGTTTGTAGTGACAGTGGGACTATGAGAGGGATAGTCTAGTATCCATCTTCCTGAATCTGTATTGTTGACTGAGATAGATTTTTGCTTTTTTGATTGCTAGATATTCTTTAAGTTGTTGATATATCTGCTGATAAATATAATGGGTAGTATTTGCCATAGCTATTAGTTTGTAAATCTCATCAGCCATTGCAAGAAAATGAGAGGAAGAAGTAGAATGCCATATAGTATGGTGAATGTTAAAGAAAATTATATTTATAAATGCAAGATATTTTTAAATTTGGTCAATGGTTAATCCTTCCAAAGAAGAATTCATGTAGTTTGTTGAAGTTGTATATTGGTGATGTGCAGAATGATCAGAGAGCAGAGTTAAATTAAGGTCAATTAGATTGTGCAACATTGGTGAATAGAATGAGGGCGGTGTTTATTATGAAAAGTAACTGCAATAATGGATAAAAAATGCTATGCACTCATAAGGGGTGTGGCAAGCTAGTAAAGCCATTTTGATGTAAATTCAAAGTACTGAAGGTTAAAGTCACCCTTTAATGCAGTGGGATGAGTAGAAGATCCAATCAATGAATTAATGATAATTATAATGCTGAATATATTTTTGGACCGGGGGAAGTATGTATAAATATGATATGGATTGCTATGACATGATGGTAAAATGTTGTATTTAATCATTTAGAATCAATATAATGAATTTTAAATGTTGTGAAGGGGCATGCTGTGGTTCTAACAATTCTGTTTCCAACTGATGGTGATGAGTTGTCTCTGGAGAATGCACAGAAGGGTTGCTTATTTAGATCTTGTAAAGGGTTAATTTTTGCACCACTGTAGATTTTAGTTTCTAGCAGTCCAAGAACATATGACTAAATAATATCTATCCACTGATTTAAGTATAACTTTGCAATGGAGTTGATTCCTCTAATATTTTACAAAGTGATTTTAATCTTCATTTAAATTAATAGGGAGGGGTTAATTTGTTATAGACATTTAAGTGATTTAGTGTTATATTCTGCTAAGTAGTAAAATAGTAATAAGGGATGATAGTTTTAGTTTGCTGGTTAATGCATCCAGATGTAGTGTCCTTATGAGTTGTAAGTGATTTTGTAAGTTTTCTAAAAAGTCATTATTTTCCATGGATATTTGATCAATATAAGCTGATTGATTGTTGATGTTGATATTTTGAGTATCAATTATCCTTAGTGTTTTGATTTCTTTATTCTTAGGTCAATCTGTTTTTCTTTTGTTCTCAGTAATGGCAGTGGTGATGTTCACTCTAGTGGAAAAAATGTTAGTAAGGTTTCCATTATTTGTACTAAAGTTTTGTTGACAAAGTGTTGAAAATTTTCCTTACTTTTCATTTGAGGATTAATTGGTTGAAGATTTGTCTCCCATAATCTTAGTTAATTCCATGGATTTGAGTAGTCTTGTGAATGAATGGTTATTTGAGTGCATCACTGTTTGAATCATTATTTGAGCCACTAAGAAGCCCTTTTGATTATTTTTGGTACAATGTTAAGGTCAGCATTCAATTGTTTATTTCCAGATCTAAGTACTTATCAGATATCTTTGTTACTGCAGGCATAACATTGTGATTTCAAGCCTTGAATATATAAACAGAGTGTTACTTCTTGATTTTAAAATCTTTGTGAGAAATATTGTTAGGATCAATGATTGGATGAAGTTGCAGCCTGTATTCAAAATGGTTGGTTGCTATTGATATTGGTGTATTCTTTAGGTAGATTTGTTTAAATAGAATAACTTTTCCAAATGGCTGCATCAATTTTTGTAAGTCATTAAATGAGTACCTAAAGAAAGTATTTTTAAGCACTTCTATAATGCAGCTTTGACGATTTTTGTTCAACTGTTATAAATGCAAATTCAACCAATATTTTGACCTGTGTTTGAAATCTGTGTTTTATGAGCTTTCAAAAAATTGAATTTCCTAAAATCTAGAAATTTGGTTGCTCAGCAATACTTTGTATAAAATTCCAGAGTCCATGATTGTTAATTGTTTCATATAACAACTGAGGTGGGACTCGATACAAAGATATATTTTTGTCTATAACAGATATTACAATAGACATTGGGGGTAAAAATCTAGATCCCCAGGAACTGAATTATTAAACTTTTCGTTAGTAACTTCAAGAACTTTACTGACCCAGTTAGTGGGGGGGGGGTCTAATTTTTTTGGGCTGTAGTGAGATCTAATCTTTTAAGATTATCTGCATTTGTTGTTCTAAATCTTATATTAGTATTAGAAGCTGAAAAATTATTAATTTTCTCATTTGCATTTTGTTGCTGATTTTTTTGTTGATTATTAATGATTTTGAACTTGGCATAATCGAATCATTAATATTAGCTACAATCACTGAATCACATGGTTCACTGGTCGCCATTTTGATTTGTTTTTATTGTTGATCAATTTATTAATTTTAACATGATGATTTCCATAATAAGTTAATTTAAAAGCCAAAAATATATATATACTGATTAGTTTTGTTTTAATTTGATTACTATCATAAATTTTATTCGTTGTTTCACACTTTAATAGTGATTAATGAGTTTAAGATAAGAGTATCTTTTAAGTTGCTTACCGTTCAAATAGATCGCTGCTGCTGCTACTACTATTACTATTATGATGATGATGATAATGATGTTTCAACAATAATTTTATTAAACTTTGCTTATAAACATTACACAGGTTTGATGCAAGGGTTACAGTTGCAATCTTTTTTTTCTTTGGGTTTAAATAGTTCAATATTTAAATTTACATGAATCATTTGTAATTTATAATTAAGTATCAATGTTTTTTAAGTTCTATCTTCAGGTTGCTAGAGCATAGTTCAGTATATAAAAACTGATAACACTAACCATTGAGCAGTTGTTTGTACTATTTTAAATTAGAGGCTGCTTGCTTGAGAAGGAACCAAATTACTGCATGTATGTCTGGAAGAGCATTCTGGAATCCCTATCTTTAAGTTGCTTATGTTTGTTTATAAATGTTGATGGATATCGCCTGGTATTATTTCCTAGAATATGGACATTGAGTATACTAAAATGCAAATAGTATAAAGTTTTAATCCAGGCGGTGGGTATGATAGACTTTTGATATGAAATTATTTACTGAGTTGAGAGTTTTGGTTGCCTAGTATTTAAGATGAGATTGCAAACTGACTAATGTAAAGAAACAATAATTTTATTAAGATTATAAATTTTATTATTTACATGTGTATCTTAAACAAATAGCTTAATTTGTTAATTTATATAGCAGCAATAACAAATTCTTTGCTTTAACATTCTGTCATCATAGCAACTATTTTAATACTTAAAGATTAACACAGTATCTCTTAAAAGTATTGAGAAAATTTAAAAAAAAAATTTTTTTTGCTTTATCTTATTTCAAATACTGGAATTACATCAAATTTGGGTTGGCGCAATATATATATATATATTTGCTAGAGTTTTTGATTTTTATCAATACATCACTCATTTCAATTCAATCATTTATCAGTACAGAAAGTCAAGCCACTCTTTCTCATTATGCATGCATTTCATAAACAATTATTAGAGACATCAAACATTTGAACCTTCATTCCATGTTGCCAGTTTTATACTGTTCATTACATGACTCTCATACAATGTAGAGTTTGATTTTTATCTACATTAAATAGTTTGTGGAAAAGTAAATAATCATTATACTATCAATATATATTTTCTGAATTTTTTATCAGTATGCTTCTCATCTCCAATCCACCATATTGTAAACCCACTAGTTCAGAAAATTCTCTCTCTCTCTCTCTCTCTCTTTATGCTTGCATTTTATCTCTCTCTCTCTCTCTTTATGCTTGCATTTTATGGATGTCACTTGTCAGGTGACCCAGAGGCATCAAATATCTGAATCTCCATGCTCATATTGCCACCACCATGCCTTTTATTATACCATTCTTATACAAAATATGGATTGGTTTTTATTCTTTTTTTATCACCAATATACATAGGCATGATGTATTATACAAAAGTTTATTTTGAAAAAATATTTATGAAAAAAACATTTTGTGTTCTTTGCAAATTTAAATCGATAAAAAAAGATAAGAAAGAGTTTTGCTCCGACTATACAAACTAATCATGAAATTTAAATACATCCGTATATTATCAGATGCTGGTTCCTTAGTCTGCTTATATGATATGTTGTGATGCAGTCTTCTAACTTAATCTGCAGCAAACTTTTGTTTTTGAAAGACTTTACAACAGTTTGCCTAACTGCCTCTCTCCATTGTATTCTAGATTCAGCCATATCTTCTTAATAAAAGTAATCAATATTGCACCTTTTTAGAATATGAAAATAACCTTTATAGAATAACTGAATCAGCCCATCCCCCCAAAAAAAAACATGCACAAGTTAACAATAAAATATAGTTTAGGAAATTTGTCACATGCCCAATCCAATGAAGATGTGACTTCATAATAACATATTCATTAGCATCACATTCAACAGTCTGATTGGTTTTGATTTTACTACTATACATATATAAATAAATCATTTTTATATAGCGCGATGTTTGTAAACTGTAATATTTAAAACAGCATTACGCTGTTGCACATGCGCTTTGAAGATTTTAACTATAAATGAATGAATACTAACACTCAACCACATGATCCAAAGACTTTATCATGTGGTTGAGTGTTAGTATTCATTCATTTATAGTTAAAATCTTCAAAGCGCATGTGCAACAGCGTAATGCTGTTTTAAATATTATTATATATATTTGAGAATTCTTAAGTAAAAATTTTCAGTTCCTTTATGCTATATTGATAGAGAATTCATATCTCACTTCCATATATATACAACAAATTTAGTTAGATAGTGATATCACAGTGTGGAAATTAACGTAAATAACTTTTAATACGATAGATAAATAAATGATATTCACCAAAATATAAAATAACAAACCAATTTTCTTTAAAAAACTTGTTTTTTAATTGTTATAACTATATGAATTTTAATTTCAAGAGCAACGTGAATATTGTTTATACTGACTATTTTTTAAAGAAAAAAGAAGTTCAAGATTAAAATTTATGCTATAAATAAATGCTATCAAATTTTAGAGATACTATATGGTTAACTCAAATGGGGATTAGAGGTATTTAATTATACAATTGCAATTGAATATCGGATTACTTAGCGCAGTTTCTGATAGCACGTGTACGTGTTCTTTTTAATTTTTATTAATCTCCAATTCTTTTGTATTTGTAGAATCACATAATTTCTGTATTCATTTATTTAATCATAATTACTGTTTTATTTTTATTTTAGTCTTTATACTACGCTGTATTTTTAGAAGAAAAAAAATCATAAAAAGATAATTTATATTTTTAAAAAATGTTTTTCTTATTTAAAGAATATTTATTTTAGCATAATCTAATTTTGAATTTTATAAAATTCTTTTTTAAATTTTCCAACTTACACATATATATATGTAATGCCATCTAGTGTAACAATGCTTTACTAATTTAACTCGCTTAACTATTAAAAATTGAAAGAAAAATATTTATATATTACTACAGTAATTACAAGAGTATAAAAGAGTAGTTGTTTTTTTTTTTTGATTTTGGAAAAATAATATTACGAGAAAAAAATAAGGAATATTTTCTTTTGTTTTTAACGGAAGGGAAATCTTATTAAACAGGAAGAGTTTAAAAGAAAAGATCCACAAAGTAAAATATAATTATTAAAAATTAAATCATTGCTACTTTTTTATATAAAAATAGGTAAATGGGTAAACTAGTCTTTAATTATTATCTCATTGCATGGCAAAACCCCTCTCCAACGGTCTTTCATAGAGAAACAATGAAGGAGAAAGATATTGATCACCTAAAATGCAAACTGCCGATGAGAACTTAGGTTGTTTTCTATCTAATTAAGAATAGTTATACATCAAATGACCATTCAATATTGAATGTTTAGCTAAGTTAACTACCTAAAAAAAAAAACTTTCAGATTGATTAGAATCTGAAAAAAATCTTAATATATTTGACCTGGATTTGAACTCTCATCGTAGACTTAGTGCTGCACTTATTGATAGGATTATTACTTTTTATAAATCTCCACATATACATTCTAATGCAAATTTTTTTTACATAATTCCTTTATATAAAAAAAAATTGCATTAGAGTGTATATGTGGAGGTTTAGAAAAAGTAATATATATAAAGAAATGCAAAAAAAGTAAATAAGTTGATAGGATTATTGTTATAGGTGTTCATCAGAAAGTTTATTTTAAACATGTTTATTAACTGGACCGTTAATATTTATATATCTACACATTCTGCAAAAGGTAAGCTCTTCTATGAGGTGAATTTTTGTTTTGTTTAAAAGAAAATATTGTTTTTCTTTTAAAATGTCTCTTAGTAATTCTGAATTCATATTTCTTGATTCTGGAATGGATACTCTGCTAATTAAAACAAGAGGGAAAGCTAACACAAAGATGATTTAGTAAGAATCTCTTCTAAAGCTATTTTTTCAACTAACCATGGGCATGAAAACAAAATTTTAGATGAAAATAAATCATTGTCATAACCAATAATTCAGTTTAAAAACTTTATTAGTCACAACACTGATAATACAAATATTAAATTTGTTGCCATGGCAACTTCTACCATTAGACATAATAAAAAATCAGCAAAAATAATTTCCAGTGATTGTCTATCTGATGATAATGAAAGCAGATGCTGTGAAATTATCTATTAACCCCATAGAGCAAACCAATGAGAATTTAAATGAATTATTGATAATGAAGAAAATGAAAATATAAACCATTATCAGCCAGGTAAATATTATTATTGCTAAGACAAATAATGAAGAATAGGCCGAGATAATTAACAAATTTAACAATATTATTCCTCTTGCTTTACTTAAATTATTTTTTAAATTTAATAGTGAAAAACCTGTGATTAATATCCGTCACTAATAGAAACATTTCTATTATGAAGTTCTCAGTAGAAGCGTTTTACAATTTTCTATCAGAGAAAGAACTTTGGGGGTTGCCTTTTAAAATCCTTGACCATCCAAACAATAGATACTTAATACTGGAATTCCATAATATTGCACAGAAAGAAATCTTTCAGAAGAATATAAAATATTTAAATGATAAAATCATATGTTTATAGAAATCATTAGACCACAATCACTCTCAGGACAAATCAAAAACTGTCAAATCTCTTGTACCAGTATGGTAAAGTAAGCAACTTTAGGTATTTATTGGAGAAGAGAGTTGCAGTTCTCACAAATACAGCAACATTTAGCTTCATTTTAAATAAGAATATTCAGTCAACAGATATACCAACCCTTTATACCACAGATACTTCTCCACTTATCATCACTTTTAGAAGTGCCCCACCTCAATGGTTCTTTTGTAAAGCAAGAACTCTTTTAATTACAGAATGTTCAAACCAGTTCTATAAGTTTTGTGAATTTAAGAATCATAAATGGAATGCTCCAAAGCACATCTCTCATTTTCAGGAAATGACAGTTTAATAGGGATTCAAATGAATACTTCTGTCATATTCTTAAATACTAATAAAATATAATTCAATCATTGATCAGATAGTAGTTTCTCTACCTAACAATGTTACATTATCTAGAGAGAAAAATATAATTTGCATTAATGTCAATTCTGGATCACGTTCTCATGATGCTATGGCAAAATATGAAAGTGATAACTCAATAAATAAAAGCTCACAGTTCTGATAATAACTTGTCTAGTGATGATGAAATGGAATACCATAGTAGTAAAACAAGAAAACAGAAAAAAAAAAGAACAAAAGGAAAAATAAGGAAGGCAAACCAGTAACATTGACCTTTAGAAAAATTACCTAAGGATAATACAAAAAATGAAACTACATTACCAATAATAAAAGAGATTAAACTTAATAAAAGATCTTCAGAGCAAACTAATATTCACAATGAAGAACGGACCAGACATTCACTGGACAGTTCTGCTCATTTGACACAAGAACAAAAACTCTTCTTAGCAGGAGTAGTTTCCCATAAGCATGCCAGCAGATAAAAAAAGCACCATCTTAACAACAAACTCATCAATACATGGAAAGGAAAATTTTCCTGATTTAAATGGAACTATTTCACAAAATGGAAACTTGATATTATGAAATTGTGCTTTCACTTGAATTGATAATATTATGTTTAGGTTTTTAGAGCTAGATATAATAAACTTAATGGTTTATCAAAACCAGTTAAGAAAGGCTGACTCAAAACTTATCATTTTAAATATGTGTTGCAGCATTTTTTTTCTGTTTTAACATTGCCTTTTATTTTTCCTCAATTTACTTTATATTACAATTATTTTACCATTATTTACAAATTTCCTCACAGAAATCTATTCTCTAATCAACTACATTACATATTTAACACTAACACATGCTAATACACTTTACTGAAATTAATGTGAGAGGTGTATCAACTCTCCACAAAACTTACTTGCAATTAACAATTGGATAAATCAATCTCAGCTACACATCATATTATTCACAGAAACAAAACATACCCCCATAACAAAAATTGATCTTCAAAGGTATCTGGGAAGATGTGGGTTTGACTGTCTCAATCCATCACTGCTGTTCCTTTTCAATATTTTAAAATCTTATACCTTGTTGAAAATATGATCATAATAACATTCTTTCATCATGCCATCTAATTTTTCAGTTAATAAAACAAAATTAATCTTATATTAGCTGCCAATCCCCACCCAATTATTTTAATAGGCAATTTCAATATGTCTTACTCTGACTTTGTATCCAAATATCTTTTAAACAATGAAGGATTTTTTAATAATTCCATTTTTTTTAATGCTAACTCCTCTTTTATTCCTTTCAGATCACCTTGCACCTAATGTCAACTTAAATATTAATTTTCAAAACCAGCCTTTTTTAATTCTCAATAACACAATCAGATTACTTCTCAAATCCTTCTCTCCAGAGGCTGTCATATCATAAATATATATTATTTTAAAAAATAAACATTAACATTAGAAGTTTGATTCTTCTTTGTAAATATCATTACATCTACTATTAAATCCTATACCCAAAAAAATAAGTCACCAACTAATTTAGTCAAAAAACTAGATCTTCTTCATGGAAAATTACCCCCCCCCCATGATAAATCATCCACTTTTTTTATTATGTTTCTTAAGCAACAATATAAAAAGACTCAGGAGTCATTAATAGAATATCTAACAGTTAAAAAAATCTATGATTTTCTTAACACAACCCCATAACTGGTCCAAAGACTACATTCAATGGGTTCTTGGCTAGAGAACAAAAAAAAATACATTTTCTATTACAAAAGACTTTCAATTAATTATAGGAGAAAACATGTTACCACACATTTGTTTTCATTTTAAAAATAAGTTACAAGCCAATAAAAGCCTTACTCTCAATCCATTTCTCTTTGGTCAGAGTGATGGTAATCATTTGTTATCAAAATATGAAATAATTTTAAAAAATAAATTCCACACCTGACAATATTCATTCTAGACCCATGTAATTCCAAAATTTATACTTACGCATATTAATCATTTCACTATTCCTATAATCTTTAATCTACGTAACAATTTCTCTACCCAGATCTATAAAATTGATCAATTTAAAAAAACATTATACCTTCCCTCTTGATAATTTGAGGCTCATTTCAATGACCCCAATACTTATCAGAACAAAAGAATATAATAAACATTACATGACCACGACTTCTTATGCTTGTGTATAACTGTTGTTAAAACAGGCAAAACTCACTATACATATTACAACACACAGCAAGCTAGAATAAACATTAAGACTCATAGTTTTGTAGTTAAGTGGAGATATTAGGTGGTTGCTGGAGGGTTGCATTAGATCCTAAGATCTAGGTGCAGTGCTCTCAGATCCAAGGCTCCTCACTGACGAAGGCCACAAGCCAGAAACTAGTCTGGGGATATTGGATGAGTAGTCATTAGATGGGGATTTTATGCACAAGCCTTCTGGCATCCATTGATTACTCTAGCTTGCTGTGTGTGGCAATATGTATAGTGAGTTTTACCTGTTTTAACAAAAAAATCTCTCATAAGGAATAAAATTCAAACCATTATTCTTAAATCATATAATAATAATAGATAACTAAACTTCCCTTAAATGAACAGTAACATATCTATATGTGCTGATACCTAGTTAAAGGTGAAGCTAAAATGAGAATTATAATATTAAAGTGGCTTAGTGCTTTCAAGAAATTTCTATATCCTCATTACAATTTCTTAACTATTTCTATCGCAATGAGTTTAATTATATTATAATAGTACAACTCATATTTATCTAATCCACAATTTAGGCACAGTCCATCAGATGGATTACAAAGCTTGAGATGAATGTTGGTTGATCTGAGCTCAGGTAGAGAATTGGCCAGCTTGCAGAATCATTCACTTAGAATAAGGACTGCTGGTAATGGGCATCATTACTTGCAATAGTTCACTTTCAAAAATTCGCACCAAAATTAGAATTATGTTCTCAACTATCTGGCTGTGGCATTCTTCCTATGAACATTGGATACATTTTCTGTTCACAGATGTAAGGTTGGCCATGAAATTTTAAAAAACAAACAAAACTCCTTTCTTAAAAAAAAAAAAAACAATCCTTTTTATAGTATTTGGAAAATTTCCTCTTCTCCTGTCACCTAGCCTTTTTATATTGGAATTTCACCCTTTATTTTGCCTCCAGATCTTATTTTCTTATCTGGGTTTAATCAAATTATTAAAAATATTTTTTTGGTTATGTTCAATGATGAACTTATTGCAAATTACAAAATCTAGATTAAATTCTTTGCTGTAACATACTTTCACAATAACACATATCATTTCCCTGACATTAACAGACCAGAGTCTAATTTTTTTTTAAAAACTTTTTTTCAAATAGATCTTGATTACTCACTATTTAATGCTATAAATCTATTTTCATCAATTTATTTATTAATCATATATAAATTCCATCAATGAACATAATATATAATATATGACAAAAAATGGATGTAACTAAAAATATAAACTATTAATATTATGAGGTGGAAAAAATTCCACCTCACTATTAATACTCTGACAATATTCTGAGAACTTAATATAAATGCCTGTTACATTACATATAACATCATTCCAAAATACATAGAAATAAAATACATAACATTTCAAATACAATAAATATTTAAAATTAATAATTATACCCATTACCAAAATAAAATAAAAATAAATACTTCTTGTTGATATTTTTACCATTATGTTGGATACAGTCACTAGAGAGTTTTGGAGTATCCTGAAGATTTTCCAGGATATTGTAATAATATATTAAATTTTCATACACACAGTAGTTCACAAAAATGTGAGGAAACAATTATTCAAATCCACTAACATGAATAAACAGCCATTCAGACTGAATAAATATAATAAATATGACACACATTAATTATATCCTATAACACATAATATAAATAATGGAGTATTTATTTTAGAAGCACATCTTTTATTATTTATTAGCAATTATTATGAAGACCAATTATTCTGGGAACATGGTTCATGATAAGTTGAAGACCAAATTTCAAAATAATATCTCAGGAGCTTAGCAATAAATTATCTGGTAAAATTCTTGAAAAGTGAATATACACCTGGGTCTCGTTTTATGCGATTATTTTAATGCGATTTTGAAGTTATGCGATTCATGTTTCTTCTTAATATCTTTCATATTTCACTATATTTATTAGATATCAAGAAATTTAAATTATTAATAACTTATTTTGACTTGAAATCCTTTTTTTTTTCAAAAATGTAATGTTATATTAGCAGCTAATGTGAATATGGCCTGAAGCTGTATTTAGAATCTTAGCTTCTATGTAAATAACCTATTTATACTAATGTGTAAATAATAATAATAGATTTATATGTACATAAAAAAATATCACAATAAATATTCAAAAATTTTAAACTTTTAAAATGTATTTTGTTAGATATAACAGAAATAAATATTTTTTTAGATTTTTAAAATAAATAATAATGAAGATTTTATTGATTTTATAAACTGAAAATAATCTTTCTAATGATAATGTATAATCTTTTTGTTTTGATTGCAATCTCATTTTTTTAAATATAGAAACAGAAAACCATTAACACAGCACAAGACTGAAAGTGGCGCTAGTTGTACATCACATCATGAATCTGATTTCTTATCAATTCACAAATGAACGCATATTGTCAAATAGCGCTAATGATTAAAATATGTATGAAAAAATGTAAAATTAAATACTGTAGTTAATAAAAACAGTTTGTCTTGTATTAATTTTTTTCAAATATTTGAGATTTTTTATTAGTCATACTTTATTTCCTTATTTTTTTAATATGAATTTTAAAGTAATTTTTCCTTGTTGCTTTGCTTTTATGCCAATTTCTGAAAATTACAGAACCTATCCCCCATTTTCCAAGGTAAGTTAAGTTTATTTTTGTGTGATTTCTTTTGTGCGCATTTTCTGAGGAACTTATCTACCGCGTAAAATGAGACCCAGGTGTGCTTAAGAAGTTAGTCAATAAATTGAAAATTATATTTTCCTTCTTTTAAATTTTACTGCAGACACAATAAAGCCATTTTTTCAATGTTGTGATTTATAGTATTCATTAATGAAAGGAACAAACTTCTGGTGAATATTAATAATTAACTAACAAATTTTATATTTTCCTTTAAATATACTATTTGCAATAATCAGATATACTAAACAAATTAAATATATTTTGTTAAAAGTATGCTGACTAATATTTATACAGGCAAAGCTAAGTTATATTTTTCCACTTAAATATAATTTCTTCTAAAGAATAGATATATCATATAGGTTTTAT
Organism: Epiperipatus broadwayi; assembly: GCA_028023455.1. Classification (NCBI taxonomy): domain Eukaryota; kingdom Metazoa; phylum Onychophora; class Udeonychophora; order Euonychophora; family Peripatidae; genus Epiperipatus; species Epiperipatus broadwayi. The sequence goes on along the minus strand of JAQFVV010006244.1, from coordinate 2,676,000 downwards.
AAATAAAATTAAGGCATATTAAAGTCTTTAATTATTTCCTTGTCAATAAACATAATAGTTTTAGAATATAGTATTCATAAATTATTTTATCATTCAACAGTCCTGCACTTCCTGGTCAAAAGTATTTTATTTAAAAATGGAATTAGACCCAAAAGAGAATGTATTTAAAATACAATAAAATATTCAGTTTACTTTAACTATAAAAATTGCATAAAGTTCATGAGGAGAATAAATAAAATCTCCTTAATATTAAATGAAATATTTTTAAAGACTTTTCAAATATCCTAGAAATTATATAATTTAAATAATTTAAATATTGCATAACAAGTAAAATTAATAAAATTCTCACATAGCAGGAATACTACTTTTTATTATACATTATTATTAAAGCAGATTTAGCAGAAAATGATTCCATCCTTGGAATATTCATGGTAGCTTTTCCCATATTGAAACTTTAAAGCATTGAAAGCTTGCAGTTAAGAAAAGTCTGGATATATATTACTTTTTAACAATGCATATAGTTAACTATTAAAATAAAATAAGTTAAAAACAATTACAATTGGCAAACCATGAAGATAAGTGTGAAGATAATTAGCTGTGGAGATAGGATAACTGTGCGTGAAAGACTTCATTGGCTTTTATAAGACAAGTCATGTGATCAATTGTGATTGCTGTAATTGATAACCAAATACATCTCGATTAACCTTACTAATCAAAAAGGTTAAAATTATTCAGTTTCCATTGGAAAATTTTTTACAATAGATTTTAATTAACATAATTTCAAAATTTTCTGGTGACTACAAAAACTATAACCAATTAATTAAGAATTACATCATCTTTACATTTTTTTAATCAGTTATTTAACAAATTGAAACATATTACAATAAATAAAAAAATATTACACTCTTTAAACATAATAAAAATTTACATTGTTTAGTAAAATATTATATTAACAATATTTATTTTTAACATTTTTTAAAGATCTCAGACTATTTCCTTTATTATATCTTTTAAAATAAAGATGTTTAAAATAACTTTGAGCATTAATTTTCACAGGAAGTATTATAATAATTAATAACTGTCACATACAAACAAACTCACATATCCTATTACTAAATTCTTTATCTAAGAATGCTAGAGCTTAATTATAAGAATTACTTATTAGTTTTAGAAATTACTCACTTTCTTTAATCAGCTAAATTTAAAAATCATTTAGTTAAACTAGATTTCAATACAATTAGATGTTTAAGACCTAGTTTGAATTTAAACTTATTTTAAAGTGCTTTGTGAACAATTTGAATTTAATAGAGATGTGACAATTAGTTTAATATTATTTTAACTTTGCTATTATGAAAATTAACTTAATACATTAAGTCATTAATAAGTCTATAACTGAATATTTCAAATTATAGAATAATTACATATAAGATTTAGACATTATAAAATTACATTTAAAGGTTGATTTTAAACTATGAATACTGCAATAATCATTCTAAAGTGGCTAATCAATTATATAAACACCTAATCATTATTAAACAACAAAAGTTTATTTACTAGATTAAACTATTGAAAAATTTTTTTTTCTTAATAATGTCATCTTAAACTTGACATTCAGCTTTACTGCAAGAGCTGAGTGTCACAATATATATTCACAATTCTTAAGAGATCTTCAGGTAATAAAATAATGATAAATTAGAGCATTTAAAAAACACATTCAACATTTTGCATTATAGCCCTGACATAATAATGATTGTTGTGTTGGAATCTACAAAACTTTATATATAAACAATGCCCAAATTCAATACTTTCTAGTTTCAATTCTATTAGGTACTGATTAACTGCATTTTTGAATTTGCAATGAACTACACCTGTTTAATTTTTATTTATTTTTTGTCATTTTTCTTCTCTCAAATTATCTTAATCCTTTAAATAAAGACATGCTTTAATCTCCATCTCATGTTTGAGAAAAATGGAAGTATATGAGGAGATTACTTTATTTCTGATATTGAGATATTTATACTTACTTATTATACAGTCTGAACACCCATTTTTACTGTTATTGTATCACGTTTTTTATATATATTGTAACAGTATAAATGGAATAGGTAGAGATGTGATGCCCAAGAGAGACAGAGACTATACTAAATATTAATTAAATCCAAATTTGTAAAAGATTAAAATAATTAAATGAAAAAGACTTTATACATTTAGTCACTCAAGTCCTTAATTTATACAAATACAATCTTAAAATAGATATGAAATAATAAAGAATGCTAATTCTTCAGAGCATGATGAAAAGTTAAAAGATAATGATTTAATTATTAATTAGCTAAATGTGATAATTTTTGACCTGCATCTTAGATGATGTTTATTTATTTATATCCCTTTTAATACAATTATAATCATTACCTTTTGATTAATGAAAATAAGTAAAATTCAGGACTTCTATTTTAGTAAATAATAAAAATAATAATTTATTTGCATCAGGTAACAATAAATGAAGTTAATGAAATATTATATAATAAACTCAATATACAATAATTATATAAATGTTAGTTAATACTGATGGTGGTGTTAAACAACATAATCAGAGGCAACATATTTACATTTATTTATCAAGTACATAAAATTTATAAGAATTCACAACTTATTACAATTTAAAATTAGAACAATACTAAAAAAAAATCTAAATAAGTTGTTTAAATAAAATAAAATTATCGGTAAATTACAATTTTGAATAATCACTATGAATTTCCTCTAATTATGTGTATATATAAACATTTATTATTTAACAAACATATATGCATTAAATATTTCTCCAAAATAAGCATATAATAAAATAAAGTGAAACTGAACAATTAGTAAAGATGATTAGGTATTCAATATCTATAGTTAAGACACATTTTAACTACATAATTCATTAGATTATCCAATATTTATGCAAGAATAATGATCCAAACATATTGCTTAAAATTCATTCTGACTATATCACTAATATAATTTTATCCAAGAGTGTTCAGTATCTTAATCCACTTTTAGATAGTTATAACAACACACTATTCTGTAGGTAAGTCTCTTTAGCAACTTGTATATGAAATATCATAAACCATTAAATATTAATCTTCAAAGGATTTATCCAATTTTATTGTCATAATCATCTTGAGAGAAATGGTTATTTGATCCACTATGATGCAGCTTAATCCTCAGGAATTGGAATATATGTAAGCATTACACAAAGTAATTAAGTCTTGATAACAAAAAATGACTCATCTATATATCATTGATATATAATAATAGGACTGTATGAAGTTTAAATTTTGACTTTCTACAATGCATAACTATCCAGACTTTTAAACAGTGATATTATATCTTAATTTCCTTAAGAATATTAGTATTTTTCATCCATAGGCTTTCATTATTGCACTTCAGGTACATGTGTATATACTTACTTAAATTTAAATGCCTATTTTGAAATTTCTGATGAAAGCAAAATAGATTTTCTAGAATACAGTATTAAATGCATTTTAAGTTGGTATTAAGCTTCAATTCACCTTTTAATTAGTCCTTGGAAGTAGATGTTAACTTTTCTTTTTAGATGATCAAGTTGTATTGTCTTCTAATAAAGATCTTCCCAAGTATATACATTTCATTTTTATATAAGAGAAATGTTTATTAAAATAAAATATTTTCTGAAATAAACAATATATATGCAAAAAGAACATACTTCAAAAAGAAACAGAATGAAAGCAACAGGTTTTTCCTTGATGACATAATCTCTTTTTTCTTAATGATGTAATATCCATCACTGTTGTTATGAAATATACTCGAGGTATCTGCTTATAAAATTTATCAAGTGATCATTATTATAATCAAATTCATTTTAAACATCAATTATATGTGCATATATATAGATTCATACACATATAAATGTAACTTGCTGTTTATATTTCTTTTTTTTTGTTTAGAAATAAACAAACAAATCATGAATATACGTATTTAATATGATGTTAGGCAAAATGACATTTTTAATTCCTATTGATATGAAACACATTTCCTTTAAAATCGAACAACTCTTGAAAAGAAAATGTCAAAATAGATAACTGTTTTCAACCAACAATTTCAATAATTAATAATCTTATATGCAATTTTTTATAACATATATATATATATGATAATGTGGTTGGGATATATATCACTATGGCACAAATCTTTCGACTACAAAAAAAATTGTTTTATATTATTAAAATTAAAACAACCATAACATAATTACCATTATATAGGAAACAAAATTCTATACTGAATTCATCAATGGGACTAGCTTTAAGTTATGTGTGTTATATGCAATATACTAACCTAATTCATTATTTTACAATTATCTTAATTATAATGATAATTTCACTAGAAGACAGATCATACCTATTATAACCAAGTTGCTTGTATTTAACATTTGGGAGGTGTCATCTTTATAGTAGGAATCCCATCCACAACCAAGTAACTCACATACTTTAGGTATAGTATCTGCTAAAAATTTCCTTTTGAATTTGATGGGATATTTGTGGAATAAATCCCTTACTAAACTAAAATGAATGTACATAGGCTCAACAGCACACTTAATCTTTGGATTGCATATAAAGATTACATCTCTATACCAGAGAACATGGTTTTCCTTTTCCCTGATATTTAATTGATATTTATAATTTGTATCTTCATCTTACACTTACAATTATACTGATGTTAGTGTTTAAAGGTCATTGAAACATTAAAAAACAGTAAGATATATCCATCCGTGATAGGGTCTAATTTGTCAATTCATATCATTCTCTTTAACATCCTTATTAACACAACATGATGAATCAAACTTTTTAATCTCAATCACTTTTGACACCTTTCATTGACTAAGCTTTTTATCCTAATAATCTCTTCCATCAGCTAGAACTTGGATTATTTTATTTTAACCTTAAATAAATTAAATATGGTCACTGCATTAAAATTTCCCCAAGCTCTGTTATAATTATGATAATTCTCCTCTCTGGAATTAACATTATATGGGAGTAGTCTGCTCTGGTAGCTGTTAAGTAATTGGGGGGGGGGGAGGTGTCCCTAAGAAACACTTCAAACTCATTCTTAATATGAACATCATTACTTTGAGAAATTCCCAGAAATTATTCACATTCATCTGATACTGGTTCTATTACACAATCTATAGTAATATATTTAGCATCTAACTCTACTTGAATGTTTACAGATTCAGTTATGATATTATTACTTGGAAGTTCATTACTTCCAACTCCTACAATATTATAATTAGTTAAGATTTTTTTATGTCTAACTTTATACCTAGCTTCATCACCTGTTCTCAACTTCTCACTTGATTTTATTTTCAAAGCATCAACATTGATTTTGATGTGTTCTATCTTGAACTACACTTTTATTTCAAAATGATCACCTCTTTCTTCTATTTTAGGCTTGTCAAGTTGCATCAACTTTATCATCTAAATCCTTAAAATATTTTTCAAACCTCTCTGGAGTTAGATCCAGGTTATTTTTCAGCCTTTTGGTCACTTTCCTCAACTCTCTAAATCCAGCACTACATCTTTCTTCTGAATCCTTCAATTTAGCTGCTAAATCATATCTAAATTATTTGAATCATACATTGAAGAAATTGAATATATTATTGTCATCCCTCAATTCTTAGGTATCAGCCTTTAATTCTTCCTTCTGCTTCTCTAATTCATTACTTAATACTTCAAAACTTTTACTGGAGTCTGATTTTTGTTCTTCCAAACTTTAACTTAATGCTTTGAATATTATATTTAATTCCTGCAACTGACTGAAAATCTTATTTTGACATCTAAACTTATGGTTAGTCTAATACTTGACTAATGACTTCCATGGTTTTTATTTAATAAAAGAATGTATGTACAAACTTACTCAATTGTCACAAACAATGTAAGAAATATTTATGTAAATAAGCAGAATTTTATTGTTAGCATCTACTCATAGGCAAGCTATATTAATCAAGGATTTAAAGAAAGTGCACAAAGCACTCAAAATATATTTCACTTTCACATTAATCAGATCATTAATCATATGCTATTAAAATGGCCATGGCCTGCTCGGTTAATGGTATTTCAAGATTATTCAAGTAAAAAAGAATTTTTGATCATTATTGTGAAGGATATTTTTTTTATGATGCTTTTGTGTCTATTACTAATGTTGATGCTACAGCACTGTTAAGTAGTAAATCAGGTTTCATTTCATTTTGTAAAAAAAATGACAAATATCTAGATTTTTTTAATGTAACAAGTACTGTGTAATAAAAGATTAAATACAGAAGGTATTTTGGATATTACATTTAAAATTGTAAATTCTGTTTAAGCTCTCCAATGGTGGTTATTTAAATTATAGGTAGGGGATAATAGGAAACTTCTGTTATACAATAATGTTCACTGGCTCAGAAGTAAATTTTTAGAAAGATTTTTTTGTATTAATTAACAATATAAACAATTTTCTTGAAGAAAAAGAAGATATTTATTCACAATTGAGCAATAAAAGATGGTTGTTAGACTTATCATTTTTAGCAGATTACTGTACTAAATTAAATTAGAGTTACAAGGTAGAAATAAAAATTTAATTGACATATTAAGTTCAATAAAAACTTTCCAACAATAAATGATCATGAACTTAAACAGATCCCAGATTTATTAATTTTTTTTTGAACAAAATCAAGAAATGCTTCACTGTGATTTAATTTTTTGTGTGTGTGAAATGGAATTATGAAAAAAATAAGTTCAAGATTTAAAGATGTTAATAAAACTGAAATGGTTGTATCTTTTGTCAATAATCCAATTCAAGAAAATTGAACACAGAAATTTCAGATAAAATTAGTAGGTTGCTTGATATAAACCAGACTAAAATAGAACTTGAGATAATAAACATTCAGAATAATTTACATTTAAAATCAAAAAACAATGAAATCATTTGAAAATATACACAAGAAAAATTTCCAATATTAATTGATATTGTGAGAAAAATTATATCATGTTTCAGAGTGATATACTTATCGGAATCCACTTTTTCAAATATGAATGATATAAAAAATTAATTAAGAAATCAAATTACAAATGATCATTTGGATGATTGTCTGCAATTGGCCAATTCTTTATATTAACCTTTAACTGCATAGTTGGGTAAATGTGATCTGTATAAGAGTTAAATCGCAAAATAACTTAATACAGAAAAGTAGCTCACATTTAAAAATGGTTGAATACCACTGCTATAGGTAAAGTTTATATAATATTATAGGATTAATTTAGTGTTTACTTACAAAGTTAAAGATACTTTAGATTTAAGGAAGGAAGACTACTTTTAGTTATTCTAAAACCTAAAAAAATATACTAAATAATTTTACTTATAATTAAATTTAGTTTAAACAGACTTTATGCTTAATAATAATACAACCTTTTTTATTAATATTAAAATGGAATGTTTAGTAACGTTAAATAGGAAGCTATATTTAAAGATACACACAGACATGCAAAGATAAAATTTAGTTTAAAATTCAGTTTCGTATAGTCAAAGTTTAAATATTGAATGAAAATAATAATAAATATTATTATTATAAATACATGATAATTTATTCACTATTTTTTTATTAATGTAAATAGAATGTGAATTTATTTATCAATTAATTTGCCTTTGCATTTTATTTTAGATAAGATTATGTCGTTTATTATTCACATAGGTCATTCCAAAAATGAGTAGACATATATTTTATTTATTTTTTAGAACTCTGAGAATGATATTTCATAATTTATTTACTTATTATTATAATTTGTGGAATTTAAAGGAAATGATTTTAAGAAGGAAAAATATAATTATTTAGCTATGATATTTAACTAAATTCACTGTTATACAAATAAACATACACAGACAGTTTACATATTAACATGATTCATTAGATGTGTTTAGATATTTACTTTATCTTAGTGTGACTAAATTAAACCCATACATTAATATATTAGATACTTAATTTTTTTTTATGCAGTTAGATACAATAAAATGCTACATCAATGTTTGGATACACCTAAAACTTTACATATACCCCACTATCATGAATCTCATCATCGTGACCTGATGTACAGTCACATAGAAATTGGCAGTTCAATGTGATGGCACATAGAAATTGGTGCCCAAACATTTTAGCATGATTAATTTTAAATTCTGATGCTTTAATTTTGATAAATGTGACCTAATAAGTATTTATTTATGACATTATATTAATACTTTAGTGATGTATAATTTTATTTGGATTTATGCATAATATTTTAAAAAGGAGAATTGATGATTATATTACATATGGTATTATAAATTTAAAATAGAAATGAAAGGTATTTTTGTGGAGTAAATGACATTTAGTTGCTAATTTTATTTTATTTATAAAATATTTTGTTGATATTTCTTTTAAAATAGTGATTGAAGAAGAAATGGACCCCAAGAAAATATTTAGTAAATATAGTTTTTTTACATAACACTTATTACCTATTTCTTAGTATTATATTTGTTTTATAGTAACTTATTTGTTTTGAAATAGTTTTACATTAGTTATAATGGATAATACTAATCCAAATTTGTTTGGCAGGACTGAAAATAACAACCCAGACCTAATGGAATTTCTTAAAAATATGCAAGCTTAGTTGGGGGCTAAATTTGATGAATTAAAAGCTAAATCTTAGAATTACAAGCTATGTTTGATGCTAGATTTGACAAAATGGAAAAAGATAATATTCCAAGATAAATCTAAAGCTGAGTTTAAAAACTTTTAATACAAATTCAATGAATTCTGAAGTGAATATAAGGCTGAGTTTAAAGAATTTCAAAAAATACAAATCAAATCTGAAACAGGGTTAAAAAAATCTTAAGAAATTACACTTAAAATGCCCAAATTTTCAAAAGCAAATAATGTCAGCTAATCAAACATTACATGATGAATTTGTAATTTTTTAAAAAAGAGATTGAATAGCAGAAGTTGGAAATAATTAATCATAAACAAAAATAAAATATTATAAAAGTTATAGAAAAATATTACTAGCATATAGATGATAAATCTAAAGTTGATAACAATAGATAATTTAAAGAATTTCAGGGCCACTTTGAAAAATATACAAATTCTGCATCTAGTTGCAAGAATTAAATTGAAATAAGGATAAAGGAAAGTAATATTGTGTTTGAGGACATAAATAAATGTGAAGTTATATTCAAATTAAGGATTTTTGTGATACTGAATAATTTAAATAAGTTTTAAGGCTAAGGCCAATCAAACTAGATAGCATTGAATGAAATCCATTAGAAATAAGTACTAATCTGGTCAATATAGCTGATCTGATTTGATCAGAATAAAGTGAGTATAAGTAATCAACTCAAAGAATTGAAGCAAGTAGTGAATAATAAAAATGAACAAATTTTATTAATAGAAAATATATTATTAGAGTTACTAATAAATGATACTAAGGTGAAAAATAATCTTAATAATGAGAGATCTAGTTAAAAAGACATGGAAAGTAAAGCCATTAATAAAACAAAAGATTGGGATGATGACAAAAATTATATGGAGCATAGTTTAAAAAAAAAAAGCCATGGTTTGTTGAAAACAGTCAAAAAAGTTGGATGAAAAAGAATATTCTTATTGTATGAGTCCAAATGCTTCTTGATTCATTCATATTAAAGTATTTAAAGGCAGTTATAATGAAAATCCTTCAGAATATTTAAACATTCCAGGAGTTGTTTGTTTTTAATAAACTAAACAAAAAAGAAAAATTAGCAATTCCAAGTAATCACTTATGCTTTTCTGTGAAAAGTTGATGGTGGTCTTTATTTGATGACCTACAAACTTACAGAGATTATAAGCAAGCAATCAGGTTGAATTTCTGGAGTGAGAACAAGCAGGTTTGTGTACATGATCAGATTATACAAAAGAAATAAAACACAAGTAAAGAGAACTATACTCAGTTCTGTAATTGTCAAGCAGCAAAATTAAAAAAAAATGCTTACTTCCGTTCTATTGTCCAAGACTCAGATTATATGTGATAACTAGGAGAAATTTGCAACAACGTATTGAACAGATACTGTGGAAGAAGTGTCTAAAATTTTGGGGGCATTAGAAGCCAGTGAAAGTTTGCCAGATAATGTTTACAAATCTAGAACGGAAACAACAAACTATTCTTTGACTAACATTAATTTTTCATGAATGAGCCAACCTTATGAAAATACAATTTATCATAAAACTATAGACCATCATTCTAAAAGAGAATCACCATATATAATTCAAATAACAAAAATATAATATAGCCAGTTAGAGATAATTTACCATTCAGGAGCTATCCTATTAATGATCAATCAAGTATCTTTATAACAATGCCGTGGACTAAATCCAAAACTTGTCCATTATATAAGAAGAAACTTTATAAGAATATATTTTATAATAATAATTATATTAATAATTCCATTAGGTATAGATATTCTAATATTCATATGGAATAAAGAGATTAAATATATTCATAATATATAAAGCCATTCTAATATGATGGCTGATTTATATTATACATGTCCAATTAAATTTAAAGCTAAGAATTTAAGTAGGTTTTTTCAGTGACTATTTAATTATATAGTAGAATAAGTTTAGTAGCATAGTAATATTTATTTAGTTCAGGTGAAATTGATAATTTAATGCGGATTAGAATTCCCAAATTAGCAACCGGCAAGAACATAAGTTTAAAAACTTTTTCAATTTATATAAAGGATCTTATAAAATAAAACAAAAAGTTGGAGAAAATGCATATATGATAGAAATACCAGATAGATTATAAGGAATGTGCAGTGCTAGAAATTTGAAAACCAAGTGTAAATGGCATTTATTTATTTTTGTTTTTATATTAATGTATGTAAACATAATTCTATTTGAAAAATAATTATTATAGAATTATTAATCTAAACTTTAGTAGTAATATGTAAAATTTTTGTAGTAATATGAAGTTACTAGAATGTAATGATTGTTTTATTTTATAAATATATAATGTTTTAAAAAAATTTGATGTTAGAAGTAAGGATAATTTTATATGTATAGTTTTTATTTTTCAAATAAATAATAAATTATATCATTAGAAAAGAATTCCTGCATTTGTAGCTATCATAAATTAACTGATATATATATATTATTTTGTATTCATGTTAAAGAATGATACATTAGTTAGTTCATCAAAAACTTATTGAAAGACCCCGTAGTTTAGATTTACTTACGTAGTAAATAACAAATATAGTGTTACATTTAAATTCTCTTATTAGTATATTTAACCTATTTATATAATATCCTAATGTTTTGAAATAATAATTGTTTACTTATTGAGAAAATCTGGTTTAATCTTACGTTTAATACTTGGTTATGGCTAACAAGGGATATTTAAATAAGTTAAGAAAAATGTTTTTTTTCATGAAAGAGGGAATAATATAATATATAGATACTGATCTAGATTTAATGGTCCATAAATTAAATTTTTATTAGCCTAGTTCAAAGATACAATTGAAGTTAAATTCTTACCTTACGGCAATTGATCATTCAATCTATAATAACCTTTTGCATTTTAAAGATATACTATAGCAATTTTTATTTGTAGTCAAATGAATCTTAGTATTATTTTTTTTTTGTTTAAAACAAGTAGTAGTTTAAATTCGTTTGTTTTATGCTTTTATATTTTATATGCACACATATTTATTTTAAATAGATCTTAAACGTATACATATTTATGAATGTTTTTGTAAGTAGTTTTAGATTACAAAAATATATTTAACATAGCGATAAGTTTAGTGTTTACTAATGAGGAAAGTGAGTGGCTGTGAATATTCTTTCTATTTTAAAATTTAAAACTATTATTTTAAATCTTATTTACTTTTTTTTCTTTTTAAAAAGGCAGATTTAAAAATATTATTTAATAAAAATAAAAATGCATATTTAAAATTAATATATAATGTATTTATTTATTTGAAAAGTGATGTATTTTATTATTTAATTTTATAATGCAATTTAAAAGGAACATTCTAAAACAAAGATTTGGTGTGTCCTTGTATACCTTTTGAACAAGTGCCAAGGAAAATTTAACATTGGAATGTAAGGATAAAACGTAAATAGAAGTTTATAAATATATGTTAAAATTTTTCAAAAATGCTGTTCTTCATTCTTATTCTTTATTATTCATTCTGAAGATATAAATAATAAATGACCATGGAAAAATAAAAAGTTTAATATTAGTTTGGAGGAACCAATCCTGATCTTCATGAACTTTCTATTGTCATTACATGTGACAAGAAAATTATCTATAAAATCATCTAACTTCAAGAAAGTCAATATCTGCTAATTACTTTAAAATAGAAGTCTTAACTTTTCTTTAGAAGTTTTTCAAAGAAAAATATTAATGGAATTCTTTTTTTAATCATTACTAGATTTACAGTAGATAATAAATAAGATGAATACATATACATGCTAATGAACTTCTTTTAAAAATATCTATGTCACCATCTAGTAATTTCTTCAAGTCACCAGAGGAAACTATGGATCAGTTTATGAATTCCTTTAATTTTTGGCATTAGTATTATTTGTAAAATAATAATAATAGTTACAATATATTATGTTTATTTAATATATCCATTTATTTAAAAATATATATATTTTAGCAATTCTCAAGATTGTTTGTGAATTTAAAAAAACAGATGTATCTTTTTAGTAATAGTACAATAATAAAATTAATTAATTAACATTTCTTTTGTATGTACATTTTATTGGTACTTGTTAGTTTTCAGCAATATCAAGATGGCAGCCCAGATTTGGATAAATATACAGTTTCAAGGCTTATCAAGATGGCAGTCCTTATTTCATTAACACAATACTAACTTTTTAAAAAAGGAATAAATTCTGATAATAATTTAATTGACAATCTTTATTTCAATTTATTTTTTTATTTTTTTTTTATTTTCAAAGATTGGTTAATTACATTTACAAAAAATGAGTGGGAAGCCTACAATCTCCCAAAGATGGATTAATTATGTTTACAAAAAATGAACGATATATATATATAATACAATTTATTCATGTCAGTGGCTTGCAATCCCCAATGGCTTTTAAAATCACTACAAATGAATGATGTTGTTGTTGCAGTCAATGCCACATAAATTCTGCTAAATAGGAATCTAAGTATTGTGTGTTTTTCTGGTGTTTTTTATTTTCATATCATGATCATTTAATGAACACTTTTCTGGAGGAATAGGATTCCATACTTTTGCAAATATTCCACTGCATACTGTTCTGTGACAGGAAAGTCCTAAATTTTGATTATTATTACAATTTACAAAAAAAAAAAAAAACTGTGGCCAAAAAGAAACATGTGGAATTGAAATTTGCAACAATGTTAAGAGCATTTTGTCATTTCCACATTGTAATATAAGCAAAAAAAAAAATTGAAATAAATATTCTTTCATGAAATTTACCAGAATTTATATGACATTTATCAGAATTTATTATTTTTTTTGAAATTGTACATTATTATTGTTTTTTTTTTAATTTAACAAGTGAGATCTTTGGAAGAAAGTAGACTCTCAGAATATTTGTATCAATTTAGGAAGACCTTTTGGATTGCATGCTGATGACATGAATAAACTGTAAATATTGCATTTATATATATGTTTCATTTTTTGTAAATGTAACTAAAACATCTTCAGGAAATTGTAGACATGAATAAACTGTAAATATTGTATTTATATTATTTTTTTGTTTCATTTCTTGTAAATGTAAGTAAGACATCTTAGGGGGATTAAAGGCTCTCCATTCATTTTGGGTAAATGTCACTAACCCAACTTCATGAAGTAAATAATAATAAAAATTGAAATAAAGACTGTCAATTAAATTTATCAGAATTTATTATTTTATTTTTTAATTTAACAAAACAAACACAACTTCAGGAGTTTGTAGACCCTCCACTCATTTTATAAACAATTTTGGGGGAAGTAAAAAACAAAATTAAAATAAATATTGTTAATGAAATTTATCAGAATTTATTCCTTTTTTTTAAATGTAACATTAATTTTGTAAATGTTTATGAGGGAAGTAAAAAAAAAATGAAATAAAGATTATTAATGAAACTTATCAGAATTTATTCCTTTTTTTAAAATTTAATATTAATTTTGTAAACATCAGAAGATTATTAATGAAATATGGGCTGCCCTTGAAACTGTATATTTATCAAAAATAAGACTGCCATTTTGTTATTCCTGAAAACTCATAAGAACTATTTTGGTACATGTGCAAGAATGGAAGTTGATAAAATAGGTAATATTTATACTTTGTATTAATAGTAATTTATATAATGAATAATATGTTTTTGATGGTTTTATATGAATTTATTTAGATTTTGTGATCTTCTGATATTATATATATATTTATTTATCTTGTGGCTGTCTTATTTAAAGTTATTTACAATTGAAATATTTCTCTTTACTATATTAAACGTAGAGATATGTGAAAAGTGGTTTATAATTTAAAAGCCGCACATATGAAATAATAAAGCAAAAGAGAAAATTATTACTGCGATATTTAAGATTTACTATAGATAATAAATCTCAGCATTGCCATGTGGGTAAGATGCATCTTTAGTGCAGGGTAAATTTGACCCCCCCCCAATTCTATCAAATAATATTTGTAAATTAAAAGACATTTTTTCCCAGCACTTTCATACAAGAAACACTTGAAATATAGCTTTAGTAATTCAACATGTTCCGTAAATACCTTACGTGTTTTATTCATTTATTCCTATAAAATAAACACAGAGTAAAATACATGCTTAAAAAAACAAATTAATGTTTAAAAAAATAATTTTTGAAACAATAATTAAATAATATCTTAAAACAAAAATGTTTACTTAGTAAATTTGAAATGTTTTCTTTCAAAAGTTTTCATATTATTTTTTGGACAATGCTGCTAAATTGCTTGTAGAGATAGGAAATATCTGCTAATTAAATAATTTTTTTAATATGTAAGTGTTTTTATTATATTTAAAAGAACCTCACTGCTGCACATTCGCACAAACATATTGCACTGCTCCTTTTTTCAGACTGGCTCTGATATTATATAAGTAATTATATAATATATAAGTTACTTACCTAGTTATTAAAATGTTATGGACATCCAGAATAAAATTCTTTGGAATACTTCACTTCTGAACTCCATTCTGTATAGCAAGGAACAAAGAAAACATGGTTTGTGTCCAATCAACAGGTTTGTATTTCATTAAAAATAGTTTGTGCTTGCTTAAAACCTCATTGAAAATGGCTCATGCATAAACTTATTCATATTTTTTATTAACAAAATTATATTCCTTCAATAATAAAATATTTACACTATTATTACATTTCTTAAGTGGTGTTATTCCACTATTAAAACAATAATTTATTATATCTCTAGTATAATACTTTAAATTTTCAATAACTTTTATATTTTATTAGGATCACCAAATTAAATCAATTTTAAATAACGTAGGTAATATAACTCTTATATCCCATTAGCACCTTTTTGTTAAAAAGATTACGTTCTTTGTTTTTAAAATCCATTTGTTATTTTCAAACCAGAACCTCTCACATACCAAACTTGTTTATGTTTTTTATTAACAAAAAACTTTCACTTGTTTTTGTTCAATAATAAAATATTTATACTATTATATTAAATTTTTTAATGCTTATTATTAAGTCCGATTGTATATATACTTCAGTATATAGTTCAACAATTAGGCATTTAGCCAGGATTTATTTAAGAAAAGAAATTTTAAATTTGTATAATTTGATTGTTTATTCAATACACTTTAAAAGCAATTAAAATGTCTTGCATTTTATTTTGTTTATTCATAAGTTATGTTGGATAACTATATTTAAAAAAATCAAACACTTGGTTTGTTCTACTAGATATATTTTTTAGACTTTGTCAATAGTGCAGTCATTTAGAAATTTGCATTAAATATTACCATAGAAATTGTTAAGAATTTAATATTTTGGCATGCAATATCTTTTTAAAAACTATGTTTTTTACTCATTCCGTTTTCCTTAGATTTGGACCATGGTATGGATTATTGATAAGTTATGAATTTTTAGCTAAATAATGCATCCAAGTAAAAGCTGTTTAGTAAAATGTATAAAAAGAAAATATGACATCTTAAAAAAAAGATATTATTGTTATTAAAAATAAGAAAAGCAACTTAGTAAAGCATGTAAAAAACAATACTGCACAATAAAAAAAAACGAGAAATATAACATTATTAAATTTTTTTAGCACAACCCAGTACCAGAATCAATTACAGAATTCACATTTCAGAGACGACCAATCTTTCTAGTATTCTAAACTGAACAACACATGTAAACTAAAATATTATTGATAAAGATAATTTCATCATATGCAGAATTGCTGTAATTTCGAGGCAATATTTTTAAAATAAGTTTTACTTTTAAATAAATTATTAATAATAATATATTACTTTTTATATAAATTAGAATATTTAAATAAAAATGATTGAAAAATCTACAAATTTATATATAAATTTTATCAATTATAGTGACGAAAGGGCATCAGCCTGTTGTGCAATGGTCAAGTGTTTATGAAATATATTTAGTGGCTCAAGCAATTGTCGCAATAAAAAATATTCCTCTTATATTTAAACTATAAATATTTACAATCAGAACGTATTTCCTAGAAATAAAGTGATTGGGAATCTAAACATTTACCTATAAGTTTTGTTAATTATCATGACAAAATGACATCAGTCTGTTCAAGTTTAGTGTAATGATAAAAATATATATGTAGTATATTTCAAGCTTATGCCTAGAAATTCGAGGCTTGGGTAATTGTCACAAATAAGTTTAAATATTCTTCGTATATTTAAATAAAAAAGTATTTACACTCAGAAGCTATTTCTAAAGATGAAATGATTCGAACATGTAAACAATTTTATTTACATATAAAGTTTATTAATTATTTTGGTGTCTTTCATGCAGTAACCCTTGTAAAGTTTATGGGATTAATTCAGTGTTTACTTAAGAAGTTAGATATACTTTAGATTTAAATAAGGAAGGCTGATTTTAGTTATTCTTAAAATCTAAGAAAACATACTAAATCATTTTTCTTATAATTAAATTTAGTCTAGACTTGTGCTTAATAAATATTGTTAAATAGCAAACTACATTTAAAGTTACACACTGACATGCAAAGATATACATTTAGTTTAAAGTTGTATTTCATATAATTAAAGCTAAACTATCATTAAGTGATAAATATTACGATTATGAATAAACGATAATTTATTCATTATTTATTTTATTTTTATTAATGTAAATACAATTTAAATTTGTTTATCAATGAATTTGCTTTCGTGTAAGGTTATATTGCTTATTATTATTCGCAAAGATCACATTCCAGATATGAATACGCGTATACACATATATTCTATTTATTATTTAAATACTTCATAATTTATTTACTTAGGTATTCGAACTCAGACTTTCACACGACTCTCAGCTCTCCATGCCATCTCATATTGCTGACCCACCTGAACATACACATGTTGAAAAGATAAATAATCACCAATATACGTATTTCATGCTAAATCAGAAATCATCTGTTGGTCCAGATTACTATCTCCACACATATATACAATCAGTGTTCGAATCCCTTATATATTACATTATATATGTGCAGGTGTGTGTAAGCCTGTACAGTGTATTAATTTACTTAGGTATTATAATTTGTGGAGTTTATAGGAAATGATTTTTATGAGAAATAATATAATTATTTACCCATGGTAATTAATTAAATCATTGTTATAAAATTAACTTGTACACTCAATTTAGATATTTATATATCACATTAGATGTGTTTTAGATAATTACTTTATTTTAGTATGGCTAAATTAAATCCATTTATTGTTAATGTATTAGATATTCAGGCTTTTTTTTTTTTATGTAGATGGATACAATAAAATGCTCGTTGTATAATTGGATTCATATCAAACTTTATTGTGTACTACAGCACCCTAAGTCTCATGTAACTCGATGTATCATCTCAATATTATATATTAAAAATTGTAGAGTTAATTCCGATTAAGAAAATTATATTAATTCCAATTTGTTTTATATATTATAATTTATCTTTCAAAAGAAATTTATTATTATGATAATTTACATTAAAGAGAATCAAAAGGGAAAGAAGTACATTGATGGTAACTTTAGCTAAAGGGGTTAAGTGCCAAAATAGGGACTAAATTAGGTGTGAAACTCGATCTAGGTCAATAGGGGTAGTGATATATAAACACTTTACAAGTTTCACTGTATTATGTATGGACTTGCAACATGAGTAAGGATAATCAAGCATGAGTTGTTGCAGCATTGGTTAGTTCCTTGAAATAGTTGGTTTTAGATGGGGTTGTAATCAATGTGGCTTAGATCAGTAAAACTCAAACTTTCTGCACTCACATATTTGTTATTATCAAGTTTTAGGTAAATAAATTAATGATAATCTAGTTGTGAATTTTAAATTTAGTAAAAGATTAATGTACATTTTCTTTAAATTAAACATAAAATCGTGAATCTAACTTCATTCTTATTTTTCTATGTTTATATTTTTTAGATACACTTAAAAAAAAAGTTGAATTAATAGGACATGTATTTGTTTAATTGAAAAAAAAAAAACTTGAGCTATATTGTCTTTAAATGGAGTTAAGGCTTGCAGTGGGCTAGAAATATGATAATTTCTAGCCTAATAAAAGATTAGTAGTCATTATTAGTTTGTTTATCTGAAGTTGATGGTATCAAAGATATGAGTATAGCAAGTTTGCTACTTGCAAAACAATTTACAGTAATTTGATATTAATAAATACTCAACAAATGATAATGACATGTGTGGAATATTGTAACCTGGGCCAATTGAAGAGTTAATTCATAATGAAAATTATCTTGGGTGGACTTTTTTTTTTTAGATACCTTTCTTCATATGTTTCAAGAAGTGGGTGGAATGGAATTCTTAAGTATATCTAATATACTTTATATGCAGAGAAAGAGAGTGCTAAAATTAAGAAATAATATATGTAACTGCTTAATGAATATTTAAATTTGGCATTCTAATGTAAGAATTAAACAAAATCAATTATTGCCTGAGATAATAGTTTATTGATTACATTACAAAATTGGTGCACAATGTTATGAGCTATTTGCTCAGTTACTTATTCACTTATATAATAATTTATACTTGGCATTCCAAAGTGTGGTTTGATTAGAAACCATTTACCTAAGATTATTATCATTTATATTTTTGATATAACCTGAAACAAAAAGTTCAATCGTAATTATAATTTTATTATTTTAAAACGATATGAATAATGAATCATTTTGGCCCAAATGAACTAAACATTTTGATAATTTAATTTTAGAATATTTATTTTAATTATATAAGGTATATTGTCTGTGAATTTTATAGTATTATTATAGAATGAATATAGGAATTGTAAGCACTTTGCAAAATAGCAGTTGTGGTTAAATATTTTGAATACTTGGACATGTTTTATTTGCAGATCCTCATTTGACTAGATTTTTTGGCGAGCAAATATTGGTAAAAAAAGGTATTATTTAATAAAATAATACTTATTTGTTGTTCATTTGATGCACATGTATATGAATAGTGCTTTTTTAATTTTTATTAAATGTATTATGATGGAGGTTACTAAGTTGAAATAAAGCCTGAAGGCGGTAACCAAAATATCTTAGCTCTATTTCTTAGCAAATTTGATGAGTTGAATTATCAGTTGAAAGAATTAATAAATGCTGATTCAAAAGAATTAAGTAATAGATTTGATAAATGAGATTATCAATTAAATAAATTAAAAGCTGTGTTTGGTAACAAATTTAAAGAATTTTAGTATGAATTTGATGTTAAATTAAGATTTCGGTGGAAAATGTGAATTAAAAACAAACAAAAAAACTAGAGAACAAACTGGATTAGTTGCAAGAAAGATTTATTAATGAAACTGAAGAATATCAAACTAATTATAATAATGTTGAAGATAATTTTAAGAAAACTAAAGCAGATTCAGGCATTAAAGTTGTTTATTACCTTAGATAATAAAATAAAAGAAATAAATGTTGAAGTTAAAGTTGAACTTGAGGAATTTTTAGACGCAGTAGTACTTATATCAAAAATAATATATTGAATAATGATAATAAGGAAAATATTAGAAGTGATAAAAAGTGCATAGACAAGATTAGTAAATTTGATAAATGTCCAATTCAACTGGAAAAGAATAAATTTGAGATACTTATTCAGAATAAATATAGAAATGAGATAGTTGTGAAAAGAGATTAATTTCATTTAATATTCATCCAAAAGGAGAAAAATATTATAGACTTAATAAGAATGATGAAAGTTATAATAAAATGAATATATATATTTTTTATTAAAAGAGAGTTTGAAGTATTATAAAGCTACTAAGATGAAAGAAATTATTGGAATAAAAAACATGATCAGTGGAAAACTTTTAAAAATGAGCTAAATATAGTAAAAAAGTTTAGACTATTATTTTACAAAAGTAATGATGATAAAGATATTAATGCTTATTTAAAATATATTGGGAATAATAATGATAGAAAAATCTTCAGATTAATATCGAAAATCTGCTCAGATTACTCTTTAAGTACATACATATCCATACATAAATTTAAAAATTATGCTCCAGTTTTGTCTATAGGTATTTGTAAGCAGAAGTGATACAAATACCCTAAGCACAATTAACAATAAGAAAAATGGATGTTTTCTTTTATTATTACCATTAATCATTTTCTCTCCCATTACATTTGTTTGAATTTTCTGAGAATAATGCAAGTAAAAAGTCAATGGATTTAGCGAAACCTTTCAACTTTTAAACTGGACAAGCAGATCAAAACATTCTGGGAAAAATTGTTGGTAGATCATGAACAATATTGAATGTGATTGCAAACTTATGGCATAAAACGCAGAGCTGAGATTGAGTCATATATGATATTTTTGTAATTAACTCATACTAATTTTTTATTGAGAGTGAAGATGGATATGTGTAAAGTGAATATATATATATATTTTGAATTCTGCACAGTTTTTATATTAATACACAAATTTTTACACTGCATAATAGATTTTTGATTGACCCCAAAGGCACATACATATTGCTTCTTTAACTTAAAAATGTATAAATATAGAATGCTTCTTTAAATTAATAAAAGACCAGAGCCATATGACTGATGTAAGGAAATCTCAAACTTAAGATTTGAAAGTTTTTTTTTTTTTTTGATGCCTGGAAGAAAGAGATAGACAAAAAGAGTGCTGTGCGTGTAAGTTTAAGTTTGTCCTTTGTGTGATGTCAAAAATTAGTAAATGTCAATTATGATTAAACTTTATTAGTTAATTTTCCCTTATTCTTGATTTTTCTTTGTATGTCTAATTTAAATTATTGTACTCTTGTTCATCATTCCAGTTATTGATCTTAGGAGATGTAAAAATATTATTAGCCAGCTAAAGTGGTTTTTGCTGTAATATCTTTACTACTAGAATTACAAATCTTGCACAAATCTAGAGCCATGAATATTATAATTCATTGTAAATTTGATCTTGGAGAAGATTTAGTATTGGTAATCACTCCTAAATATCCATGAATTTACATAATTTATGTATAAAATTCTTTTTGATAATGAACAATATTTTTTCTTCTTGAATGTTTCTGTACAAAAAGCTATTGAAGAGGTCTTTGCCCTGCAAAGATATTTTAAGATTACTTAGTCTATATTTGTTATAAACAAATCTGATGTAGTCCAGACTGATTATACTATAACAATATATATATATAGAAAAAAGTTTAATAAAAACTCATGTGATCTGACTAATAGATATACAAACTTCCATTTACATGTATATGCATATCACTTGAGAAATAAAAATGTAAACTATCTAAAGGTTAAAAGAAAAATTAATTAATGTACAATATTAATATTATTAAATATTTAATTTATGATATGTAAAAGAACAATATATTATATTGTAAAGGAAGAAGAAAAATGTTTTTGATGTACGAGAGAATTTTGAATTGTGTAGTTTAGAAAAAAAATGTAAGCATTTCAACCTTATTTAATCAGCCTTTCAAATGGAAGTTTTCATTTAACAATTAGTCCATTATTATAGAAAATTGGTTGATGGATTTGAATCTAGTATTAAAATTTTAGAATTGAATAATATTTTAGAAGTTATAATTAAAAAATTAAAAGTCAGCAGTGAAATTTCGTCCTATGTTAGTGCAATGTAGATTAAGAGGGAGAGAAAGAGACAAGCTATTTTTTTATTTTGTTTATAAAAAAACACATGATGTACTAAAATTTCTATCCACAACATGTTTTGGAGAGAGTAAAAGAGTGTTTTTCTAAAAATATATTGTTGTAATGATGAAAAGGTTATATATTCCCTATGTTATTTGAACAGCATCGATTGGGCATAAATAGATCAGAAACAAGCAACTAGGCATTATTATTACTATCATTTTAATTCTAGGAGCCCAGCAGTTCATTCCATATTGATTTGCCATTAGAGTGCAATCTACTATTGAAGCTGTGCTGCTGCGATCCATGAGAAAAAGAGAAATAACTGCTGATTAAAGCTCTTGTTCCACTGTAAGCCAAATTTTATTGTTTTTTTAAAGTATTTTTCAATACTCCAGTTACAACAGTCAGTATGATGAATTTATTTAGAAAAAATACATATATCATGTGTGAGTAGATAACCAAAAACCACACCAGTTAAACATGTCTGAAATGCAGTCGGATCCAGAAATTAATTCTGAAGTTTGAAAAACCAGCTTGTGCAAAACCTCTACAATGCTGTGAAGGAAGGAATGGACAATGCTGTACAAATTACTGAAGATCTATAGATACTATACCTCATAAAATATCACCAGTGCTGTTGTATTTACTCTTTCTAACATCACCAGTATTCAATGAGAACTTCATCCATAGGAAAAAATGAAGGAAGATAACAGTCAAATATTAAAAGAGTGGTATCTAAAAAAACCATGTTTAGTAACTGATGTTCAATATTTAATGTGATAAGTCAATATTATAAGGCTTTAAACTTGAACCTTAGCTTAAACTTAAAATATTTTTTGTTACTATAATATGTTCATGTATGTATTGATAGTTGTGAGTATATACACAACTGCTTTATTTATTCATTATTAATAAATTGTTAATTTTTTAAAAATTAATCTATTTTAGCTTGTAACTCAATTCAAATATATTCTTTTTATATCCCTATAGCTAGTTAATATCCACGGCTTTGAGAAATCAAGCAATCTGCTGGGGGGGGGGGGCATGCTGGGATGGGAGTAATAATTAATTATGATATTTTAAAAAAAAAAAAAAAACTTTTCCAAAAATAAACTTTCTTTTTAGGAGGTTTGGCAACTTTGAGTTTCTTTATTGAAAGTGAAAAACATAAAATACTTTTGGAAGTACTTATATTTTTAGATTATAAATCATCATCATCACATTGGTTAATATTTTTAAATATTTGAATTAAAATTTTTGTTTAAATTTTATTAACCATTCAACTTAATATTTATTTGAACCAAAATTTAGATACTATGGTATATGTCTTGAATATAGATTATATTTATATATCTTTGGTGGTATATATTCCACATTCAACTCATCTTCCTCTATCTGTTTTCAAAAATTTTACTAGTACAACATAGATATCAATATAATCAAAAAATTAAATCAATTATTGTTATTCTATCATTCTTTCTTCATATTTTTTCTGGAGTCACTTAGATTATTACAATGCCCAGTCACCATGAATTTCACTCAATCATTTTGCATCATTTGTGGCTTGGGGTTGGGTGTTTGCCAGCTATTCTATAATTATATACATAAATACATATAAGGCTTTAACCTTAATACTATCACCTTGAGTGCGTAATTTTACCACAAGAGGAATGTCTACAAATCTTAATACAAGATTACAACTTTATAAAAATAAGAGCGGTCTCTTATCTTCAACCTACTTTCTAATAATATAGATAAATCTAAAGCATTCTAATTTGAGAGTGTGAAGCTAGTAAGTTCTTCACAAATTAAGTCCACTATCTCATTTAAAAATCAACATTCGTGAAATCTTTCGATTCACAGTGAATTAATATTTGGATCTTATAATTAGAAATATTTTGAATCAATTTAAAGTTGTAAATATTAATTCTTATTAAGCACACAGACAGCACATAAATACATATAAGGCTTATCTAATTATAAGATCCAAATATTAATTTGCTGTGAATTGAAAGATTTTGCAAATGTTGATTTCTAAACAAGGTAGTGGACTTAATTAGTGAAGAACTTACTAGCTTCACACTCCCAAATCAAAATGTTTTAGATTTGCCTATATAATTAGAAAGTAGGTTGAAGATAAGAGGCAGCTCTTATCTTTATAAAGTCATAATCTTGTGTTAAGATTTGTAGAGGTCCCTCTCATAATAGAATTAAGCACTCAAAGTACATAAT
Source organism: Epiperipatus broadwayi (assembly GCA_028023455.1). Classification (NCBI taxonomy): domain Eukaryota; kingdom Metazoa; phylum Onychophora; class Udeonychophora; order Euonychophora; family Peripatidae; genus Epiperipatus; species Epiperipatus broadwayi. The sequence continues at coordinate 2,651,355 of JAQFVV010006244.1, read as the reverse complement.
ATTAAAGTTAAAGCCTTATATGTATTTAGGTTAATAAACATCACATGACCACCACTTCTTATGCTTGTGTATACCTGTTTTAAAACAGGCAAAACTCACTATACGTATTGCCGCACATAGCAAGCTAGAGTAATCAATGGATGCCAGAAGACTTGTGCATAAAATCCCCATCTAGTGCCTACTCATGCAATATCCCCAGACTAGTTTCTGGCTTGCAGCCTTTGTCAGTGAGAAGCCTTGGATCTGAGAGCACTGCGCCAAGATCCTAGGATCTAAGGCAACCCTCCAGAAGCCACTTTTTATCTCCGCATAACTACAAAACTATGAGTCTTAAACTGAAAACAACTTAATGTTTTCAATCCAAGCCCATTAGCTTATATAGTCATATGGGTCTGAACTCAGTTCAGTACCCATAAATTTTAGTGTCTTTGGCTCTTTAATAACCATAGCCACCACTACCATATTAGGCAGGTTTGGTTTTAAGCCAATAAACATCACATGACTACCACATGTGATGTTTATTGGCTTAAAGCCAATCCTGCCTAATAGGATAGTGGTGACTATGGTTATTAAAAAATCAAAGACACCAAAATGTATGGTTACTGAACTAAGTTCAGGCCCATATGACTATATAAGCTAATGGGCTTGGATTGAAAACATTAAGTTGTTTTCAGTTTAAGACTCATAGTTTTGTAGTTAAGTGGAGATAAAAGGTTGCTGCTGGAGGGTTGCATTAGATCCTAAGATCTAGGTGCAGTGCTCTTAGATTCAAGGCTCCTCACTGACAAAGGTTACAAGCCAGAAACTAGTCTTGGGATATTGGATGAGTAGGCACTAGATGGGGATTTTATGCACAAGCCTTCTGGCATCTATTAATTACTCTAGCTTGCTCTGTGTGGCAATACATATGTATTTATGTGCTGACCATGCACTTAATAAGAATTAATATTTATAATTATGTACATAGAAATTCTCACTCCAATTTTTTCTTTGTTTCTAACTTTTTATTCTTTATCACTTTCTTTGTCTGAAGTTATAATGTTTGCAGTGTTCCTAATAATGATGATGTTCATGATTATTTATTATGAATAAATAGTGCAAAGTTCTCATTAGAAGTAGTTTGTCTTTTCTTTTATATATAAATTCTGGTAGTGATTTTGTAACAATTATTTATTATTTAAATATTATATCTGATAATTTTAACCATATAACAACATACAGATGCAACAATCACATTTTGCTCAAGATTCAGTATCAAATGTGTATTATTTTAAATTAAGAAGTTTTTGTAACCCATAAACTTATGTATTGATTTAAAATATGCTAATTGTAAAACTCCTAAGCCTCTACATAACTATGTGGCACATATGTAAAGACAAAAGGTAATTAAATAACTTAAGAACCCTTCTGTCCTCAAAGAAGATCGGTGATAGAAAAAAATATTCATGTGATTTTCTAATTTCTGTATTGGAAAGGATTTAAGATTTTTTTTTTTTTTTTTCATTTGTTATATATCTAGAAAAGTTGTAAAACACCCATTTATTAATAGTAACTAAAAGACGAGTTTAAATAAAAAATCTGGAACTTGATTATAATCTGAAAAAATATCCAGGGTTTTTTTTTTTCAAGATTGGATTTAAACTTCAAATCATGGGCGTAGTACTCAAACATATATTTCCTTTTATAAATGTACTTAATATAGAATGTATACATTTAAATTGACAATCATATAAAAAAATTGCGATTATATTTTATTTATTACAAAGATATAAATAACACCCATTATTTATTTAAGTAAAATCGAAGTGAGACACTAAGAGTTAAACGTCTCACTTTGATGGAACCTAAGACAGAAAGGGTTAAACATCCATTTGAAACATATTTACATGAATAAAATATAAAGGTAATTTTCTCCAGTCATGATTATAGAATAAATTATAATTAATCTGGAATCAAACTGCGATAAAAATAAATTATTAAATAAAAAATAAAAATTAATATTTAATAATTTCTTACAATAGTTTGCTTGACATTTAACGGTGAAATATTAAAGTTTAATATAAGAAAAACAACCTTTATAAAATTACGAGCAAGTTATTATATTGAATTGTGGTTGAAATGTTTACTTTTAGTTGACTATCATTTAGTATTATTTTACTTTTTAAATTAATATTTTTGTTTAAAAAGAAATGATGCTTGTATAAAGTATAATTATTTGTAAGATGGGAATAATAATGAGAACACTTGAAATAGTTTTGAAATATTGAAATGGGTCACCATTTGTTATGAAGAAGTGATTACATATTATGAATATCAGATTTATATATTATTTAAATAATGAATAGAGAAATATTAAATTATTGGGCATGGCATAGGCCTCACATTTTGTAAGAAATATCAGTGGAAAGCACCAATCTATATACATTGTTTAAGAATGATCTACTGATGCAAATCAATATTCACATCAGATAATGAGAAAATCTATAAGAGCTGCTTAACATCATTCTCATATTTCTCAAAGCATTATTTTACTCCATCAGAAGTGATGATATCCCCCAAATTTTAAATTATCTGAAGTTGCATGAGTTCATGCACAGCAAAGTGTAGATTAAAATGTCTCTTCCAAATCATGACAGTTCCATTACCATATTTCATAGCTAATATACTTCTTATAACTAGGCCTAAAATAAAAAAATAGAATAATTATATATATTATTCATTGAGTGATATGTTTTCAGTAATCCCATGGTCAGTTAATAAATTTATGACATTTTCACCTTTTTGTCATATCATACACATTAGAATTTAAATCCATAAATATTCTGCTTATGAATCTCATGTTGTATTTTTTTACTTGTCATGGAAATTTTGAGATATGAGTTGACTTCTACAGTGATTTGACTTTGGTTTTGTGTTTTTTTAGACATAATCTTTCATAATGTCTGGAACTGCTTCTTAGGAAACATTTATTTCAAATCACAGTTAGTTAGTCCAGAAGATATTGGTCACTATTTGTAGAGAATGCATTCATCTCAGTGCTCAAATTTAAAATAGTTGAGAAATATTAGAAACGGATGCTTCATCCAGTAAAGCATTAAACTGACATCTTATCTATAAAAAAAAAGTTGCATCTATTTTATTTGTATTTCCATTTTTGTGCAATATTATATGGAAATGATAATGCTAGTATGACTAACATTCCTTATATATATTGAGATGGTTATGTATATCATGTCATACAATAACATAGTAGTGTGTGTACACATAATTATATATAAAGTTGAAAGGAATAGTAGAAATAAACATAAACAATTTTTTTTGTAAATATTTTCTATATTATACTGGAATAAATAATTTTGAATTTTAAAAAAAATATTATAAATTAAACATTTAAAAAGGTTTAATTAATATTTTTTAATTCTGATTTTAAAATTAAAATTACCATGTTTTTATGTTACAATAGATATACTGGTAATTATAGAATTTCACTATCTATTTTGATTAACAAATTTCTTTTAAATTAAAGCTTGTATAAAATATTGTGATAAAAATTGTTTTTGAAATGATTAAGGTAAATTGAAAAGAGTCATTAACTTTTTTCAATCAAGATAAAGAAAACTTGCTTTTAATTATTGTTTTTTTTTCCATTCTGACTATAAAAAGATTTCAAAAAGATTAAATGAGTTTTGAAGTTTTTAAAATTATACAGAGTTACTATCAAGATATAACTGAAGGCAAGACAATGCAAGTCAGCCACTTTTAGCTCACAATGGTAGTATGGATTCACATGGAAGAGAAAGGCTTAATTTTCTATGTTCTCTATTGCTATTTTGTGTGCTAGATGGTATGCCCAAAGTCTGTCAAATTCTAGAATAAATGAAACTCATTGTATGCCAACAATTATTGGGTTATACATTTCCTGAAGATAACAATAAGCCAGTCTATTTTAAAAGACCAACTTACCAAGAGAAACCATTAGCTTGTGAAAGAATTATTTTATATATATACTGCTTATCTGCATGCAAAGAAGCACAGATAAAGGTAGTGTTGGATATATATGTAAATGACAACTGGTGAGTAGATACTGTTATATATATTGAGAGCAATCTTATTTTAAATAATTTATTGAAAATGACAGTTGTAATTTTTAAATTACAAATTTTTAAAAAAATGATTAACATTATTCAACTAAAAGGAAGATGCATTTCCAGTTTTATTTATTAAAAGTGAAACTCAGACACTTTTTAGTGACAATGACAACTGTTAAAATTTCTAATTTAAAAGTAAAACAAGTAAATTTTTTCTTGAATTATAAGTCTAAAAAAAACCCAAAGAATTAATTCATAGATGATTTTATTTAAAAAAAAACTCCAAAAAATATTTCTAGATTAGGAAATAAAAGAATTTTCTGGATATTTTTAAATATGTTTATAATTAATTAGAAGTTTGCTATTAACTGAAAGGAAACCCTTTGATTTCTCTTGGAGGCCTTAAAGGACTGAGCAGGGAAAATTCCTAATGTCCATTCCATATGTTCTTGTCATTGTAGCTGTTATTACTATATGATTATTCATATAGTATATGTACATGGATGGGCTGCTCACCAACATACATTGGCCAGTGTGGTGAGTTTATTGGCTTCTTACCTCTGAGTTTAGGATGAAGAAACACCATGATCTTTTTTCTCAGTTGCCTAATAAGGTGGAATGAATGTATGTGTAAATGAAGCATTGGATTATCAAGATATAGATCCAGGATATTGTCATATTTTAAACAATATTTATAAAAATGCAACAGCAACAATTAGATTACATCATGCTACTGGGAAAATCAACATTGAGAAGGGTGTAAGACAGGGTGACTCTATATCTCCAAAACTTTTTACAGCAGTGCTGCAATAAGTATTTTATGGATTAAAAATGGGAAGCTAATGGCGTGAAAGTAAATGAAGATTATTTAAGTCATTTAGATTTTGCAGATGATGTAGTTGCTTTTGCAAATAATGCTTTAGAGTTGCAGGAAATGTTGCAGGAGTTATCAGATGAAAGTAGGACTAAAGATAAATGTTAAAAAGACTAAAGTAATGTTTAATGGGTTTTCTCAAAGTATAAAAATTAAGATTGATTATGATGAGTTAGAAGAAATTAACAGTTATAAATACCTTAGTCAGATTATTAATATAGATGTAAAAATAATGGATGAAATTAACCATAGAATTAAACTTAGTTGGAGTGCTTTTGGTAGAAATAACTTGATACTAAAAGGAAATATGCCTATGTTTTTGAAAAGGAAAGTTTTTAATAAATGTGTTTTACCAGTTCTTATTTATGGATCTGACACTTGGACACTTAATAGAAGAGCAATACAAAGAAGTATGGAGAGATGCATGTTGGGAGTAACAAGAAGAGATCGAAAATGCAATATATGGGTAAGAGAACAAACAGTTGTTACTGACCTTATTAAAAAAATTAAAAGATTAAAGTGGAATTGGGCAGGACATATTGCTAGAAGAGATGATAATAGATGGACAACTGAAATCTTAAACAGGATTCCAAGAGATTGTAAAAGACCCAGAAAGAGACCACATGTGAGATGGATGGATGAAATAAAAAAGTGTGCAGGGGTGATGTGGAGGAAAAAAACTAAAGATCAGAAAAGATGGATTGAACTTGGAGAGACCTTCATCCTGCAGTAGATTGATAATGGTTGATGATGATGATGAGCTTGAAAAAAAACCTTTATGAAGGACTGTCAAAAAAGTAATATATATGTATTGTAAAGAAAACTTTTACTTACCATAAAAAAGAGGCTAATTAATAGTTTTAATTTGGATTATCTATATATTTTATAGTCTCATGTAAGCATTTTATGATTTTTGACATTGAATTGTCTCGTGAAAATATTATATGGTTAATATGTTTATTAACTAATGAAATATCATTAGAATGTAAATGCCTGTGTCTGCGCAATTAGCTTAACAGGCTGTCATTCTATCGTAAATCAATAATTATTTATTATTAAAAATGAATAGAATATTTTATTCAGCACATCTGTGCTTATTTATAAAGATATGTGTCATAATTGAAATGAATTCCTTGTTTTTACTTCTGTGTCATGTAAACATTAAAAAATCTTGGTAAATTGTTAAATTAATTATTATATCTTATAAAAATGAATTTCATTTATAAGTTTATGACAATTCAAATATGTTCATAAATTATTATATGCACATCTGTGTGCTTATATTTAGGTGTGTTTATGTACACCTGAGATATTTGTAAATCAGAATGTGATAGCTTATTTTTTTTTTTTGTATTAATCAAAATCAGAATGGCAAATTTATATTTATGGCATAATCAGCATAGCTTAATTTCATTTTATTGTTTCTAATTAATAAATATATATTTCATTGTTTAAATTATTCCAGTAAATTTATTTAATCCTAAAACATTATAAATTATTATATGTTGAATTATATCTCTTGCTCAACAATAGTTATATAACTTTTGTTCATGAAGCTGGATTCATGCAAAAGTCATTATATAAAAGTGATTTATGCTTATTTTTATGGGCATCCAGATGATGATGATCCTGGTTGGAACAAAAAGAATATCCTTTAAAGCTCATGTACTACAGTTCATTTTCTTTATTACTTCTTTAGAAATTTAGTTTATAATTGGCCAGTATATCAATGATAATAAATGGCCACAGCATTAATGATGATCAGCATGTTTTAGTATCCCAGTATTTTTTAATTATTATATTCTTATAGATTAGCAATTAAGTTTGTGCATTCAAATTCTTGTTTAATCTGTCTGAAGCTGGCAAGGGCTAAATAATTAGCTTAGTCTATAATAGAACCATTTCTAATCCAGTCACAAGATTGACTATTGATTTATTTTTATTGTTGATCATTTATGATGATGAATGATTATTGCTTTTGTATAATTCTGGTGAACTTATAGTTAACATAGTTAGCTTTTTTCTTGCTGATCTCTCATGCTCCCTATATTCATTTATATTTAATTTTATATTTAAATGTTGTATTGACTTAGTGATGATGATGATGATTCTACATTACCCCAGGTTCACCCAAGACACTGTACCATTATAACATATCATGATCTTCACCTTTGCTTGAAGCTAAATATCAGATCATGTTTTATCCCAAAATATCTAAAAACAACAAAAAAAATTTTTTTAATAATTTAATTTTGTAATAAATAGATTTTATTGTTGCTTTATTAAGTTATAATTCTGCTTATAAAAAATTAATGTACCAATATTTTTTTAATCCATGTGACTGTAAAATAAATTTAATAGTTGAATTATATTTTAGAATTATACATAGTTGTCTAACATACCAAAGTATTCAAATCTTAAATAGTTGATAGCTTAAAATAGTGAGTGATGCATTTTATCAGTTAATAGTATTTATTTAATCGTACTTTAATCATTAAATTTTTTTAGAAAGCTAATATTAATTTTAAGCTTGAAAAGCATATTCAAACCCTATATTTAGGTTTGCTAATAATCAAATTAAATTCATAATGTATTAATTTAATCTTAATTTTAGTGCAGAATATTATAATTAAATATTTTAGAGTTATTCATTCATTAAAAATTATAATATGGCTAATAACAATAAAAATATGATTTAAAGTAATAAATAAATGAATATCTGAATGAATAAATAAATGTAGTGTTTAACTTTAAAATTTGTTAAAATGTTTATTAAATGTTTAATTTTAAAAGATAACTTAAAAATATATTCTGAGCAACTTTTATAGGTTAAAATTAATGGTAAATTAAACATGTTAAACATTATGGGTAATATCTTTATCTTAAAATAATGTAAATTTTAATTATGTAACTGTGTTTAAATTTGTAAATAATTATTGTAACAAGAAATATTTCATTTTATTGTCTAGACAGGAATTAATTTATTTTAAAAGCTAAATATTAATTAAATTTTTTGTTAGCAATCTTCCTTGGTTTCAGTAGAATGTGGATTCGAACCAATAAAGTAAGGGGACATAGATTTTAATGTTAATAATCAGTGTTTTAATGTGGTCACCTTACCCAAGCTATAAATATGTGAAATTAACACCTGCAAACACACTCTAAATACTTTTAATTACACTCTATTCACTCTTGTAATCAATTTTATTCATTGCATTTTAACATTTAAAATTTGTGCAATTGGAAACTTTAAGAAATATTATTATTGTCACCATGGCTATGTACAGGCTGCTATTAATTTCAAGACATATTTCAGTCTGTTTTGTATTTGCATTTGCTGCAAAATATTTGAAATTATTAGCAATAATAATATTTATAAAAGTATTGAATAATTTATATTTTTTCTAAAATACTCACTTCATAGAAATTATCTGAAATTAATTTACCTCATGTAAAAAACTTTGAATTTCATTTAATAAAGACTTACCTTATTATGATGAATATATTATCTGTCATCTATAAAATCATTCTTATATCTACAAAAAGAAAATACTTGACTTCATTAGTAATGTATTGTTTAAATAGACTGTTATATGTGCTATTAATATAAAAAAAGTGTTCATTGCTCTATAACAGTATGAAAGGAGTTTCATTTATTATGACTATTTCCACCCTAGAGGAAATAAATCATTTCCTTGGATCTGGGGAAGAGAAAAAACAATGGACATATTTTTAAAATGTTTTAACAAATATTGTGAAACATGAAAATAAATTACATTATAAATGGAAATATAAAATAATTTTGAAAATGATATTACATTTGAATTGAATTTAAATGAACTTTTCCTGCATTAAATTAAAAAGCTCCCATACTCTCTCTTAGTGTTGCTATAGAAACCATCACTATAGTTTTAAAATGTGATATTTGAAAAGTATTTCTCCTGCTGAATACTCTTATATTACTGCTAATTAATAAAATGCTCTTAAAGGATTAAGTATTAGATACCTAATTTGAAGTATGAAAAAACATTTTATTGCAACTTAATACATAAACTTATTCAATGAATGGCCATATATTATAGTTTTCTTGCACAATTTATTTTGAATCATATTTAAAGATAACTATGAAGCACTTTTATATTTTAATTACATTACATTTGTGTGTTGAATATCCTTGTTCTTTACAATGCTTTATTACCTAATAGACTGTCCTATTAATGGTGGAAGAACAGAAGAAACAGGACTTTATTTATTTTAAATGGTAAAAAGGTTATTTATGTTTATAATTTTGCATACATTTTTATTTCAGATGCATATTATTTTACCTATTTTATATGCTACTTTTAAAAATAATTTTGGGATTAAAGTTCTCAGAATATGATATTTGTATATTTTAAAAGAGTATGTTTCCTTTTTCATATGAATTATTTATTTATAGAAAGTATATTATGCTGAATGCAGTATAAATAGATATCTTTCTATTATTTTATCTTATTGCTTGTTTATTGCCTAATTTTAACTAAGCTATGTTTAGAATTAATTATTTATCATCTTTCACATCCATTAGTTATAGTATTTTTGCTTAGAGACCACCACTTTAGTCTCTCACTCTTTATTTAGGAGTGCTTATTTTGCCAGTATTGTTAGAGATTGTAGCTAAGCTTTCTCACCAGTTTATTGAGATATTTTGTATTTTATTGTATCCAAATCACATGATGCTTTATTAAGGTAACCTATTTAGTATTTTTATCCCTGATGTACATTCTCATCATTTCTTGGCTAGTGACAAAGTCCTAGATGATTTTATTATTACCTTCAAAGGTAGGTACACTTATTTATGAGCTCTACCATCATATGTTTACTTTGCATTTCTCATGTATCTCAATAAGAATATACTTTGTTGTTGGTAATGTATTTTTTAAAATATGTGTAATATTTTACCATGGCTTTATTCTAGCAGTTAAGTTATTTTTATCAAGGTAATCAGGAATGCCTCCCTTATCTCTTATAGCTTTCTTGATTTGTGAATTATATATTGTTGATGTGCAGATCTTGTATTTAAGCATTAAGTTAGGACATAAATATGATAATTAACCTCAAAATTTTTTAATTGTATCTTAAGCATAGACAATATATATTTCTATTATTACTCCATTGCTGGATTAGTAAGTTTGTGTTCTTAAGTAATGTTAAATATTCATAAAAGGGACATTATTTATGAAAAGGACACTATCATTATGTGAATGCTTTAATATGTGAGATCTTTTGAGAATTTAAAGTAATAGAAAGTTTATTTTGATCTCCTAGATAATTTTGACCTAGTCAAATTTATTTATTTTTTATAATCCATTTTTAATTTTAATCTGATATATTTTTGAAAGAAAGTAATGTTTGTAAAAGCCCTGGGCTTTGTGGACTTAAAGGATATGTTATATTTGTGACTTGTTATTGTTTTTTCTGTGAAATAAATATTTTTTATTATTAAGAAATTTTTTATAGCCATTTTTCCACATCATTTACTCATTAACCAGAAATCTAAATAATGATAAAAGCATTATAAATTAGCTTAAGAATTTGTTGTAAGAATACATGAACATTAAAATGAGTCATTTTATTAAATTATATTTAAGTATTAGAATTACATCTAAATTATAATGGCATATTATTATTTGAGATCATTTTAGCCAATTTGATTTGCTTATGGAAAGTTCACTGTGCTTATTTTAAAATTGTTTTCCATAAATATTAAACCATATTTGTTATTCCATAATAATTTTAGATTATGAAAGGACTTAGTTCAAATCTAAAATATATTTAAATAATTTATTCTATGGTATTTAGAATGACTATAAAATTCCTTACCCATCCTTAATATCTGAATTCCATCTTAGGAGTTTATTATTTATCTTATTCTAAATTAAAAGATCATGTTGTGTTTTATTTTAAATTAATAATATTATTATAATTGTTATAAGACATTAACTTAAGGGTAAGTTATGTCTTACTTATTTGCTAGGATTTTATTCTATGTTGAATAGATCTTAAGAATTAGAGAATTTATTTTATGATTAAAATCAATCATATTACCCTGAGATACCCTGATTTATTTCATAAACCATCTTATTTAAAGATTATTTTGTTAGAGAAGCGATTTTCAAAGATGATAATCTTTGGAGGCAAATATTTAAAGAACACTTTCAAATTTTATAAAATTATAATGTTTTATCAGATTATAGCGATGAGATACTTAAGAGATGGATAAGAATGATGGTAGTGGATGTTTGTCAGAGGATTTTAAATGTAACCTCCATGGCATATACAATATTAAGAGTCTTTTATTTATACTAGAGTGAGTTGAGAGTTCTTCTCCATGAGTTGTTTAAATATTGCTTTGTATCTTAATGATATTTTATTGTAATTGTTTACCCCTGCGTCACTTTTTATTGTGGCATATAGCATTTTCCCTAAATCCACTAAGGTTGGATTATGAGATTATTTAACTTATACATTATCATTGTTTATCTTTTTTTCATGATTACTTAATTCAATGATTAGTAGCATCATCATGTTTTGTTTTCTTCTTTTGATTAAAATTTGTCTTGTTCAATGTGATGACCGTCAATCAGCTGGAAGTACCAATTGATTGTCCTGGATAAGTGTTGGGGCTATTTTATCACTTTGTTTTCTCATCATTCTTTTAGATTACTATATATATATATTATAACAGGATGATCCTTTTCAGGACTCGAGGAAATCACATCTAACTATAGTCGGACTTTGAGTCTTCTTATAGAATGCCATGGATGATGTGATTTAAAATACAATCCAATTCACTCCTCTATTAATAACCTCGTTACTCTCGGAATTCGAGCTCAGAGTAGAAATTGCAATTGACTCTCTTCAGGCATTTCCACAAGTATCCCATAGTAATGGTAAATTTAGTATAAGCTATATATAACTTCTTTATAAATATTAAATCATTAAGTTGATTTAACATATATATGCGTGAGTATGTATATTTATAATTATTGGTTTTATAAAACGACTAAATAAAATAAACAAAGGAGACCTGTTTAATTTTAAAATCAAGTTTAACACATTTTAATCCGTAATAAAAACAAAAATATTATCACATAAAAATATTAAAATTTAGAATTATAATCTGTGCTTATATATATACACTAATAAATTATTTAATATTCAAAAAAAAAATGTAATCATTTACATATATATATAATTTAAAATCATGTGTATAATAAATAATACCCATGATACATTATAAATCTACCTATTGTGTCATTAAAATGATTCAGTGTGTGTTGTATGTCTATGTACAATAACATCCATTCACACTAGATTAATAATAGAATGTATCCTGATATTAGTTATGTATGTTTAAAAAGAAATTATGTTAATTGTCAGGTAAGATTCAATTTGGAATATAATAAAACTTACTTCCAAATTGAAATAATTTAAAAACGTTTACCTTAGTCAGCTGTCATTTCCATCAGAGTATATATCAAAATATCAACATCTAAATTTTATTAAATAAATAAAAAAAATAAAATGTTCATCTTATCAGTTCTCCACTTTAATATGCGAAGTAGTTTTTCCAAGCAAATATAATTATCCACAAAGGAAATAAAGTTTAAGGGTTATTAAAATACACAATGAAGTAATCCAAGACGAGAAAGAATAACGGTTTTATATTCCTCCTTAGACGAAATAAAATGACGATGAATGTTGAAACATAAAGTTCATTGATCATCCTTCAAAGAGGCAATCCAGATATTCATTCTTTAAATATTTGCGTAGTAAAATATTTAACATCTTCTTCAATATAATACTCCATTATTAAGGCAGCTTTTTAAATGAGAATTACCACGATTATATTTTAGGCATTGATTAAGTAGGAATAAATTTACATGTTTGGGTTTAAAACATCATCAGAAATCCCTGGCATAAATTATCTAGCCAAAGGACATCTTTATAAATTTTTGTCTTCTTAAATATATATTTTGAAAGCTCATTTCGAAGACGTTGATAACTTTTATAACCTTGTTAATTTCACTGATTATTTTTCTATAGTTCTTTATAATATTAAAAGGCAGTAAATTAATTACTTGAAGCAGGTTTTAAAATATTGAATCTTTTTTTTCTTCTTAAATGTGTTCTAAATTCGAACACATTTAAATTTACAAATGTAGTTCTTGCCTTGATAACTAAATAGAAGATTATCGTTATAACAATATTAGTTCATTTTTATACTGGATTAATTTCTGTAAGCATATCACATAATCATGCTCACACTCTATTGTTTAAAATATACAATTTGTAATGAACCCCAAACATTTATTTCCTTTGTTTCAACTGATAAAAATGCAATGTTGACTTAAGGCTTTGTCAAATGTCAAGTTTTGGTTAATAAAAAAATACTATTAGTTGGAAACATTTATTTATGTGTGTGTATAAACAAATTAGAATTATTCATTTTTAGAATTATTCTTTTAATACTAACTAGTTTATATATATAGCTGATACATGAAAAGCTTAAGATAGGTGTAAGTTATTTATATCTGTTGATTCGATATAGGCACAGTTAAATTCACAAAGAAACACAAATTGTTTTAGGTGAGGCTCATATGGTACTCTCACATTATATATATATATATTCCTAAATATAATAGTAGAAACTTTGATAATTTTTTAGTTGCAACTATTACTCTTGCTAAATTTTGATGAATACTAAACACTAAAAAAGCCAATTTGAATTTTCAATTTAGCATATTATTGAGGCATGAAAGTTGCTTAAGAAGTTAATTATAGACACAATTATGTTACCTAAGTTCACTAAAAAAAAAAGAATTCCAATCATTTATCTGAGACTGATTCTATTGCTAGCGATTTAACTAAAAATAACATGGCTTTCTTGACTTAATGAAATTATAAAATATGAAACTTCATAAAAAATATAGGGATTTATAAATAGAAGTTCAATGACTGATATGAAGATTTAATATTTATTAGTATATTAAAACTACAAAAATAAGTCATTTGCTGATCCTGATCACTTCTTATGTATTGTAATGGAATAAGTATATGCCATTACATTTCTTTCAAATAAAAGTGAAACAAATATAAAATCACCATCGAGTAGAAATATATATATATATAAAGAGAATTTAATAATTTTATTTAAATTAATATATATATAATGCACAGATGGAAAACTAATTATATAATTCTTTAAAGTTTAAAATCTAAAAACAAGTTGTTAATTAGCTATTTTAATCTTAGAATGGAAATGATTTTCTATATTAGTGTAATTGCAAACAGGTCCTTGGGCATAAAGTAAGATAGAAGATAAATTAAAAATACTAGAGATAAGCATTCCTGCTCTAAAGAAAGATAACCAATAATGATGGAAATAAAGACACAGTCCACAGAGAAAAGTCAAGCCAAGTAAGATTGATCCTGGAATTTGCTGATAAGAGTTCAAAAAGATATAAAAAAAAACTTTGAAGTTGAGAGGGAGATTTTGGATTGTTCTTGCTGATTGTGTTTTATTAAATATATTTATAAGTGTATTGTGGATCTTCAAAATGTAGGGTCAGCAATAATTTACATTTCCCATGTTTGCAATAGCTGAAGCGGTCTCCAGAGTATGATGGTCACCAAGAAACTGACCAGCAATGGACTTTCTCTCCACATAGAACAATATAAAATGGAAAGAAATTTTGAATTCTACCTTGCATCAAGGACTGTAAACATGGACTTTATCTACAGCATTGGAAGGTATAAACTTTTCTTTTAAATGAAGTATGAACATTAATTAGATAATGCAAACTTTTCAAGTGTCACTTAACTTTTAAAAAAAATCTATCACTTGTCAGACTAAAATTTAAATTGTTATATTTTCTCTTAATATGTTTAATATCATTTCCATTCTCGTAATTTCTTTTAAATTAATAATTTAAAATAGGTGTAAATAGCTGCATGGATTCGTAAGATTGTTAGTTTAAAGTGTTTTAATTTTGGGCTAATTGTTTCGCAGTTAGATCAGTGGTGGTGGATAGTAAAGCAGATTAGCAAAAGTGAAATAATTACAGAGAAAAAATAGAATGAATTGAAAAAGAGGAAATGATATATAAATATGATGAGATAATAAAAAAAAAGTCTGACAAATAAAGTGAATTAGACTTTACAGAAATGAAGAAAAAGATTGTAAAAGCAATAGATGAGATGACGTTTTGTAAAACTCAGAGAACTGTTGAGATACTGATTGCATTGTTAAAGCTATCTGAGAAACAAATTTGAGAGAATTAATTGAAATGTAAATTTATAATTTAAAAAATGGCTAATTATGTTTATCTTAAAGAAAAAGTTTTATGCATTCAATTTTGTTAAGTTCATGTGTTGATAATATGTTATTGATAATGTTAAACTATTTCTAATAAAATAAATATTTTTTATAGAAAGAGGAGTTTGGAATTAGAAAAGAGTCAAAAGATGCAATTGGAAAAGGACAATTAATGATAAAAAAAGAAAGAATAATTTTGGCTTTTGATAGAATTATTCAAGACATCATAGATCACCTGTACAATTACCAGTTTGCTAAGAGAGGGAGCTCAATGGCTGAAGCTGTGAGCTGATTTTGCCTCTTGGTAGATCATATTCACATGAGATGTCACAGCCTGTCACTGTACAGCTTGATTTTACTGCAGCTTTTGATTGGTCAAAGTTGATGTACTTTGGAGGGTCTTGGAGGAACTCAAGGTACCTTCTGCCTACCTTCAGATGATAGAGAAACTCCTTCATAATCAGGAGGTGTTTCTTTCTTTGGATGGAAGAGTTTCTCCAGGATTCAAGCCTGATGTTTCCATTCCTCAGGCTTACCTCTGAGTATGCTCCTTTTCAATGCCTATGTTAATCCTCTCCTGCTGAGCATTAAGGCATCTCTTAATCTTTTTTTTTTTTTTTGCCCACATAAAACCAAACCCCAACAAATTAAAAACAGGGGGGGGGGGGTGGGGATAGCTATTCCTTTGCTGAAGGAAATAAATCATCACATCTCCTATATGGATGATGTGATGGTCTTGCTCACTTCACAGAAGGAATTTGCAAGGACTCTTGGACCAATTCGAATCTGAATTTGGTCTAAGGATCAATGAGGAGAAATCAGTTATATGTTTGATTAAGACTGGTAAACACATTTCTGGCAGGTTCAAGGCTCCTCCTCAGAAGTTCCTGAGATTCCATCTTGCTTCACCCCCTCATTTAAGATGAGGAAGGATATTGAAGATGGTTTATTGATCAAAACAGCAAATTTTATTGGATCTCTGGCTAAAATATTTTATCATTGTTTGAGAAAATAGCTCTGATAAATGCTATTATGCTCCCAAAGATTACCTACTTCCTTGCAGGTTTTTCTCCGATGAAAACCTTTATAAGGAAAGTTGAAACTCAATGTAGGAAATTATATTGAGGGGAAAGGCTCCTGTCATCAGCCTAAGGCTCTTGCAGAGTCCAAGACAATTAAATGGCTTAAATCTACATGCAATTAAGACCTGTTTAATACAGTGTACTTGCAATATCCTGGTAAAATTATTCATCGATAATCCTGACATGGAGAGTCCGATTCATTCAGAAGAACCTCTACCCAAAAGTGGGAAGCTATGAATATACAAACAATTCTCCTTCATTTTGGAAAATCTTAAGGTCAGGAATTCTGCAACTATGTTTAATAACAAAATAAACTATTGGAATAAATATGAACTCATGAACTCAAATAAGACAAAAATAGATAACATTCTGCCCATTGGGATCTTAAGGTTCTCGAGGTTGTCTAAGCAATTAAAATTAGAACCAAGATTTATAGATTTTTTGATCAAAGTCAACTTAGGAGCCCTACCTACCACAGCTTTTCTACATAATTAAAGAGGTTATGATGTAGACACTATGTGCTCCTTATGTAGAAAGGATGATGAGACTATGGTACATATATTAGAGGAGTGCCAAATTTGGACTAATTTCTGTAATGCCATCAAATCCTTCACTAACTATGGTGAAACAACATGTGTAAACCTGATAAAAGTATTAAGAAAGGTCACTTCAGAACTATAAGAATAGCAACATTTATCAATTTCTGTATTTGAAAAGTATTTAAGAAAGGTCACTTCAGAACTATAAGACTAGCAACATTTATCAATTTCTGTATTTGGATACTGAGAAATAAACTGCTTTTTGACAGTGAGAAATATTATGACCCAGTTAAAACACTAGTGTATTTATTACAACAAATTAAAAAAATACTGACAATTTTTTTTTGTCAAAAATGGCTAATAGATCAAACTTGGTCCCAAATCAATCTAAGACAATGTATGAGTCAGGAGGATATTGAAGTATAATATTGTACAAAAAACTAGGCATGGGAACATTCATTGGATTACTTGCATCAAGAATTGGTCGAAGAAGGAGATGGACATTAGGTGATGGAGAAGGAAAGAAGTATAAAGGTCTGACAGGTGGAGTAATCAGATGATTTGTGGTCTAAGCAGAAAAAAACATTTAATTAAGCTGATTGCATGATAATGCTTCAAAGACGTGAAAGTTTCATTAAAGTAATGCATGTAAATTGAAGAAACTGATGCACACTAGAATGGTAAAAGGACTCAAATTTGTTATATGTAATGTTTTAAGACCTGTGGTTTAAAAAGTTTTGCTATGATAAGTTATCTATATTTTTGTAAATTATGCAAATTGATTTTTGTGTAATCAAAGATGTTAATTCTGATGGGTGCCCCTGATAGGAGACTTATACTAATTTGATATCATTTAATGCTCCTTGGGTTGCTTTTAAAGTAAATTATCATGTTATTTGATTTATTATATGTTATTGATCATTATGCTAGATTCATTGTAAATTATCGTGTTTTTTGAGTGATAAGAATTCTATATATATCTGACATAATCTTAGTAGAAACACTATATTTGATATGTAACTTTGTATAATTCATATGAAGGGTGAATAAACATGTATTTGAAACTAATGGATTATTTTGTTGAATATTCTAAAGAGGTAATATATACATTTATAACAAAGATACCAATACATGAATCAAAAATATTTTATAAAATTAAATGTTTTTCTGGAAAAATAAAGAGAAAAATGTATCAGATTTGAAGTTATATTTTTCTTTTGCTTTAATATTTTAATTGGTAAATAAATGATATCTTCAATATTATAACAATAATATCATAAATTTTTTTTAGTTTACTGATATGCTTGCAAGAGCAGGTCTCTTCACCAGCTTTAAATCTTCAAAAACCATGAACTGGTTGGAGAATTATAGCACTAATGACTAATCAAACTTATAATAGATAGCTTTAAAGTAGTGTGAAGAGAAGTGCTATTGGAAAAATAGATTGTAATAAAAAAATATAAATTTTATATGCCTTAAATGAAAATGAAATGGATGAAAGTAATAACAAAAATTAAATTTAAATGTAGATATAATATTAACAAAAAAGAAATGAATTTTTTAAATAAAAGTATTTCTCCAGTGCTTATTTATGAAGATTGGGTATCACACAACAAAGTATGAAGAGGTTTGCGTTATGATTAAGAAGAAGATATCAAAAACAAAATACATGGAAGAAAAAAGTGGTATCGTTTAAATAATTAAAAATAAATAAATCAATAAAAGAATGGAATTTCTGTAAAAAAGATGACAAAATTCCAATACATGCTAAAAGACTTAAAGAAAATATATGAATATAAAAAAAAACCTAGAAAGGATGTAGAGAAGCTATGAATTAAAAGCATTGGAATAAACTCATGAAAACATTCAACCTGTGATAAATTGACAATGGTTGAAAAACAATGACATATGCATATATATATTAACAGTGAAGTAAATGTGCTTTTTACATAATAAAGCTGAAAAATTAATTGAAAAATAGAATAGTAGCTTTGTCATGACAATAAAAATTTGAACTATTATAATAAAAAAGAGAAGAGATGAACAATTGTAAAAACAAAATCATAAGTTAGAGTTAAAAATAAATTAGAGTTAAAAATAAATTATTATAGATAAAATGACTTATTAACTTACATAATTTTACAATATTTTAACAGAAAAAGAACTGAAATAATAAACTAAAGTTAGACAATAGAAAATATTAAAAGTATAAATGCACAGAATTAAATATTAAAACAAATTTCAATATAGAATGGAAATTAATTTTGGAGAATTACAAAATCTGTTGAACAAATTTATATATTATGGAAATATGTAAAAATAAACTGGGAAGAGATACAGACTTAGATAACTAACATTGGATAAAATTACAGTTAAATATAAAAATTATGATATTAGAAGCAACAGCTGCCTTTAAAATTGATGTAAATGAATATCTTTAGCAATTTTTGACCTATTGGATCATTCCTAGCAACCAAGTGTAGTCAGGATGGCAAACCTGAAAAAAAAATTGTTCAAACAATGATACAATCTGTATTTCTCAATTGATAAGAAAGTTGGATACTGAAGAATAGAAAAACTATTGATGTTTATGAACTATAATCACATGATCACCATTTCTTACACTTGCTCTTAACTGTTATTAAAATAGGCAAAACTCTCTATACATATTGCCACTCAGTGCTCTCAGATTCAAGGCACTTCACTGATGAAGGCCACAAGCTAGAAACTAGTCTGGGGATAGTGGATGGGTAGGCACTAGTTGGGGATTTTATGCATAAACCTTCTGGCATTCATTGATTACTCTGGCCTGCACTGAGTGGCAATACGTATAGAGAGTTTGGCCTGTTTTATAAACTATAATACTAGTAAAGACTGTTAAGAATGTAAAAAACAATGAACAAATGACTATTTATTTGAACTAAAATCTAAATTTTCACTTGAAACTGTAATAATAAATAATTGAATGGCTTTATTATTTGGGGGTTCTTAAGAAATTTGAGCATCAAATGTGACAGAAGTGGATTGCAATCTATGGATCTTGAGTTCCATAGTCTACTACTTTATCACTTTTCCAACAATGCAAGGCAAAAATAATCAAATGAGATATTATTTGGGGGTTCATAAAAAGTTTTAAGCACTAGTGACAGAATGAAGCGATGATTTACAAATCATCTTCAAGAGGCTGCCACTTCACCACTGTGTCAAACTGTTCAGTAATAAAAGATTGGAAGTATTTTATTTGCATAAGATTTAGAGGTGTATACTTAAAAATGTTGATATTCAAAGAGGAACAAAATATAGAATGACAAGAAATGAGATAAGTTCCATCATCATGATTTTGAATGTATCATCAAAAACCTGAAAAAGTAAACATGTATAGATTATATTCAAGATTTGGAAATCATATGATCACCAAGAATCAATATTGAGTGATAAAAGAATGTGAAGTAGAAAAATTACTGTTATAGACCTCCCTTCTCTCAGAAGTGGACTATTCCAGATGCCTCCTTATTTGATCGGATTAAGCATTGTTTACCACAGGCCAATAGCCTGATGTATAGATAAAAACTTAGCCAATGATTATTACAGACCAATAAGCAACAATGCTTGCTGAATCCAAAGATTTTCAATAAGGTCAGGGATCTGGGTATAAATAGTCGGCCTTTTGTGAGGATCAGGGAAGAACATGTCTAACCTGAAAAGACCCTTTGCGTTCTCCCAGGGAAGCTCTGATAACCTAAACAGCAGCAAGTATTCTCATTGATAGCACTACGCTATTTAGTTTACACAGCTAGGCAAGTCCCACAGAGATCGGACACTGCTAAGACCACTCTCGGCTCAAGGCAAGCTATCTTGTACAGCTGAAAGAGCCATACACCCTACCTGTGAGGCAAGCCATCAGGTGTGGCTGGAAGCGGTAGGCAGAACCCAGAGTTTACGTTGAACTACAATATTCAATATTGTAAATATTCACTTGTATATATTGTATATATTTTGTACATAATAATAAATATATTAATTGTAATATTTGTCTTAGTATTATTTCCTGTTGGTTGGGTCTGTAATCCAGACCAAACACAACAATTACAAAAGAAAACAAAAACATGTATAAAAAGTAAGATTTCACAAGTAAAAGTAATCGCTCAGAAATGAACATTTTAATGATGCAGGCAACAAACGCTAAGATGATATATGAATTATGAAAGTAAATATCTCACCTAATTATACTCATCTTTTTCAACTTTTGTTTAAAAATCACAACTTCTCCTACTAACATTTATTTTCAAGATGACCAAAATAATTTTTATATTTTCTTTGTAATCTACAAGAAACTTTTATAACAGTTTTGTAAAATTGGAAATGCTAATATATAATGATTATATCATTTTATTTATTTTAATATTAGTAAATAGGTGTTTTATTAGAAGACATTTGTTAAACTTTAACCAAAATAAAATTTAAAAAAATCATTTGATGTTAGCTTTTAAACCGGAAATATGTTTAAAATTGTTTAAAACATATGATGTAAACAATGAAATATTTAATATATATATATTTTAATTCATCAAAAATATTTTTTTTATAGTTATTTTCCGATTACAAATTTTTAATAGTTTTTTTAATGTAAAATACTTTACACTTTCTCTTAAAGAAAAAACTTAAGTTGCTGCAATAATTATTTGACTTTGAGAAAACTATACATTTAATTCTGCAATATTTATTCACAATTGCATTATTTTTGCTTCAATTTAAAACAATCCATTTGGGAAAGTAAAAAAACCCTCAATTATATATATATATGCTTTTTATTCTTGTTATTTAATTCTCCCTCCACCATTTTTCTTCATTTTCAGGTTGTACAAAATAAACTTGATATTAAAATAAAAACAGTAAGAATAAATTTTATTTAAATTGTATTTTTAAAAACTGTGATGTATTAATTAAAACCTGACGTGATACTACCCAGAACAATGGATACATCGCTGAGAAATAATTATTTGCTTAGAACAACAATAATAATCGTTGTTGCTAACAACATACTTCGTGCTCGCGTGAGATATAAAATAGGCATACGGAATTATTAACTTGCAGCTTACGCAAAGAACTATCTGCTAGTAGTATTAATTAATTATAAAGTAGAGTGAACACTAATTTGTTAAGGTGCCAGTTGGACGTTTAAAGGTTGGAGATAATTTATTGTTTAACCTCGACGGTTAAATAAACCAATTTGGCGCAGTCAAGGATAGAACCTGTAAAAGAAAACATTAAACATAATCAGCAATGGCTACCATGTTCCAAATGTCAATAGCAGAATTTGATATCGAGAACCCTACCAACTGGTCACTATATGTTAAGCACGTGGGAAAATTTTTCATTGTTAACAATATCAAGGAAAACCACATAAAGGTGGCCATATTACTTGGATTTTCCGGAATGAAAGTACTCGAGATCGCAAACCATCTATGTGAACCGGCAGAGCCTGAAATGTTTCAATACAATGAAATTGTTCAAAAATTAACAGAACACTTCTGCCCTCTTCCGTCGAAACACGTCACTAGACTGCATTTTAGAAATCAACGGCAAATGAAAGCAGAAACTTTTAAAGAATTTGACACAGCGCTAAGGGAACTAGCAAAAAATTGTGTCTATGGACAATTTTTAGAAGAGGCCCTGCTGGAGCAGTTATTATGGGGCATATATGACACTAAATTCCGTGAACACCTACTAGCCGATTCAGAATTAAATTACAAGGATGCCATTAAAAGAGGAATTGCACACAAGTTTGTGATGAACTAAGCTAAAGAATATCTGGATATCACGCCATCGGTAAATTTTTACCAATCAACTAATAAAATCATGGAACGTGGAAATGAAATGTCAAAACAGGAAAAAAGGAAACAATATAAAAACAAACTGTTACTGCTGTGGCAAATCGGGACATATCGCTCGAAATTATAAGAAAAATCGAGAGTATTGTACAAATTGCGGAATGAAAGGTCATCTAGCAAAAGTCTGTCTTAAACCAAAACCAGAAAATACAGACAAAAGAAACCTTAATACAAGCATCAAAAATTTAAAATGTAACAAAGCAGAATTCAGACTGCCAATACTCATCGAAGGGAAATACATTAAAATGGAAATTGACAGCGGCTCCGGAGTTACATTAATGTCCCTTAGTGATTGGGAAGTTCTCACTTTGCAAAGAAATGTTATACGTAAAATGGAAAAAAACCAATGTAAGCGCCAAAGACGTAAATGGCAATACGGTGGAAATAGTTGGAATGGTAAAAGTAAAAGTTAAATTAAACTCAAAAATAAGAAAATTACCTCTATACATAGTCTATAAAGTAAAGCCATTAATAGGCCGGAATTGGTTTAGACCACTCAGAATTACCATAAACGAGATTAAAAAAGTCAATGTGGAAATCAACTACATAGACAACTGGAATTCATGGATAAATAGTAAAAAAGTAGCAGAGTGGACAGATAATGATCCAGGATATCAATTGCTTATAAAATGGATTAGTAAAGGGTGGCCCAGCAAATGACCAAAGAACTTGCCACTGGCTTTCTGGAATGCTCGTTCAAGCTTATCAGTCTGCAAAGAGTGCATACTAAATGGAGACAGAGTTATAATACCCTCGCAGGGCCGGAATCAGGTGCTCAAATGCTGCACAATGGTCATCCAGTTGTTCGGACAAAAGCACTCACCAGAAGCTATGTTTGGTGGCCTAAGATAAATGAGAACATTGAGTCCTTCACAAAAACATACACAGCATGTCAATCAAATGCCCACAAAGAATATAGTTCATGGTTACCAGCTAAAAATGCACTGTCCAAAACAGAAAATAAAACATTCATAGCTGGAGAAAAAGTATGGTTTAGAGATAGTCTACACAAGCGACACATAAACCGCATACGCCATCGCAGTTCTCCAAGCTGGGAGAACAATAAACCCAGTGGAAATAAAATCATTGAACCAGAAGAGACAAAATCAGAGATAGATAAACCAAGATCACCAAGACCTCAGAGAAAAAAACAGTCTCCCATATTTTTAAAGGACTATGTCCACTAGAAAAGAGAAAATGCTATGTTGGACTATAGAGAAAACAAAATGTATTCCATGTTACTCCTAGTTCTGTGTAGTGGGAGGAGAAGTGTGATGTATTAATTAAAACCTGACGTGATACTACCCAGAACAATGGATACATCACTGAGAAATAATTATTTGCTTAGAACAACAACAATAATAATCGTTGTTGCTAGCAACATACTTTGTGCTTGCGTGAGATATAAAATAGGTATATGGAATTATTAACTTGCAGCTTACGCAAAGAACTATCTGCTAGTAGTATTAATTAATTATAAAGTAGAGCAAACACTAATTTGTTAAGGTGTCAGTTGGACGTTTAAAGGTTGGAGATAATTTATTGTTTAACCTCGATGGTTAAATAAACCAAAAACATTAGAAATTTACAAATTATAGCATGAACATAACTGCCGAATTGTATATTTTTATTGCAAACACTGAAGATAAATACTTTTCGAATAGCGTAATGCAAAGACTTCTGTAGACATCTCTTCAAAAAAAGACAGTGGAAAAAGCATTAGTCACCACCAATTGCTACTTAGTGAGGATTTGAGTAATTTTTTTATTATATTTTTATTCTTTACCTAAAATAGCTAGATATTCATTTAATGACCAATACTGGATAGCTAACTGGGCTGGTTTTAATGATTAACCTGAAAAAAAAAAAAACCCTTGAAATTAAAGACTTAACAATTCTATGAGCCCTTAAGCAAAATACTTTGCATAACTGGATTAGTAATAATAATGATTTAATGAAGATAAAGTGCAATTAGACAAAATTTGAATTACTATAAAATTGAACAGAAAACTAATAGTGCAAAAAATATATTTTTGTAAATAAATAAACTAGTGAAGCTTTATTTTGTAATGAAAACGTAATTAGTTTTTTTTTTTTAAGTGTCATAGCATTGGCCGGGAAGCGAACCCGCAACCCGGGCAACTGCCTGAAAGTGCAAGGCAGTCGTGCTGACCTCTCGACCACCAATGCAAGACTAATTAGTTTGTTTATAAATAAAACTCAGCTGATTTGCAATTGTTTGAAAAATCAAAAATATTTTACAATTACAAAACACTGATGTAACTTTTTGAATTAAAAATGTATACAGTTTATTTACATTTAAAAAATTCTCAATAATATTTCATAGATAAATTTGAACAAAACAGCTAATGAGAATAAGATAGCTCTGTAACAATGAAGGCTTATAAAGAAAACAAATTACTCAAAAAATACGTTTTCTCAATAAAATAAATTTATACAACTAATATAAATGCATATAACCGAATACTAGAATAGCAGAAATCTTTGTCACACAAGGCTGTTTACTTACATATTTATTGTATCTTTAGGAGTAAAACTAAACAATGTACTACATGTATATAATAATATTGGACATTAGCTTGAAATTTGGAGTTAGAAAATTGATTAATATAACAACAAAAAAGCCAATAAAATTGTCAATTAACAGAAATGCTATGAAAAATGCCAATATCTTGTTATTGCTTTTTAATTATTCTGCTGCAAACATAGAATAATTTGCACTATAAGATTAAATATCTGAGTCAGAAAAGTGATTATGAAGAAACTTTTTCCAAATGAAAGAGTGGTCCAAACTGTCAATGAACAAAAATGCTACAAAGAATATTATTGATGGGTATAGGACACATGTTCAAAAGATCTTTCTGAAAAACTGGATCAGAAAATCAATTAACACCATGTAAAAGAAATTTCAAATCAGAAAGCAAAAATTAAAAGGTTTTTTTAAATTTGCTTTTGTTTTTGCTTTTAGCATATCAATTTTAATTTTCAGTATGAAGAAGAAAACATTTTTTTGCAATGTAGCATAATAAAAAAATCCAGTCCAAAAATTAAAGTTCTGAAAATATTTTAGTAGAATTTATTTACAGATTTACTTTACATTTTTAGTCTTTATAAATCAAACTTATGTATATTTACAGTTTCAATTTATAGTATACTTTTTCCTATTTAAATAGTTATTTTACTCTAGACTGTACAACAAATAGATGATATAAAGAATAATAACTTGTTACAGCAGATTTTACCATATATATTAAATAAATGAAACTAGTAAATATTTTATTTATGTAATAAAAAGAAAAAAAGAATACTTATAAAAAAACTGCAAAGATATGATTAATCAAATCAGAGAAGTTATTTTATGAGTTATGGCTGTTAACTATGTGACAATACATTGACTTTAAAATAAAACAATAGACTATAATAGTATTCTGGGGAAAGGCAATGTATTAAAGTATATCAAAACAAAACATGAATTAAACAATTGATTATAATGTAAGGAAATTAGACTAATAATTCTTTTCTATTTTTTTTACTGGAAATACTTATATTTTGTACAGTATGTTTTCTATTTTATTATATGTAAAGTGTTTGCTTCAAAAATTTCAATTATACCCACACTACACCTCTATTTATTTATTTTTTAAAAACTTTATTTACACTTGTCTTCACATTTTCCTAAATTTTTCTTGATTACTAAAAAAAAAAAAAAAGATGAATATGGCTATCTGGTGGAAGTTATAAAAATAATAAGCAGAATTGATATAATTTATTTTAAATTTACAATATAAAAAAATGTCAAAAATCAGGATATGGGAAAGTAAAAAAAAAAAATTAGGTAAAAGATTAGTAAGTCATGGAACAGAATAATAACTCTTTATGAGAATTGAAGCAGATTTTTAATAAGAATATAACAATTTTCTTTATCATTGAAGTTGGATTAAAAAAGAAGTTTGTTAAATGAATAGCTTGAAGGATTGAGATCAGAGGCTTGAGGAAAATTGAAAAACATATGATGAATAAGATTATGAATATAAAAATTTAGAAAAAAAAATGCAATTATAATCTTGAAGGAAGTATAAAAAGTAAAAGAATAAACTTAAAATACATTTAAGTTTTAGTCATTTTAATTAATTATATTAATTGTTTTTTTAATAAATAATTTCTTGATTTTAACAATCTTTGACAAATGATTAAAACTTTGTAAAGTGGCAAAGATATATAAAAACAGGCATGAATAATTACAAATGATTGTAATTGGATGTGTTTTTCCATAAATTCTCTAAATGATTATATTTTCATTATTTTCTTCTGAAATACTATTGCTAGTAAACTTAATAATGTAAGTGCTCATGATAATGAAGAGATGAAGTTAAGATGCTGAGTTGTATATGTTAAAGTAGCAGCAATAACTAATGAAATGGTTTATTGTTCAGGATTTTATAAAAAGTTTGGAAACTGGAAATGAAAGAGTTGAAATCATGGAATTTGATTTCCAGAGTCTGTCATTTTCATCACTAAAGCAAAGTTTTTATATAGTGTGGCTTAGATGCTCTCTGTTTTATAATAGGCTGCCTATTTAACTAAGGAAATGATTTTTAGTTATTAACATCAACAATCACTGTTAACTCATTTTGCAGGAATCTTCTTAATCTGGAGAAATTGGAATTCCTATATCATTGGGGGGGCGGGGGCATTAAGAAATATCAGTATGTTTTTTTTCTAAAAACCTTCAACAATGGTAATAGCATATCTTTATTGGATTTGGTATGAGAATCAGATTGGGAATATTTTGATGTGAACTTAACTAAATTTCTCAGAAATATTATATTTGGAAAGTTAGCTGGTATTATTTGGAATTGTGATATAGGTACTATACAGAAAGCTTCCTTAGCATACTCCACCAAAGAATACTATGCACCTGTTGGATAAAAGTTTTCACATTAAACTTTTGGATACTTAATTAAACATTGCCCTGAGAATTTCACTGAAACACTCATCATCTCTGTGACAACCACATGATTATTACAAGTGTTATTTTGTCAAAATGTATATATTTTACTTTTTATTTTATTAAACCTGTTTACTTTTACTGTTGCCTATTATGGGGTCAGAACTTTTGCTGTAACTAAAAAAACTGACACATCTGAAAAAACTTCTTTCTAATAGTATTTGTTGATCTGTATAGATTAGTTTTTAATTCAGTATATATATATTTTGGTACAGTTTAAAATAAACAAATACATTATTTGTTTTTTTTTCTTATTGATGAAAATTTTAAATTTGAGACAAGTCACACAAATATGTATTATAAATATAGGGGATTTGGACACAGACTTTTAAGCATCTTTCAACTTATCCACACTATCTCATACCACTGATACACATGACCACACACATGTAGAAAAGATAAATAATTAACAATATACCTATTTCATGATGAACCAGCACTCATCAGTTGGTTCAGATCATCACTTCCCTCACACATATATAATCAATACTTATTTGCTATCTTAATATAAACTGAGCACTGATTATATGTGAGAGATAATGAACTGGACCAACTGATGACTGCTGGTTCAGCATGAAATATGTATATTGGTGATTACTTATCTTTTCTACATTGTGCATGATCAAGTGTATCAGTGATATGAGGTAGTGTAGATAGTCGAAGGGTGCTTGAAAGTCTATTTCAATTTCCCTATATTTACAATTAAGCTCCATGTATATGAAGTATGTCTGCATTTCAAATAATACACATTAAGCCTGCATCCTGCCTATCCTTCTTCTATATATTTAAATGAATAAGGTCCTATACATGAGGGGTCAGAGTAACTTGAGGTCAACATGGGTATTCCATTATCAGATTTTTTAATGGTATGCATGGCTGAAGAGTTGGAATAGATTGAAGCATGTTCATTAAAGTATGAAGTGCTATCTTAATATAAACTGAGCACTGATTATATATATATATATATATGTGTGAGAGAGAGAGAGATGATGACTTGGACCAACTGATGAGTGCTGGTCCAGATCACTACATCCCACACATATATTCAATCAGTTCTCAGTTTATATTAATATAGCAAATCATTAAACTTTAAATGTTTATATATGTGGAGATGGTGAACTGGACCAACTGATGTGTGCCAGTTCAGCATGAAATATGTATATTGATGATTATTTATCTTTTCTACATTTGTGTGATCATGTGTATCTGTGGTATGAGATAGTGTGGATAGTTGAAGAGTAATTGAAAATCTGTGTTGAATTTCTTTATATTTACAAATAAGCTCCAGGTATATGAAGTATGCCATTATTTCAAATATTACAAATGTATATTGTTTATTTTCAATCAAGCATTGAAAATGCTTTAAAAATATTTTTCACATTTTATTAAAATACACTTATAAATCAGGTCTAAATAATCACATATAAATAGTGTAAAAATTTTTTTAGCTTAATTTACAAATAATTATTTGGGTGAAAAAGTAAGAAAGTTTATTATTCTAATCTCTTCAAATAAAGAAAAAATAAACATGAGTTTTGTGATAAATATACAAAATAATTTATAACGTTCTTTTCCACTAAATCCAATCAAAGATATGTGCACTCTTCTTTTTTCTTTCCAAAATTTTTATTTTTTCCATCACTATATATATATTACTTGTTTTCCACATCCAATGTTTCAGCCACCTTATTTGTAGTCACTTTCAAGGATCTACAAAATACATATTTACAACTCTATAATTATCAATACAATTAAAAATAAAATAAAAACATAAAAATGCATCTATCCCTATCATAAAAACAATTTCTTTCATTTATCAATATATATATTTTTACATATACTACATTATATATACCTCAAACTTTTTTTACTTATACATCTATTTTCTTAAACAAAGCACAAAATTTTTTTCTTTCCTTTTTATACCTCTTAAGTAATTACTTTAAAACAATGCCTTTACCTACAAATTTATTCTTTACTTAAAATATATAAATTATATATCACGTTTTAGGAGCAATCATGCTTAATAAAATAAAACTAAAATATTGATATTTCAACACATAACACTCTCCCTCAACTGGATGAAGTAATAATCATATGGTTGTTCAGAGATAATTGTCATGATTGTTGAATAGTTTGGCTTAAACATGGATGTTTTCTTTCATTTGTGTGATTACCAATCTTGCACTCATGAAAACTCTTCATTTCAATATATATATATATATTGTAACCATATATTTTAGTATAAAATATATTAATTGATGTAACTAGTATAAAAATTTCTCTTTCTTCTTTTGGTGATTTGATTGGCTTGATTTTACACTTTGAACAGATTACTCTCTTATATTATTTTAATAAATTTAAGTTTGCTTCTTCCCATATACTAACTCATCTCAAAACGTTTAACTTTTTAAAAATTTGACAACACATAAAAATTTGGTAAAATATTATTAAAAATAATATTTTGTTTTATTTGTTTAAAATGATCTTAAATTATTATTTCCATTGAATTAAAAAACCATTTGTTTAATTAAATATTAATTATAAAAAATAAATACAGTAATTACGTATGCGTCTCAATGTAAAAAAAGAAAAGAGCGCGAATTTAAGAGAAGATCATCTGTTAGTTTGCTTTTGGAGGGAGAAAGAAAAGCAAATGGTAAAGGCAAATGGTGTAAATTTGATAAGCTTATTTTAAAATAGTTAACAAGTAAACTGATTACCACAAAGTTTTCTATAAACGTAAAAATAACATAGTGGTATTTAATTATAAAATGAATTGCTAAATTTAAAAGTCTGTTCAAGTCGGCTGGCCAAGTGGATCAAATCACTGGTAAAAATTTTCCAATATTACATTTTTAAAATGTCGGAGCTTCCCAGTTTAAAAGAATTAATTGCAAGAGTTTGGTATGTTTTAAAATGTTTATTATTCTACAATTTGGAAAAATTAAATAAGTATTTTAATTACAGAAGTTTTATGAATATGAAAATTTGCTTTTTAAAAAAGAAGTTTAAATTAAAGTAAAATGTTAAAGTTATCAACATAGTTTAATATTTCCATTTCTAATTCTAATAAAAATATAGTATTGATTGATATTTAACTTTACAATGCCAGTAATATTTGCTAGTTAATTTGTTTAACATTTGGATAATAAATAGTCTTCAAATAATTAATCAAAGCTATTTTCTAATTTTATCGTCAGTTTGGAATGATTGAATTAATTGCTATAATTGGTATTCCTAGATTTAAGCGTGGATAAATAAATATTAGCATGGATGTGATAAACTTGGAACGGTTTTCGATAGATAAATGTAGAGATTAATAACTTATGAAAAACATTTTCATTTAAATTCTGCGTGTCATGTTTTGAAATTGTTTCATGTTTATGTAGCCACGTAAAATCATTAATCTAATAGTGATTATAATAACTAATACAAATGGATAAAATTGCATATATGGAATTCTACTATAATTATAGCTATTACTTCGTATATTTATTGTTCGACACATCGTACATGGATTCCACGGATCATATTGGGAGTTATAAAATGCTATACAATCCAATTTGTGATACACACACCTGCTATAATTCATGTATTGAACTATAAAATGCTATACATTTAATTTATATCATACACACACACCTGTTAAATTTTATGTATTTGATGAATAATGCATTACTTTAATTTTATCGTTATATGAACTTGCATGGGAAGTTCATAAGTTACATTTTATTAAGTTTAAATTAATAGGGGTTGAATAAAATATTTATTCAAGAGAATAGCGCTTGCGAAAAGGCTTGAAAAGTACTAAATGAATTCATGAGATGTATCAATCTTTATGAGGTATTTGTGAGTCTTTCTAGATTTATATTCCTATACTAATATTACTTATACTATATTACATATGTTTTATTTTAAGCAAGATAAGTTAATACATTAGTTGTCCTGATTAGCGTAACATTTATTATGCAAGAACCCACAGTTGCTAAAGTGTCAGCGTTTTCTGAATGGTCAGAATAACTGAGGGGGATGATTTTGCACTTTAATGTAAAGTAAATAGTAATGTTGTTTTAGAATGTTAAAAGGCATTAATCTGTGCTGGTGGTTAATCCGCAGATTACTTAATTGCCATTTTTGTATTTTACACACATTCCTGCGCTGGTGGTTAATCCGCGGAATTGTGTGATTATACGTATTACTTTATGATGGTGTATGAATACACAAAACGTTTAGTGTTCTTTAATTCCTATGTGTAGATGAATGCATCCACAGGAATATGTTTTACTTCATAGATATAAGTTGGGCAAAGTATTTTAGTTAATCTGCTAAATCATCTTCTTTCATTTGTAAGTATAATTTATAAGTTAGATCATCAAATTGTAGCAGGACATTCTATTCAAGTTACTTCATAATAATTAACTGTTGGTTGATTATTATTTACCGGAATATAAGTTTAAATTTTCACTTTATTTAATGATTGCATTATAGCTAAATCCTACAGACATAATATTATTTATTATATTATTATAAGTTTACTGTAGGGATTTATTGAATCTGGAAATGACGTTAAATATTTCATGAGTTGATGCTGAATTTAGTATAATTTCCTCAATATTCATTATATCAAATTGAAATATAAGATATGATTAGGTTAAAAACTGTACCTATGAGATGTTATTGAAGAAAGTCGATGGAATTATAATTTATTTATTTTATTTGTTTATTTATGTCTTTAATTATAACATTGGAATTAATTACTTATTATTCATAAATTTGTAAATAAACGTTGATTTATAATTAAACTTACTGTGCCGTTGCTATGTGTCATTCGTAAAATCAGATATCATAAACCTTGGATAGAGCATACATTGAAGTACATACTATCGTCAACATGATAAGAGTTTATTGATATTTTTTGAGAAAACATTTAGATGCTTTTCGTCTTTGGTAGTTTATGATGTGTAGGGTACAATAAAATCCCATTTACCTTTCCATCATTTTGGCTTTGCGTAGTTGATTCTAGTATACAATACAAATTGATTATTAAACCTGTAAACAGATTTACCAAATAATGACATGATTGAATATATTTACTTAACGTTTTTAAATTGTCATTTGTCAGTATAATAAGAGTCTCAGTGATATAGTAAACTATAAAAAGAACCCAAGTATTTATGTTTATTTATTGCAAAGCTTTACCTGGACTAGCATCTGTATTAGAAATCATATAGATGGTTTAAAATTTCATAATCTTATGTAATTCCACAAATTATGCCATCTTGTACATGGTCGGCCATCGGGTCTCATACAATAAAAATCGCAAATTAAGGTTTGAAAAATAATAACATTACACTTATAATTTGTTTAATGTATTTTATCATACTACTATGATAGTTCTTCGCGGTATACCCTGGCTGCGATCAAATTAAATCATAAAAAGTTTATGTTAGAGCATTAGTTTGGTCTGTGGTAAGTTGCTCCAGATGTTGTTTGTGGTCTTTGGTGCATAAAATAGATAGCATGATATGCTTTTGGATACAGCTCTTAATAGCTGATAATGTGCAACGGGAATTGATCAGTGATAGAAGTTACGATTCTTAGTGCACTCACGTTATGTATTTGGGACCACACAATTACGGTTACAATTTTATAGTGCCGCAACGGGTTCGGCATGATAGGTAGTTGAGGGGCAAGCGAATGGTTACAATATATATATATATATATATATATATATTTGCATTAATCCTTTAGAGATATTGCAACTAACATTTCTTTCTAAAAACCTTCAACACTTTGTTTAATTCTATCTTTATTAACCAAAGAAAACAATAAGCAATGCATCTCTTTAAAGTGTCATGAGATACTTTTTTTATAATATAAATGGTATTTATTTTTTCTATGAAAATTTAGTCAAGGTCACAACAAAATACATTTATAGAAAGTATAAAATTCACAATCTGATTCTCATACCAAATCCAATAGAGATATGCTATCACAATAGTAGATTGAAATCCAGAATACTGAAGGACATGCAAATTGATCTTATGATATTGTCATCATTCCTTTATAACATAAAACATTATTAAATGAATTTTTTTTCAAGGTATTTAATATTAGATTAATGTGATATATCAACGTTATATTTTATAACTTTTCCAGAGATCCCATCAAGATCCAGCGTTTTTTTTAAGATTATAAAAAACTTCATCAATCTGGATATATTTGTTCAGATTAGATAATTTATACTCCTTATAGAACAATATTTGTCTTCATCTGTAGATATGAATGAACTTTTGCCCTTGATTCTTTTAAACAGAAAAAAACTCCAGAATCAAACAGCATATTTTCAGAGTTTCTAAAAATTTAGGATCTAAAGTCAAAACATGGTTGGAAAAACTATAGCAATTTTAAAATTAAATAAACAGCAATGATCTAAAAAAAATTTTTCTTCCATAGCGTAAGCTTGTGGTTAAACACCTGTAGAGGTCCCTACTATTGCATTTTACATGCACATGCTCGAGGTTACAGCCTCAGTAAATATTACTTACAAACTTTTTGAAAAAAATCATATTAATAAGATTTTTTCCAATAATTGGGAAGTTGGTTTTAGACCAAAAAGAAGTTGTGAACAAATTTTATTTTTAACAACTTACTAAAAAAGGCTTTCAAAATAAGTTAAAAATTAATCCTATCTTTATTGATCTAATGATTTTGTTTGAAAAAAATGTTATCTTCTAAACATTTCCACAATTCTTATATGAAGGAAAAGCATTAATTTATTGATAAAATGTTCTCAAATAAAAAATTCAAGTGACATTAATTAAATAAAGATCATGATAGATATAATTTTTACAGTACAATGTACAATAGGGTTCAGTTTTTTTTTTAACCTGTTTTGTTTAATACATACACCAGTAATCTTCCAGATATAAAATGAATGAAATTTGTCCATTTATGGTGACAATATTATTTTATCTTTTCAAAATAAATCATTTTTTAAAACTGAAAAGTCTTTCAATAAGGATATCAAAAGATTGGAAATATTTTCCAAAGAGATAATATGTTTCAAGTTTTCAAGTAAATATCAGAGAATCATCCCATAATTTGAATATAATCTTTTGCAATTATAGATTGAAACAGAATCCTATCCCATGTTATTTATGAGTAATCTTAGATTATAGCCTAATTTACTTTCCTCATTTATCTAAGGTTAAATCAAATAATTTTTCAGAAATAATCTTCTTAGAAAGTTATCTGGTAATATTTGGAATTATGATATAAGTACTATACAGAAAGCTTCCTTAGCATATTTCACCGAAGAATACTATACATCTGTTGGAGAAAAGTTTTCACATTAAACTTGGACAATTAAACATTGCCCTGAGAATTTTACTGATGCTCTCAAGTCTACCCTTTTGTAGTGGTTTTCTGTTTTTTCACATATTCCTTCACTAGATAACAGAAGTTGCCACATAGAAAATGTACAAAAAGTTAAGCAGATTAAACTTGACAATAATTCAAAATATAGGTTCATATCTTAAGATTCAATTCAATTAAGATCTCCTTTTTGTTTATTCAACCAAAAATCTTCAATCAAAAAATTGTGGTATAAAAGAGGAATTCTTATGAGGTTCCAATAAATTTCTTGTTCCAGATCCAAGAATAAAGCCAGATGATGTTGATCTTTCTAGACATCATTGTATCAACATATTCAGGACAATCCATGGTAATTATTCTTATCTGCTTAATAAATGGAATTTAATACACTACTTATCTAGATAAATGTGAACAAACACAAAACATGAAACACATAATTAATTACTATCAAATCTATAGCTACAGTAGCAAAATGGACTTAGTAAAGCTCTAGTGAATATATCTCATGGTTAGAATCTCTCTAAGTTTCTTTATTATTTTGGTAATAGTTAAGTTGTTGAAAAAAATCTATATGCTAAATATATAATAAGCTGATAGAGTGGATATATCATTAATAGTAATCATATAAATTCTTGTGTCATTATTCAAAAGATGATCCAATCCTTTTAATTGTACAAAGTAGCATTATTATTTCAAAATTGTTAACAACTAATGTAATAAAATTCATATATTTTTAAAAGTAAATAAATCAATAGCTGATCTGAAGTTACTATAATCAACAAATGGTTATTGTCAGAGAGTTTCTTATTTTTATAAAACTAGAAACATACTCTCTTACAAATGCACTCTTTAACATGAACAACTTTATAAATCAAAATTGGCAATTTTAGTGTTTAACAGTATTTGAAAATTAACATGGGTTAAAATTTTCTAATAATATGTTTGAATTAAAATCTATTTTTAAATATATGTATATTAATCTATGATTTGATTTGTCAGTCAATCTGTAATTCTAACAAATAATATCATTATTTTGAATGCAAATGGATTGAAATTTCTTTATACAATTTTTCTATTTAAACTATAAGCAAAATAAAAAAGAAATTATAAAAAAAAAAACATTACATTAAAGCATATAAGAGATGCTAAAGAAATTTTAATATATATGAATAAACTGAAAATCCACATGTGGTGCTATAATTCAATAGCAATAGACTACTCAAGTTCACCAACTAGATTTTACTGCTTTATCCTATATGCAGATAAAATCTTACAAGGTAAAAAAAGATTTTAGGATACTGTCCACCAAAAAACATGAATTTCACTAAGTGTCCCTATATCATTCTTATATCTGACTGAAGTTACTAAGGTAAAAAAATAAACAAAGTAAATATATAGAAGACACAGGAAAAAAATGCTTGGACCAGAAACATGGATGGCCTATGATATATTCTACATATCAGCAAAGATACTTTTACTCAGGCACTGCTTCTTGATTACTCATAGTTAATACTAATACCTGAAGTCATTCCACAATCAATTGTGGATCCTAACACTTTAATTTGTATTAATCACTGGAAACATTTAAAATGAAACATTATCATAAGAAGGAAGGAATAAATACAATTTATATTGCCCAAACTCAGAAGTATAAAAATAAGTATTATGATGGTTGTCAGGACAATACTTTTTTGGCTAGGACATAATTTTATGACATTATAGTCGTTTATGGAGTGTTCTGAAGATGAATACAGACTAGGAGAACAAGAGATAGAAACTTTCCTACATAGTTAAAATATGCAAAGACCTGTCAGAGAATATTTATGTGAAACTCAAGAGGAAGGCAAAAATATTGCATTTTTTTCAGGATAGTAAAAAAACAGAACTATTGAGCTTAAATAATTTTCATAAACTAAACAAATATTTTTGTTTTATTTATAAATCAAAAATTATTTTACAAATTAGATATTATGTATTTGTAACATATATCTATTGTTTTATGATATTTGTTTGTTATCTTTTCGTCCTGCTAAAAAGATATAAATTAAAATATATATATTTTTTACCCCCTTTCCCCCTTCTTTTTTTTTCCATATGTCATAGCATCGGCCGGGACGCGAACCCGCAACCGTAAGCAACCAACTACTTGCTTGCAAGGCGGGTGCGATAACCTCTCGGCTAACAACGCTTATTTCCAATGAAAACCAAATCTAAACGCTATTAATTTTATCAGAATCAGTAATTGAATTTATAAAATCATATTGCCTCACATATACATAAAATCTGATATTTCTACTATTTTTGTTGATTAATGAAGAAAAATGATAGTGAAAATTATATTCATACTTAATTTTTTAAAAATGTATTAACAATAATAATAATAAAAGAACAAACAGGGCAATATTTATTATTTGAGAAAAAAAATTATTATTTTATTCCAAGTAGAAATGACTTCATTCATTGATTTTAATAAGTTATAGCTCATGTGATTCGAGTAAAAAGGGCCCAAAGGCATTCTGGTCTCCTGAAATATATAAGGGTAAGCTATAGGTTTACTGCTATGTGATATCTTTGGAAGAATTAGTAATTGTTTTTATTTTATGAAAGCGCAACTTCAAAAGGATGAATTTCTTTCATATAAGGAAAGCTTTCCTAAATGGATTCTTAATTAGGTTACCAAAGGCTTCTACTATGTTATTTGCTCTTCCTGGTCTGAAGTCTTGGAATGAAGGTTATAAGCAACAATAGATAGGTTTCTATTCTGAAAAGATGCTGAAAAGAATGATTAATTATTGAGAATATATTAGAAAAATAAAAACGCAATAGATAACTAAATAATTAAATAAGTTATATATATTTTAAATATATGTATATTATACTTTTACACTAAAAATAATTATAGAAAATGAATTTAATAAACATTTTATTTACAGTCAATGAAGATGATATTTCTTTAAGTATTTAACTCCTACTTTGCATCTTCCAAGATAAAGACTACATTGCTCAGGAGGTCACGTGATATTTGAATACCAATGAAATAATTGAGTACAACAATTCTACTCAATTTACCAAACAGAGATTGATTTTTGTACTTACTGCAGCTGAGAATTGACTTATGAATCTTTAGCTCTGAGTTTGCCATTTTATCATTAAACTTTATTTCAAAGGTCAACTATAAACTTAAATTTAAGCATAGAAAAAAAAACATTTAGGGCATGAGATAGTAATCTAAGCTCATATTTTGTGAAACTGAAATAAACTTAAATTTCAACACATTTTTTTTATAAAATAATAAAATATTTAAAATAAATAAAAAAATCACACACACACACACAAATCCCCTTGCATGCAACATGCAAATTACCAGTAACTGGTCTGCATATTTATAATCAAATAATGTTATGATATTATTAGAATATATAAAATGAATGCAACATTATAAAAAATTTTCTAAATAAAAAAAATCAGAATACATTTTCAAAATATTTTTGAAATTTATTATATATTCCATCTTTATTGTTAAAAGGAGGTTGCCTTGACAACAGTTTGAAATTGTTGATTGTTATTGATATTATCTAAGTGTTGACTGGATTTTAATGACATAATATATGTGAATGTTTAAAACAATAAATTGAGTTCTGTTAACATTAATGTTAATAAGCAACTTACAAAATATCTTGGTAAATGCTATTCTTTTTTCAAAGTTTAGCCAATAATTAGTTTCACGTTTCTAAAGCAGTGGTCTTCAACCACCGGGCCGCAAAAGTTTTCTGCCAGGCCATGCTAGACTAGCAAGAAAGTTAGTAATAACAAAATAATAAGATTTTAAACTTTTAATTAATATAAACAGTTTTTATTTATTTTTTCATCGCATTTTTACCCTGTTAAAAAATAAGAAACAGAACAAAAACGAAATCTAATCAATCATACATAAATTAATTTGTTTTTCTATTTATCACAGATGTTTATGGAGAGAAAGAATTAAATTTATTATTTTTCTAAAAAAATTCAAAATTAAAAAAAAAAGGTTTTTTATTATACAAACTCCAGTTGTCTTTTGATAGGCAATCACGGTCGCTTGTCAGCATTGTTTATGTGTTAAAACAAGATCAAAACTTTTGACTTTTTCAAGTTTCGTTTTCTTTTTTTTTTTTGTTTAAAAATACACCCAATTTTTTTTTGGCCTATAAGGCGATATTTTTTGATTTTATTTGTATACTGCTAATATACTAAAACTTTTATTTTTAAAACCAATTTCTGTTAACCTTTTTTTAAAAATAAAAACAAACAAAAAATAACTTTGCGATTTTTTTTGGCTTTATTTCTATTATGCAATATCTATTTTATCGTTTTTAAAAAAAAACTTTTCCTATTAATTACATTTTTTGATTCTTTCAACACACCAGCACATACAAAAAAATTACAATAACATCAAAACTTTTACACGTTTTGTTTTATTTTTTCAGATTTAAAACACGGCAAATTTTTTTTTGAGTGTAAGGTAATTAATTACGCGATTTCTATTTGGCTCTTACTACTATCAAAAGACAACCTCCATATATATATATATATATAACCATCTTGTATATTTAACATTAAATACAGATAATACATTTATCATAATCATTGCCATGTGATTACACTAGCTATGATATTTCCCAACATTCAGGTGAATAACATTTTATTCTTGAATGCTTTAACAATGAAATAATAAACATAGAAATGCAAGCACATTAATGAGAATGATTGTTATTGTACTGTTTTCTGTGTTCAGCATGTGAAGGTAAGCAACACCATTGCAATACACAATAACTAGTGTGCTGTTTTGATCAGTTATAACAATTATACTTATCTAAGGCTAAGCAGATTACATCTTTAAGAAAATTTATCTGTAAACTTCTGACAGTCCGTGAAATCTTATCCTTATTTTTGCTGGGCCTTAGGTGTAAAAAGGTTGAAGACCACTGTTCTAAAGCATTCAAAATGTTGTTGTATAATGCATTGCATTTTTTAAAAAAGCTGTAATTAAAATATACCTTTTAAAGACAATAAGTTATAGTAATATTGTGAATTACTGATTCAAGTTATTAGAATTAATTTCAGTTAGTTAATTAAAAAAAACATTTTTTAAAAATCTAAATTAATAGACATAAAAAACATTTATAATGAACAATTTTATTTACCATGGTATAACTAAAAGCCAAGAAAATAATTGTTTCTACAACCACAATCAGTGTTTACATTTAATTTAAAATAAAGGTATGTGCACGAGGGATCCAGATATTAAGTCAATTCTTTATTATAAAAATAGGGATTAATTTAATTTCTGGACACTCACACTTTTATTTTGAGTTAAAAAAAACTCCCAATTGTAATTGAATTTTTTTTAGTTCCCATAGGAAATAAAAGTGATCATTATGAAATTTTTTTATATCTATTATTATTTAACATTAAAATTGTAATCAAAGATTTATTTTTATTTCAATTTTAAATGATACTAAAATACTTTTATAGTTGAAAGTAAAATCATAAATATTAAATCAACCTTGTTTATAATATAGTCTAGTTTACCTACCCACTATACTGTATTTAAAAAACTAAATAACCAACCTAAAATATTTTAGCATATCATATTGCATTGCCAATTATTTATAAGAAATGTACCAAATTTAAACAAATTATATTGAATATTAATGTATTAAACCTCAATTTAAA
The DNA here is from genome assembly GCA_028023455.1 of Epiperipatus broadwayi. Lineage (NCBI taxonomy): Eukaryota > Metazoa > Onychophora > Udeonychophora > Euonychophora > Peripatidae > Epiperipatus > Epiperipatus broadwayi. The sequence continues at coordinate 2,610,397 of JAQFVV010006244.1, read as the reverse complement.
TTTTTTATTCTATATCTATTGATCTAGTTTTTAGCATTAAGATTGTATTCAAATATTTTATTTTACTTCAATTTTAAATGATGCTAAAATACTTTTAATAATAAAAGTAAAATGATAAGTATTAAATTAATCTTTATTTACAATGTAGTTTTGTTCACTTGCCCACTGCTCTATATTTAAGAAACTAAGTAAGTCACCTAGAGTATTTTAGTATCACATTGCATTGCCAGTGATTTTTTAAAAATGAAATTACATTCAACATTAATATATTTACATCAATTTAAAATTTTTATTCTAAATTTAATAAAAGCTTTTAATTGAAACAAATCACAAACAATATATATATATTAAAACAAAATAAATGTCCACTAATATCAATAATACAATAATGAAAATTAAATATTTAATTTTCATTAATATATATATATATACACTGTCCTCTTATGTCCATTACTGAAACTTTAATTTCTTAATAATTTATTTTAAATTTGATATCAAAATGTTTCAAATTAAATCAACCTACTGCTCTGAATTTAAGAAACTAATTAAGTTATCTAAAATATATTAGTGCCATATTGCAATGCCACTGATTTATATTAAATGTATCAAATTTCAACAAATTCTAATATATTGAAACAGTCAATTTTCATCACTTGCCTGTTTCATCTATTTTACCCTCATACCTATACCTATATCAGATTTAAATCCTCCAAGAGTGCCTACATAAATAACTTTAAACAACTATATATGTATGATTGCACATATATGCGAGTGTTAAATCTGTAATTGCATTGACATATGTATATATTACAGATATATGTTTATTTTAAAAGTTGCATAGTTAAAAAAGTGATTTAATCTAAAATATTAGTCTATTTTATATTTTATTTTGCTGGAGTCATATATATATATATTGTAACCATATGGTTTGGCTTAATTCCATCAAGCCTTATTCAAGTGATCCAGTATGAAAAATTTTAAATTTCAATTGGCAATAATTACAATATATTGAAAATCAGTGGTGGGTTGGAATGCTTGCTAAATTATAATTTTCAAATTGAGTAAAATTTCACCAATAAATATCCTGAGAGTGATGGAAACTTAAACTGTTTGAAATACACTAAAAAATCTGATAGAGTGGATATGAAGTTCATATAGATTTTGTCATATGGTCTAGTTGCAATAATATTTGAAATGATAATTTAATGATATTGAATCAATTTGTAAATATAAATCAGATATTTAGTATTCTATTATTATTATTAAACAATAAAAAATTCCAATTTATAATTCTTCTAAATTTTGTAATCAATCTTCAAGCATATTGTATTGTAGCTAAAATTGATATGAAACGGTCTAATTAGTTATCACTAGAGGGAGAGCTATTAATTAGTATGCACACTGTCCTGCTATTGGTTTATTTTATGTACCACAATCCATTGCAATAAAGATAATAAATAACTTAACAGAGAGGGGAAGTGAAGTCTAAAAAGAGAAATCAGAGTTGGGACTTCAACTCTTCACATCTGCAAAAGTAAAAAAAAAAAGTTAAAAAAAATCAACACCATTTTGGAATTGAACAAAATTTAATGAGATCATGGTTTTACAAACATGGAGTAGAAACTTCTACCCTAGTATATATTTCAGCCTACTAATTCATTGATTGAAAATCTACAAAGTAATACTGGAGGGAAAATGGGAACCATATTAATAAATCTGTATATTACAAGATGGGGACTTCAGGCTTAAACCGGAACAAATAGTAAAAATAAAGTTTGTTTTGCATATAATAACTTTAATCATTATATAAATCTAAAAGTTCTGTGTAAATTATTTGAATCTAAAAAAAAAAAAACCATAAGCGTTCTCTAAAAAAAAAAAATATACACATTTTGTTTTGAATTATCATCCTGAAAAATAAATAAATAATTTGGATAAACTTTTGAACTTGTAATTTAATCAAGTGAATTTTTATTTCAAATAGCATAATATTTGACCAATTTATAAATGTGGAAACCAATATTTAATCTGATTAATTTCCTTTTGAAAGAAAACAATGATCGTCTGCATTGGTTAGATGCGTTAAAACTCTTTGTTATGGAAAACGTAATTCTAAAATGGTTACACTAAAGGATGTTTATAATTGTAATTTCAACCTGATTGATGTAAAGATTTATAAAAAATAAAAAAACAAATATTCATAGTTTGATTTAAAAAACATTTATAAATACTAATAAAATATAACTACACAAATATCTCATTGAGAATTGGTAAAAAGCTGAAATTAATAATAATTGAAATGAAAAAAAGTTAATTGATTTATAAATGTAGGAACTTATTCTATATATTATTGTTTTATCAAGCAAAAGAAGATTGTCTGGCTGATCTATTGTAATGTAACTTTTTCCTCAATCAGTAAAAAAAAAAAAAGAAGACGAAAATTAAACGACGTAATAAATGCAAATAAAATGTTTAACTCACGGTATTAATAGTTAATGGAAATTATTATATCTCAAAGACAATATACTATTTAATATTATAGAAATCGAAACATAATAAATAAAGATAAATGTTTTAAAAGACTGGAATCATTCTGGATTATTATAATAAATTGCTGTGAAAAAAAAAAAAAAGAAATCAATAAGTGCATTTGAAAAAGTTGTTACTTTTGCTATATAGCTTAAACTTTTAGATAAAATTCTGCAGAAAGATTTTTAAGCGTTTTTTTAAAAAAGATTTTGTTTTCATAAAAATTTTAGAAGACCATATTTGTTTATATTACTAAAGTGCATATATGAAAAAATTAAAACTATGGAAACATCATTCATAAAATGTGTGCCCAGGATGACTTCATTTCCCCATTATTTAGCTCATATTAAAGATACATAAAAGAGTGAACTAGGGGAATGGAATATCACATTAATATTTTCTTTTTATTATTGTTCATATTATCAAGGGTTTTATATATGAATTTTATATATTACTGGGGTATATTTTTATAACATAAATTTGTAATATATGTAAACAGAAAATGATATACACATAATTGTTTTTACAGATTGGTCTAAGATTTAATATTACACTAAACTATACTCATCTCTTACATATGTGAACAGTTTATTACGGGTAAACAGATAGAGTCACTCTTAACATGGTTATTTTATATTATAGAATTATCATATAAGCATTTATATTTATTAAAATGTACCTATAATCAGTATGTCCAGGTTAGTGTATAATCTGCTATGTTTCTTTGACTCTGTGTGTATTTCTTGTTATAGCAATATCTTATCATAATTTTAAAATATTTCCTAGTCGTTTGACTTATAAAATGTTGGCTTGTTTATTACACTATCAGTTATGCATTAGGAAGTGAAATCATTTTTCTTTAGCTTTAATATGAGAATTATGTTTATCTTGCCATTGTAATGATAAAGATTTGTGAGAGTACATCTGATGAATATATAAAAATATAAAGTTACTATAGTCTCACCCATCGCTTATTCCATGAGTGAATTATTTTATTGAGGCATATAAATAAAGAATGCTTAAGTAGCATCATCAATCCCTAAAGAGAGGGTTATTTTCAAGGCATATGTTCTGTTTCCCTGTGTTGAGATAAAATCCACACATTTATACCTAGGAAAAAGATATGGGAATCTGCCATATTATTACACAACAAAGTAATATTGTTGTGAAGAGCCTCTTTTTAATGTCTTATCCCTCAGGAGGATGTGGAGTAATTTTCTCACTGAGTATGGTGAAGTTATTTTGTGTATTTTAAAAATTTGTATGGCAATGATAAGGTAAAGTTAATCAAGGACACTTGTTATGTATAGTGTTTAGTGAAGTCAAATAGTGTATGAGTTGAGCTGTGACAACTTATGGACAGATCAATAAAACTTACCAACAAAACTTATTAATAATTATAAGACTTAGTTTATGTTAGCACAACAGGAGATACACACATACGTACTGTCATTGATGTTCATCAAGTAGTGATTCGCTGATGGATTGATAAAGCCTTTTTATAATCAGCATGATTGTTTATGGACATAGGGAGGGTTAATATCATGTATATGTCTGACTTCTGATGTCTGTACCCATATTTAGAAATATCTTTAGGTTAAATAATAAGAATCTAACCGTATGTTTAACTAAGGTCATATTAAATAATATTAAACAAATTATATCAAAGAATAATTCTTATTTTTATGAATAATATGATAATTGCCATTATCATATTCTTATATATAGCTGAGTAAGCTATAGTGAAAATGCTGCTTTAAGCATTGGGTTTAAATATTAAGGTTGTCAATTACCCTTATTATGTAGAAAACACTCTTATCTTGTATTGTAATGCTTATTTATGCCAAGCCGTGTAATATACTTGTTTTATAATACACAATAATGAAAACCTAATTAATCATGGTGACCATAAGAGTATTATGGGATTTTATTATTTTATCACCCATACAAGTAGTCAAAAGAAAATATACCTTGTTTTATATATGTTTTCTGGGAATAGATGTTTAACTGTTTATGATGTTAAGAAAATTTGTAAATAAATCTTGTTATTTTGAAATTTTTATCTAGTTGTCTATGGTATTATTGCTAATCATCACCCACATTATTATTGCTATCCACACATTACCTTGTTATTTCAAAATCATCATTAATCAATGTAGAATAATTTACTATACATTAATATTATAATAAATTTGGTATACTTTATTTTTTTTAAAGGTACATTTAAAGCATCATCACTGTGCGATTTAAACATTGTTCACCTAAAGTGCATATACTATTTTAAATAATATAGTAAAGATGAAACCAATAAATTTGCTATAGCTTATTTATTTAAATTATCAAATACATCAGTCACTGATCTATGATCACATAGACCATAATTATTGAATAAGAGTTGTAAGTTATTTGGCTCAATTAAGAGTTTGTGTGTACTTTATAGAGCTTAAATTTCATATTTGGTTGGTATTGAGATTGCTAGATATTTTAGAAATTCTAAGTGTTTATAAATAGTTTTGTCTGTTATAGTTGGGTAGTCGCAAAATCCCTCTCACTGACCCAAGTATATCTGGAAAAAGGATAATAGTTAATTTATTTGAACTCTGAGAAGAATAAGTTAATAGTTCACAGTATAATGTTAAATTTATGATAAATTTTTATATTTAGAATTATTTACTATACTTTGATTTATGTTTATTTTCACAGTTGCTTTATAGTCAACATAACTTAATGTGTAAAGTTCTTCTTCCTTACTTTTGAGCTTATATTTTGTTTTGATTTGATGGTAAATATTCTTGTTTGGTTAAGTTTGGAATCCATATTTTACTTTAGTTTATCTTACTATCCTTTAAGACAATATCAGTTTATAGTTCAGATATTATCTTCTAGCATCATCATTGTTCTCACCTGTCATCTCGATCTTTCTTTATTTCTTCATTCTTATTTCATCATCATAATTAATTCACCTTTCACTAGCTTTTATCCTATTACCATCTTAATCAGTCATTAGCTCTTAATCTATCATTATCTTAATCCTTCAGGATTCGAACACATTTTTCTCTTCTCTGTACTCTTAGACTCATTTCATTTTAGTATTTAATTCTTATTTATTTTCATCATCCATTTAATTATTTACATCCTAATTTATTTACTACTTAATTTATAATTCCAATCTATATTCATTTCATAGACTGGATTCATTATTTATTGATTTGACAAATCGTAAATTTATCTCATAATATTTTGTTAGGAGATTTTAAAGCTAGTTTGACCAGAAGTATTGTAATCTTCTTTAGATTTATAGTTTTATGCTAATCAGTTCAATAGTCAGAAAATAATATCATTGTCTTAACATTTAATTTGAGTACATTATGTGTATGGGGAAGCTTAGGAGGGAAGGTTACAATATATATATATATATATATATATATATATATATATATATATATATATATAGAGAGAGAGAGAGAGAGAGAGAGAGAGAGAGAGAGTACATTCCAAGTACTACTGTCTTACATATATAGTAGAATTAGTTTATACTGATTATAAATTCTGTTTTAATTTAAGTTGTAGTAAACAATTTTAATTAGACAATCACAGCTCTGCTGATATAGAGTGGATTGAGTTTTATAATCTTAAATTTGTGATAACATTTCTTAGAATTAACAAAGTTGTCAACAATTACACTCAACCAGCACTATTAAAATAGGAAATGTAAAAAGTAACACAAAACCAAAAACTGAAATTTGGGAATTAAATTGGTTAAATCTTGAAGATGTGCTAATGGGTTTTCTAGCTGTGTACAAACTTGTAAACAACCAGATTACCAAGAATAAAAATAGTATAAATAGTTCAATTTTTGATAACTAAGAGATATATTATATTGTTAATGTCAGAGCAATCAAATAAATCCATGCTCATTTAAACTTTAACATGGAGTAGAAGACAGACTTGTTGCTGTTCCTGTGGAAAGTGCTAGTCTGTGATCTTTTTAAAATGCAATGAATATCATCCCAGCCAAGCAGCCTGTTGTAAGAATGTCTTAATGGAAACCAAGCCATCTATCCAAGGTATCCAGGGTGCCTAAAGCTGCAATGAAGAAAATTGGCAACATTTCTAATTACCACAGAGCTCTGTTTATGAACTGTTAATCTTTCAAAATCTATGTAAGCTAGCTATGAATCAACATTTAAAATTTGTTTTCTTAAACTCTGTAATAATCTCATTTAAGCTATAAATTACTGCCATCTTATGCCTAATTATTCTGTTTTAATTTACTTTCATCATTTTATTATTGTATGTATTTGATATGCCAAATAATTCAAAATTGTGAGTATACACATATAATTTTAATCTATTTCTTTGCAAAGATATTTTCATATCTTCATTTTAATAAATATTAAATATTTGAATTATTACTCCCAACTCACTGTATCGAGATATTATTTAGACTGATTTTTATTTATTAATAAAATAGTAATCAGTTACTTCATACATAAAGTTGTAATTTGCCTAACGATAATTATGGATTATGACTTTCTATATGTGTAGCCACTGGGATATTATTAAAACATATTTCTAATAGTTTATCATTAATTACCCATCAAATATGCTCTCCTCCTTATATTTAAGATGCAGGGGATAGCCTAAGCTAGGTTACTAATATATTTAGTCCCTAAGTATAGTATGTTTGAACTGGGTTATATAGATATATAAATAAACATTATCTATTTTTAAGGCACATTAAGTTAGCTAAACACATTTGTTTTATATATGTATAGGTTGCAACTGTGTCCTTACAAAATACATATACTATGATAACTGCTTGCTGCATGGTTTTCTTATGAGTGCTGGCAGAGGTCACTCTAATACTTCTAATTCAGGTAAAGCAACATATTTTAGAACTGGAACACAAGGGTCCAGATGATTAAAGGCTTATACGATTCCCTGAACTTTTAATGTTCTGATATTTGTGGCAAGTTGTTCAGTTGTAGGTCACTGAGCATTTGATGCTGAGGCCTGTGAATAATGACCCACTTACACCATGATTATTTTTATTAATATTTTAATGTGTCATAGTGTGTATAAGTAAACCTAGAATAAACCAGTTCTCTCTCCCTTATGTTAAATGATTAGTCAGCATTAAGCTGAACTCTAATCTTGGTTAACATGCTAACCTGCATATCTTTGATTCTGATTATGTGCTCACTTCTCAACTTTTATACATGGACAGATGCCATAGCAGTGCTGTATGCTTAGTTAAAATTTTGGCTAATATATTCCATGTGATTTGGCAGACAACAAAGTAGTTAGGATTTGGCATATTAATATAAAATAAACATGAACACATGCCATCATTTTATTAACTATATATAATGAGAGAATATGTAACTACCAATCTCATTAACTATGTAATACCTGTGAGTGTACTGATCATGTACTGATTATATAATTTTATGTTTTATTTTATTAAATTATTAAGAATTTAACTCATTTCTATTTCTTCATTGCTCATAAACCAATTCATATCCAATTCCATAATGATTTATTTGTACATCATTTTATATATAAATACCACTGTATTAGACTTAGGTATTGCTTATTAGATTATTAGTTGACTCAGTCATATCTGTATGTGTTTAGCTAATTTATTGATAATTTAGTTATCATTCCCTGAGTCTTATTCTTCACCCTTTGCTACTGACAACTCATGATTAAATTGAACTCATGTGTAACTTGGGAAATGTCATCCATAGGGTATTATGTCATGGAATAAGGGTGAACAGATTGAATGTTGGTCAAACTCTGAGTTTCACCACCAATAACCGTTTAGCTTTAGTGTGTTTTACTTATACTCTAGATTTTATGTGGATTTAAAATCTTACCGTTACATAGTTTTTTTTCACAGTTTCTGGATGCTCAAACATGATAGGGCTCATTAATCAATTCCACAGCCCTGAACTGAATACATGTTGGTGAGAAAAAAATGTGTATTTTTTCCCTCAGATTCTGGCAATGCAATGTTGGGCTGATACTTATTTACACAACTCTAAACAAATCATGATTGTACAGCATGATTGGCATGAAAAATATATGTATAACACCCCCCCCCCCTGAATTCTGGATGCTCAATCGTGAGGCACATCAATTGTTTTCCATGGCCCTGATCTGATAATACATTGCCACAATAATAATTTTACATATATATATTCCAGATTCTGGTGTAAGGTTGGGCTGATACTTATTTACATGACCCTGATAGGTATATATATATATATATATTCCCTATGTGTTATACAAGTAAAATTTGTCCTGGATTCTGAACTGTTTTCCACATGACCCTGAACTAGTTAACTTCTTCATGCTCTATGTCAGCAGCAGTATATGTATAATTTTATTCCCAAATTCTGTCAGAATATGCCATGAAATTTTGTTTTATACGTTGATATGGGATAAATCATATGTAATGTAATTTTTTTTCCCTCTCACTTCTTTGAAAATGTAAATCCCATTGATCATATTTTAGAGTTATAAGATATAGCATATGGATACAAGATTTTGTATTTTACTATATGTGAAGGGGATTTTTTGGCATATACCTGAGACTTTAAAGATTTTTCTCTTGTGGACACAGGGTTGTTATATATACACAAGCCAAGTGATGTAAAACATTTGGTAATTATACTTAAACTGGTCTAACAACAAATATTAATTTAAAATGTATGATGTATTGTAATAGTCAAGTTTGTATATCCATGTAAAAGAATCAAGAGTCCAGGCAAAGACTAAGTTGACCAATATGAGATCTCTAGATGAACCATGCTTCAACTCATCACCCATGCTCCATGACTCAATACCCTACAGATGACACCCTTGAGAGTACATTCTCATAACCTTTTGTTCGCAGCTGGCATAGGATATGGGAAAACATGAAACTCAGGTTTAAAATACACTTATTAAATGACTAAATATATGAGATAATTAACTAATTGGGATATTATTAATGCATAGGTTCTTAAATATATTATAAATAACTAGAGTTAAATTATATTGAATGAAGAATGAGACAGAGAATGAAATGAATAAATTTAACTATAAAGTTTTACCGCAACCCATCAGCGTATTATTAATATATATTTATTTATAATTAATAAAATAAAGAAATGACAAGATATATAACATTAGCATATAAAATGCACACAGGCATTGAAATAAAGGAGAAGGGGTTTGAATCACTCTCCTCTTACAGATCAATTATGGAGATGTTTATACAAATAATTACTAAGGCATTACATGAGACGAGGGTTAACCTGCTCCCATCTTATGGATCAATTATAGAAACATATGTATAAATAATCACTATGTTATGTCTAAAAGTTATGTCAATTCCTATCTTTAGAACTGTGGCTGTTAATTATAAATAATTCTACTGACCCTTGATCAACAATTAATTATGCGTTTATTATTATATATGTACTTATATAATGGATGAGTGTATAAACCAGCTCTAATCTAGATTGAACCTGACTTTCAATAAACATTTAATGCTGAATATTATATTATGAGGAGGTAGAGTTGGCTGCCCCAGATTTTCCAACATGCTATGGCACAGGCAAATGATAATAATAAAAGTCACTCTGTGGATGGATTGGTGAATCAATGGTTCTTGTGACAAATGCTGGTAGCCTGGGACCAAACCTCATGCTGCTTGAGAAACAGAACATTTTAGTTCAAATGGCAGGGTGATTTACATGCTAGCCTGGCTTTAAACTCAGGGTTTGCTAATGCATTACACCATATAGGAGATGTGATGGCTTAACTGTGGCTCCATCTTAATAAGATAAATATGCAGCAAAATGTGAAATACCTTTAAATAAGGAATCTCATCCACCAAGCAATAAGAGTACTACATGTTTAATATCATGTCCTAGGACAAAAGTTTAATTAGCTTCATCAACAGGAGCCAACTCTTATGTAGCTTTATAATATATATACACTACTAACGGGAATACTTATATAATATTTACTTTATCTTGTTCAATCTATATATGTTATTTATCATTTAATTATTATCTAAGAAGGGAAAGTATATTTAAATGGACTTAGGAAATATATTAACAAGCAAATATACTTTGAAATGTCTTCAAGGCTAGTCTAATTCTTATGAGAAAATAAATTCAAGGTTGTTAAATTTTTTGATTAAAGCAAGGCACATTACAAAATTAAATCTATAAATAACTAATAACAAGTGTAGAGTGATTCATTATTATTTATATAATAGGATTTCGAAACAGCATGTGAGAAAGATAACACTATAAAAATAATTATATGAAAATATTTAAAATATTATCTTCCTCTAAAATGTTTTACAATTAAATGCTCACTGTTTCGAGGCATTGGCATATAATATAATAGATATTTAAAAACTAAAATAATCCAAAAGAGAAAATATAGACATAACCGCAGTGATAAATAATTTAAATTAGGAAAAACATTAAATTTGTTTCTTAATAGAAAAGAATTACAAAATAGACAGATCATTTATATTACTTTAAAATAAACCAATTTAAATATAATTTGAAGTATTATTATTTTAACATTAAGAAAGGACTTGACATTTAGTTACTATTAATTAATTACATTTAGATACTTTTAGCTAGCTTGGATTTATAGTTTTAAGAGTTAAATAAGAATACACAGAGCTCTGCAGTTTTGGAAAATTAAATTACTGATTATTGTTCAGCTGGAAATGTAGATACTTGAATTGCAGATTTTGTGAGTTTTCTTGAATGGCTTGTGGCATCATCTTCTTCATTAGGCTGGGTTATGGATCTTCTTGTGGCAGTGTTCTGGTTGTTGTGACATTAGGTAGGAGCAAAGTCTCACCATTCTCCTCATGGAGAAACAGCAAAGATTGCCTTTTCTTAGCCAGACATTATAAAAATAAAACTGGCATGGATTCTGTTGACAATTCTTTCATAAAAATGGAGTCTGTTTTTGTAAGCTTAAAATATAGCTTACTGATATGTTTTACTTCACCAGCACTTACACTTTAGGAATTTACTTCACCTCAAAACCCATTAAGTCTAAAATTTACCTTAAGACTTTAAGATTATACAATTTTGATTTCAAAATTATTTAGATTTCCGGAGTGTTATAACTTTTCCTTAAGCTATCAAATAGTGCCGTTCAGCAGTTTTACTGTAAGATCATTTTGTTGTAAACAATTTCAATAATATCAATTAGCATGTTTTTTAAAAATGGGTTTTTATTTTTACTTACTGCAGGTGCAGCAGTTAATGTAAATTCTTGCTTACAACAAAAAAAATCAGTTTTAATTACTAGTTAAAACTTTTGCTTTTTAATTACAACAAAAAAAAACTTTTTTTAACACATTTCAATCATGCTACCCCTACATACATTATAATATGGGTTGGATTATATATCCACATACAATTTTATAATAATAAAAAAATTAATAAATTGACTTTTAATATTAATTCTATAATAAAACATTTTAAATTAAATATTTCATGATATTGATATGCTATAATTTATTAATCCTGTTTATTTATAATGTTTATTCAGATGTGAAAATATAATGCTGTATAATTAGCCATGATGAGATTTTAATGTATTTTAAATAAGATTTGAACGTTTAAATAAGGTTTGAACTTAGCAGAAGATGGTAGGACATCAGGTTGATGGTGAAACAATAAGGAATTGGAATGTTACTGTTTCAGTATGTATTATGTATATATGTAATTTTGAAAGCTCAGTGATGACTGATGCCTGGGGATAACTCTGCAAGTCCCCTAATATACAACATTTTGTCATCAAAAGTGGGGAAATGAAAAATATGGGGGGGGGATACAGTGTTTTTAAATTATATTTTACCTAGAGTTGAGTTGGATGCAGGTAATGAAATGAGTGAGATTAATGTATGGGTACCTGAATAAAACTAAAACTGGCATAGTAATAATAAATACAATTATGAGTCTTTAAACTTTTTTTAGAAAAAAATGCAGATTAGAATAGGAAGGAAACAGGCATTTTGGGTAAGATTTCATTTTTCATAAAATTTTATTATGTATTATGTAAATTACTAAGTATATATATATATTAAATATTGGGTGGGTGCACCTTATTACTATAATTTAGCACAAATTTCTTTTGTTTTTGTGTATATACAAATTGGATAGATATGTGTGGCACTACAAATAAGAAAGCAAGAGAGATGAAAGGAGTTTGTAAATATTGATAATGGTCTGAGTCTGGTAGAGGAAGGAACCCTAGAGTAAGGTATTCCTGAGGGCAGAGCAGTGAGGAAATTTGTTTTTGGGTATATACAAATTGGATAGATATATGTGGTACTACAAATAAGAAAGCAAGAGAGATTAAAGGAGCTAGTAAATATTGATAATGGTCTGAGTCTAGAGGAAGGGACCCACCACTGAAAAAATAGGAATGCAATATCAAAAGCAATCAGTGAATAGCAGTACAGAGGAAGAAGTAGGAGAAGGGAGCATTGGAAAAGATGTGGAAGTAGCGAGAATGAGTCTAGAAAAAGGGAGGGAAAGTACTGTGACACCTGATGAACTGTCAGAAATGCTAAGTGAGGGGGGGTTGGTGGGAGAATGGTAATGGAGTAACCATATGGGTATTCAAAAATCAACCAAATGGGGGCCATAGTTCGGAAGGGGAAATTGACAGAAAAATAAAAATGGGCCATTACTCAGGGGAGAGGTACATAGAAAGCCCTGTGTATTTTAAAGACCTGTCCATGGTGATTCTAGAACTCTAGTAAGAGAGAATCCAGAACCATTAGTACAATTTTACAAAAGCTAGAAGCAATGAGCCAAGCAAATGAACAGAACCATCTGGAATGGAAACAAGAGATGGAAGCAATGGGCCAAGAGAAACAGCAGAATGTGGCAAAAATCCAGGGAATTTTGGAAAAAGTTAGGGAGTATAGAATTAAAAATTCAGAGAAATTTTGGAAGGAAAGCTAGGGGGTTTAGAAGTAAAAATTTCAAGGAAGTTTGGAAAAAAAGTTAGGGGGCTTAAAAGAAAGAAACCAAAGGACAGAAGAAAAGTTAGGAGGTTTAATGGCAAGGGTTCAAGAACATTTTAAAGACCTAGGAGTTTGGAAGCAAGGAATAAGAAAAAGAGAGTGTGACATAAGGAAGATAATAGTTTAACAGTGCAGAGGGTAGGGGAATGAAGTCTCATAGAGATGGATAACAGTATAGCCATAGAGATAGAAGGGATGGAACAGGATGGAGTGCAAATAAAGGTTGAGATGAGGGGGATAGTTTAAAAGGATAGACCAACCAGATCTTCAGGGAAGACCATATTGACCAGAGTACAGTGGAGATGAGGAAAGGCCAGTCTAGACAGGAAATAATGAAAAGAGAAATGGCTGAAGAGAGAGTCATAGGGATAGACAGGAAGACTGAGAATAAGAGAGGAAGCTATGAGGAAATAGGTGAAGGGAAAGATTCGAGTAGAACATTTAGAAGAGTTTTGAACAGGATGAGTCATAACCAGTGAAAGAAGACACAGAGAAGATACCTATGGAGATGGAGAAAAGAGAGGGTTTGAAACCAGAGGAACTCATCCAGTGAAATTGGAGAGTATTGTTAGTTCCAATGAGTTAGGGTTAGTGGCAGGACTAAACGATAATGTATTGTGGAAGCAGAGACAGTAGTTTAGTAGGACATTCTTATAAAATCATAAAATGTTTAGAAATAGATTTATATATACTAAAAAAATAATTTAAACTTATTAATTATATTGTTTTCAAATCATTAAAAAAAGACCTTTTTAAAACTTCTTTATTACATTGTTCAAATTTGCTTAATTCAAAAAGTGGTTGGAAATATTTTTCAATCATTAGAAATAAATTAAATTTTATTAATATATAATTGTTATTTATGATGTTTCAAATAATAGAACTTTATAAAAATGCCTAAATTGAGTATAATCACTCAAAGAAGGCAAGTTTTAATACATAATACAAAATGGATATTTAAAAATTCAGGCACAGATTGTACCCAAAATTTAAAAATCAAATAGGAATAAAATTGGGGAGGGAGAGAATTATAACTTATTTTTAAAAATATTTTAAAAAGTTATAAAAAAAATGTATTTTTTATACTAGTAAATTACAAGCAATATAAATTATTTGAGCAATCCACAAAATGTCCTTATTACTTCAGCGAGGGTTGCTACATGCAGGTTGTGTGGGGCACAAAGGCACTTCACTACTGGGATGCCAAGACACCAAGATAATTAATAAAATTTATATGTAAATAAAATTGTTTACATTTTTGAATCGTTTCATTGTTAGAAATACCTTCTGAGTGTAAACATTTTTTATTTAAATATAAGAGGAATACTTTATTTAAATTTATTTGTGACAATTACTCGGTCTTTAAATTTATAGGCATAAGTTTGAAATATACTACATATATACTCTTATCATTACACTAAATTGAACAGAGGACACCATTTTGTCATGATAATTAATAATACATATACGTAAATGTTTAGATTTCCGAATCACTTTATTCCTAGAAACACATTTTGATTGTAAATATTTATTATTTAAATTGTAAGAGAAATATTTCTTTATTTAAACTTACAGTAGCAGTTACTCTAGCCTTGAAATATATTTCATACATATTCTTACCATTGCACAAAACTGAACAGGCTGATGCCATTTCGTCACTATATTTAATAAAATTTATATGTAAATAAAAATGTTTAGATTTCCCAATCATTTTTAGTTAAATATCCTAATTTATATAAAAAGTAACATTATTATTAATAATTGACTTAAAAATAAAACTTATTTAAAAAATATTGTCTCATAATTACAGTAATTCCGCAATGATGAAATTATCTTTATCAATAATGTTTTATAACTTTTAAACATATTATTTACTTGAGAGTACTGATAGGGTGTTCACTTCTGAAATTTCAGGTCTGGATTTGATGGTTGTGCTAACATTTTTTAAGGATGTTATATTTCTCTTTATTATTATTATTATATTATTATTATTATTATTATTATTATTATTATTATTATTATTATTATTATTATTATTATTATTATTATTATTATTATTATTATTATTATTATTATTATTATTATTATTATTATTATTATTATTATTATTATTATTATTATTATTATTATTATTATTATTATTATTATTATTATTATTATTATTATTATTATTATTATTATTATTATTATTATTATTATTATTATTATTATTATTATTATTATTATTATTATTATTATTATTATTATTATTATTATTATTATTATTATTATTATTATCCCATATATCGTTTTACATGTTCTATTAAATAGTTTTTTTTGGATGGGTTCTTTAGCTAAAGTTTCGCAATTGATCCATAATCCACACTACAGTTAAAATCTAAAATAACAAAATGAGTAAAAAACATAATTTTTAAAAAAATATTATTGCATGCTAAATTATTTTTATTAATAAATTTCATAGGAAATTTGTATTATTGAATGAAAATAAGTGAAAGTATTTTTACTGTAATAAAGTCTATTTATATATTTATAAACTGGAAGTTTAACCCTTCTTAATAGAAAACATAAACAAGTTTTGTGTCAAGGAAATTCTGACTTAAAAATAATGAATGGATTTGGAAAACAAAGAACCCAAGGTGTTAATAGGATGTAAGAGTTATATTATATATATATATAATAAATTATAGTTTTTGAGAAAGAAAAAAACTAAATAGTAGGTATAAATATATTACTATTGAAGATTTATAATTTTGTTAATAGGAAACGTAAGTTTATACATGAGAGATTGCCAATGGGTTTTCAAACAAACAACTGTTTTTAATGAAGTATTGATCTGCTGGTTAAAGTTGATCTAAATATTGATTAAGAAAGAATAATTGAGCTAAGCCAGGTTCCAAGCTCTCTTTGCGCATTGCTATGAAGGAAGGAGATTCCAAAAAATCATATTCTGGAAGTACATAATATTTTTAATAACCAGGTAAGTAACTTATATGTTATATAATTACTTATATAATATCAGTCCCGGCTTGAGAAGAGAAAGGGAGCAGTACAAGGTTTTTATTACTATTAATTTAATTTTATATCTATTTATTTAAAAAGATTTTAATAAAAATATTTTTAATCAAGATGACATGGCAAGCCTAATTAATATGTTTTATTTTAGCATATGTTTTATTCTCCATGTTTATTTTATAGAAATAAATGAATAAATCACATAAGGTATTTACCGAACATGTTAAATGACTAAAGTTATGTTTTCAAGTTTTTCTTGCGAAAGTGTTGGAAAAGTCTCTTTTAATTTAAAAATTTTATTTTATAAAGTAGGGGGGTTGGCACCAACATTTACATAAAATTCCCACCCAGTGTCTACTCATCCGATATCCTCCGACTAGTTTCTGGCTTGTGGCCTCTGTCAGTAGGAGCCTTGGATCTGAGAGCACTGCACCTAGATCTTAGGATCTAATGCAACCCTCCAGCAGCCACCTTTTATCTCCATTTAACTACAAAACTATGAGATTTAAATTGAAAACACTATAATATTTTCAATCCAAGCTCATCAGCTTATATAGTCATACAAGCATTAGATCCTAAGATCTAGGTGCAGTGCTCTCAGATCCAAGATTCCTCACTGATGAAGGCCACAAGCCAGAAACTAGTCTGGGAATACTGAATGAATAGGCACTGGATGGGGAATTTATGCACAAGTCTTTGGGCATCCATTGATTACTCTGGCTTGCACTAAGTGGCAATTCGTAGAGTTTTGCCATTTTAAGAACAGTTAAGAGCAAGCATAAGAAATGGTGATCATGTGATGTTTATTGGCAAAATATGAATGTGACTTTAAAAATAAATTATCTTAAATTTCAATAAATATGATAAACTAAGTCTAGACAATAGCTATGATTCCTTTTGTAATTATTCTTAATTCATAATTAGAATAAAAGATTCCAGATAATACTAACTTAAAATTTGAAGCATTGGATTGATATAATAGTTAAAACAGAATGGATGAAAATACCATAAAAATGAGTACATAAATATTAATTATATATATAGGTTGTCATTATTATTTTGTAATAATTTGCACACAAGAGTATTATAACTAGGATTTTTAAGCATTGGTAGGAAATGATATATAAATGGATTAATAAAATTAAACACAAATTATATAAAAAAATCCTGAGATAAGATTGTTAATAATTTGTTTAGAATTTAGTTATTTAACTCCAATCACATTTTAAAATTCTGTAATGGTGAGAAAAAGTTTCTGAATTATCTTCCAACACAGGAGAAACAATACCTGAAAATTTGAGAATGGAAATATTTTGCTACAATTCTGTTTCAGGTGATTATCTCTCAAATTAACTAGATTATATAAAACCCAATAGACACTGAAAACATGTTTAACTACTTATCAATAGTGCTAATTATAATGAACAAGGCAATTAACTAATGACATTAGTTTAGACACTGCAACTTAAAGTATAGACATTTCTTTTAATAGACATTATAACTTGATGGACAAGGTTAAAAAATATACCTCATTACATTCCTTTAGAAATATATCTGTAATAATTAAATTATCTCAATAAAATTTATTAGAATTGATTTACAAGTATCAAACTTTCTGCACATGCAACAGTCACATTGTTCACTTCAAATACATTAATGATTCATCACCATCATTTTCAACCATTATTGAGCCACCATAGGATGAAGATCTCTCCAAGTTCAATCCATTTTCTCTGATCTCTAGCCTCTCTTCTTCATATCATCCCAACACACTTTATTTCATTCATCTAACTAATGTGGTATTTTACAATCTCTTCTAATCCAGTTTAAAATTTCAACTGTCTATCTATTATCATCTCTTCTAGCAATACATCCAGCTCAAATCCACTTCAATTTCTTAATTCTTTCAATGATGTCAGTGACACTTCTTTGTTGTCTCACCCATGTATTTCATTTTTGATTTCTTCTTGTTATTCCTAACATGCATCTCTCCATACTTCATTAAGTAGTCTGAAGTCTCTGTATTGCTCTTTTTTTAAATGTCCCAGTCTCAGATCCATAAAGAAAAGTTAGTAAAACACACTTCTTTTCAAAGAACATAGACATATTTCTTTTTAATATCAAGTTATTTCTAACCAAAAGGACTCCAAACAAGTTTAATACCATAATTAATTTCATTCATTGTTTTTATCTGAATAATTTGACCAAGGTATTTGTAGTTAACATCTTCTAATTCATTATTATCAATCTTTATTTCCATCTTTTGAGAAAATGTATTGAACATTAATACTTTTAATTCTTTCTTACTTTCATCTGATAACTCTTGCAACATTTCTCGAAGCTCTACAGCAGTACTTGCAAAAACAACTACATCATCTGCAAAATCTAGATGACTTAAATAATATCCATTTACTTTTAGTCCTGAAGCTTCCCACTTCATTCAACAAAATACTTCTTGCAAAACTGCTGGAAATGGAGTCATCATGTTGGACACCTTTCTGAATGTTAATCTTCCTAATATCATTATGTAATATAATTGTTGCTGTTACATTTTTATAAATATTCTTAAAAATATGACAATATTCTGGGTCTATATCTTGATCTAAAGCTTTAATCTCTGAGGAAATGGTTATAGAATCAAATGCCTTTTCATAATCTACATATCCAAAGCTTAATGGCAACTCATATTCATTCATTCTTTCTATAACTTCCCTCAATACTTGGATATGATCCATTATACTAAAACCACCTTTTGGTTGGTCAAAATCCAAAGCTCGCTGTAGACAAATGTGATAGATTTGTAATGCCTTCTTTATCACCTTTTTTAAATATTAATATTGCATTCTTCTAATCATCTGGTACATCTTTAGTATTTAGACATTTGATATATAACTTTGCCAAAATGTTTCTATTTCTTCACCTGCTTCTTTTAAGATATCAATTATAATCCACCATTACCTGGAGCTTTCTTCTTCTTCATAAATTTAATTGCCCATCTCACTTCTTTATTTAAAATTGCAGGCAATTCAGAAGATATAGTAGTTGTAGGAGGTACTTTTCCTTGTTCTTTATTGCTATATAATTCTTGATAGAACTCTTCTACACATTTCAAGATGTCATCTTTTTTTTTTCTTATTGCAGAAATATTTCTATCAATACTAAGATGTTGGTTTACACTCTTGAAACTTTTATTCTCTTCTATAGCTTTCTTTTCTAGTTTACAATTATACTTTTTTATATCATTATCAACTCTTTTTCACATCATTTTAAAAAATTTGAAATATTCAATCCTTCTTAATACATACATCATTTTTATATATCTTCATTTTCCTTCTTTTCTTCATAAAATGATTCTTACTAATTATTTAAAAGGTAAGAGATTGTCATATTCCTAATTCAGATATAAAGTTTTTCTTTTGTTTAATTAAAAAAATGGATATATTAATCTTTAACTGAGTTTAAAGTTTGATATATCTGGGCTAGAAATAATATAATTTCTAACCTAATAAATGATTGGTAATAATCATGAATGTATTTATCCGAAATGAATGGTTTCCAGATTGTGAGTGCATAAAGTTTGAAGCTTGTAAATCAAATTATAATAATTTGATATTGATAAATATTGAACAAATGGTGAAAAAGTATTGAAAGATAATTCAGTGTGAAATGCACCTTGAAGGCTATTTATATTTTTTCAGATATTTTTATTTATATATTCCAAGAATGCCTACTGGAATGAAAGTATCTAAAAAAAATACATAAAATTTATCTGTGAATTTTCACAAATAATGTTTTTCCAATTATATTTTATTAGGAACCAAAATAGTTTTACTTTTCTATTTCTTATCACCCTGATTCTCTTATATCAACTGGAATTTTGTTAGTTATATCAAGAATAGTATTGTAATCATAATTGTAGCATTAAACATTATTCTATATGTTTTATTTAATATTAGTATGAAAATATACCAATTTATGACAAAAAATATTATATATCTTTATCCCATTTTACAGTGGACCTTTATTTGAGGATTCACCATAGTAATTATCATGAATTTGTACCCACTATTTTATCTGCAATTAATTATTTGCTATTATCACCTTGAAAACAAATTCAAAACTTTTTTTTAAAAAAAACATCCATCATTTTTTCAAAATGGTGGTCAAAAAAATAACAATTATTTTGTAAGATTGATGATGTTATAGGATAATGACTTCATTAAAGCCATATCTTCCAAAAATTAAATGACAAACTTCACATTAAAAATGTTCAGTAAATTATTCATTATATAATATTTTGATTATAGAATTAAATTATGATTAATGCATGTTACTTAATTTTCACCCAGTGACTTTATGAAACATTTACTACTTTCATTTGTGGCATATCCAAAATAAAAAAAAAATTCATATTAAATGACTACAAAATAAAGTCAGTTTCATTCAGCACAATGAGAAACATATTTAGATCATATACAACTGCAACATCATCATACAATAAATTTTAATATTTAACAATTAAGTAAAACAAATCTTTTTTGTGTATATATTTAGTCCATAATTTTAATTGTTTTTAATTTGTTTTGTTAAAAATCTGGCTTTATTTATGAAACTGATATAATGGATTTCAGTTTTTCATAATTTACAGTTTAAAAATTATGTAGCTTTAAAATAATATATAGAGTGCATTTCATCCTGTTTCAATTCATTATTTATATATTGCCCTGAGAAGTTTAGTGCAATAGTGATCTCCAGAACTAAAAATTTCAGGATAGATTGTTAGCAAAGTTAAAACAGAAGTGATTGATCAATGGAACAAAATTATTACTCTGTTTGCCTCTTTGGAGCTTCAAGATCAAATGATATCTAAATGTTTTCTATTAATATTAAATAAAAGTATGAGTAGATAATGGAAATGCTGTATTTATGTAGTCTTGACTCAATAATTAAATACATTTTTTATACTACTGTCTTTTATGCACAAATTTTTAATAATTAATAGTGATTTTCTGTTTAAAAATATCACATTAATTTTTGGAAAATTGCAATGTACTTCTATTATTGCATTATTTTTTCATTAATCTTTCTTAATTCCATGATACTATAATGTAGTAAAACTGAAAGTTTTCTCTGGAGCAAACTGACTGTTGCTTCTAAATCTTGTAAAAAGTTGGAAAAGAATAAATATCTTTATGCTGTTTTTCCATAAAATATTTATATAGCTTATTATTTTGATTATTATATTAAATCTTGTAAGTATACATAAAAATTCATTGTGATGTCAAGTACTTTCATATGGAGATATGATTTTAGATTTATAAATATTAAGATATAGATACTACTATAATTTAAGAATAGAAAGACATGACCATCTATTAAATTAAATTCTAAGATTCAAACTAGAATCTTAGATGCTGATTTATTGTTATAGTCTTAAAAAAATTTATCATTAAATTATTTTTACCTTTTATTGAATATTTTCTTACAGTAATTAGAACTGTCATGGGATGGTTAAAATATAAATAACATTCACTGTACAATCAAGTACATTCTTAAAAGCA
Organism: Epiperipatus broadwayi; assembly: GCA_028023455.1. Lineage (NCBI taxonomy): Eukaryota > Metazoa > Onychophora > Udeonychophora > Euonychophora > Peripatidae > Epiperipatus > Epiperipatus broadwayi. Next base: position 2,588,224 of record JAQFVV010006244.1, on the reverse strand, counting down.
AGTTATGGAAATTAATAACTGGATGAATTGTTAATATCACTTCTTTTAATATCTGTAGGCATAAATTAAAAATTTTGGCTTTTAACAAATGCATGTAGTTTTCAGATAGATTGGATCCTTTAAGACAGGAGCTGCACACAGACATTGCTTTTAGCATCTTCATCATTGGATACTGAATTATACAAGTCTGCTTATATTATGATTTTTAAGTTACAATTTATTTCTGAATTTTCACTTTTTATTACAGCTGCCATATTTCATTTAAGTTCATATTGGCTGATTGTTTCAATGTCAATTAGTTCTTGAAGTAGGCAGCTTAAAAAAAAACTCATGATATACTAATAATCAAAAAAAAAGAAGAAGAGCAATTAAGAGTCTCTATTAATACATGACTCTAATCCCATGACTTTTCTTTTTATTAATTTATTTTATGAACACTCTTCAAAACAAATTAATTAGGCTAAAGTCTTTAAAAAATAAAATCTTAATTATTTAAATCAGAACTTTTTAAACAGGGGTCACTGATCTTGTCAAGGGGAAGCATAAAAATAAATGTGATTAAATTAGAAATAATTAGATTTTTATATGCAAATATATTTTAAACATTTTAATGTGAAAATGTGCACATTATGCTTTTTACCATAACCTAATAATCACTTTGTTTATTTCACAATTCATATACATCAGCACTATAACAATAGGAACTACCCTTACTTACACAGCTTACTAGTTTTGTTTTTGTAACAAGTATCATTTATATTAGTGTATTTGATAATTCTTCATTAAAAATTTAACTCTAATATGAATAAATGACTAATAAAATCACAATGTATTTGTAGAGATCAGTCAGTCAAAGGCATCACCAAAGAATCAGAGTCACAAGTAACAGTGTCTCTTATTTTACCAGAAGTGTCCATATCATTTTCAATATCAAATGATGAGACAGAAAATTTTTACATGAAAATTTTTTTATGATCCTTCTTACCTGAAATACATATTTGTGCCTTCATATAATATGTCATCTTCCAGAAACAGTGTCAAATGATTGTAGAGGCCTGAAAAACGTAGTCATCATTTAAACATTATGCATAGTAAATTTAATAGACTATTTTTGAAAGAAAGACCAAATAATTAAAACAGCAAATTAAGTTTATTTAAAAAAACATACTAAATTAAATGACAGATTAGTGATAACTGCTTTTGAAATTGTTTTATTAATTGCTAAAACAACAACAAAAAACGCCCATTAAAAATGATGAAATCTTATCTGCAGCAATAAAAATTTACAAAACTTTCAATTGTTCTAATATATCAAAAACTTGAAAAAAATTGTACTCTATGATGCAATTAAAAAATTAGATATCATTGCCAACAATATTATATCTACATTATCACAAATGAAACAGAATATTATATTTACCATATAACATGATGAACCAGCTGACAATATGAATGATAATTAAATGGTTTTTGTCAGATATCTACACAATTTGCAAATTCATGAAAATCTGATGTTTTGTAGAAAACTCCCTCATGCAAGACAAGAGATATATTTGAAAAGATAAATATTTATATATATATATATAATGATCTTTAATGGCAAAAATGCAACGGAGTTGGCACTGATGCAATTGTAGCTAAGAGTGGCAGGATTACAGAAATAAAAAAAGATTTGTCTGAATATAAGACATTATTGCAATATCCATAGAGAAAATAAAGTATTTTTACATATGGAAAATTTACTTATTAAAGTCTTATCAGAAGTTTCTACAATAGTTAATTACATAAAAAGTGACAACACTAATACAAGACTTTCGAATTTTATGCCAAGAGATGGACTCTAATTATAAATCTCTTTTATAACACATTAGAAGTAATATAATCAAATTCTAAAAACTTTTAATATTAAAAGATTACTTTTTCTTGTTGATAAAAATGTCACATCAGTATCATGTTTTTCTAATCAAAATTGGAAGTATTTGCTTTCTTACCTGACATATTTTTTTCAAAAAATTAAATGAATTGAATCTTCCTCCAAAAAGAAAAAGTATCAATATATTACCCATAAACACAAAATTGCAACCATATCAAAATAAGCTTTCTGCATGGTTAAAAAGTTGTAAGGATAATAATACAGAAATATTTTTTTCTCTCCATGAATTTCTTTAAGAAAACAATACTTTATTATTAGCAGAAAGTAAAAGAATAACCAATGAAATATTTAATTTTTTAAAGTATATTCCTAACTTAAATAAAAATAAAGAATATGACTTGATAAGAATACCATTTGCTCCATCCCTACAATTTAGCAATGTGTCATCTCAAAAAGAATAGACTTAAGAGCAGATTAAATCTTTGACTTGGAATTTTGTAAATAAAAATTTGCTTGGATCATACCAAAAAAAATATAACATTTATTGGTGAACACAAACTTAAATATTCTGCATCTTTTTCCACCCATATCTTTGAAAAATTGCATTTTCATTGCTTTTACTAATATAAAATAAGCATAGATCTTGGTTATCAACAGAAGTGTTGGAAAAGAAAATTGCTAGACCAAATATTTAATCCAATACTGGTTTTTTGTATAGCAATATTCAAGTACATCCATCATATTAAATTATTAAAAACTATTGTAATATTCAATTTTGTTTTAATTATTATTGACTTTTGTCTTTCATATTTCATGATTTTTGTAATACTTGAAATTTTTAAAGTATTTTGTATTATAATGAAAAAAAATATATAAAAAAATTTAAATAAACTAAATATAAATACAGTCAAATTGCTTCTATTATGAAATGTTTCTTTCAGGGATGTGGGCGAATGTTTTTAGATATGTCCAGATGAGCCTTTATGTTAATGAGTTTGATAAGCATTGATTTAATTACTATTATTAAAAAGAAATAATAATTTAGTAATTATAAATTATGAAGGGAAAAAATATAGACAAATTATCATGTTGTTCAAATACACATTAGTTTATTCATTAATATTAGTATTTCATTTCTCACAATTTCATTTATAACTTAATTCATCTATATCATTTTCTTTTATATGCGGTTTTCATATAAATTCTATTTTTTTTCTTTAAGATAATGCTATTATTGCTAGTGCACGTAAAAATTTTCACTCATAATTTTAATATTTCTGAACCTACATCATATGATCACAATCTCTCTGTATCATTATAGTTTCCTAATTATAAATATTTTTTTTGTATGATTTAACAAAAAAAATATTTTCATATAGTATGATCATAGCCATTTTACACACAGTTAATTATTGTTAGCAATATCAGATTAATGAATGCTTATATTCCAGTAAGATAGATTATTAAAAAAAAATAGATGCAATACTATAAATCTGGTAATTGCTAACATCCAAACAAAATTACATGAAAAACTGTTGAGTTTCATGGCCAGAAGCCTATTATTTCAACACAAGTTAGAATTTACTTAAGTGACCCTTTTTGTTTAATCCTGAATACACACACATCAAACAAATATTAAAATAGTACAAAAACAAATTAATATATTCATTCATTAATAATCAATAAACATCACATGATCACCATTTTTGTGCTTGCTTATAACTGTTGTTGAACAGGCAAAACTCTCTATATGTATTACCATTCAGTGCAAGTCAGGATAATCAATGGATGCCAGAAGGCTTGTGCATTAAATCCCCATCTAGTGCCTACTCATCCAATATTCCCAGATTAGTTTCTGGCTTGTGGCCTTCATCACTGAGGAGCCTTGGATCTTAGAATCTAGATGCAGTGCTCTCAGATCCAAGGCTCCTCACTGACAAAGGTCACAAGCCAGAAACTAGTCTGTGGATATTGGATGAGTAGGCACTAGATGGGGATTTTATGCACAAGCCTTCTGGGCATCCATTGATTACTCTGTCTTGCACTGAGTAGCAATATGTATAGAGAATTTTGCCTGTTTCATTAATAATCACTTAAATGAACTTTTGTTATCCTAACCCCAGAAAATATAAAAAAAAGATCAAACAGTTAAAAAAAAAGTCTGTGATGATTACACATATCAATCTATAAAGCAAAAAAATATTCATACATATCACAAACTAGTTCTTTAGCTTTATTTGCCAAAAACCCAATACCAAGTCTAATTTAAATTTTCCATTGTATTTTATCCTCAAAAATATTTTTCTATCTTAGTATAATGTCTTTAAAATCACAATTTTGTAATATAAACAGGGATTGCTTCAACTAAAATTAAAATCTAATTTGCTATAAAATATTTTTAGAAAATTGCTCTTTTTCATTCATTTCATTTGCATAATTCAATGGAAATGTATCTGTATGATGTTGAATCGATATCATTACATAAATAGACTGAAGAAAACTCTGCCTAATTTTTTCAGTATATTAGAAAATATTCTTAAACGAAAATTCCCAGCATTTTTGTAATTTCAAAAGCAATGGATTTAAATCTTATTTTAATATAATGACTCTATTATATCACTTTGATGAAAAATCGTACTTTTTAATTGGTTAAATGTAGCAGCAGCACATAGAAGTCTGTATTGCACCTCAGCACTAAAAATTCCCCATAGTAATTAAAAAGATGTCAAGATAGTTAAATTGATTCACATTTCCAAGCATCATCAAAGGCCAAAAGTTGTTGAAGAGTTTTTTCCTATCATTATTGGTAGAAATTTAAACACATGGTTTTTTTTTTGAATGTTACTAAACACATCTATACTTTCGATTCAAAACATTAAAAACATGCAGATACTCTTTTGAATTGGAAAAAAATAGACAATCTAAAAGCCAAGAAGATAAGTTTTTGTTTTTAACTGGTTCAAATTAAAAATCCCATCATTAAAACATATATCACATTTTGATGACAGGAGCATGACTCTGCTTATAAACTGTTCCAAAAACCTGTCATTAATAAAGAGTTGAAATTAATACACATTCCTTTTATCAGTTTTCATTTCAAATGTCTTAGATTACCACTAGTATACTGCTTTTTCTCATACTTTCATATAGCAGACATATAATAATAATAATATTTTTCTGACAGCCAGCTATTTTCAAACATTGTCATAAGTCTTCTTAATTAATTGAGTCAAATGTTTTGATGAAATTCACAACAAATATATAACTTTGAGATTTTTTTATCATGTGATTGGTACATTAAGTAAATGAATATTCTCAAGCTAAAATATAAGACATTTTTTTGTTTATAGAGAAAATATCATGTATTTTCTCTTTCCCTCCTTTTCTTATAGAGGGTTGTCTGAAATATTTTATTAATTAAAAGTAGTTTTAAAATAAATATAATTTCATGGTGTTTCTGGATAATGGAAGAAAACATGTAATCTTTTCTCTATAAACACACAAAAAATTGTCTTATGCTTTGCTTAACAAACCAGTCATATGAAAAATAATCTCAAAATGTTACATATTAAAAAAACAATGGACAAAATTTATATTATACTGTAACTAGAAGAGCCATATGAAGGGGCTAAAAAGGAACAATTAAGAAAAGAAAAAAACAAAATCAATACAAACTTCTTGAAATGATTGCCTGATTTTTTTTTAAAAAGCTCAATTTCTGGGGGGGGAAATGGAAAAAAAATAGAACTGGGGACATACCCAGAGACAATCTTCAAATTTAATCATTTAAAAATGTAACTGTGAATTATTTATATATTTTAATAACTCAGAAATCAAGAACATCAAACACAATAATTGTGGGGGGAAATATTTACTTTTCATTTGCTACTATATTTTTCCAAAGGATTGGATGTAAAGCTTAATGTGTTCAATAACTGAACTATATTAAGATATTTCTCTTTAAAATTAATGGATATCTTATATGCTAATAAAATAGTTCCATTCAATTCTCACATTGCATGCTTCAGCATGGATTATTTATATGCCTAAAGAGAGATGGAAGGTTAGTGACATTGACATTTGATAAGTTCTTTATGAAGTACTATAACTTTATTTTTCTTATTGCATTGCCAAACCATATAATATAAATATTATTTATGTTCTACAATGCTTTTTGCAACCCACTACTGATGGTTTTAATTGCCCTAGCAATCTTCTTCAGAATTATAACAAACATAATACAAATATACATGAACATATAATTTTACATTATATGTATACTATATTACTATCATCATTAATAGACCTACTTACAACTTTATATACTTCTCTATATAATTATTATCTTTTTATATATTATAAATTTTAACATTTTTTATATTCTATATTTATCAATCAATACTTCCTATAATTATATATATATATTATTTTTATTTCATTTATTTTTTATTTTACATTATTATTATTCATTATATTAACATTCAATATGTATCATTTTTTTAACTTATATTATTTTTCATACTTACCTTCTACTTATATTTTCAAATCTTAAATGCTATCAATTCAAACTTAAATTTTAGTTATATTTAGTAGTTTCCTCTTTCTATTTTTTATTTAATTAAATCTTTTTTTGTCAAAATTTTTTTCATGCCCAAATCTCTATTTAATACTAAATTAATATTATTAATATAAATATCTTCTTTTATTTTCCTATCTCTTTTATTATTTGTAAATTGTATCATCTTTATACAATCCTTTCCAAACTCATGCCCTGTTTCCAATGTATGTAAATATATTGGCAACTTTTTATATTTATATTGTAATAATCTTCTATATGTTGAATTTTTTGTTTCTCCAACATAATTTATTTTATATTATTAATTTGAAACTTTTTACAATTAATTTCATATATTCCATTATCTGAATTTGTTATTATAATTAGCAATATATTTATTTTCTAAAATACTCATATTTTTTTCTCTTTTTATTAACTATTCTAATATTTATTATATTATTAAACTTTTTTATTAATTTTACCTATAACTTTATTTAAATTTTTAACTACATAGTTATTTCCTGTCTATGATTACTTTTATCTATATCATTATTTATATAATCTATCATATTTTTTATTAACCTAATATTATCATTTATAAATTTATTTGGATAATCATTATTAATAAATTCTTATTTTACTAAATATTTTTTTAACATAATCTTTACTTGAACAATAATTTAGTGCTCTATAAATTCTAGAATGTATTGTATTTATTTTATATTTGAGTGCCAATTAGTTATATTATTATCTATATTACTTTTCTTATGAATTGATGTTCCAATCCTACATTTTCCTTCTTCATTTGATTTATTCAACTTTATATCTAAATATGTCAGTATATTATTCTCTTCTTTTTCTACAGTGAATTTAATATTTTCATCCATCTAATTAATATCCTCTATAAATAAATCTATCAGTCTTTGTGTTTTATTAAATATCAATAAATAATCATCTACACATATTTTAAGAAAGAAAAAAAATACTGACATATTTAGATATAAAGTTGATTAAGTCAAATGAAGAAGGGAAATATAAAATTGAAACATCAATTTATAAGAAAAGTAATATAGATAATAATATAATTAATTGGCACCCAAATACAAATATAAAATAAATACAATACATTCTAGAGCAGTAAATTATTGTTAAAGTAAAGATTATGTTAAAAAAATATTTAACAAAAGAATTTATAAATAATGATTATCTAAATAATAATAAAGATGAAAAAAGTAATAATAATAATCTAGATAAAATTAATTATATAGGTATAAAGATAGTTGTTTTTGCAAATAATGCTTTAGAGCTGCAGGAAATGTTACAGAAGTTATCAGATGAAAGTAGGATTAAAGATAAATGTTAAAAGACTAAAGTAATGTTCAATGGATTTTCTCAAAATATGAAAATAAAGATTGATTATTTGAGTTAGAAGTTAACACAGGGGTCCCCAACCCTATGCCCATGGGCACCATGGTGCCTGCAGATAATTTTATGTGTGCCCACCACTATTCAAACATGATAGAAAATTATTTATCTGATACAAATAAATTTAATTTTTAAAATATCTTATAAATTATTGTATTATATTGTAATCAAATTGTAGGTCATACTATACTTTTACAGCATAAAAATATAAACGTTAATTATACGTTAAAATTTAATTTTTGAAATAAATATTTTTTTGTACATTATGTGTATTATTAACAATATCCAACTATAAATTTACATCAAAAAAATAAATGGTGCCCACCATCTGGTTGAAAAAAATAAATGGTGCCCTCCACCTGGCCAGTATTATAGAATGTGCTCTTAAGTGCAAAAAGGTTGGGGACCCCTGAGTTAACAGCTACAAATACCTTGATCAGAGTATTAATACAGATGGAAACATAATGGATGAAATTAACCATAGAATTAAACTTGGTTGGAGTGCTTTTGGTAGAAATAACTTGATACTAAGAGGAAATATGCCTATGTGTTTGAAAAAGGTTTTAAATAAATGTGTTTTACCAGTTCTTTCTTATGGGTCTGAGACTTGGATACTTAATAGAAGAGCAATACAGACTTCAGACCTATGGAGAGATGCATGTTAGAGGTAACAAGAAGAGATCAAAAATGCAATATATGAGTAAGAAAACAAACAGGTGTTACTGACCTCATTGAAAAAATTAAAAGACTGAAGTGAAGTTGGGGTGGACATATTGCTAGAAGAGATGATAATAGATGGACAATTGAAATCTTAAACTGGATTCCAAGAGATTGTAAAAGACCCAGAAAGAGATCACATGTGAGATGGATGGATGAAATAAGAAAGTGTGCTGGGGTGATGTGAAGAAGAGAAACTAAAGATTGGAGAAGATGGATTGAACTTGGAGAGACCTTCATCACATAGTAGATTGATAATGATTGATGATGATGAAATATAGAAAATAACTATGTAGTCAAAAATTTAAATGAAGTTATAAGTAAAATTAATAAAAAAATTTAATAATATAATGTTAGAATAGTTAATAAAAATTAGAAAAAATATGACTAGTATTTCAGAAAATAAGTATATTGATAATTATAATAAAAATTCAGATAATGAAATATATGAAATTAATTGTAAAAATGACAAATTATGTAGGAGAAACAAAAATTTCATCATATAGAAGACTATTACAACAAAAATATGATAAAAAGTCACCGATATATTTGCATACATTAGAAACAGGGCATGAGTTTGGAAAGGATTGTATAAAGATGATACAATTTACAAATAATAAAAGGGATAGAAAAAGCTATTTATATTAATAATATTATGCCAGTATTAAATAGATTTGGGCCTGAAAAAGATTTTGACATAAAAAAAATAATTTAATTATATAAAAAATAGAAAGAGGCAGCTACTAAATATAACTGTAAAATTTAAAAGTTTGAATTGATAGCAGTTAAGATTTAAAAATATAAGTAGAAGGTAGGTATAGAAAATATGTAAAAAATATTATAGGTTAAACAAAATTATACATATTGAATGTTAATATAATGAATAATAATAATGTAAAATATAAAAATATGAAGACATAATATTAGAGTTAAATAATAAAGTAAATGAAATAAAAATAATATATATATATGATTACAGGAAGTATTGATTGATAAATATAGAATATAAAAAAGATTAAAATGTATAACATATAAAAAGGTAATAATTATAGAGGTGGATAAAGATATATGTGGATATATAAATAATAATGGTAAAATAGAATAAAATGTAAAATTATATGTTCATGTATATTAGTATTTATGTATTTCTATTGTGTTTGCTATAGTTCTCAAAAAGATTGCTGGGGCAATCAAAATCATCAATAGTGGGTTATAAAAAGCATTGTAAAAGAATAATAAAGACATAAATGATATTAACATTTAATAGTTATTATTCAATATCACATCATTCAGGTTAAATTAAAAAAAGGGTAATACTATTTTATGCTTATTTTATATAAAAAAATATAATTTTCTAAAGCTTTCTATATAAAAGTATAATAGTAATATTTTTTATTTAACAAATGTATATATATTTTTTAAAAAGTGTATTAATTAATATGCATACTTATTCAAGACTATAAAATATTTAATAAATGACTAATTATAAATATTAACTTTTGCTATGCATTAAATATTTACCTTAAACCAGAACTGAAGTATGCATATATAATTTTTATTACACATGGTAAATTTAAGTATTGTTAATATTTTCTGAGATATATTTCCTATTTTATGATTCTAATATCTAAATTAAAAATAATTTAAATAAAGAGTAAATAAATATAAGTGATTATTGTAACTGCTGTACAATAATGAACTATAATAAAAATGGTTTGAAATATTATTTTATAATATTACATAAGTTTATATTTTAACATAAGTGAAAAATTTTAAGGTTGTAAAATTTCTTTATTGAAAATAAAAAAATAGTGTATAAGTTTAATTTATTTTTATTATTGCTTTAATTATCATATTCATATTGTATATTATGTATAATAAAGTTACTATTGTTATCAATTGGCACGGTGTCCTTGATCTCAAAATTTTATACCTTAATTTACTTTGAAGTTAATGCAAAATCTGTCAGTGATGGATGTGCATTGAGTTTGTTCCATCTATTCATTATATTATTAAGATTTTAATATAAAACATTCATGACATACACAATCGAAAAGGTCATTGTAATTGGTCAGAGAAGTGGCATCCATATTTTGTAAATAAACTACCTAGCTTGCATAGTGCTCATCATTAACTTACGAATTTTTGCAGGTTAGAATATACTTTAGATGCCATATTCGATTAATATATTATCATCACAATGTATATATTCAAGTGATTTACCCTAGAAATATGTATTTCATGTGTGTAATGTATTAAATGATGTATGTAAAAAGAAATTTTATGATTTAAATAAAGAGATCAACATATGTATTTAAACGTATTTTATGATTTTTTTTTTGTTAAAATATGCATTTTTTGTTTAAATAAAGTTAATTTTATAAGATTACAATTTAAAAGTTAACTTATTTCAAAATATCGTTTTATTAAAGTTAATTTTGTTATATGCAAGTGCAGTTTTCTTCTTGCACTGCTGACAATTTTTTTTCTTATAAAGTTTAAATATTTGCCAAAATTTTCACTATGTGTGGACAATTTTTATCATTCCATCCTAAAGGATGACGACAGAGCAAATGATTTCAACTTGTTCAATCCCTTCATAGAATTATAAATTAGAATATTTTCAAGATCATCAATTGCTGCTGGAAACATATATGATCATATCAATGTTAACGTCACCATTATTATAGGCATGAAAATGAAACGTCTCAAAATAGTTTCTTATTATTTGTTGTTTCTACCAACATCTCTTAATAAAATCACCAATGGAAAACAAGACTTGCATTAGGTAAATAAAAAAAAAGCTAATGGCTTTATTACTCAGAAGTTTAAAACATGTTCGAGCACCAGAATCGACCCTGGACTTCCCAATAAAATCAAACTCTACTGCTTTGCCAAACCATTCTAGGGCAGATTACTAATTAAATAATAAAGACAATTTACAAATTTAAACCTTTCTTTTATTGAATATTTAAAATAAACTGTCCCTATGATAGATAATTTTTATAATTATTAAGTATTCATTATCAGTTCTTGAATAATATTTTAGTTTCTACTTTCTTGATATACGTACATTTTTTTTTTTCAAAATTTTTATAAATTTTCTATCGATGAAAGAAAATTAAAAAAATGTTATTTAGGTAGATTTGAAATGTAAGATAAATCTTATAAAATTTTGGTTTACTTTCATCATATTAAACATATGAAGTATTTTAACATCTCAAACTAAAATAATTATTGATGCATAATATTTAATGACTAGAAATTATTTGATTTTTTTTTCTTCCATATGTCATAGCATCGGCCGGGAGACGAACCCGCAACAACCGTTTGCAAACAACTGCTTGCTTGCAAGGCGGCTGCACTGACCTCTTGGCTAACAACGCTTGATGAAATTATTTGATTTTATATGTGAAAATTGTTTGATGTTGCATGCATTGACAATGGTTAAAGACATTTAGTTTACAATAAATATTGATGCAGTGTACTCTCCCATGAAGCTTAGTATTTTTAAATAAAGCTTATTTTGATGAATTAGCATATATATTCGCTAGATATTTTATATACATTCTGTAAATGATACTTAATATTTTACTCCCATTATTTTAATTTTCATTCTGCTAAGTCAGTTTATAATAAATTTCATCCATGGTTCCTTTTTTTTACAATATTCATTGCAATAGTTATCCAGATGATTGTATATCAATGTTATTTGTGTTAGATTTATCTTTATTGGGTTTGCCAATCATGTTTACATTTGTCAGATTCTAAGACGCGAATTTTAAATTATGTTGATTATATTATCAACCTTATTTTCTTTTTTATAATAATTTAATGTATTAAATATACATTGATTTTGTTTATTAATATTTAAGAACTGAATAAGAGATAATAAATACACTATATTATATAACGGATATACTATACATTTTATATTTATTATAAAGAGTATGGCTGGTGGATGTAGGTATTTGTGTGACCTTGATAGTAAATTTTATTTCTTTTCCTAAGGTATATTTCATTAGTCTTGGATATATTTTAAACAAGAAATTAGTCTGCATTTCTTGTCTAGAAGTATCTTCTGGCAAATGTTACATAAATTGTATCAAACTACATTATCCATTACAATATATCTATTGTACCATTTTTATATACGTCTAATGTTATTTATTAGACACAAACGGCTGTAATATTAAGTTTATATGTATCTGTTAAGGTTATATCCATTATTTCCCACACCCAACTAGGTTATTGTAGTGAACCATTTTAAATTTTGGCATAAGCGTGGTATTTCCAGGTAATACAATCATAATTATAATAACCTTCCCTGTATTGTTGCTTTTAATAATTTACATGTTTTTTATTAGGCGCCAGAATTCTATTTAGATATCCCTATTAAATCAACAATGAAGATAACGTCATACTAAAAACCTCTCTATAACATGAATGAATGAATAACACATATCAACTTATCCCTATCCTTTATACAAATATTCCAAATGTATTATATATCTGACATCACAAATAATAAATCTAATAATATTGTGTTGATATCAACAGTTGAATTTTACACAGATGGCTGAAAGGAGGTTTAAACAGACAACACATTGTAATTTTCTCTCTTTTTTTAAAATTTATACATATGCGATTTTTTCACGTTTAGTGAAGCTGTAATTATACTATAATGTTTAATATGCCTGCTTAGTGCTTTCGAGATTTAGTATTCTAATCTCATACTCATAGCTTTACGAATGAAGGCTGTTGTGATTTATTGTACACATATGCAAATGAGCTTGAATTTTTAATTAGTTAGTCCATTGTTTGGAGAGAGCAAAACATGCCTCTCTTCTATTAATGGCACTGAGATCATTTGCTATGTAAAAAGTTTCTTTCATCTTTCTTTTGGCATCACTCTTCTCTGTGCAAATTATTTGAGAACTGGGTTTAAATACATGGCCTATAGCTGCTTGATGGTCCCAGAAGATTGATGTTCATTTTTATTTTTAACTCGGTTGTATGCATAACTGTGTAAATTCTTTTGTTGACGTTAGCCAGACTCTCACCGTAGTAAGATGTCTGGTAGCCTAATTGAGGGCATGCTATTTTATAGACCACATGAAGGGCTTGATCTTTTTCTATTTTATCTTTTGGAATTATTTATTAATCAATTAGGATTAGGAGGTGTTCTGAAGCTAAATTTGAAATCATTAGTCAATTTTTGAAGTTACATTAGACATAAATGGAATAGTGAAGTATTTCATATTGTCTTTAGGTTGTTTATTATTGAGTTTTCTATAACATGTTTTTATTCTCATTTATGAACATATTCAATAAAAGCAAACACAAAAAAGAAAATTTGCATTATCATAGCCAAAATATTTCTTGGATTGATTAACCATATAAATAAATAATTCATTATGGTCCATTAAATTATGTTTTCTTTTCTCCTGGTTTCTGTGAGACATGAGTAATCTATAAAATTACTTCAATAAGCATAGAAGTTCAAAAATCTAATTTCTTATTGGTAAGATTGTTTACTAGAATCATTCTTTGGTAATACATGTAATCCTCAGGTTTTCTTCGTGATCTGTATTTTAGGTTCTGGCTTTGACGTGAGGCTTCTATTTTAGGCAGGTGGCAACTTCACTCTTCTAAATCATTGTATGTTCAAGCGAATGGAATGATCGGCGATATACAGGCATCACAAGGTAGTTAACATCTTGTGAAAAATCCAAAAAAATAAAACACTTCTTTATCTATGTCCATTTCTTTTATATTCATCCAAAAACTCATTACGCATGTGTACATTGAATACCATCTGCATTCCTTCTTCAAACTTTTATTTTTCTTTAGATTTATGTTTTTTTTTTTAATAGTTACTGCAGCCATATTTAATAATCAATATCTCCTTTGTAGAACCATCCATCAATATTTACAATCAGTATTCACATTTATTATTTAAACTTGCTCTTTTTTAATTGAATGAAAAGGAAAAAAAAACCATGTGTATTGAAACAGTAAGATTCGAATCTTAAGTTTCAACTTTTTCTATCGTCTCTCACCCACCCCTTATCCTACCCAAATTTAAACTTTTTGATATTGAATTGTGTGTGTAGTAATATTAAAAATGTATAAATATCTGTAAAATTCACCATAAACACACACACACTTCGATAACAAAATTAAAGCAATAAATAAAAATAATTGATATAATTTAAATTTTTTAGTTATATAATTCTATATAACTTTAACTATTTATTTTAAATTATAAACGTTCGTTAGTTTATTGCTGTTTTTAAAAATCAGTATTTTAAATAATTTTGGAAATTAGATCGTAATTTAAAGAAAGGTAAAAATAATTATATATTCCCTTTTGTACTTGAAATTTTGCAAGTAATGGTATGTGAGAGATAATAGATTAATTAAAAAGAAAATTCTCTAAAAGTTTTAATTACG
This sequence comes from Epiperipatus broadwayi, assembly GCA_028023455.1. NCBI lineage: Eukaryota > Metazoa > Onychophora > Udeonychophora > Euonychophora > Peripatidae > Epiperipatus > Epiperipatus broadwayi. The sequence continues at coordinate 2,573,198 of JAQFVV010006244.1, read as the reverse complement.
AAAATGTTAAAAGGTAAAATAAACCTAAACAATAGGAATGCAGCTTTCTGAATTAATTAAACTTATAAAAATGCATTGATTCTCCTAGGGGCAAATGAATGGAGCTAAAAATAAATTTTAAAAGATAAGATAAAGAAAAGAGGACATTTGGGATTTCTAAAAACTTTTTAGTTAGACTTTGGCTGAGCTCTTGCTTGGTTGAGAGAATCCAAATCTTAAATTAATTTATCTACTATAAGATGATCGAGTAGGAAGTGCTCATATTATTCTCCCCCCACAGATGGTCGATCATATGCCCAAACCTCCACATGTGCCCTTCACAAAATAAACCAAGAGGATATGCTGCCCAAACAAATGGAAAGCTGCTGCTGCTACTGAAATGAATTAGTAACCTGAGTGCTGGAAAGAACTGCTACTGTTTAAACTCATGAACAATGTGCTACTGACCATGCAATCTGAAAGCTTCTTATAAAACAGGTATCTGTACCCAAGGCCTTCTAGAGTAATCTAAATATTAGTCAAGCTATAGCTCAATCTATATAAATTGTACAATTATAAATTTAATTAATTTATGTAAATTCTTTAATAATCTAGCTTACCTGTCTTTTCTTGGGTACGTATTTCTAATTTTACATTTTATCTAATGATAGCATGCCTATAAGATTCCCAACCAGACCTCATCAAATTTTAAATATAAATCCTAATCAAAACGGTTGCCATCTTGTACAGTGGTCTACTAATATATTTTTTATATAGTCATGTTGGATGCTCAGCTTGGAAATCTCTATAATTCTCTAAATACAAATACGATTGCCTGAAACAGTGGATGTGTGTCCTGCAAATCATATAATTAGTATTTATTTCTATAAATTATTTTATTTTCATATAAATCGACACGCATTTGGTGCTTCATTTGTTGTAAATGCAGGGGTCTACTACGTAGCAAGTGGCGGTCATATTAGTTCTTAATACCCACCCAACTTACATATTGCTTTTTACACTTGTTTTTAATTTTAAATAATAAATCCATTAAGTACATTTCTTTGAGAGCAAAACATGTTATTTATTAAATGTTGGTAATGTAGGATTGAGTCATAAATTTATATTAAATCTTAACACAATATTATGTGAGTTATACATGTGTTATAGTTTAGAGATGCAATAATCCATCATGAGCCTTGGATGTATCAGATCATATAGTATTTACTGAATTCCAGTCATCCTGCACAAGTGGACATAATGAACGTTCCCATAAGGCTTGAGACCCGCCATGCAGTCAGGGAATAAGCAGCACGAACCCTTTGCATCTGATTATGCTTATGTGACATCTTACCTTTGGGCCTACAGCAAATGCCAGCCCGTCATCCATTGGCTTTACAGTTTTAATGTACTGCCACACTCGCATCGCAGTTCTAAACGTATGTGTTTCTTATTATTAATTTTATTATTCCATACATGACTTTGTCTCTGTATTATATGACATAAATTCACTCTCAAATAAATGTCTTCCCACAATCATTTAGAAATATCTTATTTAATTAAATCAAATATATGTCCACAGTTTCTATTATCAATCCTAATTTAGACTCATACATTGCAAAGATATTAAATCCCCAAAGGCATGATCTTGAAATACTTGCTCAAGAATTCAGGTAGCTAGATTACGTCAGTCAAATAATTGTATGTCTTAGAAAATAACACAGTATCGGAATAATAATACCGCTACTGAGATTTTAATATAATCAAATGTTCAATTAAATGATTTTAGTATAAAATATTATCATTAAATAATATTTATTTATTCGACACCCATTCAATGTACTATCTCCACAATTATTTAAAATATAAATGTCTAATATTAATATAGCTATCTCGAAAATAAAGTCTACAAGTCTCTCACATCTTCCTGATCCCTGTGTCTAAAGAAATGATAACTAATGTAGCACAAGATGTTGTTTCATAGAGTATATTGTGGAACCGATAAGGTGATGTACTGTAGCTACTCCTTAAACGAAGTCAAGAATCTCTCAGCAATTATACCAAGAAAAACATGTTAGCTACTTAATTTTACATTCCCCAGTCTAATTTTTCCCATATTCTGCTCCATCCCATTTCCACAACATAACTCTACAGCCTTTATATCTAAATCCCCCTTATCTTTTTACAAACCCAGCACAAAAAACAATAATCTACTTTCTGTATAATCACTTTTTTCATATTTATTTTCCCATAACTTCATTATATGTGCCCTTTCTGTTTTCAAGCATTTACATTCAATTAACAAATGCCTAATATTTTCTATTCCTTCCTTACATAATAACTTACAGACTAAATCACCCATATTTTTCCATTTACGTGTATATTCTCTTGTTGCTAAAGATCCTGTTTGAGCCTTAAACAATAAACTACTTTCCTTACTATTATCATAAATTAACTCACACCTAATATTGTTTATTTCTATATATATTTGAACTCTTTTTTACTCTCCATCTCTCTATTCTTTATTAGTAAATCTATTCTTTTATCCCATTCCTTACCAGTATAACCCTCAACAATCCTCCTAACACAATCATCCCATCTTTTATACAAATATACAGATATAAATTCTTTATCCAAATCTTTTGCATACTGTATTACCTTTCTCACCCATGTTGTTACCTGCCCTTTACTCATAACCCAATTAAATACTATTTTAGCTATTCTTTTATTATCCATAAACTGCAATCTACCAAACATTTTCATTTTACTTTTTGCATCCCTCATATGAAAACTTGACCATCCCATTTCTCCTTGAATTGCCTCCCTTGCTGTCCATACATCTGCATCCAATGCATGTCTTTCTATTTTCCTTTGAACTTTTTCTAAGTAATTTAATACCCCATTACTAACATATAATGCATCATTACCATATGCTAACCCTACTACTGCAACTCCTTTCCGTATAATTCTAGCTACATCATAGTTATTATATGAAACCACGGTTAATTTCTTTATCAATCCCTTTCTTTTCTTTATTTATCAATTTTTTCTCCCATTCATCCAAATAATTTTTCTGATTACTTAAAATAATTCCCAAATAACTATATCTATTCATCACACTTAACTTAATATCCCCCAACAAAAATTCTACATCTTCTCTTTCCCCAGTATTAACCATCATTATATTTGATTTTTCTTCACTAAATTTAATCCCCATCTCTTTACCCACCCTTGCACATGTTCTCAACATAACTTCCATATCTTCTCTTCTTTCTGCACACAAAAAAATATCATCTACAAAAAAAGACCTGACAAAATATATACTCCCTTACTACCTATTAACGGTATCTCTATCCCTCTTCCTAATCTTTCTATTGCTCTTTCCATTTCACTCAAATACAATACAAACAAAATAGGTGACCAAGGAGATCCTTGCCTTAGTCCCACCCCATTTTTAACTACCTATGGTGCTGCTTTTCTGTGTGGTGGTCGGATTCTGCACTATGTTAACAAAGCATACGAATATGACCATTACAGTATTGCCTCAAGGAAAATAAATTTTCTAATTTTAATCCAATAAAACATTTATTCTATAGATTAATTTGTATCTATATCAAACAAATGTTTATTTGCCTTTTTTCTTTATATTCACGTCAACAAAATCTTTGAATTCAACTGCCAACACACTGCATCCCATGATTAATCATTAAAATACACTAGGTGTTTTGGCTAGTTTATTCTATTTAACAATATTTTTATACTTGTATACTGCAATTGTCTACCATTATCTGATGGGCAGGAAACTCGAGCACATCCATATGCTAGACTACTTTTCTAATGGCATGGGATATGTAATTTTGCCGGACTATTATAAACATACCTTGGCGGCAGTTCACTATCCTACATGTTGACCAAATCACTTACTGAGAATTGCAGATATGCAGTGGCAAGCCCACCCCCCATCCATCTGGAGACTTACAGGCATTAAGACGGTCCTACTACCAAATTTTGTAGAGACATGATATACTCAAACTGTTATTTCATCCCACCCCCTTAACCAATATTACAACTTTCTGCCATACTGTCAGTTATACATATTTCTTTCTACCTATGTTTATCCCTAGCTCATTATGTGTAACCAATTTCATTTTATCCAGGGACAAATCCAATGTCATTCTCAAAAAATCCATCATAATTTAAATTATTAGTTAGTGTAATTCGATACTGGTTGGGCAGCTTGCTCCATGTGCTGCTCACACCAGTCCTTCCACTTAATGTCCAGATCTCTTTCAGGATGCTCATCCTTTCTATACATTTCCCCTGGTGATGAAGACCTCGACCACATTATTTTAGTTGAAGATCCCTTTCCTTTGTTCCCAGGCCCTGAGTTATCCATTAATGGAATGTCAAAAATCGGAAAAATAAAATAAAAATCCTTATGCTGCTCTTTCACAAAATAGTAATCAGATAATTTTATACATAAAAAAGACTTTTTTAGCACCTGTTTGGTGCCCTTTATCTAATTATTTCTGACATAAAATCATTATTATAATGGAATTAAATCAATAATAATTAAAACAAATCAAAACCATATATAAATTCAATAATTACAAAATAATTGACTATATCATAACAATATGTTAAATAAATATTACATGCATTTTTATACGATTATATATATATCATCTTATATAATTTTCCATTTATTTTTAATCAACCAGTTATTAACCAAATTTATAGAAGTCTTGTAAATATTCATACAATTTTTCAAATTATTTTTAATGTAGCATGTTTCATATATTTGTCTTCTTTTTGGATCTTTGATGAAATTTAAATATTTAATACTTTTTGTAACATCTATTCTATGGCCATATTTCAAGTAATGAATATACAATGCAGATTTATTATCTCTTCTTTTAATGGCATTGTTATGTTCTTTGGCTCTTACTTCTGTTTTCCACTATGCCCAAATTAAATCATTTTACAAATTTTGCATGTAATTTTATATATAATTCCTTTTTTGTACTATAAATCATTCCATAACCTATAATTATCTATTAATTGATCAAGATTTTTACTATTTGACCAGCCAATATTTATATTCTCATTAATATCTTAAAGTATTACAAATCCTATGATATGAAAGTTTAATCCATTTCTTACTTGATTCATTATTACCATTATAAATACCATTATTCTCAAAAGTTTTATCATCTACTAGATTTTTTTAGAATTAAAAAATATATTGCTAATAGTTTTAGTATTATATCCATAATCTTTATATAATTCTTTTGCAATTGAGCAACACTTTATTATCTATATTGTATTTATCATTCCTATATTTGTAATTATTGAATTTATATATGACAGTTTTGACTTGTTTTAATTATTTATATTATTGTTTGTTTTAATTCCATTATTGGACACTGGATGCTTTTGTGTCAGAAATAATTAGTTAACATTAAATAGATTAGTAACACTTGAAGAGAACACCAAAGCTGGTGCTGAAAAGGCTTTTTATGTATAAAATTATTGATTATATAGCGGTGTAAAAAAATTATGATTTTCTGATTATTATTAACATAATATTTAACTGAGGCTCAACTTTCTTAGACATATATTTATTATTTCATCTATTTGTTCTACTGTCTCACACCCATTTTCAATTAGTGGTTGTCCCACTGGCATAGGGAAGTTTCTCCACATGAACATGATTTGCTTGTCATCGAATATTCTGTTAAATCTCTCAACTGAGCAACCTGCTTTGGCAAGAAAGGCACATATGACTCTTCCATTCTACATTTCTCTTGTGAGACTTTGAACTTTATTCTTTCCTGGTGGTCCTCATTCCAATAACTTTTGGTTAATGCTTGCATGTATTGTATAAAATTAGTTGGCCTCTCAAATAATAACCCACCACGCTTGAGCCAATCCCTGTAAACTAGTAGATGCCACCATCAGTTTCATGTCTTCTACCATTTTAGATATTTTTCTCAGCTTTGAATATACTCTACTGGCAACTCGCTATCTTGTCAGAGAACATTTTTATTTTCAAGAATTGATTTACCCCTGTGGGTATATTTTCCTCTTTTTCTGAGAACTCCTGTTTTTGTTTCAATAAGGCTGTCTTCTCCTTGCCCTCCTGACTACACTCTTGTCTGGCTCACTTTTATTGTTTCTTTCCCTAGTACCTCCCACTTCATTAGCCTGTCTTCCTTCCTTTTGAATTGTTTTTATTCCCATTATTTCTTCTATGAAATTTTTAATTTTCCCCATCGTTTTTAATTTTTTTTCATTCCAATATGAGCTCCTGAAATAACTTTCTCATTATTGGCTCAATGTTGTCCTTTCTTTTTCCTTATTATCGGCCATTTTCACTTGTTTGCAAACTCTCAATTCCATGCACTTTCTTATATGTGTATAATATTGAATTATCAACAACTGCTCAATGTTATTTACTTCAAATGCTATATATATAGTTGGTGTGTAAAAAAAAAAAAAACATATTACCTTCTTTTCTACAAATTTCTTTTAAGACTTAATTTTTGCTATATATTTTGTTTCTTACAAATGCTGACCCCCCTATCACTTTTGATTGTTGCCTGAATATTACGCCAACACCTGCCTCAATAGATATATAAAAAACTTGCATATTTGTATATAGTTATGATGGTCTGTTATTCCCATCCTATTCTTTCTTAACTAAACAATAAATGAAGAAAAAAAAACTCAATACCTATCCCTTTTATTCAAAAGAACTTTTATATTTTATTTCAACTGAGTAGTGTATTACCAAAATATATTAACAACTCATATTGGGGGAAAAAATGTCACTTATGCATTATCACAATATATTGCGTTCACAATCCAAGCTGCAAATACATTAATAACATCGTTTTCTTGTTGATTTCTCTCATCTCATGGTTTCTTTGAGCCCCATTGTTTGGGCAGCCATTGTACAATTTTCATATATGTCTACTGCCATTTATTATACACAAACAACATCTGTTAAGGATATACCCATTACCTCCCATGCCCACACCTAATCTGTTATTATAGTGAGCCATTTTAAGTTTTAGCATAAGCGTGATATATTTCCAGGTAATAGTCCCTAATTATAATTAACTTCCCCTATATTGTCACTTTTAATAGTTTAGATGTATTTTATTAGGCACCACAATTCTATTCAGATATCCCTATTAAATTGACAAATGCAGGTAAGTCTTCTTCCATTTTTGCCATGTCATACTAAAAATCTCTCTATAACATGAATAAACGAATAACACATATATTAACTTATCCCTATCTTTTATACAAATATTGCAAATGTACTATATATTTATATCATGACTTCACAAATAATAAATGTAAAAATATATTGTGTTGGTATCAACAGTTAAATTTTACAAAGATCACTGAAAAAATATAATTATGAGGTTTAAACAAACAACACATTGTAATTCTCTTTTTTTAAATTTCATTTATGAGCATATTTAATAAAAGCAAATGCAAAAAAAAAAAAATTTGTATTATCATAGCCAAAATATTTCTTGGATTCATTAACCATATAAATAATTCATTATGGTCCCATAAATTATGCTTTCTTTTCTCCTGGTTTATGCAAGATATGAGAATTCTATAAAGTTACTTCAATAAGCATATAAGTTCAAAAACCTAATTTCTTACTGGCAAGATTGTTTAGTAGAATCATTCTTTGGTAAAACATATGATCCTCAGGTTTTCTTTGTGATCTGTATTTTATGTTCCGACTTTGGTGTGAGGGTTCTATTTTAGGCAGGTTACAACTTCACACTTCTAAATCATTATATCTTTGAGGGAATGGAACATTCGCAATGTACAGGTATTCTAGCCACCCATCTGAATATCACCGGCAATCACGAAGCAGTTTAATATCTTGTGAAAAATCCAAAGAACAAGATACTTTTTTGTGCCTATTCCTTTTATATCCCTCCAAGAACTCATTATGCATGTGTATGTTAAATACCACCTGCATTCCTTCCTCAAACATTTATCTTTTTTTAGATTTTTTGTTCTCAAATTCTTATTGTTGTAGTTACCATGGCCATATTTAATTACCAACCTCTCCTTTGCAGATCTTCTATCAATATTTACAATCAGTATTCACTTTTATTATTTGAACAAAAAGAAAAAAATACAATATGTATTGCCTCAAGGAAAAGAATTTTTCTAATTTTAATCCAATAAAACATTTATTCTATACATTAATTTGTATCTATATCAAGCATACTTTTATTTTTTCTTTATATTCACTTCAGCAAAATCTTTAAATTGAACAGCTAACACCCCTTGCACTGCCACAAGATATATGATTGATGACATTTTTCTTGACTTGTCTGGGGAAAAAATACCCAAAATGCTTTTTGATTTTCTAAAATCACATCGATTCCATGTTATCTTCTCATCAATAGCATCCAGAGGTTGCTGTATGGCACAAAGGTGCTTCATCAATTGGGGTGTCAAATCATAGTGATAATTAAAATTAAGTGAATAAAAAATGTTTAGATTTACAAATTACTCATGTTAAAAACCTGTCCTGATTCATGAATGTTTAGCTTTACAAATAACTTCAGTTAGAAACCTGTTCTGATTGTAAACATTTTTCATTTAAATGAAGATTAGTCTTGCATTGGTGGTCGAGAGGTCAGAGCAACTACCTTGCACTTGCAGGCAGTTGCCCGGGTTCGCATCCCGGCCAATGCTGACATTTAAAAAAAAATGAGGATTACTTTTTTATTTAAATTGCTTAATATTAAATACTGTATTTTATCTTTGGATGCATTAAACAGACAGGTGCAGTTTTACCACAATAATTAATAAAATTTTTATATAAGTGAAAATGTTTATATTTTTGAATCATTCCATTGTTAGAAACTTGTTTCTGATTGCAAATATTTAAATATGAGCATTACTTTTTTTACTCAAACTTCTGAAAATTGTTCGAAGTAAACTAAATATATTGTCTACTATTACACTAAATTGTACAGACTTGGTGCCATTTCACTGCTATACTTAATAAAATTTATGGGTAAATATTACCTTTATTTAAACATCCTAATTTAAATAAAAAATGACTCATTATTAATAATTTATTTAAAAATACTTATTTAAAACATTAAGTAATAATGATTATTATGCATAGTAGCTAATTTGATTTATCAGTTAAATTTCTGTTATGTTTTTGTATGATCGTAGATTATCAGGGCCAAAATGTCATTATTGGGGTCAAATTCAATGAAGTCTTGTATTTTTTTATCAGTTAAGTCTTTTTACGATTTTTTGATACTGATATAATTTTTTATGTTGTATTAATCTGCTTTTATTGAATTTGTACTGTAGTGGAATTTATTTGATCCATATAATTATGGAAATACATGATGGTCCAAATTAAAAAAAAAAACAATTAGTAGAAAACAATTTTGTAAAAAGATGTTATTGCACTTATTTCATTAACATGACATTGTTTAATGGCCCTCTGTTGTTCATAACACCTATACAACTTCACTCAATTGGGAAAGTGCCTACAAAATTCTTTATCTATACTAATGGAAGTAACCAATTGTTTGATTTTTTTTTGTATTATAATCATTAAACAAAAGAAAATGCAAGGTGTGATATAATGGCTTCTACAAACTTATTAAATAAATAATGTGAAAATTTCTTAAGTAAATGTAATGCAAATTCTTAAAATCCCTAGATACCAGATTATATAATGTAAGTTTTTCAACTGAAATAACAAGTATATAAAAATTATTTTACTATACAAATATTTGAGATTGAGAAGCTACTTTTGTTAATACAAAACACGTTATGTGCAAAAGAAAGTAAAACATGTTATTTTGATTTAATTAATATGTTGGTTAGTCAAACTGATTATTATTCATATTGCAACCACCAAAGTCAGGAGAATTTATATGTAAATAAAAAGATAAAAATGTAAATAATTTAATTTTGTTAATATTCTGTTGTCTTTTGTTAAATAAAATTATGCAGAATTCACTTTATTTTAATGAATTAATATTATTTGTGTCTGCAGAGAGAGAGAGGGGGGGGGGGTCTTTTTCATATAATAAAAACATTGATATTTAAAAAAATTATCTTATTTGTAAATATAAATATATTAAAATTATATAACTTGATACTTATAATACATAAATAATTATTTATTTATTATAAATATGTTTTAAATCAGTATTTGAGAAAATAAAATACATATTGAACCGCCCACCTTTATTTTAATTAATAATGACAAATAGAAATCTAAAAATACTCTTCCTCCCTTGCTGAACCACCCAATCTTTGAAGGTGCTTGGTCCTCAGGTAGAGTGCAGAATATCATTGGCAGCAAGCTACCAATAATATAAACACTCAGCTACTAGACAAATACTGACCAAATAAACACATTATTTATTTTAAGGTAAATCTTTAAGTGCCAGTTAATCATATAGTAATTAACATGTTTACATGATCAGTAACAAATCCAGTACCTGGGACCCCAGTTAGCTCATCGAATTGCAGCTGCCTTAAAGAAAAGAAATCTCCACCCAATCTAAATGTACAACTTTAAATAATAATGATTTACCATATGTTAAACTTTGGTGTCCTTAACAAAACAAATCCTTATTCTTTAAAAAAAATTTTCTTTATTCTTTTAGTTTCAACTTAACTATTTCCTAATAATAATTAAATCTTTCCATTCCCACTTTATTAAAATATTATTCCAGCATAAATATGTGTATTCAAAAATAAATATAAATATCTAAACGACAGTTTAAATCTTTTTTTTTAAGTTGTTTTGCTTTATAATTCAAACACGCACACTCTTTTCATTTTAAATAAATGTTTTAATACATTATAATAACTAAAATATACATGACATATTAGATTAAAATTCACACATACATACACCCAATGTCTTTGAATAAAGTTAAACACAGAAGCCGATACCATTTGTATTTCCCAGATACTACTTGGTAAAGTTTAGTTTTATTTATTTATCAGTTTTTTTTAAAAAAAGAAAATCAAAAATTAGAGAATATTAAAATTAAAAGTTACCTAGGATTTGGAAAAATCTGAAATGACATACATACAGCACAATGTAATTTCTATAAATGTTATCTATGACTGGTTAGCGCTAACCTCCAGTAAATCCTTGAATTTGTGATATTATACAACCTCCGTGGATTTTTCAGCATAAACACTCCACTACTTTACTGGCTTTATCCGAACATGGTTTGCCCTCCGAACTATCTGCTGATGTTATCGCAGTGAAGGCTTCAGCTAGCTGCACAATACGGTAAATTTAACAATGCATCGTTTTGGTAGATATAACAATTTATATACTTTTCGATTCTGTAATTTTAAGAAATATTTTGAAATATATTTTTTTTAAAATATCATAAATAATAAGGAATGTTGAAATTTTAAACTGTCTTAACAATGACCAAGTTTTGTTATGTCCAGCATTTATTATCTCGTGAAATTACTGTACTTTTCCTTCGCTCTGATTGGGCCTCTATTTTATTCTTTTGTTCAAAACTTTTACACATGCACACATTTTATTATAAAACAAAACTTCTTTATTACTTTTATTACAAACTAATCAAAAATAATATTAAATCATTTTTTATTTCAAAAATAAAAAAAATCTTACCCTCTTTAAAAGCATTTATTTATTTATTTTTTAACAATAAACTCCCTATCCTACCCTTTTGTTTTTAATTTTCTTTTCCTTCAACTTTTACCTTTTATTTTCCCACTTTATTTTTAAAAGACGAGATTTATGAAATATTACTACTTTTAAATAATACTACATATTCGATAACGATGTACCTCGGTACAATATAATGCAAAAAATATATTTTATTTTCTTCAATGTTTTATAGTAAATCCGTTAATAGTATCGTCCTAATTGTTTTTTTTTTTTTGAAAATTTTGATCCATTACATAAAAATCTACCGAAAAGCTGAGCTCACATATTAACATGATCAGAACATTGCAAAACATTTAAACATAACTGAAAAATCTGCATTATTGCATAATCAGTGCATTGTATTATTTTGCATATGATATTCATGGTAATGCTTACAAGGTTTTGGGAAAAAAACATAGTTGCATTTAGTATGTTATAAAATTTCATTTTTTGATTTTGTACAAGACACTCAGACATGCTTTGTTCATAAGATTGGGGTTTAAAATTTAGCTTACGCAAGTGCCTCTTACCATTTGCAGCCCTGATAGGAATCAATAGTTGGAAGCTATCTATGCAATAAAATTCTCAAGGTTTTTGCTGGCATCAATAACAATCATATCCCATAATTACCACAGTCTTTATTACATTTATTTTTATAAATTGGAACAATAGAAGTTATCCTTAAGATTAGATGGAGAAAATTCATGAAACCTAAAATAATTCCAAGTTTCTAAGTATATCATTACATTTTACAGTTATATTATTAGGAAATGTTTATTCTCATCAAACTGGAAATCATTATACAAATCTTAATGAGTTGAAAGTATAGGTAAATTAAATGCAATCATTTAAATTTCTGTATTATTAGCTAAAACATTCTCTACCTGTTAGTAATAATAATCAAATGATATTGCTCAGGAGTACATGAGAAATTCAAACATGGGAAGAGCAACAATTGAAATTGATCCAAAGACTATATTTTAGTCTGATAATCTATCTCTACATTAAACCAGGCAGGACTTCTCCATTTGTTCAAAACACTATATAAAAATGCTATCCACCAATTTAATAGGATTATGGTAGTTTTTAAATTTGCATATTCTTCCCTCTAAAGTTATGAGGTTTATTTCTTTTATAGCTTTATTTATGAAGCGCTACATTCATTTTAACACAATTCATTCAAGCACAGAAGTCATCTTTCCTTTTAATCAAACCAATGATATAATCACTAACAGAGAAATCAGAATCTTTTTTTTTATATAGTAAACTCAAGGACATTCTTTTATTCACATCCCATTCTTTAAAAGACTTTACCCTTGGTAACATAGTAATTAACAACTATTAAAAGTTATCAGAAATATTAGTTATGTTAAAAATAAACATAAAATTCCTATCCATATGTTGGGATAGAATCAATTTTTATTATAACTATCATTTTATTATTGGCCAACAATCTACATCTCTAAATGCTCATGTATATATATTTCTTTTACATACTGTCTTCTAACATTAACATAATTCAAAGATTGTCATTGTATTGAGAAAGAATGTAAAAGGTTCATTTATAATGACTTTTTGTCTAAATACAGTATTTGTAATAATCAATATGTGTCATACAAAAATTCAATATCATTTGGAATTACAAAACTAATACCATACTTCTTATAACTTTGAGCTACAGTTCACTAGTTATACTAACATAGGCCTAAAAGTCTCTAAGAGAAAAAAATCTGTTATTTATGATATTGGTACAATATTTTCCATTAAGCAATAAATCATTTTTCTTTGAAATTGGATAAAATATGCAAAGTATAAATCACTGTTGATACCAATTTATCAAATAATTCCAAAAATAGAAGTTAAACTTTACTACAAACATAATAATATGCAATCTCCGGCCATTCAATTAAAACTGCTATTCCAGTCACTTTCTAGTTCAACTAAATTTTATTCTCCTGCATAGTGAGTGAGTTTTACTAAAAACATCTATATCTGTATTAAATCATGACAACTTCTTAGCTACAAACAGTCATTTGCTCTCAGTACTTGATAAATTCACATCAAATAAAGTTTTCACATACATATTAAAATTTTTTTAAAATTGTATTACTGCTGACAGTTTATCACAATTACTTACTTTTTCTTCTACCTAATTCTTTAATTTTATTGTTTTGAAACATAACAAGGATCTTTTTCCCAATCATTTTTCCTTCATTGTATTTATGAAAAAAAAAAAAACCTTTATTTTACATGACCTTTTTATGTTTTGGATAAATTTTTATTAAAAACATATGTGCAAACATTTCAATTAAAAAAAAAAAAAAAACAAGAAACAAAATTATTGATAAAAACCATTTCTTGTCAATGCTACATATATTTCAAGTCTGATTTGCTCTTAAAAATCAAATATATTCAAACAAAAGTTATACATAAATATCAAATATTTATTTAGAAATATTTAATAATTTTACAAAGAAACAAAAAAAAATACTTATTTTTTTTTACAAATATTTGTGCGAAAAATAGCTAATGTTACATAAGAAGCATATTTTCTCTTAAAGAAAATTTTCTCCCATATTCTTGATATACAAATTGCTTGACATTTAAGCACAATAGTTACAACTAAAATCTTAACTATCAGTTTTCAACTCTGAAACTCAATAAGATTAAAATTTCCTTGAAAGCTTTTATTGTTCATGATCATAGATCTTAAGGTTAAATAAGCAATCCATTAGGTGTAACATAGCCAGATTCTAAAAATCAAGCCTTTTGTAGATACATTTACAGATATTCTAAAGTTGACCAACTATGCTATTGTCAAATGAAACTTTTCTTAAAGCAATTCATAATTTACTAGTTACATTTAAGAATCTATCTACATGACTGCTTTATCACCAAGAGACTTACATATTTTATAGTCAGGTACATTTGCATTAAAAAGAGATTGGAATTAGATTTGCTGTAAATATAAATGAAAATGCGATACTGTTGTAGTTAATGCAGATAGGATTTATACCGTAAAAACTTATGATGAGATTGATATTACATCATATTAAATGATTAAAATCTTTTAAAATTAAAAAAGAAGATTCAACATAGAGAACACTTGATTCAAGATCAGAATAATGTCTTTAAGTGCTAGCACTATATCTTATTGTTTATTAATTATTGTTATACCTCATAGCTAAAGATCATTCTATAGTCCACCACTTCTGTAGATATATATTGTGACCATGCCATTTGCCACAATCTATTAAAAAGTTTTAATGTTATATAAAAAAAATTAAATTCTTATTAATCAATATCATTCTGCATTAATTTTATGCATAAAACAAGTTAAAACATATTGAATAATTGATTAAAAAGCCTAACTAAAATATTTTAAAGATGTTAGTTCAATTTATAAATAAAGTGGTCTATAATTTACTATTTAAAGTATAAAATTATTAAGTGTTATTATAGTTAAAAAATATGTTCAAGTAATAATTTTAACTGTAAAATTTAATATTCAATAAGTTTTTCTGTGTTTTAAATAATTTTATTTTCAGTTAATTATTTTAAATAACTATTATGTAATTATTCTAGAATATTCAGGATGTCATAAGCCTGTAATGTATTTATCTTTATGCACACATATTCTAGACAGATTAAATCAATTTTAGTTCTTTGTTAATAAAAATTGATACAATTAATTTTGTTTTAAAAAATGTAGCAATTTTTATGTTGTGTAGTTTAAATATTTTATACTTAAAAATTAGTATTAAATAAAATTTATTTAATACAATTTATATAAAAGTTAATTAGGTAAGTTATTTTACAAAAAAAAACTAAAATTAATTTATATGTAAATTAATTAGAAGAATAAAAGTAGTCAATCAAATGATAAAGAATAAAGGCTATAAATATGTGTTCAAGTCAAGTCAATCAATCAAGTAAAAAATCATTCAAATTAAGTAATTTTAAAATCATAATATTTTTTAAACATTTTATTTTCTTATCAGTTAAGTATGAAATTATATTTTCAAATGATTTACAATACTAAGAAGTCAATTTAATTTATTCTACTATTGAGTAAAAAAATATTCCCTATTGGTAAATTTGTATGAAGCTTAATGAAACCATGGTAACTGATGGATTCAGACATGAGTTATCTAATTGGTGTACTAATGAGATGATGTCAAAAGTGGAGCCATACAAAAAAAAGCATACATAGAAGCGGTAAGAAATTTATATTTACGTGTATGAAAGGACAATTTTATTTTATATTAATTTGTCCTCAAAAATATACTTTTATGGGATTTGTATACCCCATCTTACTTATTTGTAGAAGAATCATTAAAAATTATATGGGAAGTTACCTCCCATTTCAAAGAAAAAACAAATGAAGAATGTGTGCAAGTCAACTAATGTGTGAAAATGAAATTTGTTTGCATTTTTTCCCTATTATCTGCAAATGCATCATTTATAACTGCTTCTAACTTTTAAACGACTGAATGAATATTTATTATTTTGCAAATGAAGACAAGGTACTAGTCCATTGCATTGTACAGAAATTTTATGGCCTATTTTGTGCTTCATGACACTTTATGTGAATTTGCACAATTCACTGTTGGCTACTGTATTGTTTGATGGTGGCTTTATTTCAAGTGGTCACAACTTTTTAAAAATTACTTTCATTTCTACTTAAATCATGCAGTCTGACTCACTAAGAATTTTCACACCATCCCTACACAACTTGGAATGTGCAAAACACTGGAAAAGGGTAGGCCCAATATGATTCGGCCAAGCTCATTTTCGTGAAAAAAATTATGAGACAAATAAAATGGCACACTAAAGTAAATTTTCAAACTGTGCCATTTGCCATCAACAGAAGCAGGATATCCCTGGTGTTTATGCAGCTAGACTATGGCTAATACAAGTTTCTGTTGTGTTAGCCTTGTTGGCATTGCACAGATAAATATTACGGCCTGTTTTGTGCTTCAGAACCCTGGCTATGCGAATTCGCACAATTCACCATCTCATTTCCGAGGGTGGCCACAAGTTTTGAAATCTCCATAGCAGATTAATTCGATTTGCAGACGTTTTCAAAAAAAAGGTTGTGATTCTACGACATAAATCAATAATAAAAAAAAAACGAAAGTTGAAAAAGTACAAAGTTTTGATCATATTTTTTTTTTTGTGGGTGGGTGGTTGATAACAAGTTTGTCATCACTGAGACAAGTTATTTTTGGTTTGTTGTTTTTATTAAAAAAAAAAGGGAATATAAATAAAATGGAATAAAAATTGGTATTCAAAATCAAAGTTTGACTATATCAGTGACAAAGATGTGTTTGTGCATTGTTTTTAATATCCTAATTTGTTAGTAAGTAGAAAAAAAAGTCATTTCCAAAACAAAAGTTTGTGTTTCTATGACATAAATCAATCCAAAAAAAAAGAAAACAAAAGTTGACAAAGTTTTGGTTTTATTTTTTTTTTGTGGGGGTGGTTGAAAATAAGTTTGTCATCACTGAGACAAAAGTTAGTTTTGGTTTGTTGTTTTTATTAAAAAAAAAAGATAAAATTTGTTTTAAAAATAATAAAAGTTTGACTATATTAGCGGTAAAGATGTGTTTGTATAAGGGAAAAAAAATTAAAGATGTAGTAAAAAATATATTTAAAAACGTTCTGTAGAAGATAAAAAAAATCATTGGCGGGCGGCCTGGTAACATTACATTTGATTTTTGCATAGCAGCAATGCCATCAAGTGGTATGCATGTCTAATGAACTAGTACCGAAGATAAAGTATTTTAAATCTAGTATATTATTATTAATCTAAAGAAGTTAACTCAATATTATTTTAAAATGCTTATTAAATTCTAGAAAATATTTGAATGCTAAAAATTTGTGAAAAACTTGCAATTTACTAACAATTAAGTATGTGTACATTGGAAAGACTTGCAATTTACTAACAATTAAGTATGTGTACATTGGAAAGAAATCTTAAAATTAAAGAGAATTTTGTATTAGAAGTTATTATCAGCCAGATGTGCATATATATATGAAAAACAATTTTTAAGTGAAAAAATTATTTGTTGAAAATTTAAAAGGAGAAATGATACTATTTTATAAAGTTTTAACAAGTGCTTCCTGAAGAAAATATTTTGTGTCATAACTTATTAAAAACCTGAATAAGCAAGGAAAATGTTTAAATATGAAAAAATTATCTGATAAAATAATTGATTTTATTGTGTCATCCTTGATTAATGAAGCGAAGTACTTTTTACAAGTGATTGAATTAATTAATAGTTAAATAGAAAACCTCCAATTGTGTTTGAAAAAAAACAAAACAATAATTTTTTGGCTTTTTAGTGTACAATAAATAAAAATGTTTATTATAAAATACTTATATATATATATTATTATAAAACTGATATTATCAAAACAATGATATTTTTGCAAAATAAAATGGCAAGTTTCACACCTAGAAAAAAAAGTAATGGACAACATTTATTCATTATGTAATCAAAAGCAAATTCAGATGATTAACTACAATAGATTGCAATTGTAAGTAGAAAATGACTTACATAATTTTTAAACAGTATTCTTATATCGCAATCTGAAATATTTCTAAAAAACTGAAGACAAACACAATTTTCACTGGAAAGGTAAACAATCCCCCCCCCCCACAAAAAATCAGTATGTAATTAAAAATAAACTTTCATTAAGTACAAAATTCAAAATCAATAAAAAGAAGATGTACATTACTTAAAAACAATTTTTACAAAACAATTATTTTAAATTTTCTTATTAATATAAACTTAAATTTCTCCCAGGCTAAAAAGCTTTTCATCAAGTGAAAACAATACTGGCAATGGTACTGATTGCATACACATACTACATATCCAGTAAAAACACCAAACACACATCAATGTTTGTGTTGATGTAAATCGATAAAATTAAAAATATAGTACTGACATAATTATATATATATATACAATAAAAGTAATGAAAATAAATAATGTAATTTTATAAAAAATAATTCAACATTGCTAGAAGAAAGTTGCATGAAGACCATTGAGAATACTATGAAGAAGTCTTGATTGCTGTTCTGTCATGAGATTTATCAAGAATCTAAATGGAATTGTAAAAAATTCTGATCTGCCATTCATTCAAAAAAATGTACCTGATCTCAATTCAATAAGCAGTCAATAACTGCAAATGTGTTCCCAACACCACCAAAGCAATACAGTTAATGATTTATAGACAAATATCAGAATCCCCTCATGTTTAAATTTTCATAAGCTGACCATTTCTTGGAACAGATAACTGCATATTATCTTTCAATTATAGGAAGTAGTGGACATTTTTAAGTATAACACAAAAATTTTGGCAATCATCAGAATCTTTCTTCAAGATGAATATCCACGGCCCATCAACTTTAGTTCTAGTTTTATTGTTAATGACTTGGACATTGTCTTGCATTCAAGATCAATTATCAGCAAACTACTTTACTGTAATTATGCTTTCAATGAGTGATGAATCATATATCTATTTAAAATGGTGCTACATCTGTACTCATTATAAGTACTTGTACATTTGACTGACATGGCAATGAAATTTCCCAGTAAAAAATTGATCAACAATTAGGTGATGGACACTGCAAGTAACTCCATGATGAAGAAAAATATGATTTCCAAAATCTTGCACTAACTTAGTTGCCAATTTATGCTGCTATTGAAGTCAGAGGAGTGGAAAATCCTATTAGCATTTCAAATGGGAATAGATTAATAATTTCAATATGAGCAACACAATATAGGCATAAATTTACAGGACATTCTAATTTTTCTTGCATAACTGAGCTGCATCTGACACATTTTCAGAATGATATTCATTTACTAGATTGTGCTACTAGAAAAGTGCCAATGAAAACAGGCAAACTTGCTATACGTATTGCCACTCAGTGCAAACCAGAGTAATCAATAGATGCCAGAAGGCTTGTGCATAAAATCCCCATCTCGTGCCTACTCATCCAATATCCTCAAACTAGTTTCTGGCTTGTGGCCTTCATCAGTGAGGAGCCTTGGATCTGAGAGCACTGCACCACCTTTTATCTCTACTTAATTATGAAACTATGAGCCTTAAATTGAAAACACTATATTTTCAATTCTAGCTCATTCGCTTATAGTCATATAGGTCTGAACTCAGTTCAGGACCTATACATTTTGGTGTCTTTGGTTCTTTAATACCCATAGCCATCACTATTCAATTGGGCAGAATTGGTTTTAAGCCAATAAACATCACATGATCACCATTTCTTATGCTTGCTTATAACAAGCCAGAAACTAATTGGGGGATATTGGACGAGTAGGCACTAGATGGGAATTTTAAGCCTTCTGGCATGCATTGATTATTCTGGCTTGCACTGAGTGGTAATATGTATAGAGTTTTTCCTGTTTTAATAAGTTATAAGCAAGCATAAGAAATGGTGATCATGTGATGTTTATTGGCTTAAAAGCGCCAATGCTATATCTTCACAGCAATTAATTGGTGATTTTTACTTTATAGGAAAAATGGTGATAACTAAAGTCAAAATAAGACCTAACACTTCTAACAAGCATGTGAAATATCACAAATACTGTATGCAGAAGTAAAATGAAAACATATACCCATTTGATATTATGAGTTTTTTTTTTTTTTTTGAGTGATACAATGTAAGATTGCCATGCGTTTACATTATAGTATGGATCTACAAACTGATGAAAATAATATAAGTTATATTTTCTGATTATTAAAATTGTACTTTATTACAATTTATCATCTGTGTTTAATTAGATAATAAATAACTATACTTTTTTTTTCTTTGGGAAAGAACATCATATTTTAAGAATGACATTGCTTTCATGATGGGAGTATTCTATGGTGTCAATAGTTTTACAAAATAGCTATCATTTAAAAAAAATGTTGAACTTTTTTGAAAAAAAAATCATTCTAAAAAATAGCTGATTGTTAAGATGAATTCTCATATTAAAGCTTACAAAGTATGTATTTATATCTTTTATAATGAAAATATGAGATATTTTAAAAAATTGATACATAATATCTTATATTGTTACATTTTTATTTACAACTGTCAAACTCACTCCACTCACAACTTTGACACCATCCTCCTCAGATAAATACAACAATGATTATTATTAATCATCTGCTAAACTAGAGATTATCTTTAGCACAGATATAAACTTTAAACCTCAGTTAAAGATTAATATATGTTTTATTTATTTTTAGACATACAAACACATGGAATTATTCATCTTTCTCTTTCCCATGTGTAATATCTTTATAGATATATTAAACAACCTCCATACTTTCACACTTTTTAAATTCATATAAATAAAGATATAATAAAAGACAAATGACTCCCAAAATGCATTTCATGCTGAACCAGCACTTATCAGTTGCCCCAGGTCACTATCCTTCATTTATATCTCTATTATATGAAAAGTATTTATTTATCTATAGTAAATTGTTACATTTTTATTTACAACTATCAAACTCACTCCATTCACAACTTTGACATCCTCCTCCTCAGATACAGTGATGATTATTATTAATCATTTACTAAACTAAAGATTATCTCTAGCAGATATAAACTTTAAACGCAGTTAAAGATTAATATATCTGATTTTTATTTTTAAAAATACAGACACATGAAGTTATTCACCTCTCTCTTTCCCATGTGTAATGTCTTCATAGATATATTAAACAATCTTCATACTTCCATATTCTTTTTTTTTTCATTTGTCTTTTATTGCATCTATTAATACGAATTTAAAAAGAATGTGGAAGTATGGAAGTTGTTTAATATATCTATAAAATCTTATATCTGTTTGCCTTTTTATCATATGTCAAACTTTTTAAAAAGTATAAAATAACTATTTACAAATATTAATTTTGTAATAGAAGTTAAAAAAATGAAGCTATAACAAACATGGTTCTCACACTTGACAATGTTTTTTACTTAGAGTTCCCATCTATTAATTAAAAATGGAACTAAAATTAAAAAAAGAAATATGCCAATAACAAATACATAATAACAGAAACAATCACTGAAATCACATTAAATACTAAATACAACTTTTCCAATTTACTGCCATTCTTGCTTCCTTTTTTAAAACAATAATACTTTTATTTCTTAAGAGACAAAATTCTACACAATATATTTTTTCATTTCAAAATTTATTGACCCTATTTATTATTTGCACTTATCAGTTTAATCTTTATTTCACTGTGCAATTGCACAGATCGGCTTTATCTTTATTTATTTCACTATGTTAGCTAGTTTCTGATGTAATTAATTCTTTTATTATCTTATTACTTAATTATTTATTTTTATTCTGGTTTGTTTTGTCCAAGTAACAGTTAAAACTGTTTGTTTTGACAATTTTAATTAGTAAAAATGTTTTTTTTATTATCAATTAACATCTTCAGTAGTACATTTATGCAATCAATATCTTGGCAAAATACTGTATACCTTTATCCTACTAAGTGAGAGCAATTGGTCTCCCAAAACTCACTGTTAAGCAAGAATATCATATGTAGAATAAGTGTTTATAATGATTGTCTGTGAAAAAAAAATTACACTATAAGTTGGGACTATTATGTTAAAAAACTAACATCAAGTGTATATAAAAATTAAAAAACCCTTAACGTATTATATATTTGTGTAAATTGTGCTGTGTGTATTATGCAAGTATTCACTTAAAATATATTTATGTATGTATGTATGTATGATAATGCAACTTAAATCAATGTAAAAGAAAACAAGCAGCTTAAAGTTGTTACTTCCTGTGATACATTCATCAATCATCAGTGTGGTTTCCAACTCAAGGATTTTCTTGATTTTTTTATGAACGTATTAGTGGCTAAGATGACTTTAAACAGAATCTTAAAAAAATGTTAGATATAGCTAAAAAAAGTGTTTTCACTGTCCAAAAAGTACAAAATAAACTGAGAAAGTGAAATTAAAATAGCATCTAACAATTTTTTGTATTCTTCCACATAATTGGTTTTCATTATGCTGACAAAAAAAATCCATACTGATATTTCAATTTTTTAAAAATTTGTACTACAGTATTATATTACATTTTTAAGTGAAATTATTAAAATTAAAAAAAAAAAAAACAAGGTTTAAGAACAAATCATTTGATTAACCATAAAGACTTATTTATTATTAATGTAACAAGAGCCAAATTGACATATAATACATTACAAAAATTTAATCACAATCAAATAAAAAAAAAATTCAGCATATTGAAAAAGATAAAAAAAATTAATGCACTCAGAGTTTACATATTGTAATTAATATTTAAGGCTTTTGTTACAATGTTTACTGTGCTGATCTAAATAAACAAATACGATAGTTATAGCAGGTTTTTTTGGGCATGACATGTCACTATTTTATCAAGTGTGGTAGTCACATTTTTTGCAATGAATTAACAATTTGTCGAATAGTGCAATATGTTTTGATGGCAGAGTTATGGGCTCCTTAAGTAAAAATTAAAGGTATTAATCTTATTCACTTTATTTGTATTGCATTTTCATTATGTATAATTTATTATTAATCGCATAAAATCATCCTCACATTTCCCCATAAAAATGCAATTCAAATAAGATAGATAGCAGTTTCGATTTAATTGAAATTAGCATTCATTAAGATTTTAATCCAAAATTGATTGTCTGAAATTTTAGCTAATATTTATACTGCACACAATTTAAAATTTAATATTGACAGTACATATGACCAAAAATTATTTTTAGTTTTATGCCGAATGAAAATTGTATTTTTTCCTTCCCACTGCATTTTTTTTACACGTGATAATGTCTCTCTGTTGCTTTAGATACTTGAAAAGAATTATAAGATGATTTAAAACCAAGGACGTAGAGTTGTTATTTTTAATTTATATTTAGTGATTGTGTAAATCTGAAACTGTTTTATCCATTTTATTCCCTCTTTTTTTTATTGAAAATATTTTAAATTAGTGTTGGTAACATTTTCGATTTAACAGAAAAATTTTAATTCAAAATTGTCTGAATATTTTAGCTAATACATGTACACCTGGGTCTCTTTTTACGCGGACTTATTTAACACGATTTTGAAGTTACGCGATTCATGTTTCACCGGAAGTCGACCTCCGATAATGCGCTATTACTTTAAATGATAAATTTCGCGCACTTACGTTATATTGAAAGTAATAGCACATTATTGGAATTCGACTTTCATCTTAGTAATTTCAATATTTTCAGTGCTTTATAATAGTAAGATTTTATGCAATAATGAAATTAAAATCATGATTTCCACATTTTATGTATACACACATTAAATTTTACAAGATTATAATGTAAATTTGTGCAGACATTGTGCATGTTAATTTTGCATTTTAAATCACATTCTGTTTTTGCTTTTTAAAAAAGAACGTAATCAATTAATTATTTTCTTATTAATGACACTAATCATTAACGTGCTCTTAAATTTCAACGAGAGCTAAATGGTTGTATGTCTGGATATCGTGAGCTTCATAAACAATTAATAAAATCATCGTCTCAAAGATTAATTAGGTTGTCACCAGAAAACCATCGATACAACACGAGTGTGAAGTTGGCATTAGTTGTATTTCCTCTTGTGAAAAATTTGATTTTTTACCAGTTTACAAACGAAAGTGTTTTTCGGCAAATAGCAATAATAATTAAAATGCGTATAAAAAATGTAAATTACTGTACTGTAAATTATATATAAAAATATATTATTTTGAATAAAATTAAATATTATAGTTAAAAAAAGTTTGTCTTGTATCAATTTTTTTCAAATTTGAAATTTTTTATTAGTCATATTTTATTTCCTTATTTTTTTTTGCGCGGATTTTAAAGTAATTTTACGTTGGTGCTTTGCTTTTATGCGAATTTTGAAAAATCACAGACCGCACTCCCCCTTTTTCAATGTAAGTTACGTCTATTTTTGCGCAATTTCGTTTGCGCGTTTTCTGAGGAACCTATCTATCGCATAAAACGAGACCCAGGTATACTGTACATTTTTAATTTTATGCTGAATGAATTTTCTATTTTTATAGAATTGTGTTGATTTACATTTGTGTATTGAATTAATTTTATTTTTTTTGCTTCTGTAGTCACTATCAACAAAAATCTTTAATTTGGATGTTATTAATGAAGTACTAATTGTCTCATAATAACACTGGATGAAAATTAAATAATGTACATTCATTAATATTTTAAACTTATAATCAAAATGTTGAATGCAGCACTATAGCATGTTTTATGAATAAAATATGTGCCATACAATTTCAACACATGAAAGTCACTATTTTGCTTTTGGATAAGATGACTTTAATAACTATTCTATGATGTCATCAGTATTACAAAATGGATACCCCCCAATTTTTTCTTCTGATTGTTATAACTTGTAAATCAAAAATGGATAGTGATTGCTATTGTAAATTCTCACATAAAGACTAAGCGCTAACCGGGATAAAGGTGTATTTTCAAAAAAAATAAATAAAAGGTAAAATGTTTAATTAAAAAAAAATAATTTTTTTTTTTAATAGCACTGGAAAAAAAAAAGCCTTTTAAAGTTATTGGTTAGATAATTACAAAACCAAAAAAACGTTGATAACATAACAAATTGCACCAAAAATTATGTATAAAATGTAAATTGTTAACTTTTTTGTACATGCATCATATTAATCAAACAAACTGTGATTCAATGAATTAATAGCTTTTAAAAAGGAGTCACAGTAAAATGAAATGTACATATTATATTTTTCTACACAAGATAGTACTTTTTTTCAATTTTAAGCTTCATTTTTTCCCCTCAATGGATGTTTTAATATTATGTATTTATTGCAGTAACAATTTTTTTACTATAGAAAATCATTATAATTGCTTGTTTTTTATAAGAGATTCTTTATTTATGAAGCATTTTGGGAAACAATATATGAAAAAAATAGAATAAAAATAAATATCTAAGTAATTAGATGATAAAAGAGTAATATTAGAAACTAGCCAAAACAATAAAAATGAATAAAAATAAAACTAGAAAGAGTAAAATAAAGTCAGTAAATTTTGGGAAAAAAAAATACTGCTTACTATTAGTGGATTAAAAAAAAAAAAAATGACATTAATTTGGGAAAGTTGTATTTCCAGTGTCAATCTATTAATGCTGCTATTTGACTGATTATTGGTAAATTTGTTGGTTTTTAAAAATACTTATTTCACTTTTGGTCAATATATAAAACTATAGCTAAAAAAATTACCAAGTGTGTTCGAAAAAATTTAATTTTTGGTGGCAACAATAAAAAATGTGAAGCCATATGTGTTAAAGCTTCCCTTTTATATATATATAAAATTTGATAAAAATAAGCAAATAGACATTTTAAATTTATAGTTAGTATTGTAAAATGAATGTAATTATTTTATAATTTTTAATAAGTTATTTAATGTTATGATAAAAAAACAAATAAATATTCATATTTATGTATATGTTTTAAAAATATCTCACATTTTCATTTTGGAAGCAAGCTGCACATAAGCTTTTATATATGATGATTTACCGCAACTATCAATTTATATCATTTAGTTTGATCAACAACATTCAAGGTTTAATGTAACTGGTGTTTGTTTTGGGAGTGGTACGAATAGTTCTTCCTCTTCTATGCAACCATTAACATTATTCTTTTGATTTTCATATTCACTAGATGCTAGAAAACAAAATGCAATATTGATGTTTTAATAATAAAAAAAATTGAAGATGTCAGTACTTTCCAAACAGGAGCAAAGTCAAAGTAATTTAATCCAGCCTCCATGTGTTTGATAGATGTATTTAGTTGTAATCTGGTTACAAGAGCATTTGTGAGATTACTTTGAAAAGATTTTTGGAATGGCAAAAAGTGTGATTTTTTTAAAATGGGTTATAAGATTCATGACTAATTTTATACAATTATTGTATAACTATTAAAAAACAAAAGTATATATGATTACGCATTTATTTTTATGTATATATTTCATTTTTAAAAATAGAAGTAAACAAATTCTAGCATGATGGTAATAAAGAAAAACATGGCCAGTATGATGATCAAGCTTTGTGAAAATGATTGATAATGCCTTTATTGACACCATGGTAGAATCTTTTGATATTCTAAAAAATTATAAATGCAATTAAAAATTTTAAAGCATAATTTTAAAGATTTTTCAGGGCTTCATATTTATTCATTCATGTTCTAAAGATACATTTTGGTCAAAGAAGATTTTTTTGATTTTATAAAATCACTTGGATGCTTTTTTGCCCACTGTCAGATAACAAAAAAGTTCCTTAATCTCATTATGTACTCTATTATTTTTTCAATATTTGCAAAGTTTAAATAATTTTTTTGGAATGTTTTTCGTACACATATATATGTATATTTCTAACAAATAAAGACAAATTTATTGAATTCTAGTATAGCATAAAGATTTAATATAAAAATTGAATGTTGAACATTGACAAAACTTGCCACCAAGGCTAACATTTCATCATTTTCTTTGTTTTTATAGACAACATAGAATTTAACATCAAATCATTATTACTTATCAGAAAATAATAAATTTGACTTCACTTGATGGATATTTTTGTTTACTACTGAAATAAATTTTAAATCTTCACATTTTCTTTCTATAAATGTTTAAAAAATGAGATTGTAACCAAAACAAAAAGATTATATGTCATTTTACAAAATTAATGAAATTTTCATTATTTGCCCTTAAAAAAAAATCTGAATAAATATTTATTTATTTCTCTTATATCTAATGAATTATGCTTTAAAAGATTAAAAAATTTCAATATTTATTGCAAAATTATATTTTCATATTCATTATAATTAGATTGCATATGTAGAAAGCTAAGCTCCTAAATAGCTTTAGGCATATTTGCATTCTCCACTAATATAATGTACAATTTTTAAAAATTAAGTATTTCCATTCAAAATAAATTATTTATAACTTATATCTTTGATTTCTAGTAGATATTGAATAAAAAATCTAGAATTGTAATAAATTTGCAAATAAATACATTTTGGATTATTCAAACTATTTTCTTTAAAACAATGTTGTAAAAATGACATAAAAAAACTGTCACAATACAAGAAGCACTTGTTAGAGTGGAGCTAAATTATATTATTTTAAGGAATTTTTTGATTTTCTTGCCATCTATGGAATTTTTTCAAACTAAAATTTTATATTATAATGTATATAAAAAATAGGCATCATAGCTTGAAGAAATTCTCATTAGGAGGCAAATTAATGAGAACTTGAAACAATGCATATGAAAACATGGAATGGAAAATAAAAATTATTACTTTTTCCAGGCAAAAATAACTGACATTGTAAGATTAAGCAATAATGGCAAAAAAAAAAGAGAAAAGATTTAATTACATTATTAAACTATAGTTACAACTGTGAATTACATTTCTTGATTTAATTTTTATTTAATTAAGACTGCATCTACAGAAAAAAAAATTAAAAATATATATTAGGTTAACTTTTATTTGTACATGCCTCATTTTAATTTAATAAATCATGATTAAATAGAATATTAATCTCATCTGACAATTAATAAATTCAAAATGTTATCTATAAAATTAATCACAGCAACTGAAATGTTACATCCTATATTTACTGATGGGTTAGTACTTTTTATTATTAATAACATACTTAGTATAATATTTAGTCATTAGTTATCACTTTTTTTCAATTTTAAGCTATTTTTTTAATACTTTTGAAGGGGGATGTTTGCATATGATTACTTAGGGAAAGAGATAAAGTGTGAATGAGGAAAAAAATGGAAAAATAATTTGAATAGATCAATTTTTTGATATGCTGAAATGATCAGGTAAAAAAGAAATGTTTATTGGAGAAATAAAAAAAAATTGGATTGAGAAAGTTCCTAAAAAGCAGATAATTATGATGAATCTGTAAACAAATAAAGACAATAAAAAAAAAGTTGTTAGACTTACTTTCAACTATATCTGGTGATATGATATACAGTCTCATTTCATAATTAAGAATGAAGGCAATCTAAATAGAGATGATAGGCAAACAAACAATCAAAATAAAAAAAACAAAAAATTGTATTTATAAATTTACTATAATTAAAAATGTACAAGTTATCAAAAATCTACTTAGAATAAGCTCTCATTATTAAAAACATGTTGTGATTTAAAAAAAAAAATTAGACAAAATGTATCTGTAAATTAGAAATAGAATTTTATTAATAAAGAGATAAAAGTATATGCACCACAAATCATGAAAATATGTAAAGATTTAATAAACAATTATAATAAATTGATCTAGGGAGCATTCTTAGTACAAACAGTCGACTAGTGATAACAATCAGCAAAACACTGTTTTTGATGGTGTTTAAACTTGGGTTCACATTCAAAGGCCAGAGTTGGATTACCATATTTTCTTCCTTTTCGTAATAAATGTTTACCAATCCAAGAAACATAATTTTTTCTACGATTAACAAAAATCTTGAATACAAATCTTAAGTTGTTTCAAATTTTTTCACAAAACTACTTTACATATACATATATGTAGCAAGTTACAAATTGAAATTAGTTAAAAAAAACAATACAGTTTGTTAATAGTTTATGATAACTCATGGCTATTGAATTAAACAAAGTAAAAACACACAAACTCTTTCAGATATAATAATTTTGTCAAAAAGATTTAATAATCATTAAAATATTGTGTACAAGTTGAATCAAAAAAGCATATCTTGCCACTACAGGGCATTCTAATTTACAATCAAAAAGTCTGGTGGTGAAATAACATGAGGCACTACACATTAACAGAGAGTAGGAGAAAGTGGAAGGAGGGAAAAATAAATGTTAGGACAATACATGATAAGCAATGAATAGCTACAGAAGGCAGTTCTGGTGAGGACTCAAATTTCAAGCATACAATTTACAATTATAAAGCAATTAATTAAAAAAAAGCTTTAAAATGGCCAATTTCTTACAATTTTGCTCATAAAAAGCTTACTTTGCCAAATAAAGTAAACGTTAATAATAGTCAAAGGCCTCATTTGAATGAAAGTTTATATTAAGAACAGTAATTGTAGAAATATTTATATTTGTCTAAAAAAATAAAGGACCAGTTTTTTTTCTTAAAAAACAAAAAACAAAAACAGCAATAAAATGAATTTTTCTTTTATTTTAATTATGGCACTCAATCAACAAATTAAAACAACAAAAGATATTGTAATTAACGATTTAAAACATTCTTTGACGACAAATATTCAAAATGGCTAAGTTTATTATTATTAATTATAACTTTATAAGTTATTAGCACCATTAGGAGACAGTGATTTTTTTTTTTTTTTTTTTTGGCGATCAAATCAAGAAAGGTGCAGTCAATTAACTAATTAATTAAAAAAAAATACCGTCTTACAAACATTAACAATTTATATCTTTCAACTAATCTTAATCATTAATTTTCATAAATATTTAAAGTAGTAATAATATAAACTAAGACAAAATTAACAACAACAACAACAACAAAAGTTCTTGTGCTTTAATTTAACGTTCTAATTTACTTTTGAAGAAAACATCATAGAGGAAAAAAGCAAACAATTTCATCTACCTTGAGCTAAATTTCCATGATTATGTAAGTAAATTTAACATTTAACTATTTTTTTTCTTGATAATAACACTTAAAAAAGCATAAAATAATAATAAAAGTAAAAAAAACAAACAAACAACTTAATTACTTAAAAAGTTTCAGGTGAAGCAATAAAATAGAAATAATTTCAACTGTCATTATTATGCATACCTAGATTTGCTGATTATTTCATAATCAAAATGAAAAAAGTACATGTTTAATGTAGACTTTAATTTTGTTTTTAATTTTTTTTTTCTGTTTAAAAAAAAAAGAAACCTACTACTATAATTACAGTAATGTGACAACAGATGCAGAAAGACTCAAAAAGACTTAATTCTTTACCAGTTAATTACAAACAAAACTGCTTGGCAACAAAACATTGTCCCCTGAACAGTGATTAAGACATACTGCTAAGAAACAACTTCTGATTAAATATACAAAAAGAGAATACAGCAAGATATAATTTTAAATATTTGAATTTAAATACATTAAAAAAAATAATAATCTAAAATTGATTATCTGCAAAAGGGACATTATAACTAGCTATTACTTGGTCCCTGTAATACGTATAAATAATTGTAAAATACACAAAAAATTGAAAAATCATTTATAAATAATAAAATGAAGATAAATAATTAAATTTTATCTTTTTTAAAAATGAGGTTATATTAGTTTGAAAATAGAAAATGCACCTTTAAAAAACAAACAAACAAAATGAATAATAATAAAAAAAAAGATTTAAAAATGATTACACTGATGTCAAGAATTTAAAGAGAGTACTTTTATTGGTCAAATAGGCAACATTTTTTTTATTTTTATTAACAGCACCTTTAATAGATCCTAGCTTTTCTATTTTCTCCCTTACCAAATAAATTAAATTAGGCAAGAAAGTTTAAAGTGAGTGTGCACATTTCATTGATGACATCACCAGAATTTCCTTCATTTTAATAATTTGGAAAGATTGAGGAGAAAAGTTTGCCAAAGTTTTTCTAAGATTCTCCCATGCTTTCAGATCATTTTCTTTGAGAGTCAAACCTTTATATATATATTTATTAATTCCCAAATGTTTTGTCTACACAGTTGAATAGACAAAAACCACAAACAATTTTACATAAATATGCTTATTAGTATTTTGTACAAATATTTATAAAGCTGATATATAAATATATCAACTATTTAAAAAAAAAAAAAATACATATATATACTTTTTTTTTGACTCAAAATTAAATACAGGTCTATTCTTAAAATGATATTCTGTGTTCACCCTTTTAAAATTGTGTTTATTCATATACAGATAAATACATGGATGTATAAATACATAATATTTATATATTTTCTACTTAAGTATTGCATATTAATACTTTATTTTTTAAAAATTATGTTTAAATCTGGATACTTAGATCTCTACACTTCATAAGGGCATATTTTTTTCTGAAGAACTATTTTACATACTTTTTAAAATTATATATATATAGAAATTGTGAAGGGTGATCAAAGATATAAACAGCAATTAGACCTAAATACAAAAAAAAAGTTACCATAAAAATTTACAAGACCAAAATCAATTACATAAATTCTTTTTCTCTTATATATATATCTTTTTACAATAATCATTTTATAAATATATTAAAAATTGCTAAAAGCAAAACAAAAAAAAATATATTGGAATCTGTGCCCCCCCCCTTACTTTACAGATTTTAACATGTTAAAACAATAAAAAAAAAATCAAATTAGCAAATGAAATAAAAAGGTTTTTGAGTGAAAGAAGGATCTCTGCTACAATAATGTAGCACCATAAATGTAGGACTTGTCTCCTTATTCTTGATATTGTGAACTTATTAAATATAAATAGATACATCAGTTTTGAAATCCCATGAGTTTCTATAGGATCTCGTATAAGTCAATGCCAACTGACAATACATAATTATTTGCTCTCTCTATATATAGGAAACTTTTTATAAAATATACATAAGGCATGACTGTACAAGATCAATAAACAATACACATGGTTCTGATTATGAAAATAAAGCTCAAGTAAAATGGTTTATAGGGATTATATTTTTAATTTTTTTAACAAAAAACAAAATGTTTTAAATTATATCAATTTAAAGAAAAGACATTTGATTTTTATATTGTTTAATAACTTTCTATTACAGTGATACTCTAGTGTTGTCTGTCTGAAGTGGAATCTAACAATGCCCTGATCAATAAACCCTGGGAAATAATTTCAGCAACTGCCCTAGAGCCAACTGCTATGCAATGACATGCAAAAGTCATGGCTGCTTTGTGTGTGAGGGTTCTTTATAATCAATCCCCCCCTTCCATTGAAAATGAATAAAAACCAAAATAAGTTTGGTCTAAAATTGAGCAACAGAACAGTATTTTATAAAAATAAGTTAATCTAAATTGATTCCTCAAACTGAATCACCTTTCATTTCTAAGATTTTCACTTAAAAAAAAAAAAAAATCAAACTAAAGAATGTCTTTATATATATATGTGTGTGGAAAAATATTAAAACATAACCCACAATGCACTTCTTCTTTCACTTCTCTCATCTTCATAAAATAATTTTGTATTTCAACATTATCTTTGGCATGGTTGATTCTATGCAGCCAGACAGTAGAAAGAGCAGCTATGACGTTTTCACATGATTTGTGATTTTTTTTTTTGTATTATTTGCCTTTTTAAATTTTTTTTTCTTTTTTTTCTTTTAAGATTTTGTTCCTGTATTGTACATTGGAAAGCATAACAATATACATAATCTCAAGTTAAAATGCAAAAAATTTCCATGAATTTGTTTTAAAAGTTTAGGGAGAAAATAAATATTAAAAAAAAAGTCATGTATTAATTAAATTAATGGAATTCCATGGAATATGAACAATGGAAATTAAGTAATGGAATCCCATGGAGTATGAACAATGATATTTAATAAAAAGAGCAACATTTGTAAAGCTTGCAGGAGGCAGTAATAAAGAAATTGGAAGAAAAAAAATTATCAGGGTTCTTGTTATTTTTTTTATTCCATAATATACTTTTAAAATTTATATTTTAAAGAGAAATATTTGAAAAATAATTTTAAAAATGTAAAAATAATATTAATAATAAAAGGAAATAATATTTTATGATTGAAAACAATGATTTGCGGATTAATTTAAAGTCAAATATGAGTAATAGCTGGGTGTTTTCAAATAATTCAAAATAAAAATTAGACTGCAATTAAATAAATTTTGAATTATAAAGGACAAAAAAAAGATAATAGTTGAAGGCCATGTTAAAAAAATTCAGCCATTATGTAAAAAAAGATCATAAATATTGTGAAATTTTATTCTAAAAATTGAAGAATTATCAACTTTGTAAAAGAAGCACATGTTGATGAAAAGGGAAAAATTACAAAAAACGACAAGTATATATAGACTTAGAAAAGCCCATGATATTTTTTTATGCTTAATACTTAATTTTTATTAGTATTTTTTATAAGATTTTTGTCTTAACATTTTTTTTTCTTTAATAATTTAAGATGGATTTAAAAATTGAGAGAAAAAGAATATCTAAAAAAAAGGAGAAAAAATGAGAAGAAAAACTGCAATTGGGGATTGCAGGCAATGATGGTACAACACGATGACATTTACGATGCTGGTGCCTGTGCAAACTCAGCACCACAGCGTTAAACTAGCAAGGTGGCTGAACCTTGAAAATAAAAATTAAAAAAAAAAAAAATTAAAAAAAAAAAAGGAACCTCTATGGTGCTGAAACACAAGAGAACAAGGCTACAGGATATAACACCAAATCATTCCCACACAGAGATAACTGAAAACACCAAGAATAGGGGCGAGTGCTCCAGACCTCCTTGCCTGCAATATGGAGCTGCTGGCTAGGAGCAGGCAGAACATGTCCCACCCACAAGCAAGAAGACAGGAAAAGGCTTCATATTATTTGGAGGTGGAGGCAAAGGGTGCTGATGGAGCCCCTGAGCGGTGGAAGTGAACATTCTGCCATTTTCCATCCCGACGATGCCATACACGAGTCTCTTCAGACTGATACGTCACAGGTAAGCCACTCCTAAACAACAAAAAAATTTAACTTTTAAATAACACTTAAATAATTAAAGTTTATCACAATTTGATACAAACATATGAATTGGAAAAATTTGTACATATTCCACAAATTAATTATGCTGACATGCATATATATATATATATATCTTTAGTACCATGTTATGTTTTAAAAAATGCAATTTATTCAAGCTCAACTTGAAAAAAGAAAATAAACAAAAAAAAATTATCATTAATATATAATAAAATATATTATTTAAAAAGATCAACAATCTATGCGCACAATCAACTTTATCTTTTAAAATTTGATACATTTATTCAGATAAATACATAAAAAAATACCAAACACTTTATTTAGAAACTTATATTAAATAACAATTTCTTTTAAAAAATGTGACTATCAAATTCAGTGTAGTTACAAAATATTTATCAATTATTAAAAAGAATATATATATATTAATTAAAAAACTCTTCTAGAAGCATAAAATTTTTACAGACTGAAACAAGAATAATTTAATATAATATGCAATCCAAGGAAACATCTATAAATGTTTATTACAATGCCAAAACATATATGTCAATATAATTGTGAATGTAAGATAACAAGGCAAAAAAGAAAAAAGATGACAAATAATTTAAATATTATCACTAATGCTGTCCTATTGCTATTTAACAGCACACATTCAGTTACATCAAAACATTTTAAGAAATGAAATTATTCAAAAAATTATACATCTTTACCCCACTTAGTGAGGCAATTGGTCCTCAAAAACTCATCATTAAGCAAGAATATCTCATAATGAACAAGTAGTTATAATAGTTTCTTATGAAAAAAAAAAAAGACTGGTTACTCCATTTAAAGATAACATTATAAATTGTGAACAAACAATTTAATCTACTTGTATTTATATGTTGGATTATTTTCATCATCTAATAAGAGTATTAAATGTCTTTAGAAAAATTTAACTTTATTTAAATATTCCAAATACATACAACTGTTTGTAATAGTACACAGGTTAGTATATGCACAACATTTCGAGAGGTATTATTCTCCCCTCTTCTTCAGGTATTGCTGCCTGACCAGTGGCAGTCCTAGCAAGAGAATAAAACCTGGACCTGTAGATTCTCCAGTATTGAATTTTAAGGTAATGCTCAAACCAAATGACCCATCCTGCCAAAGATAACAATCAGTAGAAATTAATATACTTATCTATGAGGTTCCTCCTGAGTTCTCCACTTTTTTCTAAAAGCAAAGTTGATTAATGGTTTCCATAAATTATGTATAAAGTCACATCAGGTTGACTTATGGGATTGTGTGCCATTGTCATGTGAGCAGATTCTTTAAATTTTCTTCTTTGCATCTTTTCTTCTATATCCAATACTTTTCTGTATTTTCCCAATTGAACAGGTGTTCATTGGTACATACATGATCTGTTACTTTAGACACATCTTTTCTGATCATCAGTTTGGGTTCTTGCAAGTGCTTTTCAATGGGAAGACTGGTCTCACCAATATTCGTTCTTCCACATTCACATGGTATTTCATAGATGCAGTTTTTTCTTTTCAGAATTACAAGTTGAGGCTTTTGTAGATGTTAGAATTCCTCATAGTGAGGTATGGCTCTGGAAAGCAGTTCTGATGTTATGCTGATTGCAGATTTCCCTTAATTTATATGCTATTTTTGATATGTATGGGTACACTATAGTACCAATAATTGTTTTTTCTTTTGATGGTTCTTTTTGTTGTCTATTTAAATTTTTCTTAATAACATCTGATGAATAAACATTTTTTATAAGAGTTTGTTCTATATACATCTTTTCTTTTTTCAGATTGCTGGTTTCTGAACAAGAACTTTTTGCTTTGTTCCGTAGTGATAGTATAACTCCATGTTTTGTGTTTCTGATGTGATTGGATGTATAGGCTAAGTATTTTCATGATTGACATGCTTCTTGGATATCTTTTTATATAGCATGCCATGATTTCAAACTTTTGGAAAGTTTGAATATGCTTATGATGATTTGAGCACTTTCATTCTATTTTGTTGTTGTTTTTAAAAATAGTGGTGACAGTAAATGTGAAAAAACCCATAGAAGAACAGATATCACAATTTGCTTTTCTTTCCAGTTGACTTAAAATATCCATTCTGTTTCTAAGCTCAGAGATTTTCTTGATTTTTTTCATGGCCATATAATTTTTAAACAGAATCACTAGGAAAAAAATGCACCTTTTAATTGTTCAAAAGTACAACAAAATGGATGAAAAAGTGAAAGTAAACTAGCTATTAATAATTTTGTTTTTCTGTGCAACTGTGTCTTGTTGTACTGAAAAAAATACATACTGAAGTTTTAATTTTTTCAAATTTGTACTACTGTATTATATTACTTACATAAAATTATTTAGAATTAAAAAAAATTTAATAACAACTTAATTAATTGACCACAAAGACTTGCTATTTATCAGTAGTGTAAGAGTAACTTGAAAAAAAAAAAATCTGATATATTTAAAAAAAAAGTCTAATGCATTTTATGTTTGCATATTGTAATCAATATTTAAGGCTTTTTTTCTTAACAATATGCAGATCTAAATAAAGATCACATTATACACAAATACACTAACTGTGACATTTTTTTTTGCCATGACAGATTGGATTTTATAAAGTGCAGTAGACATGTTCTTTAATGTACTCAAACTATTTAAATAAATATCAAAGGTATAAATCTTTTTTAGTTTACTTGTTTACAATTTTGTATGTTTTTTCAACTCTATATGTTTTATACATGTGTGATAATATTAAGAGATGTTTTAAAATTGAACAAATAGATTTTTAATTTAGATTTAGTAATTTTTGATCATACAAAGTTCATTATTATGAAATCATTTTTTTTTTTTCAAAAAATAACTAAATTACAATGTGATTTTTATTTTTGCAGCAAGCAAAGTATTGTTAGTAAAACTTTGATCCATAAAGTAAGTAAATACAGTGTACAGTTTTTAAATTAACTTTCTTATTTTTCCAAGCAACAGATCCTCATCTAAGAAATCTAGAAATTAAATTTGCATTTTCGCCCTCTATTGAGAAATGTTGCTAACATTTTTTTATACCTTTAAAATTCACATATATTTATTTTCTAACATTTTAATTTCAAAAAAATTCAAAAGATCTCATGAAAATCGAATAATTGGGAATTTCAAAATAACTAAAACCACATACTGATGACTAGTCATTGTATATACGGTGATTTTGAACTTTTCAAGATTACTTCAAGAAAATATTACAATGGTTTAAAAACTTGATTTTTTAGAAAATTTATATTTTTATATCGTAATTGTGTAATAATTATTAGAAATCAAAAATATATATTCTTCTGAATATTGTTACCATAGAGATTATGGTCGTAGGAAATACAACTGTCTAGAAATTATATCACTCAGCACACTGTTATAATATTTAGTGATATCATAAAAATTACAAAAAAAATTTTAACTTTTAAAGCAATATTAAAAATAATTCATTCAGATTTTTAAAACAAACATCAAACAAGGAAGATTTAATTCATTTTGCAAATTGAATCACCTCCACTTGAAATCTGATGACATAACAGCATTTTGTTTTGATTACAATTTAATTTTTACAATAATTCAGAAAATCAAATGTGATTTTTAAAATTTTATTTAATTTTTAAACAAAAATATCTATTGAATTAGGTCAAATTTATTATATTCTCATAAATAAATGGTTTAATTAATATTAAAGTGAAAGCTTAAAGCAAGCGAGAACAAAGAAATCAGCCAGAATGCTAGAGATTAATATACACATTTAAAAATTTAATATGATCTTAACCCTTCCACCGTTGATTATATCATTCGCCACAGGAGGTAAAATTCAAAGCTTTTAATTGGCCAATTCACAAACTGATGTGTCAATTTTTCAAAAGATATTGACCGTTTATTAATATATTCACTTTAGTTTCGTTTGTAAAAAGTATATTAATAATTTGTCAGATTATGAAAGTGAACGAAAGTTTGTTCAAAAATAAATTTTGATTTATAATTTAAAAAATTTTTGATTACGGCTGAAATGAAAAGAAACGTCAAGCATCTATTCCATGTTATGATTTCTACTTCCTACTTTGCAATAAATAAATAATTCTTGCTAAAATCTTAACTATTTTTGTAAAATAATATTTATTTTTAGCATATTATATGAAAATAATTTGTATTTCCATCAAAAAATACTTTAAAATGCTCTAAAACATTCGTTTATCATTTTCAAAATAAAACAAAAACCGTTCGTAACTCTTTACTTTTTGGCAGCCATAGTCTTTTTTACAAAATTTCAACAGCCAATAAGATTCAAGAAAAAAATGGTGAAAAGGCGGTGCTTTTCCAGTTTCTTTGTTTACAAAATTTCAACAGCCAATAAGATTCAAGAAAAGATGTGAGAAGGCGGTGCTTTGGTTTTCTTTGACATAAATGGTCATTTTATTGATTTTTTACTTGTAAAATAATTCAATCGATGGCAGCATCTTATAGAACTTTTTTCCTTCTAAAAAATGACGTCAAAACTGTAAATGTAGTACAAAAACTAAGCAATTTACAGTGATGTCAAGTTTCCTCGTTTAAAAACGAGTCGATCAGGTGAAAGATTGATGTACTTAGTTGTTATACATCATTAAAATAGGATTTTATTTATCATAATCAATGAAATATTTTTTTGGAGACTTTTTAATCATTAACAATGAAAATCTTTACTTTGAATATATCATTAATGAAAAACTGATTGTCTTGCAAAGATGTTGAATAAAAATTAAATAAAATAGCTGTACTGTACAGTCATTAATTGTATTTTAAGTTTATAATCAAAATATTGTAATGATCTCTAATATTGTGTATTGTATTGTGTATTATGAATAAACTCTGTACTGTATAATTTCAGTATAAAAGTAATTATTTGCTTTTGGATGACATAACGTTAATAACGATTCTATGATATCATCAGTCTTACAAAATGGTAGCCAAATTAAATTTTTTTTTTTTTTACGATTGTTATAATGAATAATTGATTGTAAATCAAAGTAGTAGGTTACAAATTGATGATTCTTGCTATTATAAATACTTGCATGAAGGACAAGTGCTAAGCAGGATATAGGTGTATATTGTATTTTGGTAATCACAATTATAAAATAATTTGAGATATATGGATCTTTGTCAGAAGAATGATAATTAAGTATTAGATAATATATTTATTTATATATAATATTTAATAATTCTTAAAAATACTTTGTAAATATCTTGATATTAAAATTAATATTTAAATATTTTATTTAATGACAACAAAAAAAGCATTATTATTATTTTGTTGTTAAAAACTAATATACACCTGGGTCTCGTTTTACGCGATAGATAGGTTCCTCAAAAAACACGTGTAAATGAAATCGCGCAAAAATAGATGTAACTTACCTTGAAAAAGGGGGGAAACGGACTGTGATATTTCAAAAATTGCGTAAAAGCAAAGCACCAACGTAAAATTACTTTAAAATTCGCGCAAAAAAATAAAATAAAATAAGGAAATAAAACATGACTAATAAATTTCAAATTTGAAAAAAATTGATACAAGATAAACTTTTTTTAACTATAATATTTAATTTTATTCAAAACAATATACTTTTATGCATAATTTACAGTAATTTACATTTTTTTATACGCGTTTTAATTATTATGGCTATTTGCCGATAAACAAGTTCATTTGCAAACTGGTAAAAAATCAGATTCTACACAAAAGGAAATACAACTAGTGCCAATGTCACTCTCATGTTGTGTTAATGGTTTTTTGGTGACAATGTAATTAGTAATTAACAACTAAAAATTAAATTCTTATTTTTGTTTTTAATTTTCAATTTTAATTGTGCCCACTGCTATTACTCACCTTTTAAAAATAAATTTGCGGACACTAAATGATTAATAATTGATTACGTTCTTTTTTAAAAAGCAAAAACAGAATGTGATTTAAAATGCAAAATTAACTCTTATAATGCATGACTCGTCTAAAAACGAGAAGATTTGACATCACTCTAAATCGGCTACTTTTTACCCCACGTATACATACGATACGTCATTAGAAAGAAAATCAAAAGTTCTGTAAGATGGTGCCCTCTTCAGAATTATTTTACAAGTAAAAAATCAATAAAAATGACCATATATGTCAAACAAAACCAAAGCACCGCCTCCTCACCAACTTTTCTTGAATCTTATTGGCTGTCCCACTTCTGTCAGAAAGGGTAATGGCTGCCAAAAAGTAAAAAGTTACGTTCGTTTTGATTTTTATTACGAAAATGATAAACGAATGTTTACAACATTTTAAACAATATTTGAATTGAATTACAAATTATTATTGATAAAATAATACTAAAAATCAAATTATTTTAGAAAAATAGTTAAGATATTACCAAGAATTATTTATTTATTGCTACATATTGATCGTAACGTAAAGTGAAAAAAAAAAGATTGCGTCAGCAATCTTTTTTGGTTGGTTGAATAGCGGTTACTTTTATTTCACCGCAATTGAATATTTTTTAAATTATAAATCAAATTTTATTTTTGAAAAGATTTTCGTTTGCTTTCGTAATCTTAAAATTCAGTAATATACTTTTTACAAACAAAACTAACGTATTTATATTATTAAAAGTGATCTATTTTAACAATAGATTTTGTTAAAGTTGTGAGTTGGCCAATTACAAGTTTTGATTTTTAACTCATTCGGCCAATTATATAATCATCGTTCAAAAGGTTAACACACACAATGTTTGAACAAATTTACATTATAATCTTGTAAAATTTAATGTGTGTATACATAAAATGTGGAAATCATGATTTTAATTTCATTATTGCATAAAATCTTACTATTATAAAGCACTGAAAATATTGAAATTACCAAGATGAAAGTCGAATTCCGATAATATGCTATTACTTTCAATATGACGTAAGTGCACGAAATTTATTATTTAAACTAATAGCGCATTATCGGAGTTCGACTTCCGGAGAAACGTGAATCGCGTAACTTCAAAATCACGTTAAATAAATCCGCGTAAAAAGAGACCCAGGTGTAGTAAGGTTTTTCACTCTTGAGTTTCAGAAAATAATAGTTATTCTTTGAGTGTATTACATTTGAAACATTTAGTTTGATCTTTAATGACTAAAACTAAATTAGGTTAATTGCAAACATATGAAAACAAAATAAATAAATAAATGAATAAGTCAAAATAAACAGACAAATAATATTCACCATCAAATAATTGAATGATTCACTGATGTTGAAAGTTTATCATGAGATATATTATTTTATTAATGTTTGTATGTATAGTATATAATATGAAAGGAATGACATAAAATAAAATAAAAATTCTCTCCCTACTTTACATTTAATGTTTTGGCAGAATGACTTAATATTACCTATTCTTTTTTAAAACAACACCCATTAAAAAAAAAAAAGTTGGAATGTGTAATAAAAAAGTGAAAAAGCAAATCAAATCGTAATCTTTTGGTAACAAATGCCTGAAGCTTTGTTTACAAAAAAATCGAGGGTTATAATATATTCATGCGAGATAATTAGAGAGGAGTAAATAATTAATATAAGCTAACTAATTACCTGTGATTTAGGAGAAAAAACTTATTAAATTTCTAGTTTATATAAAAAATATTAACGGCAGGGAATTAATGTAAAATTGTTTTTAAAATTTAGCAATATCGCATTAATAATCACTTGTAATTAATTCAATCTATCTCAAATATATATATATATGTACAGTTACTAATTCATCCCAACCACAAATCTTTTTATTTTTTTCGACACTCAGAATTAAAAAAAAAAAAAAGGAGATTCCTGTTATAGGAAGAGAACTTTATACCTGAAAGGTCTAACTCTTTTAATGTGAATCATATCTACAATATAATGATTCCTTTATAGAGAGAATTGTGTTGACTGGACTTGACTTTTTTTTTAAAAAAAAAATCTATCATCAGTTATTCTTCTGATGAATAATTTTCTCATCAGCCTAAAGAGATTATATATTGGTGCTTCTTGACTAGATTTTGAAATGACATTTTTTATTTTTTTTTAAACAATGAGTCATTAAAATAACCCTAAAAAAATAAAAACAATCTTCTACAATTTAATCTACATCTAAAATTTTAAAAATAAAATGACAATTGTATATATGAATGTGTATTTCTGAAGTTCTCTGAACAAGTTGTAATTGATTTCAATTGTAGCTGTTTATGTACCTAGAATTAGACCTAATAGAATGCAAATAAATTGTTATTGAAAGTAAATTCATTTAGGTAAGAGTTTTGTGATCAAATAAATGGAAATTGGCTACATAAATCTGAAACTAAACAATTTATTCTTTTAATATAACACATCTGCCCCCCCCCCCCATTTTCTTGTTTGTTATTTTGAAGAGAGCTATTTGTTCAAAACAATAAATAAGTAAAAATTATAATTCAATATATATGTGCATGTAAAAATTTAACTACAATTGGTTTCCGGTACAAAAATATAATACATTTAATCAAACGTAATATTAGAAGTGCATTCATATATATACAGCATCAATTGCTGAAATCTCCTATAAACGTAAAAAAGACTGACACTCTCACAGATATCTTTGGATTACAATGATTGTTGCTAAGATTCTATCCAGAAGTGAAATTTTTATACCTTTATTATTTAAAATCCATACAAATGATATAAATTCCATAAAACAGTCAAAGTTATTAATTAACACATGCTGATGACACAAAATTGTTTCAAGTAATTGATAATTATAAAAATTTAAGTTTATTACAAAGTGATATCAATAATTTGTTAAAGTGGCAAAACGATAATAAATCATTAAATATTGAAAAATGTAGCATTTTACAGGTATTAAAATTATCCAAAATGATTGAAGATAATTCTTATACAAATGACAACAGCAGCAACAACAACAAAAAAAATATGTAAAAATTGACATAAAGACTTGATTCTAACTTTTGAATCTTATGGAACTTTCAAGTGAACAGAATATATCCAAATCATATATTGTATTTACAAATCATCAAAAAATAGAAAATTCTTCATTAGAAAAATAAAGTTATTTCTATTTAATCTCTTTGTATTACCAAGATTGCATTTTGCATCTGAAATTTAGAACAGTGAGAATTACAACTATACCAATGAATTTGCAATACATTTCAAAAACTGACGGGTATTAACTAAAATATTAATAATATTTCTTTAAAAAAATTAATAGTAATAATAACAAGTCAGATGTCACATGACATATATAGCTTGCACTTACAAATATGTAAAATTAAGAGCGTGCTAATAGCTCTAAACAAGCTTTTTTTTTTTTTATTTATGATAAATGCTACTACAAGAGAAGACATTCAAATCATTTTTATCTTGGATTGTCCCCAACCCCAGACCGGTTTCGACCTATGGGTCTCTTCAGTAAGGAGTTGGGACATTAGATTTAAAAAACCAACTCAAGCAAAGCATTTATCTAAAAGTTAATTGTTAGAAGAAGATCTGAAACTTTTAGACATCTACATGTCTTTAAAGTCAGCTCTCCAACTGAAAAAATCATATGGGCCTGAACTTAATTCAGATACTCCATATATTAATAGGCTTAGCCATTAAATTTAGCCAGAGCCACAACAGCAAAATAATAATATAATAACAAGTCAGATGTCACATGACTTATATATAGCTTGCACTTACAAATATGTAAAATTAAGAGCGTGCTAATAGCTCTAAACAAGCATCCCCAGACCGGTTTCGACCTATGGGTCTCTTCAGTGAGGAGTTGGGACATTAGATTTAAAAAACCAACTCAAGCAAAGCATTTATCTAAAAGTTAATTGTTAGAAGAAGATCTGAAACTTTTAGACATCTACATGTCTTTAAAGTCAGCTCTCCAACTGAAAAAATCATATGGGCCTGAACTTAATTCAGATACTCCATATATTAGTAGGCTTAGCCATTAAATTTAGCCAAAGCCACAACAGCAAAATAATAATAGTAATAATAACAAGTCAGATGTCACATGACTTATATATAGCTTGCACTTGCAAATATGTAAAATTAAGAGCATGCTAATAGCTCTAAACAAGCTTTTTTTTTTATTTATGATAAATGCTACTACAAGAGAAGACATTCAAATCATTTTTATCTTGGATTGTCCCCATCCCCAGACGGTTTCGACCTATGGGTCTCTCCAGTGAGGAGTTTTAGATTTAAAAAACCAACTCAAGCAAAGCATTTACCTAAAAGTTAATTGTTAGAAGAAGATCTGAAACTTTTAGACATCTACATGTCTTTAAAGTCAGCTCTCCAACTGAAAAAATCATATGGGCCTGAACTTAATTCAGATACTCCATATATTAGT
The DNA here is from genome assembly GCA_028023455.1 of Epiperipatus broadwayi. Classification (NCBI taxonomy): domain Eukaryota; kingdom Metazoa; phylum Onychophora; class Udeonychophora; order Euonychophora; family Peripatidae; genus Epiperipatus; species Epiperipatus broadwayi. The sequence goes on along the minus strand of JAQFVV010006244.1, from coordinate 2,528,324 downwards.
AGGCTTAGCCATTAAATTTAGCCAAAGCCACAACAGCAAAATAATAATAGTAATAATAACAAGTCACATGACTTATATATAGCTTGCACTTGCAAATATGTAAAATTAAGAGCATGCTAATAGCTCTAAACAAGCTTTTTTTTTTATTTATGATAAATGCTACTACAAGAGAAGACATTCAAATCATTTTTATCTTGGATTGTCCCCATCCCCAGACGGTTTCGACCTATGGGTCTCTTCAGTGAGGAGTTGGGACATTAGATTTAAAAAACCAACTCAAGCAAAGCATTTACCTAAAAGTTAATTGTTAGAAGAAGATCTGAAACTTTTAGACATCTACATGTCTTTAAAGTCAGCTCTCCAACTGAAAAAATCATATGGGCCTGAACTTAATTCAGATACTCCATATATTAGTAGGCTTAGCCATTAAATTTAGCCAAAGCCACAACAGCAAAATAATAATAGTAATAATAACAAGTCAGATGTCACATGACATATATATAGTTTGCACTTACAAATATGTAAAATTAAGAGCATGCTAATAGCTCTAAACAAGCTTTTTTTTTTTATTTATGATAAATGCTACTACAAGAGAAGACATTCAAATCATTTTTATCTTGGATTGTCCCCATCCCCAGACCGGTTTCGACCTATGGGGACAATCCAAGATAAAAATGATTTGAATGTCTTCTTTTGTAGTAGCATTTATCATAAATAAAAAAAAAAAAAAGCTTGTTTAGAGCTATTAGCACGCTCTTAATTTTACATATTTGTAAGTGCAAGCTATATATGTCATGTGACATCTGACTTGTTATTATTACTATTATTATTTTGCTGTTGTGGCTTTGGCTAAATTTAATGGCTAAGCCTACTAATATATGGAGTATCTGAATTAAGTTCAGGCCCATATGATTTTTTCAGTTGGAGAGCTGACTTTAAAGACATGTAGATGTCTAAAAGTTTCAGATCTTCTTCTAACAATTAACTTTTAGATAAATGCTTTGCTTGAATTGGTTTTTTAAATCTAATGTCCCAACTCCTCACTGAAGAGACCCATAGGTCGAAACCGGTCTGGGGATGGGGACAATCCAAGATAAAAATGATTTGAATGTCTTCTCTTGTAGTAGCATTTATCATAAATAAAAAAAAAAAGCTTGTTTAGAGCTATTTAAAAAAATTAAGAACTTTAAAAAATCTTAAACATTTCTTTGATATACTCCATGAAAGGATATAAAATTAATAGACTTTATCTCAGCAATAAATATTAAGAACTATACTTATAATTTTAGACAGGTCAATATTAATAAGTTTTAAAGGCTTAAAAATCCTAACAGAATACTATATATAGATTAAGAAATACATTTAATAATATTAATATAAATATTGATATAAAATCAATTTCTAAAAAGGATTTTATTAAATTGGCACCTAAGAAACTTTATTAATAAAAGCTTTTTTTAAACATAAACATTAATGTAAATGGGTGGGGCTGTTTGTAATGTTATATATATATATAAATGAACAAAGAAATCTTTATATGTCTTAATCCTGGTTGAAATTTTCATTAGTTATTTAAAGTTCAGTATTGAGCCTACATGTAATCTTTGCAATGGTAATCTAGTACATATATTACACATCTTTCAATCATGATTCAATTTTGCACAATTAAGAAAAATGTTTTCCAAAATTGCAGTTATCAATTTCAGAGTAGTTGTTCCACAGCCATAAATCTTACACTTAAATCCTTGGTATTAAATAATAAAAAATATTAAATGAAAGGGAGTAGTTCAACACATATGATGCTATAAAATATCTACTAAATACTACCCTGAATAACATGGCCATCAGGAATATAAATAAGCTGAAAGAGTGAAAAAAGATGTGTGCACTAATCTCAATGCTTCTAATTTGCAACCATTCTGCACAAATAGGCAATATCAAGAAAGATTAAAAAAGAGAAAAAATACCCATTATGGGAAAAATAAATAAATAAAATCCACATTGTAAATAATTATATAAATGCTTCTGAATAGATATACAATTATGCAAACTCTTTCTAATAAAATGAATAATAATAATTATTGACAAAAATTTAATAAAATAATATTAGAAATATGTATTTATTTAAAATACAAAAAAAATCATACATCAACATTTATTAAAATAATGTATTGCACAATTTATATTAATGTGGTATGTAGGATAGTATTGATATATAAATAACTCTATACGTGAACTATCAGATTATATGCTATAAATAAAAAAAGTAATACACCAAAAATTAAAAGCCTACATGCATTTCTTCCCCTTTCCCTAAGTTACTCAAGTTCTAAACTGTTGCACAAAGTATGTCTGCAATTTATTTTCCTGTTTGTGTCAATATAATGGGAAAACCATTACCATCCTTGATCCAAGAATTCAAATAACAGCCTTTACTTGACACCACAAAACTGAAATAATTCTCCCATATAATTTTTTTATTTTCTCCTGCATAGGGGAAATACATTGATCTTATACCTCTGTATTAGTACAGCTTTCCACAAGATTTTGCTTGTGCAGAAATAACAATGCTTTCCCATCATTACATATCATCTCATAAATTAAAAAACTATGTTAATTGACAACATAAATGAGTATCACAATTTCTCATGTTACAGTGCATCATTACAATGATATAATGTGAGACTTTTGATATTTTGCATACAAAGTTTTGAAATTTAAATTGTAAATTTTCCATTATTAATTTGATTGATTTTTTAAAGCATAAAAATAACTTCAATAAAAATTTTGATTTTTATTATCATTTAAGAAGTAAAATGTACTTCAATTACTTACTATCCCAATAGAAAATGAAAAAAAAATCATTGTCCTTTAAAAAAAAGTCAGTTCATTTTGAAATTAGTAATCAAAAATATCCATTAATTTTATTGTTACAGTAAAATAAATACGATAGAATGACAGCCTGTTAAGCTAATTGCACAGACGCTGTGAGAATGTTATTAATAAATGAATACCTTCGAACAACCACATGATATAGTATTTATATAAGAGTAAAAAGGAATCCTCTTACTCTTACGACTCAAATGTTTATATATGAGCAAATCTAAAGTAGTTGTAACGAAGGCGTGACTACATAATAGTCACTTTAAATTACTATATATAATGTCTGTATGAATGACGCCAATGAAATTTTCTAGAATTTACTAAACGCCACTCTAAACGAAACTAAATCATATACATGAATAAGCATTTATTTTATAACGTCTTGCGTGCGATTATAATTACGATAGAATGACAACCTGTTAAGCTAATTGCGCAGATGCTGTGAGAATGTTATTAATAAATGAATACCTTCGAACAACCACATGATATAGTATTTATATAAGAGTAAAAAGGAATCCTCTTACTCTTACGACTCAAATGTTTATATATGAGCAAATCTAAAGTAGTTGTAACGAAGGCGTGACTACATAATAGTCACTTTAAATTACTATATATAATGTCTGTATGAATGACGCCAATAAAATTTTCTAGAATTTACTAAATGCCACTCTAAACGAAACTAAATCATATACATGAATAAGCATTTATTTTATAACGTTTTGCGTGCGATTATAATTACGATAGAATGACAGCCTGTTAAGCTAGAGTGGCGTTTAGTAAATTCTAAAAATTTCATTGGCGTCATTCATACAGACATTATATATAGTAATTTAAAGTGACTATTATGTAGTCACGCCTTCGTTACAACTACTTTAGATTTGCTCATATATAAACATTTGAGTCGTAAGAGTAAGAGGATTCCTTTTTACTCTTATATAAATACTATATCATGTGGTTGTTCGAAGGTATTCATTTATTAATAACATTCTCACAGCGTCTGCGCAATTAGCTTAACAGGCTGTCATTCTATCGTAATTATAATCGCACGCAAGACGTTATAAAATAAATGCTTATTCATGTATATGATTTAGTTTCGTTTAGAGTGGCGTTTAGTAAATTCTAGAAAATTTCATTGGCGTCATTCATACAGACATTATATATAGTAATTTAAAGTGACTATTATGTAGTCACGTTCGTTACAACTACTTTAGATTTGCTCATATATAAACATTTGAGTCGTAAGAGTAAGAGGATTCCTTTTTACTCTTATATAAATGCTATATCATGTGGTTGTTCGAAGGTATTCATTTATTAATAACATTCTCACAGCGTCTGCGCAATTAGCTTAACAGGCTGTCATTCTATCGTAATTATAATCGCACGCAAGACGTTATAAAATAAATGCTTATTCAGTAAAATAAATGAAAAACTTGCAATGACATTAATTACTCCACTTAAGTAAGTTGACATAATTGACTTTATTTTGTAATTATTTTTTTTTTGACAAATAAATAAATATATTTTATTTTATATGGATTGCTCTTTCCCTTGAGCCATTAAAAAAAATAAATCATGAAACTTAAACCTTGTTTATTTTTTTGAAAAGTTGATAAGTTTAGACAAAATATAACTATTTTTAATTACATATAATTTTTAATAGTTAATAATAAAAATAACAAACAAATACAATAATAAAATGTTAGACTTATTATACTTTAAGCTAGTGAATATTTAGATAATATTGCTTACTTAACTGTATATATATGCTTATATGCTAAGTTTTCTGTCAGAAGATAAGATAAAATAATTTGGAAGTAATTATATTAGATAATTGTTGGTGATAGTTTGAATTTCCTTGTACTCTCTTAATACAATTTATTTTAGATCTCAATTTAATAATATTGCTTGAGCCCAACATGGATTTACTTTTTTCAGTTTGAGAAGCTTCCTTTTGCCTAAGCAATAACAATGACGAGAATGAAATAATTAAATAAATCATAAACATTAATTTTTATAAATTTTATAAACAGTGAGAGATTCATTGTAGCCTTTCTATTTGGTACATTATTGTATGGTTACTAATAATAGTCAACTTTTTTAAAAAAATTAAAATTTGTAATGACTGATAAAAACCTATTATTTAATTTATAAAATAATTTAAATACATTGTTTCTTTAGTGCTAAATTTGAGTTAACTTTCTTTAGATCAGTGGTCTTCAATCTTTTCACACCTGCGGACCGGTAAAAATAAGGATAAGGTTTCGCGCGAACCAGCAGAAGTCTATAGATAAATTTTCTTAAAGATGTAAACTGCATATCCTTAGATGAGCATAATTGTTATAACTGATCAAAACAACAATGTTAAAGATACAAAATGCAGTTATATATATATATGGAGTTTGTATAATAAAACTTTTTTTTTTTAATTTTAAATTTTTTTAGAAAAGTAATAAAAAATTTAATTCTACCCCCCCCCCATAAACATCGGTGATAATTAGAAAAACAAACTAATTTAAGTATGATTGATTAGATTTTGTTTTCGTTCTGTTTCTTTTTTTTTAATTGGGTAAAAATGAGATGAAAAAATAAATAAAAATTGTTTATATTAATTAAAAGTTTAAACTCTTATTATTTTGTTATTACAACCTTTCCTGCTGGTCTACCGGAGGACCAGTAAAAAGCTTCTGCAGCCCAGCACTGGTCCGCGGACACTGCTTTAGATAGATATAATCTATATAAGTTATAAATTTGAGTCCTAAATTCTACTATTTATTTTAAAATAAAAATAAATAATAGTTAAAATAATGCAAACTATATTTAATCAGTAATTATAATGATTAAAATTAATATTTCTTATAATTATTAATAATCGATTTGAAAATTATTTATGTTATATTAAAATTATTTAATTAATGATAAAATAAATGGAGAGTGAGATGTGTGTTAATAGATGTGTGCACACATTTATTTAATAATAAAAAAATGGTTAATTATAGAAATAATAAATGTTACTTGTAATCATATAAATTTCATAAAAGTTCATAAAATCAATAATTAGAATAATAATAATGTGAATTATCAAACTTAGAGTGCTAAAATTTGATTTTAAATAAAGATTATTTTCTTATTAAAATATAATTTAAATTTTGTATTATTAAAATTAAAAAATAATGATTTAATAATATTGGTTTTAATTCTTTTTAAAATTGTAGAGTAATTAATATTCATTTTAGTTAGAAGTTTGAAGGTAATTAACCAATTAGATATTGTAAAATTTTTCATATAAATAGAAGATAAACAGGCAATTTGGGGAGATAATCAATAAATCATTAGAGAAGGAAACTGTATTTTCTTTATCTAAAAATCTTAAGTGTAAAATTTATTAAACTTTTATTATTTTGATAGTAAAAGTTAATAATAATGCTGAATACATGGAATTCATTTTAAGAAATTGTTAATTAATTTCATCATAGAATAAAAAGTAAACTAATCTCAATGACACTCTACATATGATAACTATAAACTTATAATAATAGTAGGAACAAAACTTCATGCACTTGGATAAAATGTACTTCAATAAAAAAAACTGCACATTACCAAACTGTTTCAGATATAAGAAATTTATTTCATTATAATTTTTATGTATTATGATAAAAAACATTTTCTGCTAAATCTTATCTTTAGTAATGATAGAGATAATTACTTATATTTGTTAAGACTATTGATATTTAAAAATATGAATTTATTTGACATTATTAAGATAATAATTGCATAAGAGGAATATGATATAGATTAATTATTATTGAAAAGTTTATAGTTATTAACTTCAATATCATTTAGATATTTAAAATTTATTAACTATTTTGAATATGAATTAGCCAAAGAACTAATATTAGAACTTTCTAATTCTTTAAATATATATATATATTTAAAGTTGAGGAAAGACATGAAACTTTAAAAAAACATTTAAAATATATTTATTAAAGTGTGAAGTAATCTTATACATAACATAAAGAAGGATGAACTTATGCTACAAGAAACTATTGTTATTAATAAATAATTATTTGGATTTTATTCATATTTTCAAATTATGATATAAATAATGGTGAAAAGTGTGGAGGGGAGAGAAAATAAATTTTCTTTCAAGCAACAATTGGTTGTGATATCACAATAATTATATATTTTTTTATTTCAAGGAGTTGAAGAAAACTTTTTGTTTATAGTATTTTAGTTGAATTAACTATAATATTAAGATAGTATTAAATAGTTAATATTAGTTATTATGTTTGTTATTTTAGATTTAAGTATTTTAAAAATTTTGTATAAAAATAATTATTTTTCTTAATCATAATTCTATAACAGGAAATAAGACAATATTCACAAGAATCATTAGTAATATATTATGATTAAGATAATAGTTTTTAATATAAGATATTGGTATTTAATTTTAAGCATGGAATCAGGTAAAATAAATATGTGTGACATATATATAAAGTTAAATAAAAATATATGACAAATAACTGAATATAAGGGTATGTATGATTAATCTCTGTAAATTAAAGATAAATAATATATTACATTTATGATAAGTCATAAACCAAACCTATCATAAAACAATTTTTGTTTTTTTAGTCTTCTTGGTATACTAAAAGTATTAATGATAAGTTTACATGTTATTAGAGGAATAATGAATTATATTTCATGTGATGAAAGTATTTCATATGGACTGTCAAATTTTAAGTAGTGGTTTAGGAAAGTATGTTATTGGAAATCTTGTAGTGTTGTGGATGTGCTTATTAAGATAAATATAATAAAGTATAGAGTAAGTAAGAATATTTATGATATAACATTTTCTAAAATCTGTAAGAGCTTGAAATAGTGACAAGATAGAAAATTAATCTTTTCTGCATCCCTTAACTAAAAATATTTCTATTGGCCAAATGAATTAAAGTTCTACACTTTTGATTGGTCAATTACAGAATCAGCAATAAAAATATATTTAACTTAAAATTATACTCATTTTAGTTTAGTATCTAAAAAGCAAAGTTCTAATTTGTCAGATTATTAAAGTAAACAAGTTTTTTTAAAAATAAATTTATATTTGATAAAAATAATCTATAGCGGACAATGTGAAATGTACTTTTCATAACCTATTACAAAATGCACTCTATGTCATTGATTTCTTTCTCACTTTATTTTCATGTAGAAGTAAATAATTTTTACTAAAATCTGAACTATTCTTCTAAAATAATTATATTTTCACACATTTTATGAAAATAATAAATAATTAAAAAAAATACTCCAAAGCATACATTTTCATTTTGAAAATCAAAACTAAGAACTTAGACCTGTCAAAATTGTTAACAAGTGCTCCCTATTGTAGAGAATGAGAAAAACCAATCAGTGCCATGGAAGGCAGGCCTCATGTCATTGTTATAACTTTAAATTTAAATATTATTGATTGTTTAGTTGTAAAATTATTTTTAAAAGGGCATCATATGGTACATTTTTTGTGATAAAATAAGCATAAAACCAGCAAACTAACATAAAAATTAGAGGTTGAGAGTAACAAAAGCCGACTATGACTATAGTTGTATGGAGGAAGGATTAAAGCAAACACAATATGAGATATGGGTTTAAGTTACATTTAGTCCATGGTATCATTTTTTTTGTGTGTAATTTATAAGACATCCATCCTATACTTGTTATCATGAAAAATCACACTGATATAAACATCATATAAGGGAATTGAAGATAATAAATAATGGTAATAGCTAAACTTTCAAATAATAATAAGTTAGATTAATTTATTGCAAGAATGATGAAATACCAAACAAATAGAATATTAAAGAATTTAAAAAAAAATATTTCATGAATATTTTTATTTGATATAAGAGATCAAAATACAAAATAAAAGTATGAGATATAATATTGAAAGAAAATTTAATATTTTATGCTTATTATTGTATGTAATAGAATAAAATGCCATATTTTAATACATTCAAAATAATTAAATATTTATTTTAAAACAAAATAATAAAAATTGAAGGAATAAAAATAAGTTATAGTATTGTAATTACACAATATTATATGAAGATTAAAAGTGAAGAGATTATAATGTAAAAGGATATATTATGAAATATTTATAACCTGATAAAAATACAAATTGTATATTTTTTGATGATATATTTTAATACAAAATAGTAAAGAGTATATTAATGTTAATAGAGTAAAGTATGGAATATACTCAATTCTATTTGTAAATAATTTTAGAGTGAAGTATGAATTATTTTAGGTTATAATACTTAGTTAATATTAGTTTATAAAGTTTTGTTATAATATTTTAAATATTGTTTATTAAATCTAAGATATGTGTAAATTATTTTTAAATTTTGTATAATATTACTAAAATAAATGTTAATGTTTGTTTTTAAATTAATAAAGTGTTGAGAGTCTCATTTCTTGTTCCCAAATCATTGTTCATCATCCTTGCCACACATATATTGTAATAATTGAATACATTTGGTATTATTGCACATAATTGGAAATAAGATAATAAATAAGAAAAATATGATGATTGTTCAAGACATTTGATATTGTTTTTAAAGTATTAACTGAAGAGCGAGTAATTAATATGTCATATAAAATAGAAGGCAGAGGGTGCTAATAATTCCCTAATTGCATACCCAGACTATCATTTGATGATGACTTTTTAATTAGGTATGTTTAATTGCAAATCATTTTCAAGTAAAGAAAGATTGCAAGAATTAGAAAAACTGTCATATATTAAATGAGTCATTATTGGACTTAGTGAAGTTAGAAGAAAAGACGATTGATTTAAAAAGTGAGCATGTACTCTACTACAAAGACACAAATATTGGAAGTGCAAGTGGAGTGAGATTCATTATAAATAAAAAGTGGAAGAACAACATTGTGGAGATTGATGGTGTATTGGATAGAGTGGTAAGACTAGTTATTCAACTTAATAGCAGATACTAAAGGCAGATAATTCAGGTTCATGTCCTAACAAGTTCTCATAGTGATGAAGTAATAGACTTTTATATGGATATACAAAAAGCTTTTGCTCACAGTAAACATTTTAAAATTGTTATTGGAGACTTTAATGCTAGAATTGGTAAACAAATGTAAGTATTGTAGATACATTTGGTTATGGTAATAAAATGAGAAAGGACATAGAAAAATAAAAATGAAAGCATCCAAATGAAGGTACAGCAGAATTGGATTATATTTTGACTAACAGAGAATACATATTTCAAGATTGTAATTCTCTTAATAAGTTCAACACAGAAAGTGATCATTGATTCGTAAGATATAAGATATGTATTAATGTAAAACTAGAGAAACAAAAATTATTAAGATATTCCTAATCTTCAGAAACATTCTAATGAATTTAAATTAGAACTTACAAATCGGTTTCAAGTATTAGTAGATTTTGAACATGATTCAGATTTGAATGAAATTAATAAGAAAATAACTGATACACTTTTAAAAACTCGGCAGCAATTGGCCAATAAAATTTCTACTGGGACTAGAGAAATAATGAAAAAAAGAAGAAATATGAAGATATATAAAATGATGCATTAAAAAGAATTGAATATCTCAGATTTTGTAAAATGGTACAAAAAAGAGTTGATGATATAGGAGAGTATAATTGTGAACTAGCAACGAAGGCTGTGAAAGAAAATAAAAGTCTGATAAGTGTAAAACAACATTTTGGGATTGGTAGGAAGTTTATATCTGCAATAAGAAAAAAAGATGGCAGTATTATTAAAAAGGAAGATGACATCATGAAATGGGTAGAAGAGTTTTATAGGAAATTATATAGTAATAAAGAAACAAGTACCTCATAAATCTATTATATCTCCTGAATTGCCTAGAATTTTAAAAAAAAAAGTGAGACATGCAATTAAATTTATGAAGAAAAGCTCCAGGTAATGACGAAATTATAATGGATATATTAAAAGAAACAGGTGAAGAAATAGAAATTTTTTTGGCAAAGTTATATACCAAATGTCTAAATGATAAAAATGTACCAAATGATTGGAAGAATGCAATATTAATATTTTAAAAAAATGATAAAACAGATATTAGGAATTATAGACCTGTCAGTCTTTTATCAGTTTTACACAAAATTTTTATCAAGATAATTACAATGCATCTACAGAGAACATTGGATTTCAACCAACCAAGAGAACAAGCTGGATTTAAGTGGTTTTGCTACAGTAGACCATATCCAAGTATTGAGAGAAGTTATAGGAAAGACCAATGAGTTATCATTATGCTTTGGATTTGTAGATTATGAAAAGGCATTTGATTGCATAAGCATTTTTTCAATGATTAAAGCATTGAATCAACAAGGTATACACCTAGGATATTGCCATATTCTAAATATTTATAAAAATGCAATAGCAACAATTAGATTACATAATTATACAAGGAAGGTTAACATTGAGATGGGTGCAAGACAGGAAGACTCCATATTTTTAAAACTTTACAGCAGTGCTGCAAGAACTATTTTGTGGATTAAAATGGGAAGCTAAAAGTATAAAAGTAAATGGAGATTATTTAAGGCTTTTAGATTTTGCAGATGATGTAGTTGTTTTTGAAAATAATACTTAAGAGTTTCAGGAAATGTTGCAGGAGTTATCAGATGGAAGTAAAAAAATAGGAGTAAAAGTAAAAAAGACTAAAGTAATGTTCAATAGATTTTCTCAAAAGATGAAAATAAAGATCGATTATGAAAAGTTAGAAGAAGTTAACAGTTACAAATACCTTGGTCAGATGATTACTACATATGGAAACATAATGGATGAAATTAATCGTAGAATTAAACTTGATTAAAATGCTTTTGGTAAAAATAATTTAATACTAAAAGATTTAAAAGATGCTGGCTTTAGATTATAAAAGAAATTACAAAAACAACAACAACAAAAACCAATAACATTGAATTAATAAGATCTTATTATGAATAAATTGGAAAAATATGAATATTTGAAAAATTTATATCCCATGGATAACCACCACTTAATTTTACGATTTTAAATGCAGTCTTTCTTTCAGTTGATCGTTATCTATTTAAGTGCTAATTGTAATATAAAATATTGTCCAGAATTTTCAAAGGCAGATACTATCTACATTTTCTTTATTTTTGATTTTCAATGAAATGGACGGCTGAAGAGTTGTGAGTTGGAATAGTTTGAAACCTGTCCATTAAAGTATGAAGATTGGCTATCTTAATATAAAGCTGAGCACTGATTGTATATATGTGTGGAGATGGTAATCGGGACCAACTGATGATTGCTGGTTTAGCATGAAATACTAGTATTGGTGATTATTTATCTTTTCAACATGTGGGTCAGCAATATGAGATGGCATGGAGAGCTGAGGGTCGTGTGAAAGTCTGAGTTCGAATCCCTTATATATTACATTATATGTGCAAGTGTTACAGTGTATTAAATGATATACAAGTATGTAATAATGAAAATAAAAAAAATACCTTTTTACATTGCACTCTTTTGTTTTTATTTGGGAGCTTTCTCAATACAAAACATTTCAATTTGTAAAAAAACTTACCTTCTGCAAAAATTCCAGTTTTATAGTCTGTTTCTTTTAAGTTTAGATGACAATAATGACATAATGTAATTATATTTATATATAAAACATTAACAGAAGAATCTTGATTCCTAGCCTTTTCTAGGTTAACAATTTATTGAGATTTAAAGACGTCATTCAGTAATAACAGCAATAAAGAATTACAGAAGCTCACAAAATATTATTACACAGCATAGATTTTTATTCTGATTATAGTACCCTATTGCTTATTTATTCTAATCTATCTTTGGGCAGAAAACAATATATATTCACACTAAACTAGTTCAATAAAAACAAATGCTAATTATTAAAAAAATACTAATTAAAAACATTTATTAAAAAAATATTTTAATTATGTTTATAAAAATGTTATTCTTTCCAAAGTTTTTTGCAAAGTTACTTTTATATATTTTGATCATTTTTTTGATTATATATAATTTTTGCTCTGCATAAAAATTTCATTAATTTTTTTTAATTAGTCATTAAGACACAGATTGCCAATGTTTTCAACATATTAGTAAACAATTTAATTTTTTAATGTGAACTGATATTATCAATTGACCATATAGCTAATACATGTTGTTCCTATTTTACAATATATAGCTAGAATTAAACCAATAGTAAAAACAAAGAAAATAATGGGATTTTAGCACTCTTCAAATAAATACAATGTGATTATAGTAATGCCATACTTTTAATAAAATAAACATTGATATTATTTGGCTCTTTTTTTTAAACATGACAATAGCTGACAAGATTTTGTTCAGATTTTAGAAAGTTATAGAATATCAAATTCTATAACGATAAAGGGCACTTGTATGACATTAAAAATGGCAGTCATTTAAAAATTATATGAACATTGTGAAGTTTGTATTTCATGAAATTGCAGAGTTTTATTATGTCCTATTTCTACTCCATCATAATTATGAGAAATTATAATGATTACAAAAATGATGAACAAAGACACTTGTATAAAAATGTATTTGTATATCAATAGAGTAAGAATTGAAATGAAAAGATGTTTTGTGGTTTACTGAAATTAAATTTAAAGAAAAAAACTGGATAAATGTTTTATTTGCATTGTCACTTTATATGCATCAGTGACAATTAGAAACAATGTAAGAGAACAATTGGGAGCTTTATTAATGTGGACTTGGAAAATAACGAAAGAAATAGGCTGAAGGAATGAGCTGAATAAAATGATTTGTAAAACAATTTACAGGGATTACAAAAAATATAATGAAAAAGACTATACATATTTAAAGAGTATAAAAAAAGACTAGGAAAGCTTAAGAGAAGATGATTTAGTTTATTGTATAATAACGAATTGAAGTTCATTTCTGTTTTTGTGCTAGCTTTTTATCAATGTTTATGGAAATATTAGTAAATGAAAAAAAAATTTACTTAAAAAATATATGTACTTAGGCACTATCATAAGAAAAGATATTAATAATTGTGTATTTACTGAAACTTAATGCTCTTGAGGGTGATGTATGGTTTCACATAATAAAATCAGAACTTTTTAAATACAATTATTTACTAAATGAATTAATTTCATAGTAGATTGGCTTAATTGGCTAGACAATAACATGACTGATGAATGGCCAATGGGATTACCCATAAGTGGAATGATCTCTAGCATTTACCTTAACAACATTGAAAAGCAGTTCCTCCCTAAATACCTCAAAAACACACACAATTTAATATACACATGATAAGTAGATGATATGATGTATTTATTTATATGCTGCCCAGAGTCTCTAATCAACAAAATTAAAACAGATCTTGAGGCTAAATCCACATTATTCTGGATAATTGAATGGGAATATCAGCAAAGAGTTAAAATATCAATCTCCAGGACCAGTAAGAGAAACTCCATTTAAACGACAAAATGGCATTAAATCTACAGAAATAAGAGGTTATACACACCTTAAATCCATCTCTTCCAAGTCTCACAAATATGTCAGCATATCATCTTTTCTTTACAGATATTGCCATTTATGTAAGTATGAAGCCACTTGTAAACCCAACATCGAGCAATATCTAAATGAACTTAGCAGGATAGACTTCAAATATAAAAAATCTCACAAGAAGAGTCAATAAATTTTACAACAAAATAAGAACAAACCCAACCAAAGATGACAAGCCTTGGATATTGTTCCCATACATATTACATGTAGCCAAAATTTTAATTAAAATTTGCTCACAAACACACTGATTAAGCTATTGCATTTCTCCAATAAACAGACTAATAAATAATTCTAAAAAGATAGATTTAATTATGATAAAACTCCATACACTGTATATAAAATTGCATGCCCCCCCCAAGCAGGATGCAGCACCAAATACTAAGATAAATCACATGCATGTCTCTCTACAAGGATCTCTCAAAACAAATATCTCTATAAAAATATACAAACAACCCTGAACATGAGACTAGCTTCCTCAATCTCCAAATCGCAATGGGCCATACATGCGGGTCCATAGCCGCTAACATCGTGTGTATTGAGCAAAATTATGCCAAGCAAAAACTTGATATATAGCCAACAACCCTAACACCATAAATAGGAAGAAATCCTACTCCTCCCTGTCAAAAATGGGCTATATAATTTACATAAATTCACTGCATATATATATATTGTACTGCGAGGCAAGGTACATGTTGAAATTGTTTGTTTACAATTATTAAAAAATAAATTTTTATAAATAACATAAAAGGTTTTAAAAGTGATTGATAAAAAATAAAATTATTGCAGAATAATTTGGCCGTAAATAATTGGATTAAAAAGAAAAAAAACAACTCGTTTGAAAATAAATACATTTATAGAAGTCAGAAGAGTTTTTCTTTATTATTAATTTAAAACAAAATATGGTTTTCTAGAAGTTAATTAATTCATAGTTTTACGTATTAAATAATAATTGGAAGGGGAGAGAAGTTAAAGAAAAGTTAAAGTTATTACAAGTAAAGAATAAATCTTTTTTTTCTAAAATTAAAAGTAGTTGAATTGCAAGTAATTAAAAGTTAAAAGAATGACAGTATAAAATATAAATCTTTTACATAAAATTTAAAAATTAAAAAACAGAATTAGCAATGGCTACCAACTGAAAACAGGATTAAAATCTTATCATAATTTAATCAAAAACAGTGAACAAATTTCAACAATGGATATAGATGGCAGATATAAAAACCAAGTAACAAAGTGACAACAGGTCATCATATAAATAGAGTGAGAATCAGATTCAGTCAGTCAATTAGTTCTTCAATTAGTTGAGTTTTTACAATCAATCTTCAGCCTTGTCAGGTATCCAGAGTCAGGGTTTTTCATAACAATACAGTGTTAGCAGTCATTGGAAACATATGGCCAGACTCTAGCTTTCATCCAATAGAATATTGGCAAGCTGCCCGATAAAAGTGATGCCTGCCTAATAACTTTAAACCGCCAGAGATATTTAACTGTCTTAAATAATAATGCCATGACATAGCAGTCATAGGAACCTCCATAAAACCTCAAATCCAACCAGTTGGAAAAAATTCACATGAAGCAGCAAACAGCGAGAAATCAACGTCCAAAATCCTATAGGTAATGAATAAACATTTTCTTATTTCCATTTCTGATATTAATGTAGCCATTGCGATCCTTAAAGTCTCCAGAGTCAGTAAAACGAATGAACTCTTTAGCATGCATAAAATGAACTATTGATGTGTGTGTTTCTAAATGTCTTATATTGTTTAATGCTTTTATTATATGATATTTTATTGCATGAATTAAGAATGTGTGTATTTATTATATATAAAAAATGCATCATTGTTAAGTTAATTAAGAGTTTATAAAGTGATTTACAAATTATGAGAGTGAGCATTTAGTTAAAATAAATTATCCTTAAAATTTAGTATTTGTCGATCAATTTTTTTACTACTAAATAAAGTAACAATATATTATACTATCCTTTTGATTGAGCTAGTTGGGATTTCTTAGGCGCTGAAGTAGTTGGCCATCATTCAATCATTCAGGGCATGTTAATTGCTTTGGTAATTAACTGGTGCCTGGAGTTTACTCCGAAATAACAAAGTGCTTTGAATGATAGGTGTTGAATTCTGCAGCCAAGAAGATATGTCTCCTGGAAACATAGACCCAGTTATATATATATATAGTTTTATATAACTTCGGCTTGGATTCAGGTACTCTTTGGTTCTCTCTTCTTTGCCTAAGGGACTGGTGTAAAGCAATAATTAAATTGCATTGGTGTAGATCGAATGTGTAAGTTTATAATATTATATTTCATATATAAGAATACATTTATATTATTGTTTCACAAGTTATATTTCATAATGTTATTTATTGAAGAATCAAAGTTCTTGTTAGTTGTAGTTTACCAAGCGATCAATCACACCACCCACACCCGGTTCAATATATATGCATCTACTCACACAAATCTCAATGCTATGAATATGAGGTTCTTATGTCATCCTCGAAATCGCTGCTTTTGTAAATAGTTATTAATAGCTTTTCTTACGATAGTACATATATTTATAAATTACAGCAGAATAATAAAAGTTTTCTATTTTTACTTGTTTAATTACTAGAACATTTTTTTCTTTTCGATTCTTATTTTACAAAAAAATCATAAAAAATTGAGAATAGGTAGAGCAGTAGCTAAAAAAAAAAAAAAAATTCAAGAAGAATATATATCAATAAAAATCAAACTTGGTAATTAATTGATCTATGTGATTTAATTGTGATAGAATGGAGCAAGAATGTCCCATGATTGATTCTCACTTCAACTGAACAGAGCTTATACTTAATCCACCACTCTTGAAAGCAACTAAATATAAGATTATTTACTGAATAAATTAAGAAATATATACATATTAATCTATTCAAAATTACAATGATATCTGTTTAACTAATAATAAATTAAGTTAAAACTTCAATTTATCTCAATTCAATATGATATAACACAATCTATTTAATAACATACACATTGAGGATTCATACATACACATTTGTATACACATCTATTTAACCTATTATATTTAGGTTTTTAAAGATAGAAATGAATAAAGATAATAATCTATGAGAGAGAGGGATTTTCTTTTTGATTGTCACCTATATTAAGATATTGTTAGATTCTAATAAATGACTAAATAATTAACTAAGTATTGTCTGCAAATGACAAATAAGGATGAAAAATACCATTCTTAATTAAAAAAAAAAAGACGATATTGTGCATGAAAAACATACTTTAATAATGAATATAGAAATCAATAAAAAAGTATATTACTTTTATTTTTCAGCACCCATTACACACAACATTGTTGGATAGATAATTTTTCTGTCCAGCATAGATTTCCTCTGCCATTAATTTATTTCTTTGTTACAACATATTATTCTTGAATGTTTTATTGATGCAGATATTTAATGACTTAATCATGAAATTAAGCCACATATAATTTTCCCCATTTTTGTTTCCATTCTTTCTGTCTCTTGTCTGATGTTTTCAGTCTTATACAATCAAAACCAGAGGTCCAAATTTTACCCTATACAACTTTTGTGCTACTATTCAATTTCCACATAAAATATATCAGGCTATATATAAATTGTAATAGTATCAAACTGAGGTAAATCTGAATCATTCAATATTACAAAGACCATAGTAAATTAAAAATAAACAATGCTAAAAATATGAGTCAACATAGTGACAATGATTATGAAATATAATTGTATTTATTGGTTTAAATATAAATACAAAATAACATAATTACATGTATATATTTTTATATAATAAAAATATAGCTGTTTTATATATAAAATTTTATTTCTACTATAATTAAAGTAATTACCTAATTAATTTACATTATTTAAAGATAAGAATATACTTTATTTTATTTTGCTTATAAATATATTAGATAACCCCAAAAAAGCAAATAATTTTTTTGTGATTCGATCTATAATGCATGATCAGAGTGTCTTTTAATTTCAACTATATTGTATATATATATATAAAAAAGACTAATTAGGAAAAGAATATATTTTTTTTAATGATTGAATAAAAGAGATTAAACTACCTAAAAAATTATGATTGGAGAGGGCGACATTATATTATTTTGAAAGATTATAAATAGGCTAATGTCAAGTCATTCACTCTTTTCCTGCTTCTTACCATTAGGCAATACAATACAGAAGATGACCACTATAGCTGAAGAACTGTTTTAGTAGAGCAATAGAAGGCCATCAGCATTTGGAGTAAATATTGATAATTGACTGTTAATTACCAGCAATCAATGATGACCAAATTTATTAAAAAAAAGGAATCTAAAAAAGTCAAGTTAAAACCCCAGTGTGTGCTAGTCCTTACTCAGGAATATGTAGCACTTCTGTAAAAGATTAGTTGCTACTGGCCTGAAATAAGAAAAGAGATGACTAACTCATAAAACTTATCCATTATCTTGTCACAATAAGTATTCACTAACCTATCATGAAGACTCAAGACCAAAAAAATGATTAATCTCACATATATGCATTTATGACAGTAAAATTTTCATAAACATGGTGCCATGACAGGTCTAATCAATTTTGGTAAGATAATATTTTATTTATTATTAATAAAAACTGCTTATAAACCCTTTCATATTATTATTATTAATTAATTCTAGAATGTATTAATTTTTCTTTGTATTTATTTTATGTTAATTTATATTAATATCAAATGTGTGTTTGAACATATAGCATTAGTTTTTTAATTAAATAAATGTTGTTGTTTTTTTTAAATTTATTGCTAAAATCCATATTGTTGTGTGTGATTTCACTTCCTCCCAAATAAATAGTTTTAAACTTCATAACTATTCCTTTTAAATTCATGCTTGCCAGTGAGAAAGCACTGGGATGCAAAGAAGCAACCAACAAAAAAGAAATGCATACAGAATATTCATCAAATAATATCAATGATTAATTTAAAATGGAGTTTAGGTATGATCCTATAAAGATGTTTGACTAAAACAATATACTAGTTTTAGATTGATTAGAGGTGGTCATCATCAATGATCTGTGTAATTATAATTCATTTGTATATTAAGGTCTGAGAAATTTATAAGTCTAGATTGCTGCAGTAATGTTATGGGTCAGATTATATGAAGATGATTGTATCAGATTGTCCCATACAAAATGTAACAAAGAAATAAATAAAATTGTGAATAAATGAAATATATATTGTAGACAAATAGGTAACCAACACATAACTGGTTAAATATAAATGATCCCTTTCTTATCCGGTACTATTATTGAAACCTTTTCCATTACTTAATGACTGCTAAAGTACCTCCTTCCTATCCTGTGGTCGGTTTCATGACGGTGTCCAATATGGGGCTTGAACTGGTTTGACATTCCAAGGCCCAGTAAAATTTTTTTTATTATTTAAAAAAAACCCTGAAAATAGTAAATTTATTTAATAATTTATAAAAATAAATGTAAAATTAAAGTTTTAATTACAAGTTGAATTAATCTGGTTTAATTTAGTTATTAAAAAAGTATGAAGTGAAAAATATTACTGAATACATTCACTTATTTATTTTAATCGAATGAGAAATGAGATTGACACAGGACAGGCAGATAAAAAATATTAATATATACATTTATATCATTTTTCTAAATTTTTTATTTTTAAATGTACCTATCAATATTTTTAAGAATGGTATAAAATTGGAAAAAAGAAGAAGATATTTTTTGAACTATTTTGATTGTAATTAGAGATAATTTTGGAAGCATTTTAGTTCTTATTTTCTTAATGAGACGCGTATTAAATGTTAAAACTTTGGAATAATTTGTTTCATTTTGTTACTAATGTTAACTAATGCAGTACAATTAAATTTCTTAGTAAGAGGTATATATATATATCAGTATGACAATATTGAAATAAAAATATAATGTATATACTTAACCTAGGTGTAAAAAAATAGGAAGAATTCAGAGAAGATAGAAAGAGATAAATTATATAAAATCAATTTGACAGAAATCAGGCAAATGGTATTCAACAGGTGATAGGATAACTATAGAAGGATGGGTAATGGGGAGGATTTGCATGTTGAGAATTGGTATGCTAAATTCAAGCTAATAAGCAAAAGGAATGTTAAATATAGCTAAATACATAGTTGTATAAATAAATAAAAAGTTTAATTGTTGATAATTCATCAGTCAATGATAACATTCTAAATTTTAAAAAAAAAAGTGCAACAATTACTAAGAGACATTAGAAATCATGAAGAGTGAGAATCAACAAGACTTATATGCTTATAGAGATGATGAAAAATATGCAACAAAAAATAAATGTTTTTAAAAA
Source organism: Epiperipatus broadwayi (assembly GCA_028023455.1). NCBI lineage: Eukaryota > Metazoa > Onychophora > Udeonychophora > Euonychophora > Peripatidae > Epiperipatus > Epiperipatus broadwayi. The sequence goes on along the minus strand of JAQFVV010006244.1, from coordinate 2,507,495 downwards.
ACAACAACAAAAAAAAGGAATAATAAAAATCAAGATATAATAAAGAATATGCTACAAAACATGAAATAATGAAAAATATACAAATTGAACTCAAAAACATGAAGCAAGAAAATGAGAAATATTTTTAAAAAATAAACAAAAGATAGATGAAAAGTTTTATGAAAATCAGGATATAATAAAAAATATCCAAATGGAACTACAGGCAGAGATTATACGGAAGAGAAGTTTGGAAAAATAGAAACAATCTCAAACAAGAAAGGGCAATCCAAGTGCAGCAAGAAATGGAAATGATAAAAAATTAAGCAATGATATAGAAAAAAAATTGTTCACAAAACTCTTGATGGCAATGCAAATGAAATACAAGTAGACATGCAAAACATGATATCAAAAATGCATGTACAGAATGTAATGATGTAGATGGGGTTCAAGACCTAATAGTGGAATAGTCACTGTGGAAAGAATACACAAGAAAAAATAGTCCAGAAAGAGATGATGAACTGAAGAAATAATGATTGTCTCAATAGATAAAATAAAGACAGATACAGATCCTTCAAGAAAATATAGCATAGTATAAAAACCAAGGATAATAACAAATGTAATATTGATGTTATAATTGTGGTGATTATGCTGAAATTGTTGTAAAAAGTGATGATAAAAAAAGAATTGAACAAACACTTCAGTGATCTGAATCTTGATATAAAGGTTATGCAGATGAGATTATAAGTAAAGTAATTACTGTACAAAATGAATTCTGTTGGCAGATTATGGAAAAAATGGATGATGGTGAAAAATAATTGAAGAAAACTAAAGATAGAAGTGATGACAATAGTAAAGCATATATAAAAAAAACAAAGTTTGAATATTAATAGAAAATAAAAAATATGACTTAAAAGTAACATTAGTTTAAAGCAAATAATTATCTATGATAGATCACTTAAGGAGTTACTATTTCCAGATAGCAGTGTTGATTTAGTGAAAAAAAGTGATACAGGTGGAAAACAGAAGATACATTTAAGTTTGAAATGCTTAAGAGTGATCAAGAGACAAATAGAAATTTTTTCAGATTATCCCAAATAATGATACCTGTACTATTACAAAAAAAATATCTGGGAAGAGGAAAGTTTTGATTACATGGATAATAAGAAAAACCTACAATTTTATGATCCCGATCTATGAAAAATGACTTTGAAAATTATATGGATTATGGGTAAAATTTTTAAAATTAAGGATGATTGTAACAAGACATTAGAGTGTTGTACAATGTAGAAATTTTAAAATCACTCAAAGAATTAGACCAATAATTAACCGTTATAATGGGAAAAATCTTAATAGTAATTTAAAGTAGTAGATTAGCATTTACACAGGTATTAATTTTAACACATTCATAATTTAGTTGAAGGATAGAAATAAGATTTTCGGGAGAATGAAAGAATTTTGAATATTTGAGTTTTAGTTTTTACTTTCAGTATTAGTAATAGATGGAAGATTTTATCATTGAAATGAGGATGCAATGTTTTCATGGAACTTCCTCAAGTTTTTCTATCTCATGCACTGTACCAACCTTTTTTTGAAATCATATATCTGCCTCTAAGACTCAAGAAGAGCAATGCATAACTTGATAATTAATTTTATAGATATATTTGCACTTTATCATGGTCAGTTAACGTAGCTCTGTACCATGATCACTTCAGCCTGAAAATACTATAAATTGTAATGAGCAAGGCATTGTATTGTAAAAAAAATGATATTAGTTAATGTTTAGGGTTTTTGGTACTTAATAGCACTTGAATTGAGATAACTCTCCTGGTATTCATGCTACATTGTGTAATTATAATCCAGTGGTTGGATTCTTTCTGCAGCTTAACATTCATTCTCTTAATGGTTGAATGCCAGCCCAGTAGCTAGAAAAACAATTAGGAATGTACTGCTTCATATGAACTACAAGAGAACTGAGTTTAAAATATACATATATACTTTTCAAGCAAAAAAAGTAAAATAAAGTACGAACTAATGAGTAATTCTTTCATTGAGATGTTAGAATGAGAAATAAAAACAAATGTAATTTCTTTATATCATCTTTAGGAAAAGATATTGTAATAGTATCAAACTGAGATCAGAGTTGTTTGATATTACAAAGACCATAGCAAATTACTAATTAAAAATAAACCAAGTTAAACCTATAAGTTAATATAGTGACAAAGATTAATTGTAAAAATTTGTTGTATATTTTTGTCATTACAAACTTTGATTGTGGAATGATTAAGTTAATGTGTAATACAATAATTGTACATATTGGTTTAAATATAAATCTATAATAATATAATTACATGTATATATTTTTATGTAATAAAAAATATAGCTGTTTTATAATTTAAGTAAAGAAAAAAAAAGATAATACAAAAAAATTATTTCTACTGAAATTAAACTAATCATTTAGTTAATTTACATTATTTAAAACTAAGGAAGGTGAATGTACCTTTATCTAGATTATTTTTTTGTTTATAAATATTTTAGATAACAAAAAAGGAGATAATAGATTTTTTTTTTTGGTTTAATTTCATCAATAATGCTTTATCAATATTTTTCTTTTAATTTCAATTGTATTGAAAAATATTGCTTAATTTAATATATATTGTAAAAAAAAAAAAAAGGATATTTTAAAAAATGATTTAATAAAAAAGAGATTAAACTATTTAAAAAATTATGATTGGAAAGGCTATACTGTATTATTATGATAACATAAATAGGCAGATAAGTCATTCACTCTCTATTCCTGGCTCATGCTGCTGACAATAAGAAACATTGCAGATGACCTAGGAACAACCATAGCCAAAGAACTTTTAGTGGAGTGACTGAATGCTATCAGCATTTGGAGCAAGCATTGATAATTGACCGTTCATTGCCAACAATCAATGATGACCAAATTCATTGGAAAAATGAAATCTGAAAAAATGCAGTTAAAACCTTGGCATATGCCAGTCCTTACTCAGGAATATGTAGTTCTCATGCAGAAGATGATCACCTGTTGACAACTTAAGAGAGAAGATGGCTAACTCATAAGACTTATCCATTACCCTTTCTTAACAAAAATTACCTCTCTACCTGTTATGAAAACTCAAAAAACAAAATAATTATTGATCTCACTTATATGCATTTATGACAGTAAAATTTTCATAAGCATGGTGCCAGAATTTTATAAAGACAGGTCTAATTATTTTGGCTAAGATAAAATTCAATTTATTGTTATTAATAGAAACTGACTATAAACCCTTTCATATTTTTTAATTAATTAATTGTAGAACATATTAATTTTTCTTTGTATTTATTTTATAACAATTTATATTTAATATCAGATGTATATTTGATATTAAATATTCATTAATTAAATAATTTTTTTTTGTTTAATTTAGTGTTAAAATTAATCTTGTGTGTGATTTCATCTCATTTCAAGACAACAGTTTTAAACTTCATAACTATCCCTTCTAAATGCATATTTGCCAGTGAGAAAACCCTGGGGTATAAGGAAGCAATCAACAAAGGAGCAGTGTATATAAAATGTTCGCCAAATAATATCATTTCTTAATTTGAAATAGAGTTTAGGTGTAATTCATTCTTATAAGATATTGTTTGACTAAACAAATGTACTAGTTTTAGACTGATTAGAGGTGGTCATCATCAATGATTTATCTAATTATACTAATTCAAATACTCACATGACACTGTATATAAAATTATAATATTGAAAATTATAAATATAATTTATCCTGTGTATTAAGATCTGAGAAGTTTAGAAGTCTGAATTGCTATAGTAGTTATAAGGCCATATTATATGATGATGATTGTACCAGGTTATCCCATAAAAATATAACAAGAAACAGGGTAAAGTTGTGACTAAATAAAATATTTATTATAGTCAAATGGGCAAGCAGCACATAATTAGTTTAGGGTAAATGACCCTCTTCCTATCCTGTAGTATTGTTGAGTTCTAATCCATTACTTAATAGCTTCTTAAAAGAACCCTTCCTATCCTGTGGTTGGTTTCATTCCATTACAAAATAATATCATTTTTTTTTTTTTTTTAATGATAATGTTACTATAGATATTTTTTCTGTAATACATTATTCTATTATGGAAAAAAAATATTAAAATTTAAGTTTAAATATTGCTTATTTTAGTGATACTTTTGAATCTGTTGTTTTCAAGTGGCTTTAAATATTTGGAGTTAAGCAAAACATTTTACAAATATGAACTCATTTTGGGTTTTTCTGAATCAATTTCAATGATGAAAATAATTAAAAAAACAAAAATAAAAGATTTACAAAAGATAGTCAAGCGTTGGTGGCCTTGTGGCCAGCATAGCTGCCTTCCAAGCAGCTGGCCTGGATTCGCTTCCCAGTCAATGCTTTGATATATGGGAAAAAAAAAAGATTTACAGAAGATAAACAATTACAAAATGATAGTTAAATAAATTGTTTTTCTCTTCACTAGTAAAAATTGTAATTATAAATATGCGACTTTTTCCCCCGCATGCGTTAGTGAAGCTATAATTATACTAAAATGTGTAATAGGTCCTCTGCTTAGCACTTTTGCGATTTAATGTTCGAATCTCATACTCATAGCTTTGTTAATGAAGACTGTTGTGAGTTATTGTACACATATGCAAATGAGTTTGAATTTTTAATTAATTAGTCAATGTTTGGAGAGAGCAAAGCATGTCTCTCTTCTATTAATGGCACAGAGATCATTTGCTATGTAAAAAGCTTTTTTAACTTTTTTTTTTGGCATCACTCTTCTCTGTACAAATTATTTGGGCAGAACTGGGTTCGAATACATGGCCTGTAGCTGCTTGGTGGTCCCAGAATACTGATGTTCCTTCATTTTTATTTTTAACCCTATTATATGCATACCTGTGTTGGTAAATTCTTGTAATAAGGTTAGCCCGAGTCTCACCGTAGTAAGATGCCTGGCAGCCTATTTGAGGGCATGCCATTTTATAGACCACATGAGGGGCTTAATCTTTTTCTATTTTATCTTTGGAATTATTTATTAGTCGGTTAGTACTGAGAGGTGTTCTGAAGCTAAATTTGACATTTTAAGACAATTTTTTTTGCAATATTTGAAGTTACATTAAATATAAAAGGAATTGATAGGTATTTCATATTGTCTTTAGGTTGTTTATTTCTGAGTTTTCTATAAAATGTTTTTATTCTCTGATTGATTGTATTGGGTTTAAAGGCTATGTTAATCATTTCTTTTATATATTTGTCGATGTTGTTTTTCCTATCCGCTATGTATTTACATAAATGGTGATTTCTGAATAGGAAAGCATTCATACCTGCCCATTTATATGTGTTGGGGGTGTTAGACTTTGGACTTGTGTAACCTCTTATGTGCAGTGGTTTAACCATCATTTTATAATCTAGGTATGTGTTCTCTCTTTTTATTAACAAGTCTAGATATTTTATTTCTTGTTCCTTGTTTTCATCAGTTCTACTGAGGGGTAATCCTGAGATGGCTTGAAATTCATTTTGTATGTTGATTGTGGTGGAAGGTTTTGCTGCAATAAAAATGTCATCAACATAACCAGTGTATATGAGAGTTGGATCTGGTGTAACATGTTTCGGAAGAATTTGGCTCTCGTAATGGTTTATGATGATACTAGCAACAGTCTTCATTCACAAAGCTATGAGTATGAGATTCGAACATTAAATCTCAAAAGCGCTAAGCAGACTTATTACACATTAGCACGCAAAAAAAAAAAGTAGCATATTTATAATTACAATGATAGTTAAAACAATTACAAACTTTTGTTATAAACCTTTTTACTGATTATTAATAAAAAGTATTTTTTTGATTATAATATTCAAAAATCTAGCTTTACTTTTTATTCTTATAATCAGAAGAAACGGATCTCATACTGGTTAATAAGCTATACAAAGTACCCCCCCCCCATATTTTTGGCAATTGTCTAACATTTTAAATGCTATAAACTGATCTCCTACTAGTAAGATATTTTTATGTAGCATTTCACTTTGATGATTGAACCAAGTTCTAATAAAACAACTATTAACACATTATTCATTTGCTCATTTTTTCACTTGTTCAAATATTTAAATTCCATTTATCAGTTTATTTTTCGATAAAATTTTAACCATTGAAAAGACAAAATTTGATTTCAGTGATACAAGTCCTACCTTGATCTGGCTAAATTTGTAGTTGCTTTGTTTTATAGAATTAAAAACAAATTTATGTATACCTAATATTTTATACTTGCATTATGCAGGCACTATTGGGCACAAAATTAGCTCATTCCTTTTTCATGAAATAATAACATAAATATTCATTACTTTTAAAGGGCAATATTAACTGTTTGTTTTCATGCTTCTACTTTATTATCATTTTAGTATTCATTAAAATATTAGTATCTTTATGATACCTTATCGAATATCACAAATTTTCTTCTAAATATAGCTATTTAGGTAAAGTGAGTCATTTTTTCAGTAGGCTGTGACCCAATATTTTATTCTAATGCTCTGTTCCTGTGTTTTGATATGCTAGACTACTTGTAGTTTGTATCTAACAGCACAATAATGGCTTCTGCATCTGTCACTAATTAGAGCTTAAATTCATTTGTTACTCCAACAAAACATAATATATAATTTGACATAGTATATAATTTAATGTGTAATAACTATAACTGAGTTGTAAAGGATCAAAAATCTATTATATATTTTGTTCTTTGCTTATTTGTCAATTTTTGACATGTGCTAAAATACCACATAAATAAATAAACAAAAAAGCTTGTTATATGCAATATTTTGATATAAAATTTGCAATAATATTATTTTAACTATATTGTTCTACTTTTTTCCTGCCCAAATTAAGATAAAACAAACACTTTTTCAGATAATTAAGAAACTTTAGGTAAACTTCAAGATTTTTTTTTTTTTTTTCAGTAATTACAATCAAATCAACTAACTAGTCATTTCAAAATTGATCAGTAAATGAATATATAAAGATCTCACTTTAATTTCTGCTAGTCACATGAATGCCAATGCATCATAAAGCAAAAAAATTAAGATTAATTTGAAGCAGCCTCCACTATTGTTAAACGTAATTCTCATACCCCTAAAGACATTGAAACTGGTTGATTTATAGGGCTCTATGTCCACAATTCCTATCTTTTATTTCTGTTTCATAAAAATATAATTAAAAAAAAAAATAAATACGTAAATTATTTCTCAATAATTTGCATTACTATTAATCACTTTATAAGAATATTTCGTTTACACTTATCACAATGTAGGTCCATAAATAGAATTAATTTAAAACAAGCCTTTCCTCCAATCTAATATATACATACATATTTTATTAGATTTCTTCCAAAATAAAAATCAGTATTAGCAGAAAAACATTAACTTTCCCTTCTGGTCTTTTCCTAGACACCCCCCCCCCCCAATTTATATAAGATAAAACTAGACAAGGTGTTTAAAATTATAAAATCTTAATTTTTTACCATCTAATTCCTTTACTTCCACAATTTCAATAGAATACTTTTATAGTAATGTTAAAAAAAGAAAAGGTCTAGCCAATGATAATATTTTAGTATAAAGTGAGAAGTGGAGAAGAATCACTATCTCATCCAGTCCAGTTTTAACTGACTGTAAATACCAATATTAAAAAAAATAAAATACACGAACTCATGAATATTAGCATTCTTACATACACAATAGATTTTCAATGTCAATGCTTTCTTCTCCCTTCACTCCACAACAAGACCAGATTGGATATCATCTAAGAAGGAATTTTTTAAAACAGTTTATTGAATTGAAGCATATCACTGAAATTTATTCTTTAAAATGCAGTATTCACAAATGCAAATACAACCGATACCAAAAACTTATTATTAAAATTATTTTATTAACATATTTGAATAATGTTTTTAAATTCAAACAAAATTTTTAGTTTCTGAACTTTTTGGAGACTTTATTTAATATTTGAATATATTTATATGCACAGAGCCTTCAAAACTTGAGATTCAATATCAAATAAAAAATCTGCCTTAAATCACAAAAATGAATTAAAAATAAACCATTTCCCAAGTGAAGGCGATGATAAAAGTTAAAAAAATATATAGATTTAGAAAAATCTATTGTACTTTTACCAGTGTTCATTGAATAAAAAGTCCAAGCAAATTATAAACAAAAAGTTAAAATTGACAATAACTGACCTTTTTAGCCCTAGATCATAAATGAAATCAAATTTGCTAAGTTTTGTTTTAACCAAAGAAGAGAATAAAAGAGAGAAAGAAAAAGAGAGTAATAGATATATATCATACTACTTGGAATATAAACGACATTTTCCTCCCCAAATTTTGGATCCCTAAAAGAGGGGTGTGGCTTAAATTTGAGTCAAAAAATTTTAACATTTTATTTCTGTAGATCTTTGCTTTACATTATACATGCATATAGTATTATGATCATTTCCTTTGCACAATAGCATGTTAAATCTTTTTTAATTAATATTTTTTGGATTAATTCCATAAATGGTTTTAACTCTTTCAAACCCTACTTTTAGGGTTATTTTTGTAGATTTTACCAATATTTTATTAAAAAAAGTTTACTAAATAACCATTAGAATATTTTTACAACTAACAAATCAATATAATAATCAGATAAAAACCTGTCTTCCAAGGTGCTGATTGCTGTCCTCTACGTAAGAGAGCGCCTGTCAAAATTTTCACAATTCTGATAGCTTCCTTTTGATTTTTGAAGTGAAAACGAATGTTTTAGAATATGCAGATTTTACCATTATTTTATCAAAAAAACTTTACAGAATAAATTTTAGAATAGTTTTACAACTAACAAATCAATATAACAATTAGATAAGAACCTATCTTGCAAGGTGCTGATTGTTGTTCTCTACAGTCAGGAATGCCTGTCAAAATTTTGACAGTTACAATAGCTTCCCTTTTGATTTTGAAAGTGAAAACAAATGGTTTTAGAATCTTTTAACATTATATGTCAATGCTGACAATTATATTTTCATTTTGATTTTTAAAGTAAAAACAAATGTTTTAGAATCTTTTAATGTTATTTTGCTGATTTCACAATAATTTTATTAATAAAATTTTACCAAATAACTAGAAAATCAATATAACAATGAGATAAGAACCTGCCTTCCAATGTGCTAATTGTTATTCTCTACACATGGGAGTGCCTGTCAAAACTTTAACAGTTTTGATATCTTCCTTTTGATTTTTAAAGCGAAAATGAATGTTTTAAAATCTTTTAATGTTATTTTGTCAACTGCTATGTTTTCATTTTGAATTTCAAAGTGAAAACGAATGTTTTAGAATCTCTCTCTCTCTCTTTTTTTTTTTTTTTACATATTTTTAATTTTTTTTTCAGAAAATATTTGTAAAAATATAAATTATTTTAGAAGAATGATTTACATTTTAATAGAAAAATGTACTTTTTCAGGAAAGCAAATTGACAAAGAAATTATAATGTTTGGCTGCAATTTAAATGGCCTGAAGATGATGTACCTGATAGAATAGTGAAGATGATAATTCAAGTCCTGAAAGTGAAGATGTAAACAATAAAAGTACCATATATCTGAAGATCCACAATAAATTAGGAGTTTATTTTATCTAAATTAGTTTTCTATTTAAGTACATATATGTGGTTTAAATTCGGGAATCCTAAAATCCTACTGTGGTTTATATTCAAAGTAATGTGGCATATATATTGTAACAGTAGCCGGGTTCAAACCCCTGTTACAAAAAAGTTACCCAATATTCCCTAACTGCTTAGATCAGCACGAGTCTAATAAATTGGATTCAGCTGCGAGTATAAAATATAAAGAATGAGAGAAAGTTTGAAAGTTTGTTTTTTTTAATTAAAAAAAGAAAAGAAAGATATTTATAATTATTTGTTTTAAAATAAATTCATGAAAATATGTTAATAAATTGTGGGACTGCAGTTATACGCAAATATATAAATTTTCTTCTTGTATTATTAATTTATTTCAAATGTATACTTTTCTATTGTTTTATTGTATATTGCATTTTAATGAGAGTAACGAAAAAAACTTTTATATACATCTATCTTGAGGCAATTTTGTATCTTTTGTACAATTACTTATGGCAGAGAAAGAAAAAAAAATGTTAAAAGCACGCCTAAGAAATAGAGATCGAGATACTGATAAACTATTTTGGGAACAAAAGGAATTGGAGAAATTAAGGGGTTAAAAAAAAAATCAGAACAAGCAAGAGGGGTTTTTCAAACTGAAATATTAATATTTTCTTGTTGCTAAATTGACTGATACAGTTATGGATTTAGATATAGTAACTCAAATCATTGCTACCATCAAAATGCAGTAGAAAAATACGTGTAAAGGCCGCTATCCTAAGCTCCGAAGATATAGCTGTTCCTGTTAATTGCTTGCCTTCCAAGAACCATAGGTACCTCATCGATATGCCGCTAAAACAATCCAGGGAAGAAGAAAATATCAAATGCTTCCAGTAAGTCATCATTATTTCGTAGACTCAAGTAATACCACAAAATGGATGTTTGTGCAACCTTTTTGCTATTAGCATAAAAATTTTATTTTGTTCATTGACAGTATTCTTCGATAGTAAAAGAATATCTCAATTTCAGTTGGATCATTAAAATCAAACTTATCCCTACTTCAAGGTAACTATAACTAGTTTTATTAACCTAAAAGAACTGAAAATTGCTTATCGTTACTCTCCAAAAGTTCAGCCATTGGGTAAAATTATATATTTTAATTTAAACATATAAATGGATTCCCACATACGTGTTTAATTATATGTTCTTTTATAATTCATTAATTCTGTTTTTTTTTTTTGTCTTTTATGTTATCATTGATATATAAATTATATATGTTTTTCTTTCTTAATATTTAATTATCCATAGTAATAAAATTATTTACTTACTTTAAAACAAATTGTCTCTCATTAATGAATATATTTATCACTTATATTAGCCTAGTTTCGTTCCTGGCAGAATATCAGAATAAGCAAGTATATTACACATAATTTTAAATTCTAAACTATATATTTGATAAAGAAATAGATCACGTACAGAGGGAATAAATGTGTAGAAAAAGGGAGTTCAAAAATAGCTAATTTTAAATGTTACACGATCTAATTTAAAGAGTAATAGAGAAAAGAAACTGTTACTAATACATAAGTTTATATATACGCATCTTAAGTTGAAAGATATATAAAGCAGGGAAAGCTTGTTTCAACTACGCAAATTTAGTCAGCCACCTTCATTCAACCTGATGGGTATTATTACCTCACAGCCCTAGAGTTTGAGCTAGCTGAAAGGGCCAGGCACCTAATTAGCGATAGTTTTTTTAGATTTCTTAAAAAAGAAAAGTATAATTCTTACGGTTTTAGTAAGATTGGCGCTTGAGGTCATTTAATTAATTGACGCTCATAAATATACTTTTTCCGAAGAAATTGTTGTTTGTCTTTTTTTTAAATGAAATAATGACCACTGGGTAGATTTTTTTTAATATATATATATATATTTTTAATGTATATACTGATATAGGCTACATAAATTTTATTTCTTAATATATATTTAAGAAAGAGGTTCGTATTCGAATCCAATACGGTGAATAGTAGTCAAATTCTATCCACAGGTGGTATGGTGACTATACAGCCATAGTTTTGTGTTTACTACCCTATGTGGTCAACTGATTCAATTTTTTTACAGACATATATATAAACAACATAATTAATACCGGGGTTGCCTGTTAAAATGGCTTCCCAATGAATGGGGCTATGAAAATAGGAGAACGGCAGGTTGTGAAAAAATTTTTTTTTGTGTGGGTTGACAATAGGGCAGGTGACAGTGGGTTGACAATAGGGCAGGTGACAGTCAGCATAGTACTTTGTGAGCTTGGGTGATGAGCCTAGCACGTTGTATAGAAAAACAATAATAAATAGATAGATTGTGTGATTATTTTACTCAGAGTTCATTTTTCTTAGATATTTCATAAAAATAGAAGTAGAAATAAAGTATATAAAAACCTGTTCAGGAAAAAAGAGAAAATGAACAAGGATAGTACACATAAAGCAGGGGAGACAGGTATGATGGATATTATGAGAAAGATGCAGGATATGGAAGAAAGAATGGAATTAAGATTTAAGGAAATGAGAGATATGTTGTTAGAAATGCAAAAAAAAGCATGAGGTTAGAATACTAGCAATAGAAAAGAAACTTTATGAGCAGACAGGGGAAGGCAAAGAGAAAGAAAACTCAACCCAAAAGAGGACAACCTAGAGAAAGGGCAAACAAAAGCTGAGATAGAAAATAAAGAGGGAGCAAGGGAAAAAAAGACCAAATAAAGCAAAATAGTATAGTAGAAGATAGGGAGGCTATAGTGACATGCTCGATATCGCAGTCGCAGGTAAACCAGTTCCCAAAGATTAGTGTTTGCCGGGCAAATGGGCGAGGCACCAATTGAAAATTTAAAAAGCTTAGAAAGATATTTTACCTTTAACGTATGTGGAAGTAAGTGTGGACAAAGGATGCATGAAAGATATTTTACCATTAACGTATGTGGAAGTAAGCGAGGAGAAAGAATATATGTATAGAAAAAAAAAAGAAAAAGAAGAGAGATCGCAGGATTTTTTTTATAGATATTATTATTTTAGACCTCATAATAAGTATCCTCATTTTGAAGTCTTTCCAACAGGGGGTCATTGTAACAGTAGCCAGGTTCAAACCCTGTTACAAGAAATTTACCCAATATTCCCTAACTGCTTAGATCAGCACGAGTCTAATAAATTGGATTCAGCTGCGAGTATAAAATATAAAGAATGAGATATATATGTCTAAGAGAGAGAGTTTGAAAGTTTTTTTTTTTTTAATTAAAAAAAGAAAAGAAAGAGAAAGATATTTAGTTATTTGTTTTAAAATAAATTAATGAAAATATGTTAATAAATCGTGGGAATACAGTTATACGCAAATATATAAATATTCTTCTTGTATTATTAATTTATTTCAAATGTATACTTTTCTATTGTTTTATTGTATATCACATTTTAATGAGAGAAACGAAAAGAACTTTTATATATGTCTACCTTGAGGCAATTTTGTATCTTTTGTTTGATTACTTAGCCACTTAAAATTCCAGGGAATCTAAAGTAAATGTACAGTAGAGAAAAAAAAATGTTAAAAGCATGCCTAAGAAATACAGATCGAGATACTGACAAACTATTTTGGGAACAAAAGGAATTGGAGAAATTAAGGGGTTAAAAAGAAAAATCAGAACAAGAGGGGTTTTTCAAACTGAAATATTAATATTTTCTTGTTGGTAAATTGAATGATACAGCTATGGATTTAGATATAGTAACCCAGACCATCACTACCATCAGAATGAAGAAGTAGAAAAATACGTGTAAAGGCCGCTATCCTAAGCTCCGAAGATGTAGCTGTTCCTGTTAATTGCTTGCTCTCCAAGAACCATAGGTACCTCATCGATATGTCGCTAAAACAATCCAGGAAGGAAGAAAATATCAAATTATGTACTCTCAGAATGCCCCCAGTAAGTCATCATTATTTCTTAGACTCAAGTAATACCACAAAATGGATGTTTGTGCAAGCTTTTTGCTATTAGCACAAAAATTTTGTTTTGTTCTTTCAGTTGGATTGTCAAAATCAAACTTAAGGGGAAATCAACTTATCCCTATTAAAAATCCCGGGTACTTCAAGGTAACTATAACTAGTTTTATTAACCTAAAAGAACTGAAAATTGCGTATCGTTACTCTCCAAAAGTTCAGCCATTGTGTAAAATTATATATTATAATTTAAACGTATAAGTGCATTTCCACATACGTGTTTAATTATATGTTCTTTTATAATTCGTTAATTCTGTTTTTTTTTGTCTTTTATGTTATCATTGATATATAAATTATATATATGTTTTTCTTTCTCAATATTTAATTAGCCATAGTAATAAAATTATCTACTTACTTTAAAACAAATTGTCTCTCATTAATGAACATATTTATCGCTTATATTAGCCTAGTTTCCTACCTGACAGAATATCAGAATAAGCAAGTATATTACACATAATTTTAAATTCTAAACTATACATTTGATAAAGAAATAGATCGCGTACAGAGGGAATAAATGTGTAGAAAGAGGGAGTTCAAAAATAGCTAATTTTAAATGTCACGCAATCTAATTTAAAGAGTATAGAGAAAAAAAAAACGTTACTAATACATAAGTTTATATATACATATCTTAAGTTGAAAGGTATATAAAGCAGGGAAAGCTTGTTTCAATTACGCAAATTTAGTCAGTCACTCTGTTCAACCTGATGGGTATTATTACCGCCCAGCCCTGGGGTTTGAGCTAGCTGAAAGGGCCAGGCACCTAATTAGCGATAGTTTTTTTAGATTTCTTAAAAGGGAAAAATATAATTCTTACGGTTTTAGTAAGATTGCTGCTTGAGGTGATTTAATTAATTGACGCTCATAAATATACTTTTTCCAAAGAAATTGTTGTTTGTCTTTTTTTTAAATGAAATAATGAGCACTGGGTAGATTTTTATATATATATTTTAACATATATCCTGATATAGGATACATAGATTTTATTTCTTAATATATATTTAAGAAAGGGGATTAGTATTCGAATCCAATACGGTGGATAGTAGTCAAATTCTATCCACAGGTGTTATGGTGACTATACAGCCATAGTTTTGTGTTTACTACCCTATGTGGTCAACCGATTCAATTTTTTTTACAGACATATATATAAACAACATAATTAATACCGGGGTTGCCTGTTAAAATATATTTGCAAAAAAATATAGATAGGGGATACAGGATTCTTTCTTGTTGATTGTATGTATGTATTAAACAATTACAGGTACTCTTTTGATAGCCGGGCATGGCTGTTTGATGGCGTTGTTTTTGTGAAAAAAACAACAAACAATCAACTGTATTTATTAATAAAACCAAACAAAAATTAAAAAAAAAAAAATCATGTTTTAATGTTATTTTAAAATTTTTTTTTAAAAATAAAATATTGTTCTACTTTTTTTTGGTTTTGCAAAACAAAAATTAAAAACAATCACACCTTTTTTTTTTTTTCAAGATTTTTATTTTTCCACTACGTCTTTAAATTTTTTATGTTATTTTTTTAAAAAAAATTCTTACTTTTTAGTATTTGTATTAACTTTTTTTTTAAAAATAAAATCTTGTTCTCTTTTTTCTTGTTTTCTTTATTCTTCTTCTAAACCAAAAATAACTTTTGTTGTCCTTTTATTTATTAATTTCTGGAAAACATCTTTTTTTTAGCATAATAACAACAATAATACAAAGATGGACCACTTTCAAAAAGTTACTCTGGAGCCTTGATTTATTTCTCTCGTAATTTACTCATGAAAATATAACTTTCCGTATTATCTTTGGGAAATCATGTTCAGCCCTACCCTTTGCCGATATTTTCCATATTTAAAGTTGTGTAGGGAAGGGTGGGAATGGTGTGACAATTCTTAGTAATTCGAACTTCATGATTTAAGGAGAAATTAAATTATTATGTTTTCTAGATTTAAAAAATTATGATCACTTGAAATACAAATACTGTCACACGATACAGTAGCCAACTGTGAATTGTGCAAATTTGCATAAAGTGCTGCAAAGCACAAAATGGCCACCTAAATGACATTTTTATGTGTTTTTTCACATAAACAATGCCATCAAGTGGCCGTGACCAGCTATCAAAAGAATACCTAATTACATATTACATACAACATAATACAATCAACAGCAAAGAATCCTGCATTCCCTTTATGTAAATAACCATTTTTGTTATTCTTCTATAAATTTCACAACTTTATTTGATAACTATAATATGAATATGACTATCAGATAGCTGAAAACATGCTCAACATATTATGTTGTTAAAGTATTAAAAAAACTTTTCTTACAATACATGTTGCATGTGTTTATTTTTTGAATAACTTGTAATGTATAAATACAAATTAATAATTCATTTATCAACTAGCAGAAAAAATATAATTTATAAATAAATTTGTTACTAATAGCAAATTGAATTATAATATGCACTTTTAACACACCTTTATATATATATAGATTATGCATATATGTGTATACATACTATATATTCTTTGTGAACAAATTTTTTTTTCTATTAATTTCCAATTTTTAATTTTTTTTTTCAATTACAAATAAGTCACACTATGAATATGAAAATTACAGCATGAAGGAATATCATAGACTTATAATTTTATTCCACAGGAATAAATAAAAAATCCCAAATCAAACATAATACATTCATTTTTTAAGTTATATACGTATTCTCCGCATTTCCTTAACAATTAAATAACTGAAGGAATTGATTATATTTAAATTATAGTACATTCATTTTTATTTAAATGTACATCATCAACCAATACATGTTGTTCAGTTTAGTGATACATCAGTTAATAAGTGAATCATTAAAAAAAAAAAAACCACAACTAATATTGAGGTTAATAATATGAGATCTTCAACAATAAAAGCTTATAAAAAAATGGTACAAAAATATTTTTACTCACTAAATTAAGATATACAACAAAATCAAATAAATACAACATACACTAGAATTTAACACTAAAGCTTAAGTTATTAACTTAGTTCAATTGCCTATTTGTTGTACTTCTAGAAGTAAAAATATATTGTACTTAATATTATTTTTTTGATTATTCTGCTACATATGTACAATAATTTTGGCCATATACATGAAATTTGAGATAAAAAACTGATTAAAGGTGTTATGAAAAAAAAATTCTTTAGCTGTAAAACTCTCAATAAAAACACTATGTTGAACATTACTGGGTAACATTAAAAGAGTATGCAAAAAATGTTTCAGGGCCTTTCTTTTTGCTTTTAGAATATTCATTTTAAATTTTCACGAGACAGAAAATAGGGTTAAAATACATCAGCAAGAAAAAAAAAAAATTCAAATAAAAAACTAAAACTGTCAGTAAACAAAAATAATTCAATGAATAGTATTGCCAGACATAGGCCATATTGTGAAAAATCTTTATAAAAAATTTCTTTTGATTTTAGAAGATTGATTTTAATTTTTGCTATGAGGCAAAAAACAGACTTGGAATGTAGAAACAAAAAAAAAAAAAAGAGATATTTCTAAGAAAGTGAAAATTCTACAAAACGATATAATTAATTCAATATTCTATAAACTTTTATTAGGATGTTTGTTATTTTATGATTTTAAAAGTTTTATTTTAATTTTCATCAAAATTTAACTGTACATTTTGTATAATATTTTACCCGTTTCAATGGTTGTTTTTAATGGTAACTTTGTTTAGCTAAAGCTATGGGTCTGGAATGGAATATCCTATTTCAATGTAGAGTACAATGAATGAATGATATAATTAATAATATACTAAAGCCATTTAATTTGTTACAGCAGATCCTATGGTATAAATAACTCAGATCAATGACATCCAACATAATATTTCCAAAGCCTTATTTGGCATCAGAATAATTTTATAAAGCCCTTCCTCTTCATGTGAAAACTAAGATAAAATGGCATTTTAAAATTTTATTTAAAAGGTCTATGTTCAAAGAAGAAATGCGTGGATGAAACAAGTTGCAAATTTTAATAATTGATTAATAATTTAATAAAATCTATAAAATACATCAATGATATAGATTTGGTGTACATATAAATCTGGTAAATAATGTGCACAAAAATTGTAATAAACCCAGCAGTTAATAGCCTGGTAATATTTTCTTCCTTACTATTTTTCAATAGAAGGATGCAGAAGATACTCTGCTTGTAGTGGAATATTTAAGATTGTTTTATTTATCCATACCATTCATTTATGTATAGACGTAGACATTGCAATTATAAAAATATATATATATATATAGCTTATAAAAAACATTCTCTTTTATTGCATTAGTTTTCTGCTACATTACTGTACCTCTTTTTGGCAACCTGAACCGATTAAACAGTTCTGCTATTATCTGTATATTAGTATAAATACATGAAACATACAAAGTTATTACTTTAAAATATGTTGTATTCCCAGGGGTATTTTTAATAATACCAATCAGACAACATCAGTAAGTTTTATTAAATAAAACTTCAGTATCAGTTTCTGTTTGATTTACAGCTATAGGGGTTTTCTCCAAGCATGTGGTAGCTTGAAATTAGATAGCATTATCAAATGCACTTTCCTGTACTTCATATTTTTTCAATTATGTGCTAATAATTTAGGTCCAGCTCACTCAGTAGAACTTTCCTGAACATATTATGTCATTCCAATTCAGCTCAGCATTAAAATTACATTCTTTAGATAACATTCTTAATGCCATATCATAGTCTTGGATATTTTTCTTGAGGTAATTGCCATCTATTTCTAAATCTAAAGTGTATCACCCATTTAGATATCACTGGTTTAAAATAAGCTGTTAGTATCCCCTAATATGGTATTTCTTTGGGGTTGCAGAGCAATGCAACTTTAATATTTTGATCATAAATTCTATTAATAAACATGTATCTTTCAACATAAATTTTCCAACTTGACATAATATATATATATTAATATATCATTAATATCAAAGTTATCAACATTGTTATTTAGTAATGCCATCTTGCTTGGTTGTGCAATGCTGTATTCATGTCAAATACATTACTTGCTACTACTTAATCAGACTATTATGCTATTTTCCATGGAGAATTCAACTGTCAACCAATGCAAATCTATTTTCTGGAACAAATTTTTTTCACTGACCATCTGTGCTATTTTGCTGTGTTTTTGTAGTATTTTTATCAATAGCAGTAGCTTTTATTAAAAACTCCAAATTAAACTTCACTTGTCAAAAGACAACATATATAAACAAAAGAACTATCAGTTCTTAGAAATTACTTGTAATTTGCACCTCCGGTTTTTTGATTTACTTCTTCATTTGCATTCCAAATTCAACTAGTTCTTGTTTACTTGTGTATTTCCAATTATTGACTTTCTTAAACATGCATAACTGCTACAAATGATTATTCTACACTTTTCTCCCTGCCAATACCATCTAGATTCAAGTCAGCCTGGATCAAACTTACTGACTGATGATCATATACACACATTGCAGATCTCTGCAATATTTTTTTATACTAGACCAATCCTGCATATCTTCATTAGCATAAAAGCACTAAAATATGTGCATATCGTAAGTCAATTTTCTACAGTATTAAATAACAATTAGGGAAATTTATTCATGCACTGTCTGATTATGATTACACTAATGTACTACTAAACTTTATTTACAATATTACAGAGAAATATAATTTTTTTATGTTTCTAATTTATTATAAGAAAATAATTTTACATTATAAAAAACTTCTTTATTATTTTATGCAATTCATTTTGTTTTACTTATTGTTATTATTTAGCTTTAGCATGTTTACATTTTTTTATTATCTATATTAATATATAAATATGGAAGTTCATTTGTTACTTTATAATTCAACAAATAATTGCAATAATCTTGATAAATCATGTTGCAAGATTTTTTTTTTTGTCAATAATTTTATAGGATATACATTTTTAAATAACTATAATGGTCAAATATCCAATATAACATATTTGTCCACAACATTGTAATATATATATAAATTAAATAATCAATCTAAATAAACAATTAATGATAATTATATTTTAATATTTATCACACAGCTTTCATCTCCATTGAGACTTTCTCAACATATTTAATTATTCAAATCACATGATCAATTAATTATATCAACTCCATCTATTGAACATTATTTACATTAAATTATATTTTAAACCATATACTCATACCTTATAATCAAATAAATAAATAAATTTAACAAACTTTAACGTCTTACATATAACTTACAATACATAATTAAACAACTTAAAAAATATAAAAACAATAGATATTTTATCTTTATAAATACTATTTACATTAATTTTCTATATCTTCCAAATATTTAATAAAGCCCAATTTCCTCCTAATTTTGATGAATCTTTAACCATATTTACACATCCAAATTTTCCTTAATATATAACATTTCATAATATATCCTCTTACGATAATCTTTTACATACTTTATAGTCTTTATATTTTCTTCACATTTCATTTTATGCCCTGTATCTAAATAATGTAAATATAGTCCCGATTTCATATCTTTTCTATTAACAGCTCTATCTTGTTCTGTATCTCTTTCAATTGCTGTTCTTCCTGTCTGTCCTATATATACTTTATTGCATTTTCTGCATCATTATATAAAGCAGCCTCACCTTACTATTAATATCACTTAACTTCTTTGCATTATGTATATTCACTTACCTAAAGACCTATTATTTATCCAAGCTATTTTTCCATTATTTGGTAATCTTTCTTTCATTAATCTTATATATTAATACATTCTACAGGTTTAAACCTGCATTTTTTATATGTAATATATGTGGGATTCGAACTCAGACTTTCACACAACCTACTACTCTCAGTGCCATCTCATATTGCTGACCCACCTGATCACACAAATGTTGAAAAGATAAATAATCACTAATATATGTATTTCATTCTAAAGCAGCAATCATTCATTTAATATCTTTATATTTACCCCTACTGTTATCATTTTTATTATCTATCTTATTATCAAAATTTTTCTAATTGTTTTCCTTCCTTTTATAACCTATTTCTACATAATCATTTTTCATCTCTAATTTCTATAAATATGCCCCCTTTCTTTTATCTAATGTTATTTTATCATTCAATTTAAATCTCTTTAAAACTTCCATTTTTTGCCACCATGGCTAAGAAAAGAAAATATATGAAGATATGAATGAGCAAAGATATAAGGTTAAAAAGGATCACAATAAAAGAATTAAAAAAAGGTATAAAGTATTATTAAATTATATGAAAATGAAAGGATTAATTAATGAGAAGGATTATAACAATTTATATCCATCAGGGTTTGAGAGCATCTGTGTATATTTGGAAAAATAAAGACTCGTAAAAAAAAAATATGCCAGTAAGAGTAATTTTAGATTTTAGTAATTATACACTTAAAAGATTTATGTGAAAGTGTATAAAAAATAATAGAGATAATAGGATTTGGAAAATATTATATTAAAAATTATAAATAAATTATTAATAAATAAAATAGAAATGGAATGATAGCGTCTTTTAATATAGGAAAGTTGTATCAAATTGTACCTAGAAAAGATAGTACTAATATTGTTACAAAGAAATTAAAAATAAGTAATATTTTATCAGAAGGGATATATATATATATACTAGTTATAAAGCATTAATGATAATAGAGACATTATATTTTAAATATAAAGAGGAATTTTGGAGTGTAACCTATGGATGAGTTATGGGATGCTCAATTAGTAGAATTATATTAAGTGTTAGTAAGCAATATTGAGAAGAGTGTAATAAATAATTATATGCAATAATGAAATTATAGAATATTGCACATATTTTGATATTATTATTGTAGAAAATAGTAGAAGTATTAATAAAGCTTTTAATGAGTTAAACAAGAATAAATATGGTATTAAGTTTACAATGGAGAAAGAGAAAAATGGAATAAATATTTAGATATTTTTCTAAGAAAAGGAATGAAGTGATTGTTGAACATTATATTAAGAATAAAAAGATTAGAGGATTGATTGATCCAAACTCATATCAGTCATAGTGTCAAAAAAATAGGAGTTTTAAAAGGATTTAAATTGAAGAATGATAGAATAACATTAGATATGCACAGAAATAAGAGATGGAAAATGATTTGTAGAAATAAGTTATAATAGGGAAGCAATTAAGGAAGATTTTTGGTAAGATAGATAGGAAAAATAATAACAGTAGGAAGTAAGTATAAAGATATTAAGTGGATGTCTATTCCAGGATTCAGAGAAAGTATATAAAAGATTAATGAAAGAAAGATTACCAAACAATCAAAAAATAGCTTGGAGAAATAATAGATCATTGGATAAATGAATATATATATATATATATAATGCAAAAAAAGTTAAATAATATTAATAATAAGACGGAGCTGGTTTATAAAATTCGATGTGGAAAATGCAATAAGATATGCATAGGACAGATGGGAAGAACAGCAATTGAAAGAGATAAGGATTATAATAGTTATTAATAGAAAAGATACAAAATCAGGACCATATTTGCATTATTTAGATACAGGAAATAAAATGAAATGTGAAAAAAATATAAAAATAAAGTATATAAAAGACTATTATAAGAGAATATATTATGAAACATCATGTAGTCAGAAAAATTTGGATGTGTAAATATGATTAAAGGTCCAGCAAAATTAGAAGGATAGTGGGTTTTGTTAAATAATTGGAAAATATAGAAAATTAATGTAAATAGTATTTATAAAGATAAAATACTTATTGCTTTTATATAGCGCTATGTTTTTATACTGTAATAGTGATATTAGTGATTAAGCCAATGCACATGCGCTGTAAAGATAAATTATAAATGAATACTCTCACTTTTTCAGACAAAAGATATAGTTTTTTAGAAAAGATGGAATGAATCACCCATCCTTTTGACCCAAACATTTATATATGGGCAAGTCTTAAGCATATGGAAATGAGAGCGTGATGATGTTAAGCAATCATTTTAAATTACATTTATTATGTTTGAATGAATGACACTTGCGAAATCTTTACAATTTACGAATACATCATTCTTTAGTTGAAATTAAACATATATAATGAGATATTATTTTATATAGCGCTGTTTCTATACTGTAATACTGATATTAGTGATTAAGCCAATGCACAAGCACTTTAAAGATAAATTATAAATGAATACTCTCACTTTTCCAGACACAAGATATAGTATCCATACGCTTAAGATTTGCCCATACATAAATGTTTGGGTCGAAAGGATGGGTGATTCATTCCATCTTTTCTAAAAAACTATATCTTGTAACTGGAAAAGTGAGAGTATTCATTTATAATTTATCTTTAAAGCGCATGTGCATTGGCTTAATCGCTAATATCACTATTACAGTATAAAAACATAGCACTATATAAAATATCTCATTATATATGTTTAATTTCAACTAAAGAATGACTTATCGTAAATTGTAAAAATTTTGCAAGCATCATTCATTCAAGCATAATAAATGTAATTTAAAATGATTGCTTAAGATCATCATGCTCTCATACACAAATGTTTGGGTCGAAAGGATTGGTGATTCATTCCATCTTTTCTAAAAAACTATATCTTGTGTCTGGAAAAGTGAGAGTATTCATTCATAATTTATCTTTAAAGCACATGTACATTGGTTTAATTGCTAATTAATTATATTTTGTAAATTATATGTATATGTAAGATGTAAAATGTTTGTTAAATTTATTTGAATATAAAAATGAGTATATGATTTAAAGTACAATTTAATCTAAATAATGTTCAATAGATGGAATGAATATAATTAATTGATCATATGATTTGTATAATTAAATATGTTGAGGTCTCGATGGAGATGAAAACCGGTTTGATAAATATTAAAATATAATTATCATTAGTTGTTTATTTCGATCTTATTTAGATTATTTAATTTATATATTTTTTTGTGTTTATGGTATTCAATTGTTTTAAAAACTTTGATAATTTGCAATATAAAAAAAAAAGGAAAATAGAATGGTTTTCAGATAGAATCATAAAGATGGCAATATTGATTAAAAGTTTAAAGCTTTTTATTTTTAAGGTTTTCAGTTTAAACTAAATTTAAACAAATAAGAAAATGCAATTTAATTAAAAGAATTGTCTTTAAAAAAAAACATTGTTCAATAGAATATATGAAATATTATTTTAAAATAATTTTGCCTTTAATTTATCATTTAGAAGAAATTATAAAATAAGTTAGAATTTTTATTCACATTCTACTTAATTGCACAATTTACTTTTTTTTTTTTTTTTGTGGAGAATTAAAATGGCTTGGAATTTTTGTTAATTTGAGAAGGAATTATCATTTATGATCAGTTTTAAAACAAGATTGTCTTACAAAAAATTAAACCATTTTATACTATTTAAGTAATAAATTATGTGGTTTTACAATTTCCTATCAATAAAAAGAGGAAATAAATTTCTGGTCATGCACTTTTTATGAATTTACATGCACTCACCTGTAAGCATCAGTTTAAAAACATAAATTAACCATTTATGCTTAGAGCTTATAGTTATATAAGCCAACTTTTGCTCATTGTGCTGATATCTGGACTTTAAGCTATTGTGTACCTGATATATAACTTGACAAATGAATTATACAAGCTTATTCAACAGGAAGAGAAAAAAAATCTCATTTTTAACCACCTGTGATTAGAAATATTATAATTTGAACATGATTAAGTAAGTTTCATATTGGTTTCGAATTTTGATTTTTCTGTTGTTTTTTTTCTACAGAATTTTATAAGTTACTATCTGTACCCATGGTCTTGATTAAGTTAATAGAATAAAATAATTTAATGTAGTTGATAATTAAAATATATTTAAATAATATTTACATGACATAATAATACATTTTAACTTGCTGGTAATGTTTTATAATCATGTAAATATCATTTAAATATATATTTAATTATCAACTATATTACATTCTTTTACTCTACTAATATGATCAAAGCAGTTAGTACTTTGCATGTATAATAATGTATAACAAATGACTGATGGAGGATTGGAGTATCAATATTATTACACGGTTTTTCTAAAGACACCTTTAGTAATATATTTAAATATTAATTGAAATAAGTAAACTGTGTTTAAATAAAGATGCAACATGATAAAAAAAATTTCAAGTTTTTCTTTGAATGTACTATATATATTGTGACTATAAACTGGAAAAAAAAAGTGTTGTTTTCAAATGCTTTTATTGAAGTTGGAATATTAGTTTGTTTGTTTGTTTATTTGTTAAGTTTTGATTTTTTTCAAGTTAAAAACAAATTTTAAAATTGAGGTTTCATATATTTATATTCAATAGAATTGCCTGAAATCTGGTATATAACTAATTGACATAAGCCTAATCTATATAAAACACTCATCTTTTCAGTAGATGACCTAGTTCTGAGATATAGAATATGAATCCTGAGATTAGAAGACTCTGAGACCAGAAGATTTTATATTATAAAATTTTAGATTGTAAGATTTCAATTATAAGATAACTTATGAATTTAATCTGATGGATGAAGGTGATAACAAGCTCAATTGAAATGAAATTTTAATTTTATGAATCTTGGAGCATGAAAGATAACATTGAGAAGATGGTAAAATTTGATGGTAGAGGTGTGATTGGAGAAAACGTAACATTAACAATAGGTTAATTATAGCTTTGGTTGGGAATTTGTGTGAAGAGATACCGAGGTTATTAACATGATATGGGTGTGAGTTGAGCTTCTCTTCCCTTAGTGTAATAGTAATAACTTGTAGTATCTATTAGTGGTATAATTCTCGGTATTCTCTGCATAAATTTCCAAATCATTTTATTTGTTAAATCTGAAATTTAGCACAGCTGAAGTTGGTGTTTGTGGCTCATTTTCAGGTATACAAATAGCAAGGTAGTCTATGTTCTTTAGGGGGTTGTAATTTGGCTAGCTTGACTTAAGCCATATAATTCGTGAAACAAATTAACCCCAAATATTTTAAGTAAAATTATTTTCAAATTTGATAACTTGCTTGCCTTGCGAATTCATAACCTGTAAATTTGTCATGACATCGAGTTAGTTTGGCAGTTGTTTCTCCAAGGTTACAGTTTGGTGCCCTGGATATATATTTTCTTCCTCTCAAGTTTTTCTCCACCTCTATCTCTTTTTGCATGGTTAGAATTTGGCATCTCTCTCCATCTCGTATTTTTCAGTTAGAATTTGATGCCCAATGTGGCAAATTTGTAAGTCAGCCTCAGATGCCTCATTCACCACATAGTCATTGTACCAAATTAGCTGTTCTGGAAATTTCTATCCATAATTAACTTTGGGGTTCAAAATTATGTGCGCCTGATTTTTAGTTGTTTACGTACACATTTTTACAGAAGACAATCAAATTTAAGACAGAAGCTTGACAATCAAAGTGTATAAAATTTCCTTAGATTAGCAATGTGAAACTAAAAAAAAACCGGGAGGCGTGAGTTCAGACCAATGGAATAATGACAAACACAAAATGTGGGGGGCAATTTTATAACCTCTGACTGTCAATCACTCAGTATTAAACTTTTGATTGGCTATCAAACATAGTCTAAGATTAATTTATTCACAATATTAATAATCATGTGGTTTCTTGAAATTTTCCTGGGTTTGATTTTTTTAAACAAAATGGACAACAACTTGAAAGAAAATTTTATAATAAAAAAAAAATTGACTGAGTTTAAATTTAAAATTTATGACTGAAGATTATTAAGTATTTATTTAAAGTAACATGAAATGATTGTTCTTTCAACTTGTTATCGAATGGTATATTGCATGAAACAAAATTTTCTATAATGGTCCTAATAAATAAAACACTATACATATAGACCATATATGCATGCTCACACACACTTCCTAACCTTACTAGCTACTCCTATAAATTCCACCTAGCATAATCTATCATGTAATATTTAAAATTTTAGAGTTATTTCCCTGAAAATTGACTATTGCAGTAAGCATGATTATGAATAAGCCAAACCATTACGATTTAAATTTACCTCTATCTTTTCACTTATTTATTTAATAAATATTACCAGTCGATCTCACTATTTAATTTTTAATAATTAAAGCATACTTAAATATACACTACAGTGTGTGATACTCCAAAATTATCTCCACACCCTCAAAACAACCTTATACATTAATTTTCTTTCAAAAATTTCCAGATACGACTCTCATTATATATTAGACGACTATTATAAACTTTCCATTTACTGTTTATTTTAAAATTATTGTTATTAATAAATTTTCTTATTTGATTAATTTCTTCTATGAGAAAAAAAAATTTTCTTTATTAAAGAACCGCATCTGCTGCACATTCGGCTATCTTTGGTCAAAACCAAAGCCTACAATATATATATATATATATAGCGATCATGTGCTTTTATTATGAAATTATTATTATATCATTGGCTGCCTATTCTTATCATTATTCTTATTATTTCATTTAAATAAAAGTATTTAAGATGAAATTACTGCATAATATATAATGTCAAAAATAATTATAAATGGACCACTCCAATAAAGTATATAGTTTTACAAATGCAATGGTTCTCAAGATATAAATATTTTTATTTTGATCTATATTGAGAAGGCAATTTTATATCATAGGATAAGATGGGGCTACTTGAATGTATAAATAAATTGCATGTCGTCTGCACTGGCACAATTTCACTATTTCAACCATTGTTTATATAGATTAGTGTTTGTAAAATATTCATAACAATTATCTCTCAAATAAAAAAATAAATATTAGTCATACTAACTATATTTTTAAATATATTGGTATTTATACCAATTATAATTAACTAATACAAAAATAATCAAACAACCAGTTACTAATAAAATTTTGATTATTCAATATCCCTGAATACATTATAATCTTCTCAAAAAATAAATAAAAATAACCACATTATTATGAGAGACTTGGAAGTCTTATAAATTGCAAGTTAGATATTGAAGCACAGAATCAATAATAGTGTCATTTATAACAAAGACTTTTAACACATTAGAATTTAATAACAATAAAATAATCGAATGTCAGTAATTCATAAAAAGTTTGAGTGCCGAAAATAACAGATGGGCATGACCCATAATATTTTAGCTATATATGAGTTGCAAGTATTTCTGAATATATAGTAGATATTAAAAATGTTAGATAAACTTACCAAAATTAACAATTTTTCTCATTAAAGGCAAGCAACAATAATGATCTTATTAAAGCATTCCACTCTTCTCAAATTTATAAAAAAAAAAGTTTTGCATACCTCAATAAGGCAAATAAATGCTCACACACAAAATTCTATTTTATATGAAAACAGATCTCAGTTCTATCTTATCAGATACTAAAACAATGTTAATGTTTATCTATATATTAAAAAAACTCTTAACATATATTGATAGGAAAAATATTTTTTGTCTCTGACAAATTTTTTTAATGAGAAATTAATCACAAAAAAATTAAAAATATATAACATTTTTCAATGGAGCAAGAAAAAAAATCAGTCTTTAAACTTTAAGAAAGTTGAAGGTTTTGTTAAAAATGTTTCAATGGGATGATCAATTACTTATTATTTGTTTAAGACTCTTTTTTTTTTCCTATATTATTTCTGAAACAAATCTTTTTTTTTATTCCCACTATTTTCAGTAATGGAATATATATATATATTTTCACCATATGAAAAAATAAAGTATGCGCTTGTTTCTGAATAAACAATAATAAACACAGTAAGCTTTTAAAAAAATATTAGTTTTACATATTATTATTTTTTAAATTAAGTCATACAAATAATACATATGTATTTCTATAAATATATATTCATGGTTTATGTGTTAGTATCTGTTTGAGACAATCAAGTAATGTTTATTTTTCTTTGGGGTTTTTGTAGATATATCTGAGTAAATAATAATATTCATGATTTATTTATTTATTTTAAGCAATACGATAGATAATTTATTACATTAAAATTAATATCTTACTATAAAAGCTCACACCAATTTAGAAATATACATTTTGATAAGTTTTTATGTTAATATTCTGTTTAGTTTATTGCATATGTTAACAATAATAAATCTAAAATAAATAGCAAATTATGCTTTCATATATGTGTATGGCTATCTAAGTGCATGCATGTTTAGATTAAGAAATATATTTTAATTAAAACATGTATATGTTAAAATAATAATTATTATGAGATATATGAAGATGCAATAATATTTTATGCTAAACAAATGAAAGTAGTGAAATTTATGTATTTATTTACTTAAAAAAATGTTTATTTTTAAAATTGAAAGAAAATATTTTATTTAGGTAGGTCGATGTGTTTGTAGAAACTCTAGTTAAGTGAAACAATGACTAGGTGTGTTAATAGAGGTAAACTTGAGTAGGTCAATGGATATTGTAACTAAGTTAACAGCAATAAACAAATCATATAAAAGCGTCTGTGATATAAGTCAAAGTTCTCTCTCTCTATATATATATATTTTAAAGTTGATATACTGTGTTTGCAGTATGCAGAAATTTAAATTGATAAATATATTTTAAATTGTTGGAGTGCTAAGTGAGAAATAATGTTTACTCCAAACGACAGTTAGTCTTTTGTGAGCATATCTATTACAATAAAAAAAAAAAAAAGTTTTAATGCATTCTAAGAAATTATAAAGTGTGTATAACAACTTATTGCATTGATTAATAACTACATGCATCTACTTTAAATAATTTTATTTAGGCTAAACAATGTTACATTATCTCAAAACATAAGTAGATCATCATGCATTACAATTGCGTATTAGATGAATCTGGTCCAAATGGTTTGAAGTTGATTGATGTTAGGATAGTCCTTGTAATATAAAGTTCATAGGTGTATGGAATAGCTTCCATGTCTCCTCATAAATGAATTTTGATAGAAGTTTATCTCTTTGTTTTATCTTTTGCAATGATTGTATAAAGTACAATCTTTCATCAGGGGGAGGCTGTGAATACATTTTCTTGCACCTCGCATACCAGATTGAATATGTGATGAAAATTGACATACTAATGAGTGGAAATTGTTTTTTTTTAATGCAGACTTGTAATGATATAATAGTCTACCTTTGTGTTCCGATAAATAATAGATCTTATTGTTCCAAGTCCATTGCACGAATTGATGATATGATAGTACGTCTCGTCTTCTCTTCTGCAGTTTGAGCATACTGGGTCAACTTTGATGATATGCCGTTTAAAGTACAGGAACTACATGCATCTACTGTGTGCCAATAAATAATATATCAAGTATTTGACAAAATAGATTTGGATTTAATAAAAGTAATAATCTGAGCTATCTCAAAAGGAATAAAAAGAAAAAAAAAATGCTTATTTAAAATGTAAATTTGCTAAAATTTATCTATTTTAATGAACTTCATAAGCTTATTAAATCAACTCTTGGGATTATTGTAATTCTGAAACATTACTGTTTCATGGATCTCCTTCATATTGAAACTTAATCAAGAAACTTTAGGATTATTGAACTGTGTGGGATAAACATTATTAAATATTTTTCTATCGTTTGATTAATGGGTTGAATGTTTTAATTATATGCTAGCTAATTGTTTTATATTATTAAGTTATTTAAAGTATGTATGTGTATATGTATGATATACATACATATATAATACCCATAAAAATAAATTAACAATTTTCATTAGGAATTTAAATAATCGCAATAAACTTTTATTTTAATAACTGCTTTTCATTCATTTATTATATAATCTTAAATATAAAAAAATTGACTAAGTCAAATAATTTTTTTACTTTTGGGAATTCAAGCACGATAAGTAAATATAACAATAAGTTGTTTATTATTTAGGATAAAAAATAGGAGTATTTGTTAAGAATCATTATAATAAATTATTTTATTTGTAATATGAATGATTAATAAGTGGACTAAAATCGATTGATATATATATATATATTTTCTTTTTATTTAGTATATATTATTTATAATATATAAAATAGATAAATATTTTCTTTGTGATAACTATATGTACTGACTCTACATCATATGATAGTTGAAACAACAGAAATATAAAAAGTAAACTATTTCAAACTATTGAATATATTTATTAATTAATATATTATTTTATTCATTATATAAATTTAATAATTTTGTAAATAAAATTATCGTTATATTTAATAAACTTAGAGTTTATAGTTTTATTTAATTAATTAAATATATAATATACCAATAAATTTAAAGACTTTATGCAATCGTATACATTTGAAATTTAATTAGCCAAAATAATAATAAAATTTTATATCTATTAGAATTCATCGATTAAAAAAAAGATGAACCTATTGTTTTCATAGACATTAATTGGTTATTTAGGTATAAATAAATTATCGTTCTATATCTACATTTCTGATATTTATTTAAATATTATTGACGTTTTATTTTATTAGGATTCAAAAACAATAAGTTATTGGTAATATTCAAACGTAAAAGGATTATCTGGCAAATTAGTCCTGATATTAAATTGCTATTTATTACATATATACTGCTACAGATTTAGGCGGAGAGAAATGGTGAATTTTACATGATAATAACGGATCAATTTAATGGTTTGTACTGTTACAATTTTGGCATGCCCAAATACATGGGCATGTAAAAGAACATCACTCTATTTATACTGTTACAGTATTTCTATATATGCACTATTTTGACAGTAAAACATGTACCTGCTGTGGCCTCAAGCTGGAATCTAAATACATATTGAATAAAACTTAAAACATTTTCATAGATTCCAATCAGGATATAATTTTTCTGTTAGGTAATTGGCTCATAATCAACTCAGAAAACCATTCACTATTTGTCAGTAAATAGTTACCAATTGTTATTTAGCTACATAGTAAAATAAGGATGAAAAACCTCATTCATTCACTATTTAAAAAATGGGAAGTCTGATAATGCCCTTTTCTTCTTAGTTTCTCTACTGGATAGATATCTTTTTCTGTAAAAAAAAACTATTTAAAGTATTTTTTTTATTTTTATAATTTTAACACAAGAAAATATCTGGTAAACATAAAAAATGTTGAAAGACTTTAGTATTTCATATTATGATAAAAGGTTCAATTTGTGTAAATTAAACATCATCAAAATAAAACATTTTTTTCTCCCCTCAATTTGATAAAAAAAAAAAAAAAGACGAAAAGATATTAAAATATTACTTACTTATCTATATACTGTGTGAGCCGAATGTATGCAATGCAGGCAGCGTCTTCTCCGAGCAGGTGAACATGAGGGCTCAAGATGGTTGTGTTAATGGATTTACAGTTCTTACCGAACACTGCAAGATTTGACATATATAGTGTAAAAGAAAAAATAAATAGTATATATATAAAAAAAAAGAAAAAAAAATTAAAAAAAATAAACAAAAAAAAAATAAATTAAAACACATATCTCCATTGCAAGAAGAAAGAAAGTATTGTAAATAAAAGTATAATTATATACAAAAACACACACAACATGCATATATTTATAACAAACACAATTTAATTAAAAAAAAAAAAAGCTGAGTATCTGGGAGGTAAAATGATATTTCAGAGATAGTTAAAAAAAAAAAGACTAAAATAAACAAAACAAAACAGTGGTATATTTACCTGTTAGATTATCAGGATATTTAGCAGCTGGGAGTCAAGGAAAGATTAAGAACAATAATTAAAAAAATCAAATTGGGTGCAAAATTAAAATAAAAAAAAAAAACAGGGAAAGAAAATTTTAACAGCAGGAGGAGTAATAAAAAAGGCATATTTTGACAACAAATTTCTAAAATAAAATTGTGTGTTGCAGTGAATATCAGAGTTAAAAAAAAAGAATTACAAACTCTTGATTCTTCTTGCAATGAGCATTTGTGAGGTACCAGACAAAGAAAATTTTATGGTGCTCAAAATACAGAGAAAAAAAAATAATAATAAAAAAGTTTTGAACATATTCCATTAAACAGTAATTGAACAATATATATAATAATAATAATTTTTTTTATAAAAGCATTTCTTTTATCTGCACTAAATGATAACGATTTTGAGCAAGTTCTTTTTTCCTACTGAAATGGAATACGATTAGCTCAAGCAGACAACTAAGTCTGGGGGAGGTGAGGATTAGTGCAACTAAAAAAAAAATAAAAATACAAAATTCCTTCCTCCCTCCAATTTTTTGGGTAAAAAAAAAAAAAAAGTAAATGTAATTTTTTTAAAAATTTTGATCACAGTGCATATATAGTATGTAGACTTCTCTCTTCAAACTGTCTGCAGCACCATCTCTGCATTAATGAATGTGCAATATAGTGACTCAGTTTACTTATTCAGCACAAAAATTTTAAGGTACTAGCATTTCTGGATCATAGTGATAACAAATATTATATAGCATGCTACATACCTTCATAGACATTCTTCAATTCTCTCTCTGCCTTAAAAAAATCTTGTAAACCACTTGAAAATGTTCTTATGACTTCACTGCCATACACACTTTCAATCATTTCAAATATTTCAGTAATGTTACATGTTGTTCCATCATGAATTAAGATATGAAACAGTCACATTTCATGTCATAACTCATGATTCACATATGTTAATACCTTGAAATTTTTGTGGTGAGCTTGAAGAGAGAATCTTTCAACAGTCACCTTTTCGCTGTTACACACTATATATATATTAAAATATTTTCACTTTATATTTACATATATATTAATAAATGTGTATTAAAATGCATATTGCTCATTATTATTCATGAATTTCCAATCTGTGCAATGGCTTAAAACCAAATTGCAGATATAGAAGAACACTGTACACAATTCATTAAAAAAAAAAAGTATAACAAATATCATCATAACAAAATAATACAATAACAATAACAACAAAAAAAAAAACGCATTATTTTATACGTATCAACTTAAGAATAATTTCCCAAAGACAATTATTATTTATGATTAGAGATTACATATAAATTACTATTTTTTTTTTTTGAAAGTTTTGAACATAAATTATCTTTTTAACTCTATACATATATATATATGAGTTACACACAATCGTATTTAAACCTGTCCATAAATGTATATATAATATTACTATTAAAAAGTAATTTTTATAATGTAACAGAAATTCAATATTCATCAACTATAAAAGCACTGTGACTTTTGGTTGAGAAATTTGCAAGTCAATCTTTTTCTTGTTCCAAAACTGGAAAAAGTACATTTAATTAATTGTAAAAATACTTTAATGACTTTAAAGTTCATTTAGCATTGTCTGTAATATGGCTAATAAAAATATTTATAATTAAATATCAAAATTGATATATTCTATCTCAAAAATAATAATCTACAGCTAATATTATATATCCAATTTATATAAAAGGACATTATAACCATCATTACTTATCTGACAAAGGTTAACAACTATATAACTATTAGATATTTTCCAAATTTCTTATTCTTTACTCTTCAAATAATCGCAGTTATTCCTGCCTTAAATCAACTTTTATATATTTCTTTTATTTTCTAAGACCATTTCCAATTAACTTTTTTTCATAATTCATCTATTATTAACAACACTGTCTAAGTCAATTTTTCTTTTTCTTAATTTCTTCTATAAGTAATCATATTTCCTTTTCAATACTTCTTAATTTCTAATCTTATTCTTTTCTATTTATCTTTCCCATTTATTTTTCAAATTCACAACTTTAAAATCTTCATTAGTTTCTTTATTTTTGTAAATATTCAACTTTGTAATTCATATGAAAGATATTTCGAGAATTTAAGTTCGATGAACCATAAAGTAATAAGCTCTATCCCTTCAAATGCTTGTTTAGAAATTGCAATTTCCATTCTAATTTTTCAACTATTTTTTAATATAAATATTACCATGCACTTACACATTTTAAAATGAATTTTGCTTACACATAAAATTTTATATAGTAAACTTGTAAGTAATTACAAAAATTGAAATTAAAAATGAAAAATCATATATATATATTGTTGTTGAACAGACTTAACACAATTTTAGATTAGTATAAATTTGAGAAAAAAGTTAACTGTTAGATAAAAACTGTCCCAGTTATTATCTTTTTTTTTGTTTTTAAAAAAATCTTATATATTTATTTCACAACTCCATTACAGATATCACACAAAGTCCTGAATGATAATAGCCTTAGAATTTAATAAATAATCATGGTTTCTTTACATTATTTTATAATTTAAATATATGGCACTTATAACAATGTCACGTACTATGTTGATGTTTACATGACCAACTTTAAATATATTCACCAATATATATATCTTTAGTAATTTCATGCTAACTAAAAAGTGATTAAGTCAGTTATTCTTTGATAGATTGTCTTACTAGTGATTTTAGATATAAAAAATCTCTCATTTTCAAAACTAGATTCTTTTAGCTACATTAAAAAGGAGTTTGTGAACTTTTAATTAACATATTATGCATATTTATGTGTATGTACACATTTAATAATTGATTCTTGGTTATAATTTTGAGTTCAAAGATTATATTTTTATTATGATTTTTAATTCATAGAATAGAGCAGTGGTTCTCAACCCCTTTGAGAGTCGAACAACCCTTTCACAGGAGTGGCCTAAGACCATTGAAAAACACATTTTTGATTCATAACAGTAGCAAAATTAAAGGTTGGGGGTCACCACAACATAAGGAACTGTATATAAAAGATCACAGCATTAGGAAGGTTGACAGCCACTGGATTAGAGAAATATATATGCTTTTATATAGGTTCACCTCTAAAAGTAAATATATTTTTTATAGCTTTTCAATCAATAGTTTTTTTTTTTTAAAAAAAATTACTTTCAACAAAATTATATAGCATATCTTTTAAAAGATATCTAATAGTGATGATATAATACATTCTGAGCAATGTTGATGTTTATTCTGAATATTCGAGTTTCAGGTAAAATTAAGAGAAAATATTTATTTCAAATGCACATAAAAAGTACCAACATTCAAAACTGCTCTTTTTTATATATACATATCTTGGATTATGCTTATATAAAAAAATCTGAACATTTAAATTAAAAGATAACATAATATAATTAATCAAAATACTATTTTTTTTTATTTTTATGCCAAATGCGTTGACCGGGAAGTGAACGCGGGCCAGCTGCTTGGAAGGTAGCTACGCTAACTACTAGGCCCCCAACGCTTGACAAAATACTATTTTATTGCCTTTACATAATGAAAACAAATTAATACGTATTTTTTTTTTTAATAAACAACGAGAAAGCTCGAATGGGATAGTTTTTATTTTCGTGTCTAATTAAAAGCATATATGTAATAAAATAAGATTAAAGGCAGAACTTTTAAAACAATCTTTAGAATACTAAATGCAATGACAAGTTCTAAATAAATATAGTCATCTACTTTGATAGAAAACTTTAAATTTGTGATGTGTTATATTAATTTCATAAATATAATGCAAAATGAGCATGCTTTCTTTAAATAATTTTCCTGTATTCCAATTCCATATATACAATTAAACTATTAAGAATTACAGCTATATTATCTACTCCTTTTATATAAATAACGAAACAATGTGCTTATTTCATAAACAATTATCAAAACCTGTAGACAGTAATTCCTAACTATCTATGATTAGCATATCTAGTTATTGAAAAAAAAAAAAAAATTAATATAAAGGAAATTTTAATTTTATAAAATGTAATCACAAACGCAGGGTGCTGTAATCATAAACAATAGTAATAATATAATATTTATTATCTTCGTATAAATCGTTTGCTTTTTAAGTATTTGATCTCTAATGAAAATTTAAACAAGTATTACTTTAACTAGGTATAATTTTCTATATATACTTTCGATGTAAATTTATTTTATTATTAATAATATAAAACATAAATTATTTTACATACTTGCAAGTATAAAATTTTTATACAGTATTACTTTTATTGATTAATCCCATCATATTTTCTTATCAATACATTTAGCTTATTTAGTAATTTCTTTCTCCTTTAGACTTCTAAAATGTCAATAGAGATTATTTCATATACAACTATACTAGCAAAAAATAACTAATCAAAAGTTAATCTTAACCAGTTTATATTCCTTGTAAACTCTAAGTATAGTAAAAAAAAAAATAAAAAATCTAAAAATAATTTACTAACAAATTATAATTAAAAAACTATTATTTATTTTTTAGTGATTTCAGTTGCATTAATTACATTATTGATCATAAATTAAATATAATTATTTAAGATAGAAAAAAAAAGTAGATCAATGCAATTAACGCTAATTAGCAGTTTTTTTTTTTTTTAAAATTCCATTTTTAAATGTGTGTAGTACTTCGTTTTTAACTAATAAAATTGAATCCTAAGTATGCGTGTACATATATGTTGAAAGCATCTGTACTTTATGTATATATTAAAAATGTATACTACATATGGTTTGCTAAACATATGTGAATTTAGTATCAATGCCAGCCAAAGTGACAAACAACTGTTCTTTCAAATTTTACGAAAAATAAACAATTTTTTTTTTAAAAAAAAATGCTTTATTTAACGCCGTCACGATTTTTAAATATTTAAAATTTCCTCGTCTTCATTGCAAATCCGTGAGAAAATGGTAAGTCTTCATTGCAAATGTGTAAGACGATGATATACTATAGACTATACATGAGTGAGTTTTACATCATTCTTTTTGTCTTTTCATTATCTTTAAAAGATGGTATATGCCACATTTTTCTACAATAAAACTTAAATTTTGTATAAATTTTTATTTAAATAATTTCGTTTACACTCCCCCCCCCATCCCATAGTTTTTTAAACTTTACAAAAACAATATCACATTAAATTTTTAGGCAGAAACAAAATAATTCTGACATAGATTCGAACATCAATAGTTCTTTTCTAATTACTAGATCATTAGATTGAAAACATTTTATCATGGAAAATAAACTAGTTTCTTTAGCAGGATTAAAAATCAAAGAAAGAATAAGCAATCCGTACATAGCAGTATATCAAGGATAGCAAATTTACTACAGTTTACTTAATAAGTATCAAATGTGCTGCCCTCAAAACTTTGACACAAATTACTTAATAAAAGTATGTTAATAATTTTTATTAGTCATTCACTAGACCAGAGATTATCTAATAATGAATAATATCTAGTCTAATGAATGACCAATAAAAATTATTAATATAGCAGTATATCAGACTTTTCATCCCAATAATTTCTGAAAATGTTATGAAACGTAAGGAAGAGCAAGGCTTTTTACAATGTTTCCAGCCTTGAAATTTCTCATTACATATGAGCAGTAGATTTTATATATATTTTTTGTGATAAAATCATTAGTGAAAGTAATAAGTATATCAATATATATATTTTTTAAAAATGTGGACTTGGAAAAATGAATTAAGTTACAAATTGTTTCTCTCTTTCTCTCTCTCTATATATAACATTTCATGTAAGGCATATATAATACAACTGATATATTTGGTACTCATATTCAGGGATAAGTTTGAGGCAGTTTCATTTTGCAGACACAATTATCTGCAATAGATTTCATGATTTATTATCACATCTACATTTAAATAATAATGAAAAATGCCAGACAAACAAAAGTAGAGACTTCAACCAACTGTACAAAATTAGGCCCATATATATATAGACCAGTGCAATGTAAAATTCAAATCTGCATATCAGATGCATACAGAAGTAGTAGTTGATTGAACAATCACTAAATTTACTGTCATAATACAATGCAACAATATGATTATTCAAAACTAGTAAAGTGAAGTAGCTATAATGAGTATGTACACCATACGGAGTTGTACATAGATAAAAATTGATGCATTGTCTGCCTAAATAAAAAAAAAGAGTATAAAAGTTTTTTGATTGTGTGGAATGATGGTTACATAGCAAAGTGCTCAGAGATTGCTTTATTACTTATCAATTATAATGTAGGCAATGCACTTCTTCAAATGCCACATCACTTAGCTTTTGCAAGAATGTTGACTGATGTGGCAGCTCCACCCAACAACTTTCTGTGTACATGTTTTGACTTTGAAATCAGAAGAGGAAGAGTCATGAATAGTTCTGTTGAGAAAATTATACATATGTTTAAATATAGTTCTGTTGAGAAAATTATACTTACGTTTAAATATTTAAACGTTTATTTTGCTGCATGATTATAGTAACATTTTATTATTTGTAAGCAATCATATATTTTAGATAGATTCTACTTTATAAAATGAAATTCTTTTCATAATGTGAAAGGCACAACAGTAAATAAAGAGAGCATTACAGTTATTATTATTCTACATTACATTAAATCTATACTTTTTATTTCTGTTAGCTATGAGCCATTTACAGTCTGGAGAGTATTTAGATTTTCTCTTCAGTCAATATATGCAGATCCTGCAAAGAAAAATTTATTGTAGGTTTCTTGAAAAAACAAAAGGTATCAATGACTCTTATTTTTTTTGACTAATGAATTGACATATGTATATGACATTATTGAAAATTGTTTAAGAAATGACTTGTTAGTAAAATTAAATAAAATTTATTAAAATTGAGAAATTTTGAAGAAACATAAAAATAATAATTTTAAAAAATGTTAAAATCTTTTATTAATATTAAATGTTATATATTTCAGTTTTATTACATTCCTTGGTATTTTATCTTTCAGATAACATGACTTTTGCATAATGCAAATTAAAGATATCTTAAAAATTGAGTTTAAAAGCAATTTTCAAAAATCCAATATGACTGCCATTAAAGGAAAATAGTTAAAAGTTATTTAATATATAATTAGACTTTCAAAATGATTATATTTTATACAATAGACTATTGCTAATTTGACAATACAAAGTACAATCACTTGATAAACATGGCATATGAATTTTAATGATTTTTATCTCACTATTTGTCAAATGCATTTGAGAAAATTCATCATTACAAATAGGAATTATAAGAGAAATGCTTGATAAAATCTATTTTTTTTGTCTGTATTCTTCAAGTAAAGGGTTCAATCAAGACTTATAAAAAAATATTTTGATTAAATAATATATATGAGTATCTAATCTATGTTTACAGTCTTTTTTCAATGATATTTAACATAAAATTTAAAAGTGAACTATTGTTTAAAGACAAAATTCATGTGCAAAGAAGATTGATTATCTAAAATAAATTGGGACCAAAGGTAGTTTGAAGAATACAAATAAGTTGAATAATCAATATATTTAAGAATAGACAGCTTATAAAAAATAAAATGGAATTACTGATATATTTTGAAATAAGAAGTGTTTAAAAAAATAACATTTATATTTGTAAAATAATAACCAAAAATATTTTGAAGTAACTAAGTCAAGTCATATTTTAATTAAAAGCATAGAGTATTTAAAAAGATGCAGCACAAACAAAATAAGATTTCTTCAAAAATTCACAAATGAGCTTGGATATGAAGTGTAATTGTGGTTATATAATGATTATTTCTCATCTTGTATACAAATCTATATTGAGTTTCATCTTCTTCTTTTAATAATTCTTTGTAATGAGCTTTATATACAGATAATCCCTGTATAACACAGTCGATAGGTTACTAAAAAATCTCATATTATGGGAATTCGTGTTACGCAAAACAAAGAACTAGTAAGAATTAGGTTTCAAAAGTTAAAAAACACTATACTATTTGCATTTTATAACTAAGAAATGTTTAATAAAACAGCAAGCAGTAAGTACTCTTGTATGCAGCTTTAACTCACTCTCTAACCACTATTTTTAACACTTTTGCTTATTTTATAGGAAAACCCATACCAAATAATGCTATCATCTTCAGATGTTTTAGAACTAATAAAGTAATAATACTTAAATTTAATGCTGTTAGATTGATAGAAGTACATGCCTTTAAAGGTGTTGATTGACATGTTTCTTGTTATCTCCATAGGAGAGCACCTGCCAATGATTT
Organism: Epiperipatus broadwayi; assembly: GCA_028023455.1. Lineage (NCBI taxonomy): Eukaryota > Metazoa > Onychophora > Udeonychophora > Euonychophora > Peripatidae > Epiperipatus > Epiperipatus broadwayi. The sequence goes on along the minus strand of JAQFVV010006244.1, from coordinate 2,466,761 downwards.
TGACAATTATTATTTCTTTGTTTTGAAAATGAAAAGTTGATGTATTTGCTATTTTTTTTTAAAACATACTTATTTTTTTCACAAAATAGTTATTAAAATATGAATTATTTTAGAATAATAATTTAAGACCTTTAATAGAAAATATTTACTTTTATAAGAAGATAAACTGACAAAAAAATAAATCAATGTATGGCTGCAATTTATAACTGAATGACAAAAAACCATTTTATGTTGACTGTTATAGATTATTTTCATCAATTATAAATAGAAATTTACTTTAAAAAAAAACAACAACTTTAGTTTACTTTCTTATACGGTATATAAATTAAAAATTTTAGTTTACTTGAGAAATACTAAAACAAATGTAAGTTTAAAAGACAAATATACTTTTACTGTTGATTCTGTAATTAATCAGTCAAAAGTTTAAAACTTGAATTCAATCGGCCAATAGGGATTTTTAAATTTAATTGAACAAACATATTACATATTATATTTTCTTTATCATTACTACTACTCACCATTATGCGAACAAACTGAATTTAAAATTCTGTACAAACATGCATGCTCAAATGACAATATTGACACAGAGATAGTGAATGTCTTAAAAACTTTTGTCACTTCCCTTGTCATACGGGAATTCCTCCAATTGTCAAAACTTGTATGAAAGAGGGATTACCTGAACTTTGTTTTTCTTTTATATTTCCCTACTTTCTTTTACTTAAGTTACTTTTTTACATGCATTATTACAAATATTTATATTAGGCAATGACAATATAGAACATTATTGGCAATAGCTGATTATAATACTGTCAATAATAAAACATTATTTGAAAACACAAAAAACCCAATCATAAACAACTCTTACATGACAATGTTGAAAATTTTAAAAATAAGCAGAATATCATTCTCACTTACTAGGAATTACCTGTGATCTGACACTACCTAACAACTATTATAGGTAACTTAAGATAAATGACTACATAACACAACATTGCAACAATAGTATTCGATAACTAAAAATAAGAATTTTGTCAAATTAATCAAGTTTTAAATATAGAAAAATTGTAATTATTGTACATTATTTGTTTTTATATCATTTTTTGGATTACTCAAAATCCTTTCTGTTTTTCTTTCATATCCCACATATAAAAATCCAAAGCTTTTTTTAGAAAGCACTGTGTAATTAAGGGTATATCTTGCAGTAGATCAGTATGTAATCATTTACACCTCAGATTCACAATAGCACATAAATTATGCTTATGGAAACAGTAAAAACTTGCTTTCACCATTCAAATTTCATCTCAGTAAATACCAAGTTTTGTTTGCAATCTGTGAAGTTTCATTGTAGAACAGTGAAAATCCCCAAGGAATTATAATACTGCCAAAAATTCTTCTGGAAATAATACAGAACTACTCTAAGATTGTTTTTAGTTCATTTATTGATTACAGCAAACTCATTAAGTATTATATTGAAAATCTTATAAATAACTAGAATATTTTTCATGATTACTAGAAGCTATTGTGATCTTACAACACTTACCAGCTCAGAATTTTTTATAGGCTCTTAGCCAATTCAAATGGTCAGTCAATATTAATAGTAACTCATGTAGATATTTTTATCTAGAGTGTGAAAGTCTTAAAATAATAAATTATTTAGATGTCTGACAATGGAATTGGTAACAAAAGAAAATCACAATTTCAATATAATTCAATCTGCTACACTGGTGTAGAAGGCATCACATTATTTGCCTTAACTGAAGCATTCATATTAAAAACTGACATTTTTGCTACTGCTAAAAATGCTCACAAACTGTTGATTGTGTTATTAATAATGCAGAAACATTTCCAAATACATTTTAAAAACACTCAATAAACAGGCAGATTTTCTTTATAATAAGAAAATTATTATTTCACAATTACTGGAATATTATATCTTAATATTTTTTTCACATTCAAAAATAAATAGATGAATATAAAACAACCAGAAACACCTAAGAAATAAATAATTAGTACCATGAATTGTGTAATTTAATGAAAATTTTTGATTTTGTATAACTTCATGAGCATCTGTCTCTGTATGTGTATATATATATATATTGAGATGGAAATATCTCATGGCACACAACATAGTAGTGAGTGTGTGCATATGTATATAAAGTTTGAAATGAAAAAGTAGAAATGAATGCAAAATTTACTGTAAATATTTATTTTCAATATATATTTTAACCGCCATGACAGAGTTTATATGCACGGCTTTTTGGTAAATGTATATGCAGAATTTAAATAACAATAATTGTAAAATTTATTACAATTCTTTACTGTAAAATAAAATTAACTATTAATAATACTAAGTAGCTATAGAATCCACCTGGAAACAAACAAAAAACCTGATTATCCCCTTTTAAACAAACAGAAGAAATTTCTTATTTCTTCATTGGGCTACTACAAGATGGAAGTCAAAAATATTTTAATGATTATTTAAGTAGAGATAATGTAGTTTAAGAACTAAAATCTTCACAGTGCCTCAACCTAAAATTTCCATTGGTGTAGCTTATTATGAAACTGTAAATAAAAGAATGCCTTAGAAATTAACTTTGATTCTGCTAGTTTATTATTTAATGGCTTTCGGATGCTGAAAATATGCAGCGCTTGATATTAGAAAACTTGTCCTCTAAGTAGTTGTAAAACAAAAATACTCCTCTATGTGACTGGGTTCATCAATCTGCATAATTTCAATAGTCTACCTTTACACTACAATTGAAACAAATCACGAGAAATTAAAATTTATTTGCAGATATTGAAAATATGAGGATTCTTATGGCAATATGTCTATATTCAAAAGTTAATAATTTAAATGTGGGCTCATTGAAACATAGATAGGTAACTGAATAAACTTATTATAAATGTTTTTTTTAATGAACTGTTATAAATAAATAAAATTTTTATGTCATGCATACTCTTCATGCAAATATTTAGATGTAAATATGATTTGTTTCATTATTCACAATCTTTCAATAATTAAAATTATTATTATTAATAATTTTGTTGCTTATTTATTTCTCATTCTAATTCCAAGTATATTATTTGACATCATCTTTTATTAATAATGTGGAGAGGATAACAGCCAGGAAATATGGATGATTCTGTATAAAGGCTTACGTTTCTGTGACTATTATAAATTAGTCAATTCAAAATAAAAATTGTATAGTCACTCCACCATATATGCAGTCGGCCATTAGATATTCATAATTTCCATAGAATAAAATTAATTTACGAATATTGTTATTTTGATCAATTACCAATTAATATTTACATTTTTTTTTGTTAATCAGGCAATTACTATTACAATATATATATAAGCAGCTAATATAAAAATTAATGAATTGTGGGAAAATTGATGTATGACATAATTGTTTTTATAGACATTTGTAAGTTTTTTGTAACTGAATTTGAATATAGTTGATAACAAATACTTAGATAGTCGAAAGTACTTCTATTAATTTATAATAGATATTTGTTTTTAAAATATTATTATAAAATATTATTTACTATATTAATTATTGTATTGTTTTTTTGAAGAATTATATATATATATGAATAGAGGATCAATGGTTAAATAATCATCTGGGTTTTTTTATTAATCAAGATTAAAAAAAAACATTTAGTTATCCTGTTTTCAAATTCCACTATAAACTGTCAATAGTTGGTGAAAAAAATCAATTATTAAGTTATTAGGCTACAGAAAATGCTGTAGTAGTATGTTGAAAGCCAATTCCGAAAAACCATCACCAGTCTCCATGTGGATTTGAGGTTGAATTTGCATAGAAATAGGAATGATGCCTTCTCTGTGAATTCATAGACCAACATGAGGTTGACCATGTGCTTGACTGCAATCCAGCAGTTGACTAAATGGAGTTAAGAATTGCCAAGATTTATCTGAAGTATACCTATCACAAACATGATCACAAGACCCAATACTATACTTTATACGTGCTACTTTATACAATATGAATGGAAACAGAATAAAGTCACATATCTGATTGAATACAAGTAAGCAGTGTCTCCACTTGATTTTGACATTTTAGATGTTTTGATGGTACTGTGATCGCTATCTTTTCTGTTATTTTAAGCATATGTATAACCTTGTATTATGGTTTGCAACTTCCCTTTTCCCCACTGCTGCAATTTTAACATACTAAAAAAAATCTGAGATGTTAGCAGTATAGGGACTTTTTGTGTGATGGGCACTATTGTATTAACATGATAAAACTATGAGATGGTTTAGAAGACAATAGAAATGAGAATTTCTGAATAGGTAGTTGTTTTAGCCTAAGGGTAAATTAAATTATTGAAATTTCTTTACAAATTAATGATTATAAGAATATTTTTTTGTAAAACTTATTTTTAAATCAAATCTCACTAGATTTAAGCTTTCAACTTTCATTTTGATATTAAATCATTATTATTTATTAGAATATAATAAATTTAACATAATTTGATAGATATTTTTGTTTAGAATTTAAATAAATTAAAAAAAAAATCACATTTAATTTTCAGATTTTAAAAATTAGATTTTAATTAAAACAAAATGCGATCATGTCATCAAATTTCAGGTGGAGCCGATTCAATTTGCAAAATGAATGAAATCATCTTTTATCTTTAAAAGCAAAACATTTCCATAAAAAATAAATATGCAATAACATTTATTTTTAATTTCTAATAATTATTATACAATTCGATACAAATAATATCACAAAACTTTCTAAAAAATCAAATTTTTAGATTATCATAATCATTTTCTCGAAGTAATTTTACAAAGTTTGAGAGCACAAAATATATAATGGCTTTTCATCACCCCAGAGCTTGAGATGCAATTTTCCTGCCATTTTTTTGATTTTTTTTGTATTTAAAATATTAGAAAATAAATATACATGAATTTTAAAGTTGTAAAAAAAAAGTTTGGTAAAATTTTCACCAGGAAAAGAAAAATGCAAATTTTACTTTTAGAAATCTCAGACAAAGTTCAACTGCCTCACAATATGATCCAGTTACCTTTTATAATTTTTTTTATTTGATAACTAATCCTAAATATATCTTTCTTTTAATAACATAAAATTGAAATATCTAACATTTTGAACTGGTAAATTACTTACAATAATGGCATGCTCTACTGTCATAGATAAGAACTTCGTTTAAATATTTATTTATACATATATTTTTTAAAAAATATCTTTTTAAAATTTTTAATGCTTGAAAGCTTACATTTGTAATTAATAATGTAAAAAATAATTATATAATATATAGAAAAAGTTTAATTATAAAAATAAAATGTTCAAATATGAAAAAATATTTAATGAAAGATTAGCTAGATCCTATTCAAAATAGGAGAAATTTTTAGCTAAACAGGATATATGTTGTGAAATATAATTCTAAAAGAACAAAGAAAAAAAAATCCATTCCACATAAGTTGATATTTTAAATGAGAAAATTTATTACAATGATTGCATGCAAAGAATTAAAAAAAATTATATGATAAAAATGGACTTCAGAAAGCCTTTTTAAAAAAAGTTAGACAAAAAAAAATTGAAAACAAAGTACCCTTTGAATAAAAGCATCAACCAAAAAATTAACAGGTGGAAATACTAAAAATAAAAGCCAAGAAGTTTTAAAACTTATTTATTCACTGCTATGATTTTAATCAACAATGAAATTGTTATATTCTATTTAGCTTATTATTAAGTCATTTTAAAATCTTCTATCATCTACATCTATCTTTATGGTTTTAATTTTATTCAGATAATAAATTCTTTCTCAACATTAATTATATTGCTATTAAACAACACTAATGCCTTATAATTCTTTTATATCTTGTAAGTATCTTATATACAACCTTCACTTTCAACTTACAGCTATTTTAAAAATATCCAACCACAATTGTTCTGGAATTTTCTATACCTCCTCTTTCCAGATAAGAATAATTAGACATTCCACTTAATGAGAAATAATTATTGCTAACTAGATTTGATATCTAAGCTAAATTGGGAAAATCAGACTTCTTTAAATGCTTTTATATTAACTTTTTTCTGCCCGTGTTTCTGTCAGGATGTCCATATTTTTGAATTTTTAACAACAGAAAAAATTTGTTCCTCTTTAGAACTCGAGATCACATATTTACATTTTCCAGGGAAAAAATCGCTAGCAATTCAGCCAATGGAAATATTATGTTTGTTGAGAAAAATTTTAATTAATATTTCCATTTAACTTACACTTAATTAAAAGTAAATATTTTCTACTATAATCTGATTTATTCTTCTAAAGTAATATTTCATAAATATTTTGTGAAAAAATAAATGTGTAAAAAAAGGTTACAAAAATTAATTATAAGACCAATACATAAATATTTTTATATAGTAGATGATTACATCATATTTAAATTTAGAATTTGTTTATTAGAGGGCATATTTTTTGTTTTCACATTTTATTATTAGATTATAATTTGTCATATTTTTTTGTAGTTTTAATAAGAAGTAAAATTTTTATTTTTAAATAATGCTTTTATGTAAATAGTTGACGAAAACATACAAAATAACAAAGTAATCCACCACTGATTGTTATAAAACAATTGGAAATTGCAGGAAGAGTGTCATTTCATAACATTTGGGGACTTTTTGATTTTTATGATTTATTTGAACCTCAAATGTTTTTATGAAGTGACAATATTCCAAAAATTTCCAATTGTTTTATAACAAGTCTACATTGATCAATCTTTTCAATAACGGCAAATTACTTTGTACTTTTTTGTTAACTATTTACATATAAGCATTTTTTTTTTTTTTAAAAAAACTTTTTAAAATATCTTATTTCTTAAAAAAGAATCTGGCAATTCCATGCTTAATTAAAAAAACTTATTAAAAATGCCTTTTCTAAATATTTGTTATCAATAGTTCTCACAATTCCAAATGTACTTTTTATTTCCTTTTTTAAACCCAAAGGCAATTTCCTATAAAAACATATTAACCCATTAATAAAATTCATCTATCAAATTCTTAAAATCATCTTAGCTCCATGTGAGATTAAAATTCTTGTTCTAAAGACTTTTCTCTAATGGATCATGACTATTTAAAAATCTACAAAACATTCTTCTAAATTATAACTATGAAAACAACTTAACCCTTTCTCTTTCTCAAAGCAATCAACGATTTATTAAAACATCATCAGTTCACTTTGCCTCTATTAAAGCCATTACATCTCAATATTAGTATTGAATGACTTATTCTTATTTATTTTTCCTTTTTTTAAACGAAGTCACATGAAAACTTATTACCTCCTACATGGAAATTATTTATAGATTCTTCTGTAGTGTATTAATTCCTACCAGGAATGGCAAACAAATTAAAAAAAATCTGCAATTAATATTTGAACAACTTTCCAAAGTCATACCACACTTTGAGGAATTCAAACTTCTACAAAAGCTAAACTGGAAATGCTGAAAAACAAAAACTGCATCTATGAAACACCATGTAAATGTTAAAATTAATATATTAGTAAGACCTATTGCCTTGTTAAACAGCAATGGAAAGAACACCAAGTAATGGTTAAAAAATGAAACATATGTGTCTATAATAGAAGACTATATATAAACTAATGATCATATGTTCAATTGGGAAAATACAAAAATATTAGATAGAGAGGAAAAGATACAAAGAAAAAAATTAAAAACTGCACGTATGATAATGGCAAATAATCCTATAATTCAATCTAGGTTAGCAATATCTAATGTCTTGAAGCCCGTAATTAACCTCGCTCTTAGAAAAAATTATTAAAATTTTTTTTTGAAGGAATCAGGATATGAACCAACTTTTATAGATAAATATGACAGAATATCTTAGTTGGTTAGTATGCTGCTTAAAATTCAATATTCAAGAATCTAAAGGTGTATTTAACTTCTATACTAATATTGTTGCTCATCAAGCCACCAACACCCGAAGAAGAGTGGAAAATAATACTACTCAAAATGTTGTGTAATTATTAACCAGTGTTGTTACTAACAAGTTGTTCAACTTTTAATGATAGATGATAAAAATAGTCCAACATATTATCACATCTAATATCCTACTATCACCACAAACTTTTCAGGTAAATCCTATCATCTCTTGCTTTAACTTTTGGGAATTTTCTTTTCCTTATTTAACTGTTTTTAATATTCACACTAAATCAAATGTACTTTTTATTTTGCAATTTTTTTTTCTAAATTCCCTTTTTATTCTTATTTATCTTAATATGTTTCTCAATTAAATGCAAGACTTTATATATATAATTTAATTTTTTCTATTCTTTCTTCTATTATATTATTAATCAGTTGATTATTGCCCAAGATTGTTTGAGTACTCTTTTATCTCTATTATGTATTATACTTTCACTAAATTTTCATAAATAAGTTTTCTTTTTTAAAATACATTTTGATTTATTATTCTACATTCAACTGGTAAGTTTTCTGCTGTTCTCTTATTTACTGGTCATGAAAATGCAGATTCATGATCAAAAAATTAATAATTTCTATGAAATTTTTACCACTCAGATTTGATGGTGATACATATAATTGCTATATTTTAACACTACTTCAGTAAAAAAAAGTTTAATTTGTAATTGCAATTTGGAAATATTTAAAAATTTCAATTTAGTTTAATATTTTATCAAAAAATATAGTGCTATACATTTTTTTACCAAATAAATTTAATTAATTTACCAATGAAATAATATATATATATATGAAATTTTTCATTAATTTTTATTAATTCATAATACAATGCCAAGAGTTATTGGTTCAATCGACTTTTATCATTAATCCAGTCCATGTTCTTATTTTTTTATTGCTTAATTTTATTTCCATCCCAATCTTACAAAAATATTTCAATTGCCTATTATCAATAAACAAATAATTATATAAGCATTTAAATACTTCTACCCATATTCCTACATCGTCACATCTACTAATCATTTTGTAAACTCAAATAACTATAAGATTTTTTGCAATAATTTAAACAAAACCCTATTTATTATTATAGAGGAGCCGTGATATCCATTATATTTTGTTTTAACCATCCCCCTTGCATACATTATATATTACATATAAAGTTCATGTTTAGTTGATAAACTTTTGATGTTTAATGAATAGCAAATGTACAATATCCATAAATAAATTAAAACAAATAATTTTTAAATAATGTAGTTATTAATAATAAATTAAGAGGAAACATTTATAAATATTTTACTGTGTATTCACTCATTTATTTACTAAAAAAAAAAAAACAACTTAAAGTGAATTGTATTTTTATCTTTTAAATAAAGTAAATAGTGACATGTCGGACTTTCATAACAATTAACTAAACTCTGGATGATATATATATATATTTTCAATAACATTTTTATCGTAAAGAAATATAATAGTACTTTCATTATTAAGAAAATGTGATCAATCTCAAATTTTTGATGTTTTTAAATCAGTTTCAAATTTAATTATGCTCTAAAATTTTGTAAAACTTTTAGCAATATGCTTAAAAAATGTTTTAATACATAGAGTATTATTCATTATACATGGAAAGGTTAATAAAGAAAGAACAAAATGTAGGTGTTTTCAACATAAACTGATGAAATTTTATTAACAATCACGCTCTCATATGCCACAGTGTGCCAGAAAAACATTTGTTGGCATATTGTAAAATTTATTTACATATTTTAATTTTTTTCTAATGTGATTGTATAGAAAAATGGCTGTTCGAGTATCATGAAATGTATTAAAATATTTTATACTTTTTTGTTTGTTTATTTACAATTTTTCTGGGATCGTAATTGAAGTAGACAGCATAATTCACACTTTCACTGTATTTACAGAAAATTATGCTTAAGAGATACATACTTAGAAGTAAAAATTTTTTAACTATTTTATTGACAATTGGGATTTCAAATCTTAATATAAATAAAAATATATTAACGAAAATACTGAAATCCAAAAAGTCTGAAAAAGATTCAGTTTAACCATCATCATAAAACAGTTACACAATTTGTTATTAAAAATATTTGTATGCTTTTATCATAAAATATAATTTATTTTTCTATTCTACAATAATTTTTCTATTTTCCCTATTTATTCAATCTCAATATTTTATATTCCAATTTTCGTAATAAAATATAAAAATGTTGAACTGACAGTGATGGGTGAATCACAAAAATAAAAATTCTCATTTTCTGCTCTGCATATTTATAATTGGTATTAATGTGGTATTATAGTTTATAGATTTTATTTTTCCAAGATGTACTTATTATAAATATATGATATTAAATAAAATACTTTTTACACAAAATATATATAATCAGATATTTACTGAAATATATTCCCGAATTCTTCCTATGTTTAAAATAATTATATTTAATCTCATAGAATGATGCTTTAGTAACAATAAAACTAATAATATCATCAATACTAACATGGTAAAAGTAATAGCAAGGGATATATTTCTCATATACTTACATCAAGTTTCTTTAAAATATTCAAATATATTTGTTAATGTAAATATATATATATATTTACAGTGAATTATCAATTTATTGTTTTTCCAAGAATAAAAAATAAATGATGTATATATAATAATAACAAAATAGAAATATATTAAAAGAAAAACAACATATTTAAAGGTTATTCATTGAAATGTTACACAAATTAATTATTAGTTTTAATTACATTTCAAAATATTCCCAAATCTATTATTTAAAATATTGATATGTGTGTATATATAAAATTTTAATAATATACTAATTGCATACATTTAAAAATCAGGTTAATATTAATTACAATGATTAGATAAGATTACTTTTTTTGGTATTTGAGTATTAACTAAGCTATGACGTACTACACAACCCACCGGTAGATATAATCGTTGAAGAACCAAAACAATGTCATGGCAACTGAAACATTGGCATGACTAATCGATAGAAGCGGTCAAAGTGTTTTCGTGGTCACCTTCAAGATTTTAAAATACTTGGGTGAATTCTGGGTAAATATGTCTTTTACCTGCTTGCATTGACCAAGTGAGACACGTTTTTTTTACAGTGTCTGATCCGCCATTGTAAGAATTGAATATTTTTTGATTGCTTATTTTATATTTTGATCATTCAACTATTGCTGATTTTATTTACTAATTTTATTACTAATTTATCAAATTGTATTCCTAATTTATCAAATTTTATTACTAATTTATCAAATTGTGTTCCTAATTTATCAAATTTTATTACTAATTTATCTAATTGTATTACTAATTACCATTTATGACTAATTAACCAAAATGTCTAACCAAAAAAAGGAAAATAAAGCCATATTAAGTTATTGGGACTTAGTCTTTTCCGAAAAAGAAGCGATTTCAGTATCGCACTATCTCATAAAGGCAATTATTTCTAGTTAATAATTGAAAACAATTGGCTTTTTTTTTAAAAAAAAAATGTAAATATTATTAAAAATTATAAAGATTATTTATAATACTTATTTTTGATAATATTTTACTGTAATAAAATATTACTTTATTAGTCCATTTATTATCGGAGTAAATTATTACTGCGGTTCTGAAATTAAATGTCTCATTTTTGGGACTGAAATTGGCAGGGGGGGGGTCTTCTCCGATGATTTTTCCCTGCCAATACATACTTTAGTCTGACAAAAAAATTATGATTAATTCATTTCTTTGTTTCAGGGTCAAATGATTTACTTAAAAATCGTTAAAAATTATAATGATTATTTATAATATTCATTTTTGATAAACTTTTTATCGTTAGTAAACTATTAGTTATTATTTCACAACGGCCAACATGGCGGACATTTGACACGTCTCCTTGTTTGGTATTAACGATGCTATGCCGATTATAATTTTTTTTTTATCGTTTTCATTAAAAAGATTTGATTATTTATAATATTCACTTTTGATACTAATTTTTTATTGTAGTAAATTATTAGTTATTATTTCACAACGGCTTCTAGTCTGAAAATATATATGATTAGTTAATTTTTTTTGTATTCAGGGTCAAATGATTAGTTAAATATCATTAAAAATTGGGTAATGATTATAATATTCATTTTTGAATTTTTTTTTATCGTTTTCAGGGTCAAATGATTAGTTAAATATCGTTAAAAATTATAATGATTCTTTATAATATTCATTTTTTGATAATTTTTTTTTGTAGTAAATTATTAGTTATTATTTTTTTGCAATGACCAAACATGGCAACGTTCAACATCTCCTTTTTTGCTATTAACTATGCTATGACGTACTACCCCAAAGGCATAATATTCTAATCTTGCGATCTTCAAGGTGACTTCTCCATGTGATCTGCAGGCAAACTTTATCGATTAAGTTTGTTCGCAAATCACTAGGAGATGTTATCTTAAAGATCATAAGATTAGAATAGTATGCCTTTGGTGTAGTACGTCATAGCTTAGTAAATAATCTTAATTATTAATTTATTAAAAAAAATAATTTCTTTTACTATTATAATAAAAAAAAAGATTTATTTCCAAAATTAATAAAAAAGATTATGCAACTAAATAAATAAAAGAATATCTTTTAAAAAAATATATAGTAGAATGAGAAAGGCTGAGGACAAAGCAACTTCATTTTTATTTTTAATATTAAAAAAAAAAGTAAAAAGAAATTAACTATCTAAATTATTAATAATAACAGAGGGTAAAAAATATAACTTAAAAAAAAACAACAAGTCATTCAAAATTAAAAACAAAACAAATAAACTATAGTTGTAAAAAAATATTGCAAAAGAATTATAAATGACAGATGTAAAAAAAATTACAATTTGAAAAAAATGAATCCTTAAAAAAAAAAATAACATTTTTATTGTAAAGGTGGTAGATGTTAGAAAAATGATATATGGATAAATGACAGATTGATATTTCATTGTATGTAAAAAATTAATAAGAATGTACCTTAATTATAAATGTAAAAAAATAAATTTGCATCAATATTTCTATATATATATCATGACTTAGTTGTTTTAAATAATTTTTGCATTTCAAAAATTATGTATATAGTTAAAAAAATAGCACTTATTTACCAATAGAAGAGTGAAATGAAGTATTTGTAATTATATTTGATGATAAAATACTTACTTTCCAATCCAGTAAAAAGATAAAAGAAATTGCATACAATAATTACTTTTTATTTTAAATTCTGTCACAATAAAAAGTTTTTACTCTTCTTTCTCATATATAGGAAAAAAAAAATTAGTAAAAAAAAAAATTCTACGTTAGTATTAAAAAAAAGAAAACAAAATAAATACACAAAGTAATATATGAAAACAAAATATTAGTAAACAAACAAAAAAATGAACATAGCACAAGTCATAAGCAAGCAGATTCATGGCAATACCCAAACTATGCAGACCAGTTTAATGAAATGAAAAGAAATAATAATAATAAAAAATAATTAAATAATTATGTAAAAAAAAAGAATTTGAAATAAATAGTTTTATAAGCAAGGTACAAAGGAGAAAAAGGAATTTTATTTTGCTTACAAAATCTTTTATTTATTTTCTTTATAATAATTTAATAAAATTTTCAAAAATAATTTTAAATAAAGTTGCTCAAAATAAATTGAAGTTTCTCAATTTCAAATATTTTTTAGAAGAAAATTGAGAATTTTTAAGAAGTTAACAAATTAAAAAAAAACCAACAAAACAATTATGTAGAAACAACAAACAGACAAATATGACGAGAGGGAGGGAAATAGCAAATATAAAAGCGATGAATAAATGCTAATGTTCCTTCCAATCACTTGGTATATAATCACTAGAGCACCCAAAATCGGCTTTGTTCTGGCCACATTCCAATCAAATATATTAATAAAAAAAATCTTTATCTATATTAGAATGTAATAAATTAAGATTTAAAAAAATGTAGATCATTATTATATAAACAAAATGATTTAAAGAATAGATATATGAAATCACATAATAATTTTATATAGGCTGTTTAACATGCCACAATTTTCAATTGCATTTCCAAGCATGCAGTACCATGCTTAAAGCCACTTAACTAACAAAATGTATACTTGTTCAATTCATAATTTAGCCCATCTAATGAGTATAATTCTGGAAAAAATGCCAACAATAATAATAATAATTATATTCATTGAGCAACAAAAAAAAAACCCACTTCACAAAGAAAAAAAATATTAAAAAGCAAAACAAAACAAAACAAAAAAACAACTAAAGTTATTTTTTACACTAAATACAAAATTAAATATTAATAAAATTTAAAAAGTTAATTATTAATAGAAAAAAGTTAGTAAGATTGATGTAATAATTATTTGGAATGGCAATTTCCAGAATTATTCTCAATGATTCATTAAAATTTTATTTTGATAATATGATAAAAAAAATAAATAAATAAAAGCGGCTGTGCAGGTTTTAATTCATTAAATATTTTCATGATAAGAAACTCTTCAGGCAGATTTGGTTTCAAATGTAAGGATATTTTGTGGTTTTAGACCGAAAAAAAAAAAAAGATAAAATAAAATATGGCCACTTACTAAAAACAACAACAATAAAAGTTCTATATTAAACAACTACAAAACTACTGCAAAGTGCTGAACTCTATTCAAAGCAGCTGTAATTAATATACCTACAAATTAAAAATTAAATTTCTAAATGTAATCCATATTATAAAACAAAAACAAAACAATGTAAGTGAATGCTTTATACATAAATACAGTCAGAAGAATAAATTTCCTTAATTTTAAAATTAAGCTGATACACACTTTCAGATAAAAAACTTTATTAAGTAGACATGTCTGCAAAACATTTAAAAAGCATATTGGTAATAAAAGTTTGTAATATAAATATGTTTAAAGTCATTAGTGTCATCAATAAATATCACATAGGATTAAGGTAATTGTGGTGTGTAATTTGAAAAGAGATCGTTTAAACATTTAGTTTCTGGATAAGTCATTTTTTCACATAATTATTCAACAATAATCTTTTATTGCCCCCAATTATAGACAGGCTGCACTGCTGAGAACTTAATGTAATATATAAATACTGATGCAACATATGTTCTGTATATATGTATATTTATATAATAATAAAAAGTGTACTGTTTAATTAATTCAATCCTTTTTTTATTTCACCAAAATACAATTGCAAACTTAATGCCCTCCCCCCATACACAAAATCAACTTTTTTTTTCAGAACAAAATAAAAATTTAGCACTCGAATCAATTAGCATTATTAACTCATATGTATTTTCAAAATATTTGTTTTTATTTTAAAATGAATGCATATATAAAAATGATCTACTGTGCTATGTTTATTAATATTTTTACATATATAAGCATTCAAAATTAAATAAAAATATTAAATTACATCTTACTAAAATTTTGTGGTTTAAAAATTGTAGAGCCCTTGTAATTTTGTTTAGATGGTAAAAGTTGCCTAATCACAGCAAAATAAACTTATGCTATTATTGTAATAACATGAAAGCTAAAACCTTCAACAGATACGCCGTACCCATGCTTACGTGACAGCCAATAAGATGGAATAATGACATCACATGGACCTCTCAATTCTCAAACACAAGTCAGAACTAATTGAGAGGCCCATGTGATGTCATTATTCCATCTTATTGGCTGTCACATAAGCATGGGTAAGGCGCATCTGTTGAAGGTTTTAGCTTTCACGTTATTACAATATTACCTGTTTACGCTTAATAAATTTGATATATTTATGCTATTATTGTAAATTATTATGATGCATTGTTAAAGGACAATAGGATTATTAAAGTAGCTACTATAAGATCTCAGCAGGCAATTCCATTATTGACAAAAGAAAATGAAGGTTGGAGCATTATTTAAAGCTATATTTAGAGAATAAATAAACAAAATGCTTAGATCAGCTTTACTTCCAGTAAACAAACCACTAAGTGAAGATATTCTTATTGAACAAAATATTTTTACTACACACTTTATCAGAAGTGGAATAGTGTAGAGATTTATCAAGATATCCTAATGCTAGAATAGTAAGATGCCACATAATGAAGATGATAAAGATAATAAAAAGTACAATGAAGCTGTAATATGCACATCATTAATATATTTCAATTATAAGCTAATCTAAAAAACAAAAAAAAATAAATGAAAAATAAAAAAAATTAAAATTTGTAAATTTTATGATATAACAGCAGTTCTTTTTCTGCTTTGGAATGTAGTAGGCATTCATATTTATTAATAATGTTTCTGTACGTTACATTAAAAATCCACACATTTTATTCTTTATTTTTGTTTACCCTTTCAAAATACTGATGTAGTATATTATATTGTGTAATAAAGTTAAAATTATTGATTTAGTAGGGGAAGAAAATAAGAACTTAAAATGTTTTTATATTGCATTAAAAAGCTAAAAGTTTGAAGAGTATAATTGAGAATCTGAAATAGATAATGGCAAATAGAAATAACTATATAGATTCTGAAGTAGATACAGACTTAAAAACATCAAACTAGAAAGGCTGATAACAAGACTGCTACTACATTTCCAAAGAAGGAAACAAATATTTAAAAAAGAAACCCATCCAGAGCACATTTAGTTGCAATAAAAATGTAAGATTTTGCTATGAATTGTAGTTTTTTATTTTTTTGAATCAATGTGAATGAATTATAAAACACACAGTAACAACATATGTAAATGTGCTCCCCTCAATTTATATATGCATAATATATACTTACAAAGTATCTTTATTATAAATATATTTGACCTTGACAAGCATTGTGTATTTGCAGTTCAGTATTCAACATGTATTTTAATGTAACAATGCCTATCAGCAAAATGTGAGCTATTATAAGCAATGTATATGAGAAGAATAAGAGAAAATTTAGCAAATATTACCACTCTGCTGTAATTTCTATTAAACATGATACATAAAGCTTTTGTATTAGTTATTCTAAGAAAATTAAATGAATTTATTAAGCAGTATTCACCCAAACATAATGAAAATTCTAAAATGAATAGTCAATCACTGATATGATTTTCACACTGAGATACAAGAGAAGTGTAAAGAATAAGAACGATTCTCTTTATTGCAATCCTTCAATAAGAAAAGTCTGTCATCATGACAAAATGGTAGAGAACTTAATGCCCCCCCACAAACAATCAGATTTAATGTCAGTTCTAGATGGCGCCATTAAAGTATGCTCTTTAATGATTATTAAGTGAAAAAAAAATATGCATAATTAATTATAATTTTTTAAATAAAATAAATAAATTAGAACTTCATATAAAATACAGTTTTGAAAATGTGAGGGAATTGAAACTAAGAGGAAAAAAAACATTTTCCAGTCAGTCATTATGCTGGTCAGTTATTTATTGAATAATTCCTAGCATTATAACTAATTTTTTATTAATTTACCAAATTTCATTTTTCAGAAAGTGAAGGGTTGTAATTATTAAATTTTATTATTGTTTAATTTGTATAGAATTACGATTTTTTATAATGTAATCGAAACAGCCGATCCATGAGAAGTGTTATTTTATGACATAATTAAGGAACCAAATGGGCATTTAAAAATAAGTAAAACAACTGAAAATAATGTTAAAATGATTTACTCTGAATGAAACATTTATTGCACATTTTTTTGATGTGCTCCATACAAATCAGTTTGCTACATATTCTGCATACAAATTTTTTTTATTGTCAATTGGGATCAGTTGGACACAATTTTTTAGAAAAATTAGGATCAGTTATTATAATGAAATAAATGTGATTTCTTTAATTATAAGCATTATTTACAAAAAATATTATATTTGTATAAAAATATAACTATAAATGGCAAAAAATGGAGAAATAAAACTACTTATGCTTAGAGTATAATCTGTATGAAATACCATTGAAGCAAAGCAAGAGGTATAAGTAGTTACACTGTGCAAGCAAAATATATACTAATTATTTTTTTGCAAAATACAGATATACATACAAAGTTATTCAAAGGGATGCCTGTTTAATTCTTAAAATTCAAATCAAAGCATATGAAAATTTTGTGTAATATGACATACTGCTTATAACAATTATGGATTGTTTTGATTAGTTGTAGACAACATAATGAAACATATTGTACTTACAACTCAAGTACTATTTGCAATCTCATTAATTATAATTTTTCAAACTTTTGCAAGTTGTTATCAATATTCTATGTTGTCATATTATGAAAAAATAATGAATTGCAGGGCATGTTTTGGTAAATAATAATTCTTAACTGCCTGCCAAATTCACACAGACACACAAAAACTACATTAATTTTATTTAAATAGATTATAATATATATACAGCAGCCACTTGCAAGTAAATATGATTATTCCACTTCTAAACAAAGGTAAGAAAAAAAAACCCCTCTAGAAATGAGTTTTGCAATGACTATATGAATCAATCCATGAATCACAAATATATCTACATATGTGATCTTTTAATGTCTTCAGCAGAAAATCTTTTTGAAATAATTCAATACCATGTCTAACTGAAGATTTTCTATGTATTCTATTCTGTACCTATATTTTCAATGGAAACAATCAATATTGCACTTTTTAGAATGCCTTTAAGATAATCCTTACAATGTAGATAAGATCTACATCTATTATGAAAACTATGCTCAAATTCATCATAAAGCACTCTTTTAGGAAGTCTTCCATTGTTCATTCATCTTATATGATCAATCCAACTAAGGCGTGATTTTATAATAATGGGCACTATAATATCATATTAAGCAAGTTGATGAAGTTATTGATTGATTTTATGATTTTGCCATTGTATTTTTAAAAATTTCATGAAATGTTTTCACATTGCTTTGATAACGTGTCTAATTATCACTTTCATATAATAATTTGGATAAAATAACAGATCAATATAGAGCTAACTTAGTTGCAAGTAGTTATTTTGTGATAAAATACTTTTTTAACTTTCAAGCAGCAGTACACTAGAATCTGTTGTACCTAAATATAATCTTTATATTTATAAAACTATCAAAGTATTTAAATCGGTTACATTCTCTATGTCCAAACTAAAAGTTAATGAGAATTTTTCTAGCATCATTGGCTGATAAAAAACTTGAATTTTGAATATTAATCTACAAACTATGGTTTTAATGTTACTTTCAAAACATTGTCATTTTATAAATTGTTTTTTAAACTGGCAAAAATATCATAATTATCAGCATACTGTAAATACAGATTCCAAGAAGATGAAGTTCTTGTTTTTACTTTTAATCAATTCAGATTAAAAATTCCACCAAAAAACCTGTACTACACCTTAATCCCTGTTTAACCATCTGTAAATAGTACCAAAGTAAATCGTTTAGTTTTATAAATAGAAAAATGGATTTAGATGTGATTCAACAAAGGTACCAATATGCTGCTGTTACTTTTAACAAGTCAAAAGTTAAACTATTAATTTTCACTAAGTCAGCTGTATATAGAATTATTATTTTATCTAATTTATTGTATGGATGGTGAACCTTGAATGCTTTATCAATGCAATATAAAAGTATTAGAAAAGTTTCATTTATAGAAGCTCTATAACATTTTAAAAATGCAATGGCAGGATAAAAAAAAACCAATCAATATGATCTTCATTTGCTGGATGTAATATTATTGAGTCCACAATTGTAAAATCACACCTTCATTGGACTAAACATATAAAATGAATGAACAATGGAAGATTTCCTAAAAGAGTGCTTTATAATGAACTTGAGCACAGGTTTCATAGGAAAGATAACCTCATTTACATTATAAAGATTTTATCAAAGGCATTAAAAAAATGCAATATCCATTATTTCCATTGAAAAGATATGGGGTGGAAAATAATACCTTAGAGAAATACAGTTAAACATAGTGTTGAAGTATTTCAGAAATAAAAGTTTTTTGCTGATCATAAAATATTAAATAAACAAAAAAATGGACCAGCATGTACTATATGTAGATATATTTGTGATTCACAAATTGGTTCATATAGTCATTGCAAAACTCATTTTTAGAGTAGTTACTCTTATCTTTTTTTGGAGTTGGATTATCCAAACTCATTTTTGAGTGGCTGTTTATTGTTATTACTTTTAAACATTTTATTAATTATCTCTCTTCCTTTATTGAAACTCTTCTAAAATATAATTAGTAATTTCTCTACCTAATACACACCCAATAATATAACCCTTTTACTTTTTAAGAAAAAGTTTAATATGATACACTTTTTAATTCCTCCAATTAATGCCCACCCTTTTTTCAGTTAACTCTTTTCAGTACATTTTTAACTCTAGTTATTAACTTATTATTTTCATTTCCTCCCAAATTCACATGTCTAAGAACTCCAATATTTTCTCCTAATTACTCAATCAAGTATCAGCTTTATATAAAATTACAATTCAAATAATAAAACTTTTTAAAACCCAACTTGGACAGGCTATCAAATTATATATATTCTTAATATTTGAATATTAAAATTCTCGCTTTCAATTCCTTTATCTCCCTCCAAATTATCAATTAACAACTTTTTATATGTATTTAAAAATGCTTATTACCTGATCTTCTAATTTTGTCCAAGATCTATTTTTAAATTTCTCTTCATTTCTTGTGGTTTTAGTTGCATTTTTAAAATTTTACATGTAATTTAAAAACTAATACATGATATTTTTGTATTAAATTACATTGTAAATGGTGTAAAAAAATCTTCATACTTTTTTATATATGTTATTAAAAATAGAATATATACATAGTGACATTATGAATTTGAGTTTTAAAGCAATTATTTGGATGACATAAAATATTAGTCCTATGTTTTTTAGCTTTTTAAAAATCACTCGACTTCTCTCCAGATTTTCATTTTTTACTTTATTTTGTCTGTTAAATATAATCAAAATAATAACTACATTTTATAGAAAGTCGAAAAGAACAGATACTACTATATTGCAAGAAATACAAAATTATCGTTTTTGTGAATTACCAAATAAAATTGCATTTTACATTGCTATAATCTGAAACAAATATTATTACTTAAGATATAACATTTTATAGAATGGAGTGGAGTGCCACAAGATTCAGTTTTCTTACTTAGTTTATTTAATACATTCATCAACAATCTTACAATATAGATGGCAGAAAATTCATCTGAGCTGATAATATTGCTTCTCAAAAGAAATTTTTTCCTGAGATAGAAAAAAATCTCTATATAAGGATATGAAAAACTGGAAATGTTATTCTTAATTCAAAAACAGTATATTTCTCATCTAAACAACAGAGAATCATCTCTTACTTTGAATATAATATTTTGCAACAGTTGTTTGAAATACGATCTTATCTCATTCTATTTAGGAATAACCTTAAATTGTAATCCAATTTCTTTTTCTCATTTATCTAATTTTTAGAAATAACCTTCTTGAAAAAAGCTGGTTAGCACTAATTTAGAGTAGCACTGCAAGTGTTTTATAGACAACTACTCTAGCATTAGCATTTTCCATTGATAAATATTGTGTTCCTGTTCAGAGAAAAAGTTCTCACAAAAGATTTGGATAATAAATTAAATATTATAATGAGAAATATTTTCGCTATACTTAAGTCCACTCCGATGCAGTGGCTTATATCATAAGATATACAAAGAGAAATTGCCTGACCGAAAATGTATAAAAATTGTTACGCAGATCAATCTTATTGATAACTCAAGATACAATTTCATTATCTGAGACTTATTTCTAATCAAGTTCTTACAAGATTCCAAATTCAACAATAAAGCCAGCTGAACTTAATCTTTCTAGATACAATTAAAGTCTCATCAATCTGTGGTTGTTCTGCTTCATAAATGGATTTTATCAGCAAATGATCTTTGTAAATGTTGGTTAATACAAACTATGAACCACACTGTTAATGACTGTTGAGGACACAACAAAACCCAAAAACTTGCTAAAAGATAAGCTATCTAAATCTATATGCTAAATAAATAAATAAATGATATTATTAATACAGAGTTACTATTTCCAATTATTATCAACACTACAGGAACCTTTAAAAACTTCAAAAAAAAAAAAAAAACAGCTCAGAATTTGAAATCATTAAAAAACAAAACAACCACTATTAATCCAATTTTGTAAAAATGTAATCTTAACAGAAAATCAAAAGATAACAGCCACAAATAACAAAATATATTGATGACAGAACTTGAAAATATTAATCTCAAAAGAAATTATTTATTTATGAAAAATAGTGTGTTTACATACTTTTAACAGACAGAAAAAAATATGTTTTATATATTTCAAACAGTCTGGAACCATTTGTATATTGATTATCGTCTGACTGATAATAATGTATTGATGTAGCTTTTTTAGTCACCTATTAGGATTGATGCATAATGTATCTATTAATCATCTTTTGCCTAGCCAAATCTACTAATGATTCGGTGGATCTGGTATATTAAGTAACTTGAAAGTATTAATATAAATGATTAAAAATATTAATTTTTTGAAGCATTTTTTAAAGGTGACTGGGCAAAATTAAAATAGGACAAAATTCTCTAATATGAGATAGAAAACACCAGAGCAAGTGATTTTGTTCTAAGCGATTCTTCTTAAATATTGCTTGTATTTTTTCAGATTTAAAAATGATAAGAATAGTATCACATGCTATAATAACTATCTAGATCTCATTAAATTCAAATATCTATATATACTGCATATGGTTATAAGTTGGGAGTACTAAAGCATCCTCTAAAAAGTCCACAGGAAAACAATATATGTATAATGAAAAAATTTAATTTAACCATATAAATTTATTATATCAATATTAATTATATAGACAAATATTAAGCCCTGTTCTCTATAGAAATTATATTCTACCATTGATGAAGGCAGATGTCAGAAGGGGGCTAAAGTTAAATATTTATTCTATATCATCCTCAACCATTATCAATCCAATGCAGGATGAAGGTCTCTCCAAGTTCAATCCATCTTTTCCTATCTTTAGCTTCTCTTCTCCACATCACCCCTGCACACTTTCTTATTTCATCTATCCATCTCACATGTGGTCTCTTTCTGGATCTTTTACAATCTCTTAAAATCCAGTTCAAAATTTCAATTGTCCATCTATTATCATCTCTTCTAGCAACATGTCCAGCCCAACTCCACTTCAGTCTTTTAATTTTTTCAATGAGGTCAGTAACACCCGTTTGTTCTCTTACCCATACATTGCGTTTTCGATCTCTTCTTGTTACTCCCAACATGCATCTTTCCATACTTCTTTGAGTGGTCTGAAGTCTCTATATTGCTCTTCTATTAAGTGTCCAAGTCTCAGATCCATAAGTAAGAACTGGCAAAACACATTTATTAAAAACCTTCCTTTTCAAAAACATAGGCATATTTCCTTTTAGTAACAAGTTATTTCTACCAAAAGCACTCCAACCAAGTTTAATTCTATGATTAATTTCATCCATTGATTCCATCTGTATTAATAATCTGACCAAGGTATTTGTAACTGTTAACTTCTTCTAACTCATCATAATCAATCCTTATTTTCATATTTTGAGAAAATCTATTAAACATTACTTTACTCTTATCTTTAGTCCTACTTTCATCTGATAACTCTTGCATCATTTCCTGTAGCTCTAAAGCATTATTCTATATAGTTAACATCAATTTCATTTTATACATAGTGTATCCCAATGAAAACATATCCGATTCTCTATCTAGGCTGCCTTCAGAACCATAGTTTTGCTATTTACTACAAAAATTTTAAAGTGCTACTGTGTCTGAATTATGACATAACATGTATGTTTTGTACCATCATAGAAAATCCATGATGGAACAATATGCTAACGATAATTGAATAAACTGCTACTGAAACATTTAAAATGATTGAAACTGTCTATGGCAATGAAGCCATGAGTCACAATATATGTTTTCAAGTGATTTAAAAAATTTCATGGCAGGAAAGCATTGATAATAATTCAAAGCCAGTTGTATCAAAAACAACTAGAAGCCATGCAAAAAGTTGCTGAAATTCTTCAAACTGATGACTGTGTCTACTGACTCAGTGAGGAATTCACTAGCATTCCAAAACCATGCATTTGGAAGATTTGAAAAATGGAAGATTGGTATGCATTTTGTGCTATAACTGTTGACATTTGATTAAAAAGATACCACGATAGAGCATTGGAGAGACATGCAAAGAACTGTAAGGACAGATATGAAATTCTTGACAAACATCTTAACAAGTATGAGACAAGACATTTCGCTAAAGGTCATCAATCAAGTGCCAGATTATAAAATGGGAATCACCAGTAGGAGGAAACCCCAAAAAAATTTGTGATTGCAAAAGAATTGAATCACAACATTACTCACTGTTTCTTTTTTTTCTAAAGGCATTATTTATCATAAATATATCCCTGACGATTAGACAGAAAATGCTAATTACTATATTCGGTGTTTTATATCATTTGCTGACCAAAATTTTATACAAGTGATTAGAGTAGTAAACATTCTTAATCATTGTTGCATGATAACACGTCAGCCAAGAATGTCAAGATTGTACAGTTTTTGGTCAAAAAAAGCACTGTTTTGTTTGAGCATGCACTCTAAGCTGCAAATGATTACCAAATTAATGTTGTTTATAAAAAGATCACATCATACTTCAATTGAGGATATCCTGTGACAACATTTCTGCAGAGATTCTGGTAAAAAATTTCAAGGACTGTTTCAAATAGTTTTACAAACATTTCCTCTGATGTATTGAGTCATAAGAATACTATTTTGAAAAATCAATAATAAAAACTAAACATAAATAACACTTTGTATTATTTCACATAGATCATCTTTTTACTGGGACACATTGTGTATGAATATATTAGAAATAATTATTGATAACATTTTATTACTATTTATATATGAAAAAATATAATTATTCACATAATTCTCTACCTAAAAATAGATTTAGATATTATAATTAATAAAAATGATTTGATTGCTCTATTAATGATTTGCTACTACTTTGTCCCTTACATAACAGAATTTAGTCTAGCATTTTATGATGGAGAATTACAATAATTATATAGTTGAAGGTGAATAATATTTCATAAATATTACCAAAATCACACTTTTCTTTATTTTGCTGTAATATCTTATAAATACAATTTATCCAAACCACTTCGAACACTTTTTAGCAAAACTCTTTATTTGTACATATATATATACACCTATGTTTCGACTGTCCTGCAGTCTTCTTCAGAGCTATGATATATAGTTATGTATTTTGTTCATTATATCACAGCTCTGAAGAAGACTGCAGGACAATCGAAATGTTGGTGTATGTATATATGTACAAATAAAGAGTTTTGCTAAAAAGTGTTTGAAGTGGTTTGGATAAATTGTATTTATGAATAATATTTCTTAGAAATGACAAGCTGATTTGATAATGGTGATACCTGATTTCTTAAACATAAACAGATGTGCAAGTTTTATTACATGAAAAAGTTTTAGTTTGTTAAATTCAGTTTATTATTTCTTCCATTTTTAAATTTCTATATATTAAGTATTATTATTTTTAAAACAATTCATTCAGCATACATATATTTAAAAAATATTGATTTCTCTTGTTTACATTTAACATCTGCATTAAATTCTGAAATCCACTCTACATTACTCACTACTTCAGAGTCATTTTTTGTCAGGGTGAATAATCAATGGACTCCAGATGACAGTACCAATCAAATCTCTAGACTAGTTTCTGCAACAAAGCATTGACAAGGAACATTAGCAATGTCTATCTAAAAATTCTTTTTTGTTTTACTTCTATTGTGCTTTTTAAGTTAATGAGATAAATTAGTTTGGATTTTCATTAGGAATTGTTGAATAAATAATGATTAAAAAATGTTATTTCCTAGATTTCAAGTGAACCTAAATATTAAATTTGCCACTTACTAAAATAAAATATTTAGTTTAAAAATAAATTAGTAAACTACTTTGATAGAATTCAGCACACCTGATAATGATTTTAAAAAAAATAACACCAATGTCTCTCCATTAAATTTTTTAAAATAGACATTAACAAAAATAATAGAAAAATTAAAAAATGTCATGCAAAGTGCATGTGCAGCTTGAGTGGGGTGGATAATAAAACAAATAAAACAATGATCAATTTCTTTTTTGTAAAAAAAAAAAGAATCGAAAAATTGTGTCAGAAACAAAACAAATAGCACCACCACCACCATTCGGCGTGAAGAGTTCATGAGAGCCAATAAAAACCTGCATCTTCTCCCAGAAGGAATTGAGGCCGTGAGGTTTGGGGTTTGCCATTACCATTATCGAAGTAAAACTTGTGGAAATCCATGCCCTCTATCAAATTACCCAGTGCCTCCGGTTCAAACGCTGTCATATTAGGGTCACAGATTTTCCTAAAAAAAAAAAAAAAATACATATATAAAAAAATTAACTGGGGGAAAAAAATATAATATTAATATAAATTTTTCATTTCTTGATGCATATTAATGTATTGATTAAATACTAGTTACTATAAAAAAAACCAAAATGAAAGTTATCTAAAAGAATACAAAGATTTATTAATACATATACTTTAAATTAAATGTAGCTCAATGTTTACATACATATAATGAAACAATTATATAGTCAGTTACTCTAGAAGTAAAATAAAATTCAGGCATCAGAGTGATACTGTACATTGAGCATAAACAATTCAACTATTAAACTCATATTTTTTTTTTATTTACCTCATCCGGAAACTGTTCTGGAGATTTTCAGTTCATGAAATTATTACTATTGTTATTGAACTAAGCTGCACAGTCATTTTATAACATCATTACTATCTATGACTAAGTTCCACATTTAATTCCACACCATATTGTCTTTTTTGTTTTAATCTTCAAATGCTTTGGTTTTTTTCTTCTTTAATACACTGAATTTCAAAGTCTCAGAAGCAACACAGATAAACATTTTTTATATATTGTATAATAATCTATCAAAAACAAACAATCAAACATTCTCAAACATCCATAATCTAATACTTACAATTATTTGCTACATATATACTTAAAATTAACTTTAAAAATTAGGTTTTCAAAATAACTAAAGAGTTAGTATTGTGTAAATAATTCATAAATACAATTCATAGCTGGCAGTCATTATATTAAAATCATTTACCAACATCTTACTTCTTTCTATTTTCTTTCAATCTTTACAATTCCATTCATCATATCATTCATAGTTTTCTATATATCTAACTTCCTTTATTTACTTTCAAATTCACATTGTAAATACTTTGAATCCTTTAATTATCTTCTTGCTAACCATTCAAACTGCTGCAACACAAGCAAAATTAGATATATAAGTTATGATGTAATTCATGTATTCACTATATTTATTAGTATTTATAAAAAATAATTCTAATTAACCTGAACCAATTTGTCTACTATTTATATATTCTTTAATTAAATATATTATTAGAATCTGATTTACAAGTATTAACATTTCCTGCACTCATAACTTTGACATCATCCATTTTAGATAAATATGTTAACAATTATTAGCAGTTGTCCCAGGTTAGCGGGTTCGCTTCCCGGCTGATGCTATGACACATGAAAAAAAAAAATATTACTAATCATTTATTAGACTAGAAAATAGCATATCATTCTTAGTTCAGATATAAACTTTAAATTCAATTAAAGCTTAATATATCTGGTTTTTTTAAAATTAGTTAACATAACCTTAAGGTATCGTCAATTCAACTTCATTCTCTTTTTCCACATATATTATATTTTTAGATACATTTAAATTTCCATTGTACCACACATTTTTGGAATACAAGAATAAAGATATCTGAAAAAATAAATTCCTTTTTCTAAATGTCTTTGTTCATATATTTCAACAATGCATGGTAGAATGGAAGTTTTAAATATAACTGTATATATAAATTTAGACAGACTATGGAATGGCCAAAACATAGTAAATAAGTGATCTTAACAGTGTGTGAGTGCATAAATATTTAAAGTTTATAAAGGAAAAGAAAAAATTAATACCTATTAAAATAAAGTCCAGAATGATTTAAATATTAACAAAATAGATAATATTTTTGCATCTTTGAAATGTTGTAAACTACTTAAAATTAAATTAAAATGTAAAATATTAATATATACAAAAAAAAACAAAACAAAACAAACACATTATTTTTGTCTAAATAAAGGTGTTTTTTTTTTTTTTATAAAAGAAACCTGTAACCATAAAAGTTAGTTTCAATATATTTTGTATTCAAAAAGAGATTAAGAAAAAAAATTAATTAAGAAATTATTTTTAGTCCCATTTTGATAGATGATAATGAAAAAAAGCCATTGTATTACAATTTTAATTTTGTTTTATTAATTAAAGTTGTAATTATAAATTTTATTAAACGCACATTATTATTTAAGTAATATTTACTAAGGCTGTAACCTTTAGAGATAAGCATCTGAAAAATTCGAAGGTAAGGATCTCTACAGGTCTTAGTCACAAGCTTTCGCTAGGAAGAAAAGAGGGAAACCTTCTTTACTTCAACTTACTTTTATATATGAATAGGTGAAGCTGAAGGCCATAAGCTTTCGCTATTCATATATAAAAGTAGGTTGAAGTAAAGAAGGTTTCCCTCTTTTCTTCCTAGCGAA
The DNA here is from genome assembly GCA_028023455.1 of Epiperipatus broadwayi. Lineage (NCBI taxonomy): Eukaryota > Metazoa > Onychophora > Udeonychophora > Euonychophora > Peripatidae > Epiperipatus > Epiperipatus broadwayi. Next base: position 2,438,050 of record JAQFVV010006244.1, on the reverse strand, counting down.
AGCTTGTGGCCAAGACCTGTAGAGGTCCTTACCTTCAAATTTTTCAGATGCTTATTTTATTAATTAAAAAAAATATTAAATTTTAATCTGCTTATTTATCAATCTATATATTCCTTAGTATAATTTATGCTATGAGTACTGAGACTTATTTGAACTAAAAACCTTGCAGTCAGCTAGAAGGCTCCATGCTGACTGAGTCTGCTTAAGATGCATATATTTATAGTGTTCTCTGTACTGACTCATATACAACTGCATCTGTAATCACTATTTGCTTTACCTGAAATGAAGCTAAATATAAATTGAAAATTATTTGTCTATTTCTGGTTAACCAAGATATTTCTATAAAGCAGTCTATTTACAAGACTAACCTAATAAGATGTTTTAGGCTAGCTACATGTGATGATGTTCTATATAAGTATAAAAATATAGATGGAAGAAACTTATTATTGATAGAATCTCTTAATTTATATATAGTGCACACATACAAATGCAAAGCAAATCTACTAATGATAAAAAATTTAATTTTCAACAATAGATATATATGAGATTATATTATTTAAAATTAATTCCAACTCTTAAGAAAATACATATTAAAAACTGTTTATTGCTCCAAAAAAAAATTACTTACTTTATGCTAACTTGCATTAAAATAACATATAAACAATTTCAAATAACTTTACATACATAACTGATGGGAAAAAGTTGCAGGAAGTAAAATAACTTAAAAAAAAAAGTTAAGTTAAGCATCTTTTTAGAGTTTATTCTAAAAAATTTAATTTGCTCATTATAAAAAAAGAAATAGTAAATCTGAGTTACCCAATAGTTTTTATAATAGTGAGGCAAAAATTGAATTTGCATTTAAAATACATACAGATGCAATGTTAACATCTATGCTAATAATAATAATTAAATATTTATTACAATATCAATATCTGATTAAATAAAAAAAAAAAAGAATTTTTCTCATTGTAAAAAATAAACAGTTAAAAATATTATTAAGCAATTTTGTTTTACACGATTTAAAAAGCAGTCTTTTATTTAAAATTAATGTATTTAATAAATTAATTTTAAGTTCAATAGTGAATGAATAGTTAGCTGAATAATTAATTGGTAAAAACTTTTATTTAAATTCTCATCAGAGGAAAAAAAAAGCCTGGTTGTTTAAGATAAAACAAAAATATTACAATTAACTAGTATTTATGATAACAAACAATCCATAAACTATCAACAATCTCAACCTATAGTCAAGGTAATCTTCTTTAACAATAAACATGATACCATCTTTATCTATGGCCTGATATGTTTATATAGACACTAAAGATTGCAACTTAATCAAGGAGTGTGAGATTAATAAAGGTGAAACCATCTTTATTGTTAAACAAGGTTGTCTTGACTAAGGGTTCAGATTGTTGACAGCTTAAGAGTTGATTGTTATCACCTACATTTATAAACCTATTAAAGTCTTGAATAATTGGCTTTATTGTCTTAATAAATATGTACTTTATATGAAATATGGAAGTTATAAATAACTATATATTAGTCTGCATTCAAAACAGGTTGTATTTGATTGATTAATGGAACAACACCAATCATCCAAGGCATTTTATTTGTTTTGAGAACAAGTTCTCAGGCACCATCTGACCATATATGCGATAAATAGTTGGCATGCTTGGATGACAGGCACAAGAACCCAGCATTTGAAATAAATCCAAACTAACTCAAACACTTGATCAGGAAATCCAGCACAATACTAAATAATACATAAATTTTATAATCTTAAAATCCTGGTGATGCAGTCAAAAGAGAGAGAGAGTATAAACCAAGCAACATTTAAATAAAAACTTTTTATTTATTCTCACACATAATCAAAAAAATTTAGTACAATTAAACAAAAAAAATAAAAAAGTATACAATAATTATTACTAACTCAGGTACTTTGGTATTAAACCTGTGACATTGGGAAGATAGGAGACTTCTCACATTCATAATGATTCTTGGAATAACGATCGACATCAGGGAGATAGGAGACTTCTCACATCCACAATGACTCTTGGAATGACATCGGCACTCACAATTGAAGGAAATGTGTAAAAACATGTATTTCCTTACATGTGATGGTGCGATGATGGAACAACCAATGGTGCTCACAATTGTATATTATGAGAGAGGTGTCAAAATTTATCTTTCCTTATCAGTGTGATCTTTTGGCTTAACACCACATTAGATTGTTCTGTGCTTTCTGAGATTTTTATTGAGATTTCTGTGCGTTTTTGATTTTTATTGAGATTTCTGTGATATTTTTTATAATGATGAATATATGGAAATTACCTACTACTGAGATTGAAGCAGTCAAATATTTCCAAGAGCAAGGCATACTGTCATCAGTGAAAGTCTGTCCAAATGGACATAATATGGCCTTGTATGTTCATATGTTGGACAAGCAATGGCATTGCAATGTCTGAAGATGCAACAAAAAATTGGTATATGGAAGCAGACGTCGCTGGAAGGTTCTCAAATTCCTATTCTAACTGCAATATGGTTCATTTATAGCTGGTCATGGAAACTAACATCATTGAATGGGGAGAACATGAGCTTGGTTTGGCAAGTAAAACAGTTGTTGATTGGAACAATTATATAAGACATTTGCACTACGGCTACATTAAATCATGTACACCACAAAATTAGAGGACTTAACAAAATAGTGGAAGTAGATGAAAGCTTATTTTCTAGAAGAAAAAATCATGCAGGCCGAATACTGCTAGAACAATAAATGTTTGGTGGATTATGTCGGGAAACAGACAAATGCTTCATTATCCAAATTGAAGATCGGACAGCAAAAACTCTAATGGAAGCCATTCAAAGCAATGTTAAAGAGAGCTCAACAATATATTCTGATTGTTGGAAGGCTTATAAAACAGAAGAATTACGTGAAGCCAGTTATGATCACTTCGAAATAAATCATATCTATAATTTCATAAATAAGGACAACTCGAGTGCACACCCAAAGTATTGAGAGATTGTGGGGTTCTGCCAAATAGAGGAATAAGCATCAATGAGGCATGGCGAGACAACACTTCGATTCGTACCTAGCGGAGTTTATGTGGTGGAGAATTCACAAAAACGAGGATATTTTCCTGGCAATATTGAACGATATGAGGGAAATATTTCCCCCAGGATAATTTTATAGTAGACTATGTATTTCGTTTGTTTCAATTTGTCCAAAAAAAAATAATAATACATTTTTATGTAAAATATCAAAATCCCGGCATTCTTTTCAATCACATGCCAAAAATGTTAGCAGGTGTCCATTTTGAGACTATGTAGAGGACATTCAAATAACCAGATTTCCCTGTCCAATATTTCACGGTTAAGTATAACAAAAATGTAGTTAACCCATATGTATAAAAAGTAGTTAAAAATTAAGATCATTTGAGGTTGTTTCATAGGTATTTCAATTACAAATTAAAAATGGCAATGACGTCGCATTTGCTTTTTGAAAATCAAAATGTATTGCTTTTAAAAATTTCAGTATGACTTTGAAATTTCCACAGTATTTAGGCATTTTGTGTACATTTAGTACACTATTTGCCTGAATTTGGTAAATTTACTTAAAAAATTAAGGTTATTTTATGGTTTTTCCTACATTTTTTAATTAGAAATTTTTACCAATAATGGTGTGGGAATTTTTTTATTTTTACTCATATTGCTTTTTTTTTTTTTACATTTTGTACAATATTTGTTTGAATTTCACTACAATATTACTTTGATTTCTCAATAATCATCTACTGAATATATACTACATTTTTGTTAAAAATCTTCCAAAAGTATTGAAATATCTAAAACCGTCAATGGCGTTGTGATTGCTGTTTTTTTTTTTTTTTTTTTGGAAATGCATCATTTTTATAAGTTTTCAGATTTACTCTTATTTATTTTTTTAAAATTTTGTACATTTGTTTGAATTTCACTACAATATTACCTTGATTTCTCAATAATCATCTACTAAATATATACATTTTTTGTTAAAAATCTTACAATATTTCTTTGAATTCCATTGTACTCATTTTTAGAGCTGTGACATGGAGCATGTATTAGACATGCTGGGCCTGTTGACATTCGTATCAACCACCTCCTAATAACTTTGGAGATGTTGCCAAAAGAGCCGTATACACGTCCTTTTGTTTTTCGAGAAACATGTACATGGAATTTTGGTAATGTCACAAAGTCAGCGGCAGATTGATATAAACATCAACACGTCCAGTAAGTCTAATACATGCTCCGTGTCACAGCTCTAATACCAAAGTACCCTAACTCATTATCACTGACTGTTCTTCATTATAGTTCATTTCTTTTAATAATGTTTGGACATTTAATTACGATTAAAAAGTTATATTTACATAGGTTTTTCATTATGATGAGATAGAACATTTTCACTTGGGTTTTACTTTCCCAGGTGGCTGGCCTTTTGGTCTCCAACAATGGTTTTATAGTATAATTCCATTCTTTTGATGGACAATGGGAGAAAGAGTATGCAGCAGCATCTATACTATGGCTGAAGCATTTATCCCAGGTGAAAAAAGTTGGTAGAGCCAAGGACCTGGGGCATGAAGCCCAGACGAACACTCCTAACACTTTTTAGCAATGCTACTTCATGGCTTCTATGTTTACATTTTTTTTCTGTCTCTTTGTGGATTTAGCTGACTATGCTCTCATTAACTATTGGAGAAACTGAACTGACTCTGAGCTGAACTTGAGAAAACTTCCAAAACTGGTAACAAAAACTGGCAGAACTGAATAACAATGGAGAAATTGCTACTTTTATACTTAACTCTCCCATTGTTTAATTTTTATTGTACATTTAATTTGTTTTTTAATTACATTTTACTTATCTAATCTTTTTTTTAGATTTATTTCCTATCTTATCATCAACCAGGCATTTTTCAAAATTTAAGTTCATTCCTGCCAATGAGATAGTTTATAAGAATTTCTTTTACTAATTAATTTTAAAATCCTTTACATTCATTTTTTTTACTTCTTTTTTAAATTATAAAAAGAAGAGAGTGGGTTTTAAATCTTTATCTCATGGTTCTCTTTCCCCACCTCCATTCTTAATAAAAATAATTTATTCTTAAAACAAAAATGATGCAATCTTTCCTTTTTATTAATTCCATTTTAAAAAATCTACATTTAAACTATTTTTTTCTTTTCTTTTTCTTAATTTATTTTTTAAAATTATTAACATATATATGTAACACAGATACATATGCACAATTTTACAACATATATGCTGCAACCATTACAATATATATATACCAACCGAAACTTGTAATTTCAGAAAATGAGATTAAGCATAATTTTTTTAAAATTCATTTCTAGTTTTAATGTTTAATAGGTATAGAAATGGTTGCTATCATGACAAAATGTTAAAGCAAGTAATGTGTTATTATTCCTATATACATTAACAAATTAATCCTATTCATTTAAGATACACATGTAAATAATAAAATTTATGATCTTAATAAAATTATTATGTTTCTTTATTCTGTATATTTTCATTTATTACATTTATGAATAGTCATCTATAAAATTACAAACAAATATTTAATGTTTTAAGAAGAAATGTTATTATGCTTATGTTATATGTGTAATATTTAAGTTGGAATAATATATATAAAGTATATATTTCCAATGCAATATTATAAAAATGTAGTGAAAATCGTTTAAATTTGTGTTAAATTAAAGAGTATCAGTTATGTTTATAAAGTGTAAATATTATTTTTATATGTATTCATTGTGAAATATTTTACTTTTTTTGTATCATTGTAAAATAAATTTTAGTTTTGGAATGAATATAATATTAGAGTGAAGAATGAGCATTACCTTGGTTTTTGATGATGAATATAACATCAATTATGTAAGGTTATAAATAAGAATTCACTCTATAACATTTTGACTTTCATTGAAGCAAGTCCAAATTCTTTTATATATTATATATTTTTATTTTATACATAAATGCTTAATAATTACAAATTAATGGAGTAAAAAGGACTGCATTTGTCTGGAAGACCAGCTCATTTTCAGAGTACTTCTAAAAAGAAGAAAGGAAATTTATAGCATTTAAATTCATCTCAATATTTATTTGTTGAAAGATGTAAACAAAATGTTTTAATTATGAAACATCTAAATTGATAATATACTGTTATATATGAGAATTATTACTATCTATGGTTTCATTTCATAATACTGATGAAGTATTTTAATATTAGATTAAAATCAATTTATTTCTATATTGCATAAGTCAAAAATATTTAAATGCTATTACAATACCAAATGTTTGTTAAATAGAGGCAAAAAAGTATAATACTTCGAGAGCATCGAAATCTGATAAATATACTTTATTTTTAGATAACTATTATAATATGTATTACTTCATTTGGATTAATAGACATCATTGAATTATTTAAAGATCATGGAATAGACATTTAAACTATTGTGTTTCTTTGGAGTACCTGCATAGGACTGTTGAGGTAATATATTATTGGGTTTAGATATATTTATTTGTATTATATTCTGTTAACACTATTGATTACAATATTATAAGATAATTGTTTGTTTATATATGTAAAATAGAAATCAAATTTAATTTAAATTTATATCTTAAAATTTTAATAATTAAAATTCTAATTTAAAGTATCATATGTTTCTTCATTTACCATAAATTATTTTAATATACATATTGTGAGTATAGAAGATCTGGAAAGATTTTATTATAACAATCATTTATTGATATTATATTTTGAAAATAAAGCGAGTGAATAAACATACCTAGTACTATAATTCACCTTAATAAATTATTATATTCTGAAATAGTATATAATTATCATAACTTTCTTGTATTTTAACCTGTGTGTGTGAGCAGCACCATTTTTGTCTTACATAAATTTTAGATAATTTTTTGTGATATAAGTGCCTATTTTTATAAATATTAATAGACGAAAGATATATTTCATGATATTTAATTAAAGTGTATGTCACAAACATTTATTATTCATGTGTAATTTTATATTTATTAATAATAAATATTAATTCAATTAAATAAATAAACTTGCTTCAGTCAGCATTTCAGTTATTAATGCAAACCTGTAAGATAATAAAATTTTAATAATAAATAATCATAAAGTAGTCCAGGAATCAAGCAATTGGATTGGTAAGTGCATATATTATTATTGGAGCTAGGTATACATTTTATATGGTATAGATTAATTAATTTATTATAACTAGATATTTAGTAATAAATTAAGACTACCATAATTATTTTATTAGTTACATATAATAATCATTTCAGATAAAACCCCACATTCGAACTAGTTCCAATAGTGTATAAAGTACAAGTACTTTAATTATTTAGAATAAACCAAGGCATTTATAATTGGATGTGTATTACAATAACTTATTATTTAATTAGAAAGATGATAATTTTATGATGATATAAAATTGGTATGGTATGTATTGAAATTGATATTTTAATCATATTAATTAGAATGATTTAATTTGTTTAAAAAAGAATATTAATAATACTAGGCTTATTATGAGTTATGATTTATAAATTAATGTCTAGGTTTTTATTGATTTGAAGGATAACTTATTGTGATTTGCTAATCCTATTTGTAGGGATATTAAATAATAATCTTTCATTTATTTTATGGTGTTATGATTTGAGTATCATAATTTATATGATTATTTGAAATATTGTTTTCATTTTATATCATTATAATTTGGCACAAGTTATGAAGTACATTAGATAAGTTGATCTTTTGTTATAGTTTTAGCATTGCAAAAATTTTATTCCATCACAATTTGATGCATCAATTCATGGAGTGATCTGAAATATTGGTGTCTTGCATTTTTAGTCCATTACAATTTGGATCATAAATCTGTGGAGCATTTAACAAAATTTTTTTATACGTTTTATTAGTTATAAGTTAATGTGCATAAATTTATAGGATAATAAAGCTTCTTATAATAATTCTCATTTGTATTACCATTTTATTGACATTGTAAATTTATAAGATATTTAGAGAGAGAGAGTTATATGTGTTCTGACAGTTATGGTATAATGTACACAAGTTTCTAGGACATAGTAAAGTCTTTTATCATCAACACTTTATGTATTTTTGTTATCGTTACAATTTGGCATCTCTAATTGAAGACTTGAATGCGAGCTAGTGAAAGTTCCACACATTATCATCATTATTATTTTGTTTCATTACAACTGGGTTGTAATTCGTAGTATGTTATTAAATTAAGACCATCTCCTTACTGATCATTTTTCTTCAATTACAATTTGGTATAACCAACTATGGGCTCAATTAAAAACTGAAAAAAATAATGGTTGAATCTCACGTTTGTAGGAGAATACAAAGTCATATCTTTTATATGACAGTAATATTTGTTATAGATAGTTGTAATTCATTAGAAATATTAAATAATCTATTTGAATAGCAGTTAGAGAAAGTATTTTGAAATGCTTTAAAATTAATCTTCTTGTTGTAGTGGTTCATTTACAAATTTTCGGTAACAAGTAAGGTTGAATGGAAACAATTTAAGATATTTTGTAATTTATCCAATTGAAAATAGAAATATTATTTTTGAGGTAAATAAGTAATTACAGAAGTTAAAAGTGATAAAACATTGACAGAACCTGAAAGTGGTATCCAAAAAATGTTTAGAAAAATGATGGAAGAAATGAAATAAATAAATAAGAATATTGATGTTCAAAATAGTAAGTTAGATAATCAAAATAAAGAATTAAGATAAGAAAAATAAAAGCAGAATTGGGAAAATTTAATAATAAATTAGACCTATTCAAAATTGAACTTAATGCCACAATTCATGATTTGAAGGACTTAGATATAATCTAGATGTTAAAAGGAATTTGATGATAAATATGATCAAAGATTTAATGAATTAAGAGATGTTAGATAAATCACAGAAAAGGTTGGAAATGAAATTTAAAGATGTAAATAGTGAAATTAAGATGTGTAAAATTGGATATAAAGAATTGGAGAAGTGTATAAAAATTGAGCAACCTCATAAGAATGCTCAGGAAGTATCAAAAGTAGAAATAAATAATATTAGGAGGGAATTAAATGATATCCATAATCATACAAAGATGGAATCTAAAAAAGTAAAAATAGAAAATTATAGGATGTTAGAACAGGCACTTAGAAACAATATTTATGGTTGAAAAATTTGAAAAGGCAGTGATAGATTGTTATGATGATGTAGTAGAAATAAAGTATATAAGAGAGCATAAAAGCTTAGATATGAAGCTTTCAAATCTTGAACTGTTGCAAGAAAGTGAAGAAGACTAAAATTATTTCCAAAGAAATCAAAGATTCAGATAATGAATTTTATGATAATATAAAAAAAATAAAATAATTGAAAGGGTTGATTATAGATGTGTAACAAATTTATAAAATCATACATTGTGAAATGAAGAAAAGATTGAAAATAGATGTCAAAGAAATAGGATAAAAGAGCATATAGAAAACGAAATTAAGCATCTACTCCAAAAAAAAAAATTATAGTAAGAGTAACCATTTGATAGATGGAAGTATAGATGAACTTTCTTGTTATTTCATTTAGGAATGTTGAGAATGGTTAAAAATTACATGGAGAAAGGGCCTAATCTCAGTTTAATATTGCTGTAATTTTGGGCGGCTTTATATCAATAAAAACACACAATTTGATTAATGAATTAATTAATGAGTATTGCTTTAATGTTTTGGGCTGAATACTAAGTAATTGCATTTTAGTTGATAATAATGTAATCATAAATATTAAAATGAGATGTGAAATCTTTTGATATTTTTAATGGAATTGAAGCAATGTCAATCTTAAGTAAAGGACATTTGCAAAATGGTAGTGCATCAATATATCTTAATTGTTATGAAGAGTTAGTTGAGAGTTATTAAGAATATTTGATGTAAAAGTTAAATGGTAAGATAGTTAAAATGTAATCTTGGAAAAAAAATAGTATGGGATGAAATAGAAGAGGGAATGATTTTCAATATGTTCATAGCTCATTATGTTGCTATAGGTTGCAATATGATCCTAAAAGTAGAAATGTTTTAGAATCACATAATGATGCGAAAGTATAGGAATAATTGCATTGTAATTTAATAATCATGAATAATGGAGACCTATAGCTGTTAAATATTAATAAGTATTATTTAGTCTTGAGTAGGAGTGTTTAACAATTTTAGTTTAAGGTTAAAACTTCTGGAACATAAACTCATCATGAACGTTGAAATTGTAGATGCATTTTAAAAAGAAATGCTATGTTGAAAAAAAAATTGGAAGATGCAGTATGTAGAAGAATTTTATTGATTCTTTGCAGTATGAATATAGATGTAATTAATTTTAATATAAGAGATTTTATGAATAAGATATTCTATTGTTTGGACATGATTTTTCAACATTATATTATTATTGAAAGAGATTATTAAAAGCAAAGATAAAATTTATTGCTAAAGTTTTACTGTAATTGGCAAGTTGTATAGAAAGTGAAAGAATGTAAAAAAATAATTATATTTTATGATAAGTTGTTGGTAAAATATTAGATAAAGAAATTTTTTATCAGTTATAATATCTCTGGCATATTTGTCATTAGAGATATAATGAAAAAAAAAATAGGTATATGACAAAGATATAAATTAAGAAATAATCGAGTTTCCATCATATAAAGATATTCATAGTTTATAATGATCTATCAAAATATTAAATAATACATATATAAAAAAAGAGGAAGAATTGTCATTTGTATATGTTTGGGTAGAAATGGTTCACAATATAATTTAGAAATAGCAAGAGTCATTGTTGTTAGTTTAAAAAAAATTTTTTTTTTTATTGACAGTAGAATATTGTACCAAACGAAATTTGGTATTTGAGATGAGATTAAACATAAAAAATTACTTTTTTATTTTTTGAATAGTTTTAATAGGTAACACATAAATCTTTAAGTATTGAAATAGTTGCTACAATGACGAAATATTTAAGCAAGGAATGTGTTATTATTGCTCCATAAATTAACAAATTAATCCTATTCATTTAAGATACACATGTAAATAATAAAATTTATAATCTTAATAAAACAATTGTTTCTTTATTCCATGCATTTTCATTTACTACATAAACAATAAGTCAGTTATAAACATTACAAACAAATATTTGTTCTCATGTTTAAGTTATAAGGGCAATATTTAAGTTGGAATGATATATATATAAAGTATATATTTCCAATTCAATATTGTAAGAATGTAGTGTAAATTTTGATGTATAAAATTAAAGAGTATCAGTTGTGTTTATAAACAGTAAATATTATTTTTGTAAAAGAAATTTTAGTTTTGGATTGCAGGATGAATTTAATATTGGAGTCAAGAATGAACAATACCTTGGTTTTGGATGATGAATATGATGTCAATTATATAAGGTTATAAATAAGACTGAACTGTTAGAATTCCTTCTCTAATATCTTGGCTTTCATTGAAGGCAAATCCAAATTCTGTTATATATTATATTTTTTATTTTATAAGTAAGTGCTTGATAATTACAAACTAATAGAGTAGAAAGAATTGTATTTGCCAGGTAAACTTGTCTCATTTCCTGAATATTTGTTAAAAGAAAGGAAATTTATAGTTTTAAATTCATCTCAATATTTCTTTGCTGAAAGATGATTGTTACATATAAACAAAATGTTTTAAGTATGAAACATCTAAATTGATAATATACTGCTAAATATGAGGATTATTCCTATCTATGGATATCATTTTATAATACTGATAAAGTATTTTAACAATGGGTTAAAAACAAATTTATTTCTATATTGCATACATAATAAATGGAGATCAGTGACTGCTTATTTATAATGCTATTACAATACCAAACGTTTGTTAAATAGAGAATGAAAAAAAATACTTGGAAAGCATTGAAATCTGACAAATAAACTTTATTTTTGAATAACTATTATAATATGTTTTACTTTGTTTGGATTAATGAACATCATTGAACTATTTAAGTTCATGAAATAGACATTTGAACTATTGTGTTTCTTTGAAGTACCTGCATAGAAGAACTGTTCAGGTCATATATTAATGTGTTATATATATATAATTATTTGTTTTATATTCTATTAGAAAAATATTTATCATTTACACATAGATTCATTCTGCCTTATCAGGCAACTGAGAAGAAAGACTATGGTGTTTCTTGATCTTAAACTCAGAGGTAAAAAGCCAATACACTCACCACATTGGCTAATGCGTGTTGGTGAGCAGCCAATCCATGTTCATATGCTATATGAATAATCACATAGTAATAACAGCTGCAACGACAAGAACGTAAGGAGTGGACATTAGGAATTTATTCGCCCTGCTCGGTTACTTTAAAGCCTACAAGAGGAATCAAAGGGGCTCCTTTCAGTTAATAGAAAACTTATACACAGATAACAAATGCAGATGATTCAGGTTTATGCCCCAACAAGTTCTCATAGTGATGAAGTAGTAGATTTTTATATGGATATACAAAAGGTTTTTGATCAAAATAAACAACATTTTAAAATTGTTATGGGAAACTTTAATGCTAGAATTGGTAAACGAATGAAAGATGAAAGTGCTGTAGGTAATTTTGGTTACGGTAATAGAAATGAGAGAGGTCATAGACTTGTGGAGTTTGCAGAAAAAGAAAAAATTTATATTATGGATTCTTTTTTCGAGAAAAATGTTAAAAGGAAATAGACATGGAAGCATCCAAATGGAGGTACAGCAGAATTGTATTATATTTTGACTAACAGAAAATGCATATTTTAAAATTGTAATGTTCTTAATAAATTTAACACAGGAAGTGATCATTGATTAGTAAGATATGTCTTAATACAAAACTTGAGAGACAAAAATTATTAAGAAAAACAATATTTACAGTTGATATTCCTAATCTTCAGAAACACTCTAATGAATTTAAAGTAGAACTTGCAAATCAGTATCAAATATTAATAGATTTTGAACATGATTTAGATTTGAATGAAATTAATAAAAAAATAACTGATACACTTTTAAAAACTGCAACAAAGATAGCTGGTAGAAAAATGCAGCAATTGACCAATAAAATGAAGAAAAGAAGGAATATGAAAACATACAAAAACTATGCATTAAAAAGGATTAAATATCTCAAATTCTATAAAATAGTGTAAAAAAGAATTGAAAATGATATAAAAAAGTATAACCGTGAACTAGCAAGAAAAACTGCAGAAGAGAATAAAGTCTCAAGAGTGTAAAACAACATTTTGGTATTGGTAGGAAATTTATATTTGCCCAAAATTTTTAATGAAGAAGTGAGACATGCAATTTAATTTATGAAGAAAGGAAAGGCTCCAGGTAATGATGGAATTATAATTGATGTATTAAAAGAAGCAGGTGAAGACATTGAATTTTTTTTTTTTAGCAAAGTTATAAACCAAATGTCTAAATGATAAAGATATACCAGATGATTGGAAGAATGCAGTATTAATATTTAAAAAAGGTGATAAAACAGATATTAGAAATTACAGACATATCAGCCTTTTATCAGTTTTATACACAATTTTTGCCAAGATAATTACAACTCATCTACAGAGAACATTGGATTTCCATTAACTAAAAGAACAAACTGGATTTAAAAGTGGTTTTAGGACAGTAGATCATATCCAGGTATTGAGAGAAGTTATAGAAAGGACAAATGAATATCAGTTGCCATTATGCTTTGGATTTGTAGATTATGAAAAGACATTTGATACTACAAACATTTCTTCAGTGATTAAAGCATTGGATCATCAAGGTATGGATCCAGCTTATTGCCATATTTTAAAGAATATTTATAAAAATGCAACAGCAAGAATTAGATTACATAATGATACTAGGAAAGTCAACATTGAGAAGGGTGTAAGACAGGTTGACCCCATATCTCCAAAACTTTTTATAGCAGTGCTGCAAGAAGTATTTTGTGGATTAAAATGGGAAGCTAGAGGAGTGAAAGTAAATGGAGATAATTTAAGTCATTTAGATTTTGTAGACGATGTAGTTGTTTTTGCAAATGATGCTTTAGAGCTGCATGAAATATTGCAGGAGTTCTCAGATGAAAGTAGGACTAAAGATAAATGTTAAAAAGACTAAAGTAATGTTCAATGAATTTTTTTAAAATATGAAAATAAAGATTGATTATGATGAGTTAGAAGAAGTTAACAGCAACAAATATCTTGGTCAGCTTATTAATACAGATGGAAACATAATGGATAAAATTAATAATAGAATTAAACTTGGTTGGAGTGCTTTTGGTAGAAATAACTTAATATTAAAAGGAAATATGTCTATGTGTACTTCAGACCACTCAAAGAAGTATGAAGAGATGCATGTTAGGAGTAACAAGAAGAGATCGAAATCACAATATATGGGTAAGAGAACAAACGGGTATTATTGACCTCATTGAAAAAATTAAAAGACTGAAGAGGAGTTGGGCTGGACATATTGCTAAAAAAGATAGATGGACACTTGAAATCTTGAACAGGATTCCAAGAGATTGTAAAAGACACAGAAAGAGACCACATGAGAGATGGATGGATGAAATAATAAAGTATGCAGGGATGATGTGGAGAAGCTAAAAATTGAAGAAGATGGATTGAACTTGGAGAGGCCTTCATCTTGCAGTGGATTGATAATGATGATTATATTCTGTTAATATTATTGATTATATTATAATTTAATTAATTGTATGTTTATAAAAGTGAAATAGAAGAAAGTCAAATTAAGTTTAAATTTATATCTTAAAATTTTAATGTTGAAGTATCATATTTTAATGTACATAGTATTCTTGTTGTTCCAGCTGCAATATTAGTTATATTTTGTTCAAAGCCCTTCATTTACATCATATATTGCGTATAATAATTCATATTTTGTTGATAAATGTTGATGAAAATAAAAGATGTATTGTTTATTGAACAGCAAGTATATATTCCTATTCGACACACACACCAGATACTTTTTTATATGCATAGTATGTATTATAAATTAAAATCATAGTAAAAACAAAATTTTAAAATATTAACAATATAGTTATTAATAATAAATTGGCCAGATACATTTACATATATTTTACTGAGTGTTCACTCATTTATTCACTGAAATAAAAATAAGAAAAAAATACTAATTGTACTATATTTTTATTTTTTACATAACACCTGGATCTTATTCGAAGTCTAAATAATCCCATAAAGCAAGAAAAAAACAGAAGGACCATTAATAGTCCAACAAACTAACACACACTTATTAAGTCTGTTTAAACAAAATTATACACTAGTTTCAGTGTCAACACTTTACACATAAATAATGAATATCATGTATCACAACAACTTTCATCTACTTGTATAACATTAACCTAAATAAATATTTTGAAAAGAAAATGAATAATGAAAAACCTGACATTTATTGCAATTAAATATGCTATGGATAATTTTTTTTTCCAACCTTTTTTTCTTTCTTATAATAATATAGTCTCATTATTAATAAACTACGATTTCTGTAACTGTTTTGATGCTTTTAAACCAATAACAATTTTAAGTACATTTTACTGTTTATAAAGCTTTTAGCATTACACTTTAGAAAGCATTTTATTACACAAATACCACACATCAAATCTGGAAAGGATAATAAAGTGTATGTGTTTTTAACATATATTGATAACATTTTATTAGTAAGCATAGTAGTATATAGCACTCCAAGATAAAAAATAGCTGTTGACATATTGTAAAATCTATTAGCCAATTTATTACAGGTAAGTAATAGAATAATTTCAATATGATTTTTCCCACATTAAATAATAAATATAATGATAATTATAGCTTAAAAAATTATCAAATATATACACCTGGGTCTCGTTTTACGCGATATAGGTTCCTCAGAAAACACATGCAAACGAAATCGCGCAAAAATAGACGCAACTTACATTGAAAAAGGGGGGATGAGGTCTGTGATTTTTCAAAATTTGCGTAAAAGCAAAGCACCAACGTAAAATTACTTTAAATTTCGCGCAAAAAAAAAAAAAAAATAAGGAAATAAAATATGACTAATAAAAAATTTCAAATTTGAAAAAAATTGATACAAGACAAACTTTTTTTAACTATAATATTTAATTTTATTCAAAATAATATATTTTTATGCATAATTTACAGTACAGTAATTTAAATTTTTTTATACACGTTTTAATTAGTATCGCTATTTGCCGAAATACACGTTCGTTTGCAAACTGATAAAAAAATCAGATTCTCACAAGAGGAAATACAACTAGCACCAAGTTCACTCTCATGTTGTGTTAATGGTTTTCTTGTTGACAATGTAATTAATCTTTGAGACGATGATTTTTAACTTAGACTTATGATAATAAAAAGACATTTATTCACCACTGTTGGGAAAAATTTAATTAAAACTAACAACTAAAAATTAAATTGTTATTTTTGTCTTTAATTTTCAATTCCATTCAAAAATCAAATTTCGTTGTCTGCTATTACTCATCTTTTAAAAATAAACTTGCGGACACTAAATGATTAATAATTGATTACGTTCTTTTTTAAAAAGCAAAAACAGAATGTGATTTAAAATACAAAATTAACACGCACAATGTTTGAACAAATTTACATTATAATCTTGTAAAATTTATGTGTGTATACATAAAATGTGGAAATCATGATTTTAATTTCATTATTGCATAAAATCTTACTATTATAAAGCACTGAAAATATTGAAATTACTAAGATGAAAGTCGAATTCGAATAATGTGCTATTACTTTCAATATAACATAAGTGCGCAAAATTTATTATTTAAAGTAATAGCGCATTATCGGAGTTCGACTTCCGGTAAAACATAAATCGCGTAACTTCAAAATCATGTTAAATAAGTCTGCGTAAAAAAAGACCCAGGTGTATTTAATAAAATATGTTGAAAAAAAAATCATTTTGGTAATCAAAAACACCAAAAAGTAAGCAATGTTAAAGGGATAACATTTTAAAAATGAAAAACAGAAATTTTCTTGTTCAATATACAGCTTGAAACCAAAATCGGGAACAATTATTTTTTTTTGACTAATAAGTTATTCAATCCAAAGTTTTTTTGATATTCTTTACTAAATATATATTAGCTACTTAAGCTACAAGCTCTCAGAGATGTATTAGAAATTTTTGTTTTATAATCTTATTGTGTTATTCATTTTTATTAGCTACATAACAATTTGAATTCTGTTACAACCACCATTTGATCTTAGTAATATCATGTTAAAATGTTTGTACTAGTACAATATATGTGTCAATATATATATTGTAACCTTTTGATCAGTTATCCATGGTGAAAATGGTATATAAAATGTAAATTATAGCTACAAAATTTTAAATTTATAACTTAGATATTAGTAATGCTATAAACTTGGGTATAACAGTAATAAATGATTTCATACATAAAGATTAAAAAGAGAATTCGGTAGAGATTTAATAAACATTGTTAGTTATAAATAATTTATATCATAATCTACTATATAATTTTTAATACATGTGGGTCTCATTTTATGTGGTAGATAGGTTCCTCAGAAAACACGCACAAAATAAATCGCACAAAAATACACTAAACTTACCTTGAAAAATGGGGATTAATTTTCAGAAATCGCATAAAAGCAAAGCAAGAAGAAAAAATTACTTTAAAATTCACATTAAAAAAATAAGGAAATAAAGTATGACTAATAAAAAATTTCAAATATTTGAAAAAAAAATACAAGACAAACTTTTTTTATTAACTACAGTATTTAATTTTACATTTTTTCATACATATTTTAATCATTAGTGGTTATTTGGCTATTTGACAATATGCATTCATTTGTGAACTGCTAAGAAAACAGATTCGTCATGTGACATACAACTAGCGCCACTTTCAGTCTTGAGCTTTGTTAATGGTTTTTTGTTTCTATATTAAAAAAATGAGATTGTAATCAAAACAAAAAGATTATAGATTATCATTAGAAAGATTATTTTCAGTTTATAAAATCAATAAAATCTTCATTATTATTTATTTTAAAAATCTAAAAAATTATTTGTTTCTGTTATAAATAATAAAATACGGTTTTTTTTTAAATTTTTGAATATTTATTGTGATATTTTTATATGTAAATATAAATCTATTATTATTATTTACTCATTGGTATAAGTAGGTTATTTACATAGAAGTTAATATTCTAAATACAGCTTCAGGCCATATTCACGTTAGCTGCTAATATAACGTTATAGTTTTGAAGAAAAAAAAAGTATTTCAAGTGAAAATAAGTTATTAATAATTTAAATTTCTTGATATCTAATAGATATAGTGAAATATGAAAGATATTAAGAAGAAACATGAATCGCATAACTTCAAAATCACATTAAAATAATCCGCATAAAACGAGACCTAGGTGTACAATATTTGTCCATTTAAATAAGCATTGTTACTTATAAATTTGACTTTAATTTATTTTCATGCAATATCCCTTTAAAACTAAAGATCTAAAATTGTAGTTAACAAAATTATCTACCACAAGATAATTTATTTTAAAATTATTGTAATATCTTGTAAACAAAAAAAAAAATTATTCTTAAACTTTGTATTTAAATCCGATTAATAATATCATATATTAAATATATAATTAGAATTGAATCTGTAATTTTTAACAAATAATTTAAATTAATTTCATTTGTAATATAGTTGTTCATTTCAGTTCTTTTTAAAATAAAAAGAGAAAAAAATTTTGAATTAAAAATGGTACAAGTTGATTTGGGAGGTTGGCCAAGGAAAGTTAAGAGAAAAGTTTTCTGATGTCAATTTATCCAGAGGTTTTTAAGAAAAGAAACACAGCAGACAATCTGAGAGGGAAGTTTCAATAAAACTGATACAGTCAATAGCAATCTTGATTTTTGTTTTCTCCATAAAAACAATTATAAAATTTAAAAATATTTAAAGACTTAAGCAGAAAAAATGGTATTCACACCTATGGAGTGAGTAAATTAATCTTCATTATGATAGCCAAGATAATACCACAAAGGAGTTTGAAAAATCAAAGTTATTTTAATTTTGCCTAGGAAAGATACGAGAAAGGAAACACAACTGCAGTGCTTCAGAAAAAAACATGATGATAGCCATGTAAGAAAACATTCATTTGTTTATGCTAAATTAAGGGTTTTTAGAGTAAATGTGAAAAACATTAAAAAATCCTAGAAATAAATTTTTAAAGCTAATAGAAATATCTTATAGAACGTTAAAAATAATTAGATAATCATGAGTGTTGAATGCAAGAAAAACTACTCTTCATTTGAAGTAAACAGTTAATATGTAAGAAATAATTTGCAAAATTTTGAAGGAAATATTTAATTTATACTTAAGAATGAAAAAAAAACCCCAGATAAAACTTAAATTAAGATTTCTTATGTTTAAATAGAAAATGAACTTTTACTATAGCATTTTAAAAACTGAATACTAAATTGGAAAGGTTACAATATATATATATAAAGTTACTAATAGTGCTAGATGAATAGCATTTGTAATATTTGCTAATAAAAGAATACTTTTTGTTACTATAAACGAAAGCCGTATCAAATATAATATTCATAACATAAAGATTGTTAATAAAAGTTACATTTGTAGACACCAAAATAACACAGGTTAGTAATTACACAATGTTTAGAGTAGTATTAATCTCCACTCTTCTTCAGGTATTGTTGGACTGATCAATGACAGTATTCGCATAGGAGTTGAACTCACAGCTTTAGATTCTTAAATATTGAATTGACACCATATTGAATTTTTAAAAAAATTGATTTGAAACCAATTTTCATAATAATTTCAGTTTTAATAATGTTAGAGCAAAAAGCTTTACACTGATAGAAACTAAGAAAAAAATTGGCTGAGACAAATAGTGATTACCATTAAAAAGATAAAGAAAAAAAATTTCAATATCTGAAAAAAATATTACTTTGTTTTCTTCATAAATTCTAATATATCATTAACTAAGTTTAAAATTATATCTTCAGTGATAATTTCATTGTATTCCTCACAAAATTCTCATTTAATCTATACAACTGGGTCTCATTTTATGCAGATTTTTTTAATGCGATTTTGAAGTTATGCGATTCATGTTTCTTCTTAATATCATTGTATGCAGTTTTCTTTTATGCAATAAAAATTATTAGATCAGAAGTCGAGCTCCGATAATGCACTATTACTATAAATATTATAAATTTTGCGCACTCACACAGCATATTTAAAGTAATAGCGCATAATCAGAGTTCGACTTCCATCTAATAATTTCAATACTTTCAGTGCTTTATAATAGTACTGTAATAGATTTTGTGCAATAAAAAAGTTCATAATTCACTTAAAATCAGGATTTTCCCATTTTATATACACACATTAAATTTTACAAGATTATAATGTAAATCTATTCAAACATTACAGATGCCTATATTATGCATGTTGTTGTTTTTGCATTTTAAATCATATTCTATTTTTGCTTTTTAAAAAAGAGTACGTAATCAATTAATCATTTAAGTGTCCACAAGTTTATTTTTAAAAGGTGAGTAACAGCGGTGGACACAATTAAATTTGACAATTAAAAATTAAAATCTGATTTTAAATTATAATTAACAATTGAAAATTTATGTAACGTGATATGAAATTAATGTGATGCGAAACAATAAAAATTGATTTTTAAACGGAAATGAAAATTTAAAAATTAAAGACAAAAATAAGAATTTAATTTTATTTGTTAGTTTTAATTAAATTTTTCCCAATAGTGGTGAGTAGGTGTCTTTTTATTATCAAAAGTCGAAATTCTTATTTTTATTTTAAACTTTTAGTTTATTAGGCCTAATGAAGAGGAAAAAACACCCAAGAAAATACATTTTTTTGGAAACAAAAATTTCAATTTTAGATCGCTTAGCAAAATGGGAAGGATCAACAGCGATTAGAAAACATTTTAGTTTGGGCGAGTGTACTATAAGAGCAATTAAAAAAAATGAAGTTGGCAGTAGTTGCATTTCCCCTTGTGACGAATCTGATGTCTTATTAGTTCACAAACGAACATGCATATCTTCAAATAGCGATAATGATTAAAATACTGTACATGTATGAAAATACTGTGAATTACACATAAAAATATATTGTTTTGAATAAAATTAAATACTGTAGTTAATAAAAAAAGTAAAAAGGTTGTCTTGAATCTATTTTTTACAAATTCAATTTTTTTTATTAGTCATATTTTATTTCCTTTTTAAAGTAATTTTACATTGTTGCTTTGTTTTTATGTGATTTTTGAAAATTACAGTACGTCTCCCCCATTTTTCAAGATAAGTTGTCTATTTTTGTGCTATTTCTTTTGTGTGCGTTTTCTGAGGAACCTATCTACTGCATAAAATGAGACCCAGGTATATATATTTGGGTATTTGTAAAGTATTGACTGTGCAGCCTTTGGTGGCGCTGTTTCTAGTTAAAAATTGAGCAATATAACATTACTGGGCCGCTAGATTTTGTTTTCTCTAATATATAGTATTTTGACATACGGCTGTAATTTTTTTCTTTTTAATATAATGTTTTTTTTTTTTGGACATAATTATTTTTTTTTTGTTTTTATTTGATAAATTTAAAACTATAATGGACACTTTGACTTTTTTTTGGATCTCAAAAGTACATAATTTTTGACATACGCCCATTCTAAATCTACCGTTTTTTTTTTTTACAGACGTCTTTTTTTTTTTGGTTTGGATTCGATACATTTAAAAGTATAAGGGACAGTTTTAACCTTTTTTTTTGAATATCTCAAATATACACAATTTTGTTTACATACGACTTTCTTTTTTTTTTTTTTGCCTTTTAATATACTGTTTTTTTTTAAACAGACGTCTTTTTTTTTTATTTAAAATTAGAATCGACACTTTCTTTTTGAATTTGTTAAAAATGCGGGTTGCTGTTTATTGATTTAGCAAACAAAAAAATCAAAGCTGTCCAACAACTCCACCTCAGATGTCCGTATTTGCTTATAAACGAAAAGAATTGTTTGGTATTTTGACTAATATATCGATCAAGAGAGTCGATTCTCTTCCAACCAAAAGAAGCGTAAAGTTGTTGATTGATTTGAAAAAAATACGAAGCTGTCCAACCAACTCCGCCACACTCGGTTGTAAAGCCCTACCCTTTGAACACTGACATTCTGGGTGTTAATTAATTGCCTTACAGGTCAAAAGAATCACAAACAAAACACAGATTCTTTTAAATCAAATAATAAATTTTATTCACCATGTATGACTAAACTAAATCAACTGCGTCATCTTTTTCTCGCTTTTTTGGGACTTCCCCAATTGCAATAACATGGTAGCCATTTTGTTTTTCTTTTGTTACTCTCGTCCGAGTCGCGACAGAAATGGTACTTTTTCGCCACCAACTACAATTGTCTGACAGAGACATTGACAAACTTTTTTGGGGTTCCAAATAACAACAAACACCAAAAAAAAAAGCTCGGACAAATCTCAAGAATACACTGATAATTAGTAGTAGGCCAAAAGATCTCAGTTGGAAAATACAGAAAATCATAAACATCAATAAACAAACAGTTGCAAACTATTCCAGTGCACACACTGTCAGATTAAATTCAAGCCAGAATACAAATTTGCTCCCTATGCATAGGAATTAACGCCACGATGTAATGAGCGGCAAACTAGATGATCATCTAGTGTTGTTACTTTAGACGTAGGGTTAGGACTGCGGAAGTTAATTGGACACAGATTCTAGCCACTACATCTATTGTCTCTTGTTAAGCAGCTAATACGATCACTAGTCGGGTATTAGCCGTAAGGTTTGGCCATGAAAGCAGTATTATTCTGTGTTTTTACACAGAAACAGCGCCACCACAGGCTGTACAGTAAATACTTTACAAATACCAATATTTCTTATCTGAGATAATTCATAGTTTCAAAACTTCCAAAAGAAATAGCAGAAGAATTCTTCATTTTTATCTTGGGACCCTAAAAGTTAAAAAATCTCAAGGTATCTATAAGAAAAAGATGCATCGTAATAAAAGACATAAAATAAATCATTTTTAGAAGGTGGGTATTCATTTGTAATCATAGCAATTGGTTTCTTATCTATGCAAAACTAAAAATTGAAGGCCACTGTCTGTATCAATGCTAAAATGAATTTCCTCTCTTCATTTTCTATTTTTTGTGCACACCAGTGATACTATCTTGTTATATTTATTGTACCACAGAGATATAATTTATTTGCATATAGATCATTTGCTAGCTATAGACTTGAAAATAATGTGATGCAAGATGTGGTAAAACTACTGATTCCATAGCATGGGTACCAAGGCATAGGCTAGAATCAAATTTGATTCTTTGCCTGCATAAAATTCCATGTGGTATACATAACCATTGTGGCTATCACCACATCCCCACCACTTGAAACCTCTCTTTATTGGTGTTAAGAGTTTATATTTTCACATGGTACTATGAACAGTAAATTTTGTGATTGCTTTAACAACTGCAGCCTTTATGTGCATCTGATAATCAGCCTTAAAATTTACAGTAAACTGCTCTATAATAATCTAATTTTATATATGTAGTGAAAATCATTACTTGTTATACAAACACAGACATACTAATAAATTATAAAATCTTTTGAGAATCATTATGACTCTAAAATAAGATTGCCTCAAACTTGGACCAGAGCAACAAAATTACATTGTACATAAATCAATACTTTCATTATATTTGAATATAAGAATAATTTATATACTACACAGACACCCTAGTACAAACACATTAATAAATTATATATTTATCAAATAATAAAAAAATTTAAAATAATAAAAATCAATATAATATATAGTGTTGCATTTATTTTCAGAATAAAGGCTTTGAAATGCAAAATCATTGAAACATGTTGAATCCATTTTATTATTAACTCTGGCCATTGGAACATTTATATCTTGGTTTTCTTTGTACAATCTAATAAAATGAGCAGGAAAAAAAATTAAATGAACTTATTATTAGAAATATTAATAAAAAATCGAAATTTTGTCTGCTTTTAACATGCAGTACACCATATTAAAAAAGGAACTCGAACTGCAGAGAATGATAGCATTGGCACATGCATAGACGATTTGGTATTCCTGAAATTTTAAAAAGAAAATTTTATTTTCAAACAAATTGGTGGCAGCCATGCTGACTTTTATGAAATAGTTAAGGCAAACGCTCTAAGCAACTGAGCTATTTTATCAAAGGTCTTTGACAGAATAGCTCAGTTAGTTAGAGCATTTGCCTTAAATTTGATATTCAAAAATCTACAAGTGCGAGTTAGACTCCTATGCAAATATTGTCACTGCTCAGACCAGCGACGCCTCAAGAAGGATGGAGAATAATACCATTTGAAACATTGTGTCTATTTGTGTGTTACTACTAACAAGTTGTTCATATTTGAAAAGTTTAAAATTTTCAGTACATTGAACATTTACTAATAGATGATGGAAATAGTATAATAGAATAGACACATATTTTAAGGTAAGAACAATATTAGTAATCATATTTTTAAATAATAATTTGTTACACTAAATCAAATTGTCTCAATACATTATTTCAAATTTATTTTCTAAGACATAAAATGGCCTATCATAAATGAAAAATAATTAAAAAATTGTCAAATGATTATGAAAATAATTGCTCATATAAATATGTTTGTGTGTATCTATCTACACGTTTGTGAATGTAAAAATTGATCACAATTTATCAATGATATTATGTCACAAACATTCCAAAAAAATATATTACACAATCAAATATTTATAATGTTAAAAAAGAGCACCTCTACCTAAATATATGTTTTCATAGATGAGTTTTGGATTAAAATTGAAATAATAAAAACATTTAATCATTTATGAAATATGATCAGTAAATACTATTATATATTGTTTTAACTACAGTTTAATATAGATTAATTTAAATTTACTAACAAAATTCCTATTTTAAAAATTATGTATAAATATTTTTATAATTTATGAATATACCTGAGTCTCGTTTTATGCAGATTTTTAAAATGCAATTCATGGTTCTTCTTAATATCTTTTTACACAGGGTTTCTTTTATGTGATAAAGAAGTTCATATTTCATTATATTTATTAGATATCAAGAAATTTAAATTATTAATAACTTATTTTGACTTGAAATACTTTTTTTCTTCAAAAATACATTATATCAGCAGCTAACGTGAATATGCCCTGAAGCTATTTAGAATCTTAGCCTCTCTACTTATACTTATGAGTAAATAATAATAATAGATTTATACTTATGAGTATAAAAATATCACAATTTTAAAAAATTTTAAACTTTTAAAACATATTTTGTTAGATATAACAGAAATAACAAAGATTTTGTAAACTGAAAATAATCTTTCTAATGATAATCATTATGTTTTGATTGTGATCTCATTTTTTTAATATAGAAACAAAATGTCAATATTTAAATTTTATTTCAGTAGTAAACAAAATTATTTATCAAATGAAGACAAATTTATTATTTTCTGATAAGTAATAATCATAGATTTTATGTTGATGTGTGAGACAAAGAAAAACATCAGAAAATGCTAAAATCTAAGAATTTGCTGTAATGAACAACCTCTTAAATTCCAATGAGGGCTAAATAATTGTATGTCTGGATATCATGAGCTTTATAAACAATTAGTAAAATCATCATACCAAAGTTCAATCACTGATTACATTGTTGACAAAAAACCATTAACACAGCACAAGACTGAAGGTAGCACTAGTTGTACTTCCTCTTGTGAAGAATCTGATTTCTTACCAGTTCACAAATGAACCACATACTTTATTGTCAAATAGTGCTAATGATTAACATTTTTATAAAAAAAATGTAAAATTAAATACTGTAGTTAATAAAAAAAGTTTGTCTTGTATCAATTTTTTTCAAATATTTGAAATTTTTAATTAATCATACTTTATTTCCTTATTTTTTTTTTATGCAAATTTTAAAGTAATTTTTTCCTTGTTGCTTTTATGTGATTTCTAAAAATTACAAAACGTATTCACCATTTTTCAAGGTAAGTTAAGTCTATTTTGTGCAATTTTTTTTTATGTGGGTTTTCTGTGGAACCTATCTACCGCATAAAATGAGACCCAGGTGTATTTATTATTTTATGATGATAATTATATTTTCTCAAATTTATTATTTTTTTTTTACAGTGAACATAAAATATTTTATCTTCAACATCATGGAAACTGGGGTTATTAAAAAAATTACAACTTCAAACAAATATCTAAAAATTCACTATTACTGAGATAATATATATATATGAATCATGAGATTTTAGAGTATATTGGACTAAAAAAATAGCATTCAAATTTAATTCTGTCATCAATATGCTTTTGGATTTTTTAATATAATGTATAAATGAATTTTGATTAGTTAAAGAACACGGATTTCTTAAAAAACAAACAAAACGAAACTTCTTCAGAGTATATAGTTTTTTACTTTTAAACACAATTGTTATTTTTACAATATTTTAATCTACGAATATATATACACACATACTTACACATTGAATAGTCTGATATTTAATGAATAGATTAGATGATTTACAAATAATATTTAAAATTCTTCCTCAAGACAAAAACAAGTTACAACTCATTCCTACATTAAAATTAGTGCCATATTCTTAAAGTCATTCAATTGGAATGGAATTAACTCAACAAGATTTTCTGTTGCAGGACAATATATTTTTGTACGAATTAATCAATTCTAAAAGCTTATCTTTGTGTAATTGGCTGTATATATATATTTTCACACACTCAATTTTAATCTAATCTGTAATATCAGACAGAAATGGCGAAAAAACTCAGCAGAAACCATCAATCAAAAAATAATGTCATAATTATGCAAGATTTGTGAATGCTAAAAAAATTCCAAAATGTGCATTTTTTGGTAACCTAAAGAAAAGGGTAATCATCTAGGTAATTATCAGCCTTCAAAAAAACTATTGGCAAACTAATTAGTTGAAAGTATGCTTGGATCCTTTAAAAAAAAAGAACAATCAACTTACAACTGATTAGACCACCATGACTATTTCTAATATTTGTAAGAGAAATATATATTCTAATATATATAAAAGGGAGACAAAAAAACTTTTTTTTTCATAATAGAAAGTAGAAAAAAAGATAAAGCAAACACCACAAAGCTTCATGGATATTCAACAATATAATGACTTCCCTAAAAATTAATGAGACACTATATGACAATGACGTTTTCCCTCAATTAATAAGAAATTAAGCTAACAATAGATAAAAAAAAATGACGAACATACATTTACAATTAGTTCGTAAAGACATTCTCATTGCTCAATAGAGCTGAAGAATAGATTAATAGTTTGAAAGTTTTTTTTTTTACAAGTTTCTAATAGTTATTTATCTCAAACACAGCACTACAAAAGAAAAAAAAAAAATAAACTTATAGAAAAAATAATGATCAATTCTCTAATTGGGTACAGATATTTAAAAAAGAAAATCACATATATACATACTGCATTTATTTTAAATTGTTTTGTTCTAAACTTCCAGGTAAGAGTTATTAATTTAAAAGATTTAAATACTCCAGAATTGATTCCCAACGGAGCGAAAAAGGCATGGATAGGAGAGAAAAGCAAATTGACAATTTAAATAAAAGTATGTTTTGCCAGCCATTCCAGTTAAAGTGACCATGGTCTTAATTGTGTTAAAAAACTTAAAAGCAGCACACACATTAGATTCAATTGTTATTAAACACATAATTTAATGTACTTTTTTTAAATCGTAATTACAAGGGGCAAAAAAAAAAATCAAATCATAAATTTCATTAAAGCATCATACAGACCAATTAAATTTAAGAATATGAATTCAAAATTGTTTCTCGGAATTGAAATATAAAAAAATTTATATAAAAATTCTTTAGTCAATCTAAGCAAAATATAATCAACAAATAATAACAATATTGAAATATTTTAGTCGATTTATAGGCATGCTTTCAATAAATAAATTAATACTCAACTTAAGATTAAGAATGAAGGAAGAGATGATATAGAAATCTAGAAATGCAGTCACATAGTAAAACTACATGACAAATTTTTTTTTTTGTATTTAATATAAATCTATCATGTAGAAGCAGTTGTAATACATTTTCGTGGTAAATATAATACACAAATTGAAGGGATAAAAACAAAATAACTAAAAGACTGAATTATTACATAGTCACAGAAGGAACAGTTAGCATTGAGATTGATCATTACTGTCTTCAAATTAATAGAAGCTGTAAAATATAATAGAAAAATCTACATTAAGTTAAAATGTATTTTGTCAATTACTAACAATAGATTTGGATGTTTAAATAAATTGTCTAATCATAAAAATTTCAATGAAGTAGTTCAAATAAAATATTTTATTAAAGTTAATAATATGTTTTATAAATCTATTTAATAATATAAAATACTTGTTTTTGATAATTGTATAATACCGGTAGTCAAGGACAGACATTAATAATTGTCTAAATTAATACGTTAATTTAATTAACTTTTTTTTACTTCATTTTTTTTTTCCAAATTTAAAAATATATTAATTAATTATAGTGTTGATTAAAATACAGGATTGGGGGTAATATAGGTCATCAAAATAGAATTAAATTGTTTTGATAACAGATTGTGAAAAAAAAAAAATCCTGAATATATCTAAAACAAGGTATCATGATTTGTGAGCTACAGAAAAACACGTTATTAGGTAGGAAAGTGTCGATAATGATATTTATTAGTTCATTCCCTTTTGCATCTTTATGACAAATCAATGTTAAGCTTGGTAACTAACCAAAGTAACAGCAAGCACAGCTAGAAAAATTGTTTACTGTCAGTTTAAAGGTAAAATAAGACCAAACAAGCACTGAGTCATAATTAGGATGTCATACTAACTGCAAACTTTGAATCATAAGTCTAACCTCAAAATGTAATTTCTAATGGACAAAATAAATAAGAAAGGAAACTTCTGAACTAAGAATAATGAATTTTCAGTTAATTATTACTATATGATGATTTGCCACAAGGAAAAGTTAACCCTGAAGGATTTGCATTGTGAGGACATTTTTTAATGTTGATAAAAAGATACCTAAAGATTCAAATTACATTAAATATTAAAAAGTATATTACTAAACAATATCTATAAATACATATTTTTAAAGGCATATTATAGATATATATTCTTACATTTTTAAAAAAAATAATATTATTTATATAATTTTTAAACAGGGAGAGCTTACAGATGATTTATTCCTTATTTATATTTTCCATGTTTCAATCAAAATATAATATTAATAATTCAAACTGCATAATATCAAATCCTTCTATTTTCTAAGTGCTTTTTTGTCAGTTACCATGACAATGCAATGATGATGTACTTAAAACACAATTTCCACAGCTATGCATTAATGAAAAAATTGAATTGTAAAAAAATCAGGTCAAAATCTGAATGTTATGTGAATACATATAATATACTGTAATGGGATAAACATGTACAATGACTGAAAATGGATAAAGACTCTCTACTTTAGTTACTCATTTTATGTATTACAAAGCATAAATTATAAAATATGTAATCAGTAAATGGGAGGATATTTATTTATCCTATCTTGTAAACCATTTAAATTTAGGAATACAATGCAAATCAAGATATTTAACCAGTGCAAAGCCTTTATGGCAAGCACAATAGAAATACCAAGCATGAGACAAATTATTATTGATTGATTATGTTGATTACAATGAAAAGAGCACATGATGAAATTATAATATAAATCTAATAGAATAACTGGTACTCACAGATATTTATTTATAAACCCAAAAATAAAAATAAAAAATGAATGAGAACCATTATATAAACAACGACAATACAACATTATTACAAAATATAATACAAAATTAATTAACAATTAGGAGAAAAACAAAACAATAACAACAAAAATAAATAAATATTTAATGTGAGAAACACACTAAGCTTTCATTTAAACTATCTTGAAAAAATTTTAATCAAATATTTTCTTGACCTGGAATTTTACTACTATATCTTTAAAGAAAAAAAAAATGAATATATTGGAAATTATTTATATATATGAGTTGTGAATAACACTTCTGTTTAACACTTGCATATTATATTGAACATATTACCCCAATTGCTCACCATAATGTTTTCCTTGTTACCTATAACATGTTGGTTTGTTAGATATTTCTCACTTATGAACTTGGGTAGAAATTTTGAATGACTATTTCAAATTAAGATAAATAATTATAATAATTTTTCTAAACTATCATGTAATGAAATTATTTCTTCAATATTTTACAATATATTTATTTGCCTCTGTCATGCAATTTATTTATTATTTTAAAAATGAAATATAACTGAAATATTGTAAATAAACATACCTCTCCTCAAGATGTTTTATATAAAATACAAAAATACTGGTTCAAATTTGTCATCTATACAAAAGATAAAATGACTAAGACTATACTTGTCTACAAAATTACTGTGTCTAGTTATTTTATAAGTAAAATATATCACTTAAGCTGTACAGCATATGCAATAATATCTCTTTGCTCAACTTACACATAAAACTCTGAGGTCTCGATCCTTGAACAAAAATGTAATACAACACTAAATGCATATTTTATATCGATTAACAAAATAAATAAATAAAGCAATAACATGTAAACATTTCTTTTACTAATTTATATATATAAAATCTGGCTATTGTCATGAAAGAAAATTTATTTCATCTGAAAAATAATATTTTTATTTACTATCTCACTTTGATATATGCAAGCTTATTTATTATATATTAAAATATGAATTAAAAAAAAAGATATTTATAGATGAATGTTTTCTTATGTTTTTTTATTTATTATATATTTGTTTTGAGGAGCACAAACAATATGCATATATAATGGCACCAAATATGTATGCTTATATCTAATTATTTCTGTTAAAGCTTAAACTTATGAACAAATATGTGTAACGGAGCACATATTAGACCTGCTGTGACTTTTTACATTCATATCAATCCGCTGATAACTTTGTAATCTTGTGATCTGACCAAAATAACATGTACACAGATTATATACATGATATTTTCACAAAAATTTACAGAAATAACGTGTGTACGAATCTTTTGTACATGATATTTCCCCAAGATTTACAAAGTTATTGGTAGGTTGATATGAATGTGAAAAGTCGCAGCAAATCTAATATGTGCTCTGTGTCACAGGACCAACACAAACTAAAAATCATTTTAAAGCAATAATACAAAATGCCATTAAGCAAAAAGTCATAAAATTCAATAATTTCCAACAATTTTTGATATTTTACCATAAATATATTACAAACTAAAAACCATTTTGAAGGCACTACTACGACATTCCATTAAGCAATCAGTCATAAAATTTAGTAAATTTCAACAATTTTCGAATGTATTTTACTATAAATATATTACAAACTAAAACCCACTTTTATTAAGCAATTACTATAAAATACTATTAAGCAAAATGCCATAAAATTAGGTAATTTCAACAATTTTCAAATGTATTTTACCATAAATATATTACAAACTAAAACCCATTTTTAAACAATTAATACGAGAAGCTATTAAGCAAAAAGCCATAAAATCAGTAAATTTCAACAATTTTTAAGTGTATTTTACAATAAATATATTACAAACTAAAAACCACTTTTCAGCAATTAATACGAGATCCCATTAAGCAAAAAAGTGTAAAATCGTTAAATTTAAACAATTTTTTAACGTACTTTACCATAAATATATTACAAACTAAAAACTATTTAAAATCAATTAATATGAGACATCATTAAGCAAAAAACCATTTGTAAGCAATTAATATGAGATGCCATTAAGCAAAAAGATATAAAATCGGTAAATTTCAACAATTTTTGAATGTGCAAATATACATTTAATAGAAAAGGGCTAATTTTTAAGCAATTCTGTGATATATAATTAAAAAAAGAAATGAAATACATGCCGCATTTTCAATAAAAAGATACAAAATTTATTTACATGGAAAAGTATAATTAAATTATCAAAATTTGTAAAATATTATTCATGAAAACATTAAATATGCACATATGTTACTTACTGTGCAATATATATATATCAGGAATTGTTGCAATAAGTAATACGTTAATTAAATTTTCTGGAGAAGATGGAGAGTTGAGGTTTAAATTCTACATAGTTTCCCTCTAAAATGACTGTGTGATAACGGAAAATATCGCGTACTGGGATTTCGTCGGTAATAGATATAGGCATTTTTTAAAAAAAAGTTTAAAAAAAAAGAAAAACCATTTCCCCACAAAATATTTAAAAAGTACTTTTTATTCAATTCTGTGATATATAATTAAAAAACAACAACATACATTTTCAATAAATATATACAAATTTATATAGAAAAGTATAATTAAATTATCAAAATTTCTAAAATATTATTCATAAAAACATAAAATATACAAGAATGTTACTTACTGTCCAATATATACAAAGAATTGTCGCAATAAGTAATACATTAATTAAAATTTCCGGACAAGATAGAGATTAGATGTTAAAATTTTACACTGTTTCCCTCCGAAATGACTACATAATGAAATCTTGACAATAATTGGCGAAATACAAAAAAATCAGATCGGATATAAAATAAGAAATATTGGAGATACATTAAGAAATACTCGGGAAACCACATTCTGTTGCGACATCAGATAACAAAATACTGGGATTTAATTGGAATTTATGATCTAATCACAATGATACATTCACTGCCATTGCCACAGGTCTAATACGTAAGTACTAATTTCTTTTATTAAATATTCTTATAATTGCACTTTTTTTAATAATTGTTTAAAAAAAAAAAAATCATTAAGGCAACATGAAACATTATCCCAGAATTTTTAAAAAACCTACAATTATATATTGTAATAGATAATACCGTATTATTGCAAATATAAAATGTCTTGAATTTAAGATGTAGTAGGATTTTAAGCTCGGAAATTGGGAAAAAAATGTAAATAGTGATTTTGTTGAAAAATAAAAAAACATTTATATTTACTTAAATATGAATTAATATAAATACAATAAGTTCACCTAATTTATTGTAAATCTTCAGATATACTTTCACTTTCTACATCTTCCCTTTCAGAACTAAAAAATCTCATCTTCACTATTCCATCAGGGTACATCATCTTCAGGCCATTTAATTCATTAGCAATGCAACATTTTAAAAAAGATTACTTTGATAATTTTTGAAGGTATATCTTTGTAAGACTGCAAAACCCATCAAAATTATTTGTATATTATTTGCATTACAAAGCCTTTTTTTAGTGTAAATACCATAATTTTTGTTTTTTCAAAGGAAAAAAAAAAGATTTTCAAATACAGTATTGACATTTAATGTTACAGGTAAATCTTTTTTCTTTTGATTAAAAATCTTTATTAAAATGTAAATTAATAATTTATCAGAATATTAAACAGAAGTTTCTAAAAAATGAATTTCTCTTGATAATTGGCAAAAATAATCTAAAGCGATGAACATAAAATGTATTTTTGTCATCCAATTACAAGTTGCAGCCACATGTCATTGATTTCTTTCTCAATTGTTTTTGTGTAAAAGTAAATTTTTCTATTAAAATCTGAATCATTCATCTAAAATAAATAATATTTTTGTAAGTATTTTCTAAAAAAATTATGTGTAAAAAAGATTCTAAAACATATTTTCACTTTGAAAATCAAAATGAAGATATCAGAAGTCAAAATCACTGACAAGTGTTCTCTTCTGTAGATAACAAGAAACAACCAGAGTAAAAGCAGGTATTAGTTGTAAAAAAATTCTAAAAGTTATTCAGTAGAGTTTTCTCGATATAATGGTAAATAAGAAAAATAATGTTAAATGTAGCACTTTGAGGGAGAGTTAAAATACCAATTTAATCCAAAAAATATTGATATTTAATATTAAATCTTTTTCTTTTTGATTAAAAAATATTTAATATGGTATTCTACACAAGAATATCAACAATTGTGATTGTAATATTACAGACATGTATAGCGAGTGTGAAGCAGGGATCCATGGAAATAAATCTTAGGTTTGAATTTAATTAAGACACATCTCTTTTCTACAAGTCTAAAATTTGGGGGAAAAAAACATCTTATATTTAAAGTAATAATGTTACAGTTTGTATTATATTAATATTTTTATAAATTGCACTACATTCTTTTGTTTATCTCCCTAAAATCTAATAACTTTTGGGTGTATCGGAATCAAACATTTTGTTTCATATAGCATTGATTCATTAATTGAAACAGTTATTGTTTTGGTTAATAAATATCTCCTAATATTCTGAGAATTACCTCCACAATAAAAGAATTAACAAATCATTATAAGACAAGGGAAGTACAAATTTTAAGTTTCTCATATGTTAAATGTAATAGACCATAATATGTGTGCTTATATGCATTAATAGAATAGTTTATTAGTTCTATAAAAATTACATGGCTGAGCACTTTTGAGAACTTATAATGTTTTCATATTCAAAGCAAGATAACATTGGAAAATAATGGAGATAAAAGTATGTATGTATATTCAGTTGATGGGATTCCAATTTATTTAAATTACAATGTTAATTATTTAGATTAGAGTGTCCATTTCTTGAAGAGGGGAAAAGAAAAATCTTTGTGATTGATAGCATTATTGTTATTGTATATATATAGCATGGTTCTCTCATTTTCCTCGTAAGAGTCATTTCTCTGTAAGTATTGAATAGTTGCAGAAGAAGAAATAAATTGGTGTTCCAGGAAGATAGAGCTGTGTTCTTGTTTGTCTGAGACTTTTTTGTTAGATATTAATGCAGTGTAAGGTGGGTAGATAAGTATGTTCGAATTTCATCATAATAGATTGATTGGCATCCGGTTTTGAAGCATTTAATTTTATAAACAGTGCTAAGGGTAAGTTCAGGTTCAAGCTTATCCTTAGAGTTGTTGAGTAATCTATTGGTAGATGGAAGGAGTATTGAAAGCAAGGCGATAAGATGAAATGTTTTATAAAATTTTTTTGTTAATGTAGGAATGTATGGAAGGGAAGCCATGGCCCCTCATCAGAATGGGGTTAGATTTGTTATAAAATTGTTTAATTTTCATTTTTAGAAGACTTTGTTTGAACCCAATGGATATTAAATCTTTGAGATATAATTCTTTGTTTGCCTAGCAAGATGATTCATGTTTATATATAGCACGTTTACAAAATAGGAAGGAGGATAGACCTGCCAATTTGTGAGATTGAGGAACAGTATGAACCAATGAATTTTGAGCAGTTTAACATGCATAGAGTAATCAAGATGAGATATATTTCTTTATATTATTAAATCTAAGTATTTGAGACACTGGTGTGAGACTTCTCAATCTATTGTAAGCAGAAAAACTGAATGGTCTTGTAGATTTGTTTTAATATTCTTAATTAAAGATTTTGGTCTGGGATGAAAATGTCATCGACATAATGTGTGTATATGAGATCTGGAAGGTGTTCCAGATATGATAGAATGATTATATTTTCAAAGAGGTTTAGATATAGGCTGGAAATGATGCAGCTAAGGGGAAGACCATGAGCAATCAATCTGTTGGTTATATTATAAGATTAATATTAAATGTGGATATGATATTATTGCCTAGCCAATATAGAAATGCTATGACAAAATTTGTGTGTGCTTGCCTATAGTTTTATTTACTTAGTTCAGCTTTAATTATGTTAATTGTTACTTTCCTATTGATCAATCTATACAGTTCCATGGTGGCCAGTGAAGCTATTTTATATGTTGAATTAAGTTTAAATCGAATCAAATGAGGATTTAATGGTGTATGCCTGTATCCTAGATGATCAGTCAACCATTGGTTGATTAATTTAACTGTATTAAAATAATGAGCACTCTCAAAGTCTAACATTAGTCTAAAAGGTGTCTTAGACTTATGCAGTTTAGCATTGGCAAACATTTGAGGGGGAATGTAATTGTCCTTGGTGAACATTTTATTACAGTATTTAAGTAATATATCAATGATAAACTTGTCTTTGTTACATTTTATATTATAAGTAGATATTGGAGCAAATTTTAAGTTATTTATTTGCAGCTGCATTTTGTTATTGAATTCAGCGTTGGTCATGAGGACAAATCTATTGCATTTGTCTTCCTTCAGGCAAATAAAGGAGTTATTTATGCCAGACATGTTTAATGAAGATAGATAGTAAATTATCTTTATAGGGATTGTTTATAAGGCCCGCTTCTATATCAGCAGTTAGCTCCATTATTGGTTGCTTCCAATGGCCACCAACATATCATGGCTTCAGTTCAAGTACAGTTTCGGCAGAAGTGGTCAGCCATATAATTTTTATAGAACTAATAAACTTCTCTATTAATGTGTCTGCTAAATTTCAATTTAGTTGTTAATCTCTTCAGTTCTCTTGAAGTCTGGTCAATGAAAGGAAAGAAATGCCATTCCCCTTTATAGAAACCCATCTTATCACAAATTTCCAGAAAAAAAAAGTTTTGTTTTCTTATTAGTCTCAAAACAAAACTTTATTCTACTTTACCAGTGCAAAGTCTATATTACTCCTTCTTGCATTCACCATTAAGCATTATATTCAACAAAACTGATTATTGCAAATAAAATACATTTTATCATTAAAATATTTTTTAAAAAATAATCGGAAAGATTTTTCTTTTTTTTTTTTTGTTTTAAATTTGAATGATCATTGGTATTACTACTAGCTTTTTTATGTAATAAAATAAATAAATATATTGGTTTGTATGTGTGTCAAATTTATTCAACACCGGTGTGTACTTACATTCTTCTCATGACCAGATTTACCATGGTAGTTATCACACAAGTTGTAATTTAATGATTTAAAACTGCTATTTATTGATATCTATGAGTTTCTGAGAGTTAAACATCTTAAAAAAAGATTGAATGAATAGCTTATTACATATTTTGTTTACATTCATTTATTATTATTGTCTTCCCTACTATATTACTATTTTGAGCTAACTGCTTCAATTCCATTTTCTTTTCAAAAAAT
Source organism: Epiperipatus broadwayi (assembly GCA_028023455.1). Lineage (NCBI taxonomy): Eukaryota > Metazoa > Onychophora > Udeonychophora > Euonychophora > Peripatidae > Epiperipatus > Epiperipatus broadwayi. The sequence goes on along the minus strand of JAQFVV010006244.1, from coordinate 2,400,781 downwards.
ATTTATAAACAAATGTCCATTTAAAATTATTAGCTGAACATTGATGTCATAGTGTTTTTTTTGTTTCCTCTATTAACTTCTCTTAACCGTCTTTATGCATTTCTTATCTAACACCATTTTATAATTATAAACAAACATTAACTTTCAACAAAAATTTCATGACAATTATAGTTATCTATAGACATAACAAAATTATATAAAGAATTACTTATCATACATCAAAATAATTCCTATGTGATATTTTTATATTTGAAAAACTCTGCTAACATCAAGAATATTCAGTCTGAACACTAATGTTATCTTTACGTTTTGAAGTTATCATTCTTTTTTTTTTTCCATTCATAGCATAATTTATATTTTTAAGCCTACAATAAACAAAGAAATGTTTTCTGCCTTTTGGTTCAGAATGTCAATAAATGATAAAAGAAAACTTATCTTTTATATTCTGCAACTTTACAAATATTTCCTTTTTTGCTTTATTTCCATATATTTTCTGTTTGATATTACTGCTGTGATACTCCAATATTGTCTTATTGCTGTTAACTTACTGATGATTCTTTGGCTCATTTTCTCTATATATTGGCATACTTATGAAATATCTGTTCATATTTTAATAATTTCATCATATTAAATTGCACATTTCTACATTTTATACTTCATATTCTAACTTATATTACACTTTTCTCCTATATCTTTATGGATGACCTACTAATATTTCTTTGTTTCTAGAAATCTCTATTGCCATTTATTTCTTAAATTTCATGATTCTTAACTATTTTTTTTTTCTATTCTCATACCCACTGTACTTATTTCTCTTTGTATTTCTTCTCAGACGTTTTCTATTATCTTCACTTCAAGTTTACATTCACATACTTTCAGTTAATTCATAATGATCAATTTTATTTTTAAACTCTAATGTAATTTTAATATCATTAGAAATTTTGTCATTTATTACATCCATATCTAATTTATCTATCTTCTTCTCAAAGGGTAGTTCATATTGTTCTTGAGTGCTATCTGCTTAATCTTTAGGATTCTTCATGATTTGAGTAAAATTCTTTTGCTTCTTCATTAAATCTAAAAAAAAATTATTTTCTCTGAGTCATCTGATATATTTACTATTTCCTTACTGCTTCCCATCACTACATTTCAACAAATCATTTTTCATTCTCTAATAGCTATATTTTGTCTGCATACAATCTGAATGATCCTTTTCATTTGATTCTATTTCATTTATTTTAGATGGAATCATTTCTACCAGCATTATTTGATTTTACTTTATTATTTTGGCATCTTCTTTCATTTGACTTACTTCATTTATAAGCTCACTTAGTTTATTCTCTATTTTCTCCTAAGTTACTTGTCCTTTTTGCATATCTCAAATCCTGATATTACTGATTAAGTTTTTGCTTTATTTGTTCTTGTCCCAATTTATGTTCTTGTTGATTTTTCTCCATTTTATTCAAATCTTGCTTCATTTGGTCTTGCACCTTTTCCATTACTATTAACATCTCCATTATCTGGCTCATGTTATATGCCTTTTGTCCTGAATTTTCTACTTTTGATACTTCATTTTGTTGATCCACTGATTCTAATTATAATCTTATTTCTTCCACATTGAAAAACAAAACAAAAACCCTTTAGCATGAGAAAAAGAATGAAAGTTATTTCTCGTCAACCACCAATCCCACTAAGAACTAAATATATTTTTAAAAAAATTTTCCTCTTTCATTTCACTTTTTTAAAACTATAATTTATTAATTAAACTATTTTCTTAAATTTTATTAAGCAATCCTCAATATAAAATTGTTGTCATGACAAGATATTTTATTTTATTTCAAATGTATGGATTTATTCTAACATGCTCTACTTCCTATGTCTAGCACATACTACTCCCATTTCCAAATTTTATTTCTCACTTGTGCCCAATAAATTCTATGTCATATTTATAAGTAGGATAGTTATCTATGAAGGTGTTGAACTTCTGTTCACAGGATTTCCTCTAAAAATTTATGACTTTTAATGCATTATCTCTACTATATATTTCCCAACACAACTTGACAATATTTTACAACCATAAACTATAGTCACATTAAGAATAATCCATTAAAACAAATAAAAATTAGGTATTCCACTTCCAGCATGTCTAAGTAAATATAATAAACCAGGAATTAAGCCTTTGTAATACTTTGGGTGCAATTTGAAATTTATAATTGCAGTTTGTAATGTTATAATAACTATTTATTAATTTACATTCAGAATAGGTTATTTTTACCTGTTTAAAGAGGTTTATTTAAACTTCTTTGTATCAATAACTTCAATCTCTATGGTCAAGTGCAATCTTTAATGTTTGTATAAGTATATTAGACCAATAATAAATGTGGGATTCCACTTTTATTATTAAAAGGTTGCCTTGACAACAGCTTGGAATTTTGATTGTTATTGATATTAGGATTGTCTAAATGTTGACTGTTTTTTAAAAATGAATACATATATATGTATATAGACGCACACACTATACAAAACTGCAAGATTTAGTATTCAAATATATGTTAATGTGTGTCTATGTAATAAAAACTTTTATTAAAAAAACACTATATATTAAACTAATAATCACATTAATTGAATATAAATAAATAAAAACTAGCAAGGCTCATCATTTGATATATATCATTAGTATTATGATGAAGAGACAAATTATTTAAGAATACAAGTAATAAATATTTTTTTTTAGAATAAAAGATAAAAAAAAAAAAGAAGAAATAGTTCATTTTTATTGCAGTTAATGAGTTTACTGTCCAAGATTAATTAGAAGTAAAAAATATTCTTATAAGAGAGAGAGAGAGATCTTTCAAGTTAAAAATCCATTATTTCATCATCTATTTGATGTAATCTGAACAGGAGGAAAAAGAAATGATAACTCTAATGGATATGTCCACTCCTAGGCCACTTGATAGCTTATTATTTTGCTCAGCATTATTTTACTAGAACTAATCCATAATAAAGCTCAGTTATTTGATTCTCATAATACTCATAGATACTAAAGAAGTCCCTGAAATATAACCACATGTTAAAATACCGCTAAGAGAACAGCTCAGAATTATAAAAGTACAGTACAAGCAAAATGAGAGAAAACGGAAGGATACTTTTCCTTTATTAAAAGCCAAACAAAAGAAAAGAGCTTTTGGTAATAGAAGTTTTCTATTACAGTACAATCTAAAATTAAATTAATTTTTTAAAATCAAAGTAGCTAAAATTCAATTTACGATTTTCATTGATAAACCATTTATGAGATTAGAATAAAGTATGATACAAAATTACTTAAAAATATATAAATTATTAACCAACTACTCTCTCCTTTCCATATAAATTCATAGATTTGATATGTTGCAAACACATACACACATATACATAACTGATTATCTATCTAAACAACATTACAGATTCATTTTTTCCCACACCGTTTTACCACTACTCATCCAAAGGTCATTTCTATTTCTTTTCTTAAAGCCTTCTAAATTCTTCTCTAGCCACTCTTTATTTCCTTCTAAATACTCTTCAAAACGTCTCTATTGGTAAATAAAAGCTGATTATATCTTAATCTCATTACTCAATATTTTTTTCCCCACACACTTTTCAAAATCTCAATATTTTAATAAATCAATCTATAAATTTATATCTTCATGAGGTTCTTTAATTAAGAATAGACCATTGCAATGATCATAGGATATACTTAAAATAGAGATTGAGATATTTATTACTACATTATATATATAGATAAGAAAAATACATTTCATTCATACAATAAAACATGATATATAAAGGAAGAAAGTATATGAAGGATTATTTATATACCTCAATATTTCTAATTCTGTCCTTATAACTTAACTTTTTCATTTTCCATTAGATTCTTAACTTTAACATTTCCAACTATTTCTACTCTTTCTTCCTAATCAATTGACCAATTCACTGTTCAATGAAAAGTAACACTTTAAAAACAAAACACAAAGTCCTTTTCAATTCTAACATCAAAAAGTAAAATCTTATTTTTTAATTTTACTATTACTTTCATTATTACATAAACAACTTTCTAAATATTTAAAATTAACTTTACAATTTCTGTTCAACTACCACTTCATTAAACTTTTATTCAATTCAACTGTTTTTTTACTGCTTCAGTTTTAATTTTCTCATTCCAGTTTATCTATAAACTCCACCTATCCTAAATTAAAGTAACTATTAAAAAGGTTTACCACATCATTAGTAAATTTGATATAATGAATTCTTTATAATGCTAACTCCATCTTTATCAACACTCCTTTGGTAATTCATCTAAATAAATGTTAAAAAAATAAAAATAAGCCCAGCATATATGTTTTACATTTTTTGCTATATCTATTATTTCTGAAAAAAGATTACAAGGGAATTGTGATATCCACTAATCCCAAATAATAACCATATTTTGTTGACAAGCTTTAATTACAATACAAATTGTAAGTGTATACAGAACTTTTCACCATTCATATAAGATTGTAATATAAACAAAAAATAATAATACTTATTTTTAATAAATTGACAGACCACATTTGTATATATATATATATATTTATGTGTGTTCACTCATTCACATTTTACTTAACCCTTTCAACGATTATTATTTAATTGGCCGAATGAGTTAAAAATCAAAACTTGTAATTGGCCAACTCACAACTTTAACAAAATCTATTGTTAAAATAGATCACTTTTAATAATATAAATACATTAGTTTCGTTTGTAAAAAGTATATTACTGAATTGTCAGATTATGAAAGCAAACGAAAGTCTTTTCAAAAATAAAATTTGATTTATAATTTAAAAAATATTCAATTGCGGTGAAATAAAAGTAACCGCTATTCAACCACTTTAACGTTACGATCAATATGTAGCAATAAATAAATAATTCTTGGTAATATCTTAACTATTTTTCTAAAATAATTTGATTTTTAGTATTATTTTATCAATAATAATTTGTAATTCAATTCAAATATTGTTTAAAATGTTGTAAACATTCGTTTATCATTTTCGTAATAAAAATCAAAACGAACGTAACTTTTTGGCAGCCATTTCCCTTTCTGACAGAAGTGGGACAGCCAATAAGATTCAAGAAAAGTTGGTGAGGAGGCGGTGCTTTGGTTTTGTTTGACATATATGGTCATTTTTATTGATTTTTTACTTGTAAAATAATTCTGAAGAGGGCACCATCTTACAGAACTTTTGATTTTCTTTCGAATGACATATAATATGTATACGTGGGATAAAAAGTAGCCGATTTAGAGTGATGTCAAATCTTCTCATTTTTAGACGAGTCATGCATTCAAACGGTTAAACAAAAAACTTACTCTACTGCATATTTTTACTTTTTTAAAAATAAAATGAACATCACAATTAAACATACTCTAGATAATATCCTTTTTCATTTTTTCTTTTTCTATGAAACCATAATAGCAATATTATTATCAGCAGACTATAATAACCTCTCTAGTTGTTTTGATGTTTTAAATATGTATCAATTTTGGAATCCATATAGTCATCCCTAATTGCCAGTATCCATTTCAAATTCCATTACTAAATTGATAACTTACATTTTATCATTTACAAAAGAAAGATACTTTACAAATATGACATGTTGTACTATGTCTGTCATTAATTGTTGAATGTCTAGAAAATTTTAAACTTTTCTAAATACAAACAATTTTTAGCAATATCACACAAGTTAGTAGTTAACACATGTTAGAAAATTACACATTCTGAGTGGTATTATTCTCCACTCTTCAGATGTTGCTGGCCTAACTAGTGACAAGTTCAATTCCTATGCTAGCAATGTCATTGGTCAGGTCAGCAACACCTGAAGAAGAATGGAGAATATCTCTCGAAAGATATAATCTTGTGGATCATTACTAATAGTTGTTTGTATTTAGAAAAGTTTAAAATTTTCTAGACATCCATCAGTTAACTATAGATGATGGAAACAGAGCAATATATTATCACATCTAATATACCATCATCATAAAAACATACTTTACAAATATTCTTAAATTTTGTAAAATTTCTAATTTTATTTGTAGAAACATTTTATTATGTGTAACATATCACACTTTGAGAAGGATAAAAAATAAAAATAAAATCAATATAACCAAAAAATTTTTATTAATAAAAATGATTGCATATGCCACTCAGAGGTGAAAAAATGGCTGCTGCCATATCATAAAATATATTAAGTTTACAAATATTAATGTTTTTATTTTTTGATTATTTACAATTCTTTTGAATAATGCATAATTAAGATAGTATAAGTCATTCCTTTTCCAATTTATGCTTTTACCTTTTAGAATAATCCAATTTCTCCTGTCAAAAGCTTTTAAAAAAACAATGAAACAAATATTAATGTCTGTTCCGCTTTCACATAATTTTCTATAGATGCTATTTATTCCAAGTGTCATACATTCTTTTCACATAAAAAATGTCTACTCTATTAAATGTATTAATCCATATTATCAATATACTTTAGTAAAATATGGGAATAACCTAAATGTCATAAAATCTTCACATTTCATCATATTAGATCTTTTTGTGTGTTGAGTAAAATATTGAGTTTTTATTTTTCTGCTCCACCTGCTTGGTTTATCTAAGACTAATACAATGTACTTCTTTATATTGTATCGTTTGAATTATAAATTATATATTAAGAAATTGTACACTAATTACAATATAGATATATCTTATTATATTGCTAGCCACAATTATATTATTAGTACATTTAGACACACAAATTAACCTTAGTATGTATCACTGATTATTAAATTCAAACTGTAGGAGGTTTCCCTTTATTTATTTATATAACCTAAATATATCACAGACATGGTATATTAAATGTGCATTATATCTCATTTATGTATTAATTAATGTAAATATTTCTTTAATTTATTTTTATTGTAAATAGTAACAGTAATAGTATTATAATTTTCCTGAAATATAAATATCAATTATAGGTTAAGGGTCAAAATTTTAATTCTTTGCTGAATTAAACATTTTTTCAGATCAATAGAAGCTATATAATAATAATTCAACACTACTCCTTTTAACCATCTAATTACACATTTACCAAGCCTCTAAAATACTAAAGGTGGTTAATATTAATATCTTTTAAATATTTAAATATATTTCTGTATAATATTTTGATGCATAAAAACATGAACCTTTTAAATCATTTATAAAAAATATTAAAAATATAAAAATAATTTTTTCATATAGTATAAAATTAGAAATTTCTATTAAAAATTGGAATTTCCCTAGAAACTTTTTAAATATTTAGTAATTAAAGTATGGAGATATTGCACTCTTACTCTGGCATTCTTAATTCCCTAACTTTTTCCAATTAATTATTTTCTGGATTAACAGACCATTGTAATAATAGTTCAATTAAATAATTGCCTATAATTAAAAAAACAACTTAATTTTAATGCCTACAACATTATATATATATTGGCATAGCATCTTTATATAGTGTTAATAAAAAAAAAATAATTAGCCTCCACCTCATCCTAAATTCACTTCCTATATGAATATTAAATAATATTCTAGCTATTCATTTAATACCTATTTCATATATATATATATACAACACAAATCTATATATTAAACATTTATATCTACAATGATATAGCAAACATCTTTATAGTAATTAAAACATAAACATTTACCAATTTTTTTTTCTTTTCAATTTTTTTGCATACCATTTTAATTATCAATTTATTTTCAGTAATGTTCTATAAGATTTAGAACCAATTATAGTAAATGTTTTTTTTTAAAATTAAATGATTAAAGTTTTTAGTTGTTAATTATTAAAAAAAAAATTACTAATTAAATAGATAAATGATCAAACTAAGATGAAATAGAAACATGGTGCTCATATCAATTATGTTTATTAATGTAAAGGCATTTTAATGTACAATGTTTTCTTTAATATTACTAATAAATTAATATATTGACTTGTTGTATTATGTTTATTATTATTACCAATATTTATCAAATATAGATTCACCAACCAATTTCTTTAAAAAACTTGTTCTTTATTTAACTATATAAAATTTACATTCAATAAGCAACGTTTCGACTATTTCTATCCTTATAGTCTTTTTCAAGCCACTAAGAAAAATACAAACAATATTATCAATAAATAATAAATAAATAAATACACAAATAAAACAAAAATTAAAATTAAAAATACAAATATAAAATAAAAATAAAATAGAATAAAAAATAAAATAAAAATATAAAGTATTACCTTCCCCAAAAAACCAACAAAAAAAAAAAAAGTATTTCTTATATTGGAAATACTAAGAATAAATTAGAAACAAGGTTAAAACAACATTTATCTGATAGAAAATCTGCAATTTATTTTCATAGGTGTAAATTTGGTCATACTGATTACAAAATTGAACTTTTGGAAACTGTAAATAATTATAAAGAAAGGTTTTTAAAGGAAAATTTTTACATTAAGGAATTTAAACCATATATGAATAGAAAACTGATAGATTAAGATAACAATTAATGACTAGTTTGAGGAATTTTATCCATTTAAATAATTTAATTGTTAGTTATAAATAAAAAGGGTTTTTATTTCTTTGAGATTTTTTTTTGTTGGTTTTTTGGGGAAGGTAATACTTTATATTTTTATTTTTTATTCTATTTTATTTTTATTTTATATTTTAATTTTTGTTTTATTTGTGTATTTATTTATTTATTTATTGATAATATTGTTTGTATTTCTTAGTGGCTTGAAAAAGACTATAAGGATAGAAATAGTCGAAACGTTGCTTATTGAATGTAAATTTTATATAGTTAAATAAAGAACAAGTTTTTTAAAGAAATTGGTTGGTGAATCTATATTTGATAAATATTGGTTTTTATGGACTATATTTTTTAAAGCAAAGAAGAAACATTTTTTCGGATTTTTAGTTTATTATTATTATTATTTTTAATATATATTGTAATAGTAGTATGATCCGATCATCGATCCAATTTAAAATACACAGGAGCAAGTAGGAATATGAAAATATCTGTATACTAGAACATAAGTAAATATAATAAAATCATTTATTTATCCAGATTTATAAATATTTCTAATTCTTTAGTGCCATATAAAGCAGGACATTTACCAAATCTCTCTGTCATAACATTCAACCCATGATGGCGACATGTAGAAAATATAGATTCTAATACCAAATCTAATTGTTCTATTAGTAAAATCAATAGAACTATGACAAATGAAATTGTAAGACAATCTCTTGTAATGATTGCTATATATGAGCTTTATCAATCTGAAATAGAATACATATATGGATAAATGAATGGGTGAAATGAATGAGAACTACTAAATAAATAAAACAATAAATTTATTTATACTAAATATAAGTAATGTAATTGAATAAAATAAATAACTAAATATCTAGTAGTTGTAGAGTACAAAAACCTGCACATTAAATTACTCAATAGAGAATTTTTAAGATTCATTTAATGCTTCCTATTATTCTTAAAGAAATAAGTTAAAATAATTATAAGATGCAAATAATTTTGTGTAGATCAAAACATTGCATATTAATACCTCAAATTGATATGCATAAATTTACTCTTAAGATATGGACACCTATTCTAAGTTATACTCTCCAGCCATTCCTTGTTCATGTATTCCATGCATATCATTTGTAAACATTTTACATTCATAAATTTGCACAGAAATATTAAATATTTAAAACTATTCATTCCTCAATTACTCCCTTTTTAAAACATTAACATTGTGAAATATTTTCATTGATATCTGTGCTTTGTTCTACATATAAAACAAATGTATATACATCTGCTCAAGAATATTATCATGACAAACTCATTACAAATAACATATACAGAAAATACTGTTTTGGATAATGAACTAAATTTCTTCATTAACTACTACTATGTCTACTTTATATCACTTTTAATATAATGGTAAATTATTTTTTTCATTAATCAAATCAAAAAGGTTTTGACAATAAAAATACTTCCCCCTCATTCAACAAAATTTAAATTATATTAAGAATTACTAACCAATAATATTTTATTTCTAATGGTTCAACTGGATGCATATGTCCCAACAAAATGAGTGGTTTTTTTTTTTTAAATTTAAATTCACAATGTTAACTTAAAATTCGACTTTTTTTTTTTCCCAATTAGCCTATGATTGGATTATCATAAATAAAATTAACAATTTTACCTCTTATGTATTAAGTTCTTTTACTGTTCATGGCATCTTTTTTTTTGTTCAATGATTTTTATTTTTTGGGGATTCACCATGATCAGCAAATGAAGCCTCAATATTATTGCTTTAATCAAGATTTCTGATTTTTTAAATTACATCGCTAGTTGGAAGTACGTTCCAAACTTCAGTTATCTTCACAGTTCTTTGAAACTACAGGTAATGCAAAAAAAAAAAAAGGGGGGGGGGAGGGGGTCTTTCCCCAATATTTTGTGGCTATTCTCAGTCAGCCATAGTATTAGTAAATAGTCCATTGGCAAAAACTTTTTTGTTTTGATATCAATTATTGAAAACAACAATAAATATTTTAAAGGATGGACAAAATAACAACAAAGAATTAAAATGACTTAGTCATCATTATTGTTTTTTGAAATAGTAAAATTATTATTTATAACAGCATTTTTTTTTCTTCTGATAAAAGATATATGAAATTGCTGATGTGTGGGTGCATATTTACCCATAGATTCAATATCATACATTTTATTCTTTTCACAATCATTCTGAATATTTACAGTTGAGTTTATTGTATCCTTCCTTATATTTGCAATGACTTTCAATAAGTTTCTCTCACCAAAGAAATAAATAATATCTTGCTACTAATTTTGCTATTATCTTTTTTTAAAAATAATTATTTACTCTTCTGCTAATTTGCTAAATTGAGGCTATCAGTCTCATATATGCATTTACATAAACCAATTTAAATAAATAAAAAAAAGTTATTTAATAAAACTGTAACTTATATTGAAATAATAATGTATGGTGTCATAAAAATTTGAAAGATTTCCTCACATAATAGTGATTGAAATTTTAGAAGTTGCTGAATTTTCTATAGTTGTGACAGTAGTAATGTTTGTATTTTTTTTAGCTTTGATTTCATGAAGCAATTTTCTTGTTAAATTATTATATAAAATAGGATAATTAACTCAAGTAAAAAGTTTATTTAGAAAATAAGAGAGTGAAATGAAAAAAAAAACCAAACTAAATAGAAATTATAAGTAAAACAAAATTTTAAGAAATTGCATATTTCTCTCTTATTGAGATAGTCAAGAAATGTAATTGTTAAGATTACAGTAAGATTTATAATGATCATGAATAATATTTTCATCAAAATAAATAACAAGAAAATAAGTCAATTTCAGTTAGTCAATCAAATTTTGCTAGTACTTTTGATATATTCCACAAGATAAAATTGCAAGAAATTAACAGATCCTTTATTAATAGACATTACACTTGATGATATATATATACACACAAACAATTATAAAAAATGAAACAGATTAAAAAACAACATTTATCTCCTCAAATAATCCTCACTGATACCAATACACTTGTCCTATAATTTGACCAGAACATCTAAACAGCAGCAAAAAAGTTTTTTTGTTAATTGTCCTACAACTTGTGAACTTTCCATTCAATCTATTCATCATTATACCTAAGAATGGTTTTAAATATTTCTCAACATAAAAATGAAACATTTCACTATATATTTTGTGAGAAACTCCTCCCCTCCCAATTACAACATGCTAATGTTCAATAGTAAATTTTTTTTGAATATGGACAACATTGTAATTATTGAAAGCAGCTACTGGACATGCCTAAGTCTATCTATTATCTAGATTACATAGTGCAATGAAACATGGCTTCTTCATCAAACTCAGAAATTTCTGAGTCAATAAGCCTAAAGAAATCTGTTAGCAATTATATTTCTCCTTTTATCATTCTCTATCAAACACAATCTCTAAAATTTCAAATCTATTTACATTCAATATTATTTCCACATTCAATAATTTTAGATTTAAAAACATATTTACTATTATCCAATCTCAACTTTTATTTAAAAACCAAAAATCTCAACTTTGTATAAATCATCTGGTATTTATTTTTCTATAAATATACACTCATAAAAAAGGATCCAAATAATAAGTTCACAAAGCAAATCTTAAAACTTATTCTTATAAATATTTTAGCTTGTTAACAGTGATCCTATTTGAGCTTTAAAAATAGATTACTTTTTTCTTAATTTATAAAAAAAATGATTTACTCACAATAATATCAAAACTTGTTACTTTTTATATCTACTCTCTATCCTCGCCTTTTATTAGTAAAACTATTCTTAAACATTTTTATTTAGCTCAGACACTGTTTGTTTGGATCAAATTTTATAAATAGATTTTTAATATATTTCTATCAGAAGGATTTTCTTCAAATTTTGTATCTGTATTAGATATCATTGATATAATATTTCAGGGTTGTCCAATCTAACAGTGTTCGTGGGCTGAATTTCAAATTGCACTGTTTTACTAAATTTCCAGTGATATGTAGTGCATGATCCTATATTTTTAAAAAATATAATTTATTGAATTTCATATCTAATTCACTAAACCGAAAAAAAATAAAGGATAAAATCCAAATTTCTCTTGGTTGTTTAATTAGAGCTTGCTTTTTTTAAAATCATAAATATAAAAATCTTGTAATTTTTAACATGTGTGAATTTCATTTCAAATACTAAAAATACAGTAATATTCTGTTTATAAATTTGAATATAAATAGTTAGAAAGTCTATTGCAAAATAACCAAAAACTAAAAAATAATATATATAAAAATTATTTTATAAAAAAATGATTGTACTTAATTTGATGAGTAATGCATAAAAATAAAAAAATAATTTTGGATATTATATTTAACTTGAAATAGAAGCATAGGACAAAAATAGTGATTGAATTAATTAATTCATGAATACCCACATTTATATTTCAAGTTAAACACCTCCCCCCCCCCAAAAAAAAATTTTTTTTGTGCATTATTTATAAAATTAGAATGTTATGTTTAATATTTCATCTAATAATGACATGTTGTAAATTGTAAAAATTTCACAAGCACTATTCATTTAAAAACATATTGAAAGGAATTGAAAGTTACGCTCTCATTTCCAAATGCATAAGATTTGCCTATGCAAATATATTTAAGTTAAAAAGACAGAGTGGATTCATTCTATCTTTTCAAAAAACTTTATCTTGTGTTGGAAAGGATCATATTCATTAAATGTTTAAATATACATTGCAGGTGTAGTGGAGTGATCCATAATAATAATAATAATAATAATAATAATAATAATAATAATAATAATAATAATAATAATAATAATAATAATAATTATTATTATTATTATTATTATGTTTCAATAAAGGCTTTATTGATCTCAATGGTTTACATAAGTTTACATCTAGAAAATTTGAAATTTAACATACAATGAATAATATTAGGGTAAACACATATAAATGAATTTAGTGGTTACACTTTGTGGTTAATGGACTATAACAATATAAAAATAATCAGAGTTCTAAAGTTTGAGGAGCTTATTTAGTTTTGTCCGCATATCACTTTGAATGTTAGTTGTATGATAGTTTTTTTTGCAGCATTCACAGCATTGATGGTTGTTTTAACAATGACCATGTTGCTGCATATAAGTGGGGGTTGGTTATTATTTTATCTCTATTTCGAATGTGTAGCAGTTTGTTGCTAAATGTAGCTGGGTGTCATCTGGTGTTATTGCCAATTAAGAAAGTACATCTGGTGCACCAGAATGCATATAGAACAAATGTGACTGCCCTAATGCTAGGTATTGATCTTCCCTGAAAAGCAGATATTATGTGATTAATGATTGTACCCAGTTTTCTGTAGGTGTTACACATCATTTGTCATGTTTGGGTAAGTGCTACACAATGATAAATAAAGTGGTCCAGTGTCTCTTCTGCTCGATGGCAGAGTCCACAGAAGGTGTCAATAGATATATACATTCTTTTATGACAAAGAAAGTGGGTTGTTGGCAAGGAAATGAGATTGATTTTCATGATAAAATCAAAGTATTTGGGCTCTAGAGCCCATTTTTTATATTCCTTGAGTAGTCTCTTGTTGTTAATTCCTAGCATAGGTTGTATAACATTAGTATCTGCTTCTCTGTTTATTAAACCATAAATATCCCAGTATGAATACTTATGCAAATACTGTTCTGGAATCTTGTCTGTGGTTTTGCATTGGTATATAATGTTGGTGAAAAAACAACCTTTTGGAGGTGGTCTATCTGTTGGAGTAACTTCTAGCAAGTGGTTAATTTTTGGGTATTTGGCAAGTATTGTGATTATTGAGTTCCTTAACTTTTGTAGATGAAAAATATTGATGTTATGCAAGCCAAGTCCATTTTTTATTAGGGGTTGGCTAAGTTTTTTTGTGGAAATTGCTACTGTTTTTCAGGCACAAAGTAGTTTATTATATATGGTTTTAATTTTTGAAATGAACCCCTTTGAGAATGAAATAACGGGTACATAGTAAGTTATTTTGGTTGTGATAAGCTGGTTAATTAACTGTACTTTGGAATATAGTGAAAGATATGCCTTGGACAAGGAGTTTATAATTTTTGTGGCTTCTTCTTTAAGTTTATTTTGGATATGGCATCTCATTCCTGTAATTCCCATATGAAATGGGAAACCAAGGAAAGAGTTTGGTTTTGATTTGTAAATTGATGTACATGGTTTACCAGTGTATAGTGACCAGGCTGTGGTTTTTGCCAGATTAAATGTTAATTCATATTTTTGTGAATATTCTTGTAATATCTTTTGGAGTTGCGGTATTTGTTTTTTTGATGTTAGGAATATGGTAACATCATCCATATAGGCGATGCATGTAGTGCGCTGTGTTGTGTCTGGTATCTCGATCCCAGTAAATGCATTTTGTACTTTTAATAAGGGGATTGATGTAAAATATAAACAATAGTGAACTAAGAGGGGATCCTTGGGATATAGATTTGGTGGGTGTGAAAGATGGTGAGTTTCTTCCATTTAAAGTTATATGGATCTCTCTGTTCAGAAGCAGGTTAGCAATTATATATAGATGTGTTCTAGGAATTTCTGCGTCTTTTAGCATTTTTAGAAGTGTGTATATTGTGATGATCGCACATACTGTGGTCACACATATAAATATTAAACATTCACAGAATATTGAAAATCATGTTTGATAAAATAAATAAAAAAGAAAAAAGAGCGAGCTTAGAAAATTTACAGAACAAAGAAATGTTTCAATTAATTAAAAAAGAGAGGGAATTAGAATCAAAAGATTCTTATCTTTTGCCCTCCAAAGTTCGGATTTTGGTGAAATTAAAATATAAAATTAGAAATATTGGAAGTGTACATTAAAAAATAAAGCGATAAAGAAATATAAATAAAATGCAAGTTAAAATCTGATTTTGAAAGAAAGTAAAGTTTAAAAAAAAAAAAACCTTAAATAGCGCGCAAAACATAAAAAGTTAAACATAACCAAAAGATAAGGATCTGGGTTTTAAAGTACACATTTGACGATAAACGAAATGCATGTATGGAGTGTATTTGAAGCAGAATATAGACAGCAATAATAAATGCTTGTCTAAACTTAAATAAAAAAGGAGAGAAAAACATGTATTAAAATCTGTGTAATTAAATTAAAAAAATATTGAAATAAATAAATGTACATAGTGCTACTAGATTGGGTAAAACAAATTTACATATGGCCTAAGGCATAGTAAGAAAGGTGTGAATGAAAGTGAAAACAAAGGATCGGAAGGACAAAGGCTGGTGGAATTTTTTAATTAAAAAAAGTTTTTCAGTAGAGATTAGAGCTAGAGACTTTGTGTTGAGGGGGTGGTAAAACACAGCTCCAATAATCAACCACTATAGTTAACAGATATGACTTTCAACATCGGTGCCTCATCTAGAATGGCTGGCTAAGGCCATCGTGATCGCTGGTCGATCGGGACTTACTGTACTAATGGTTCTTGTCAAAATGTAATAACCGCCGTCGTAGTGCCTGCCGATGGATTCATTTAGTTGCTTTGTCCTCGATGCCTCGTCCTAGATGCCTTAAACACTGAGAAGCTACACACAACCAAATCTAACCTGCGACCGTCCCTCCTAAAGAAGTGGAGAAAACCCACGTGACGGTCGGCAAGACGTCGGATAAATTCAGAGACTAAAACCTAGGTAAAGATACATACTATTTTGTTATATATTTCAATGTGCACATAGTTTAATTAGACAATGGCCACATGCCTTTTGCGAATGATAGAGACATTCTTGAATTTTTTTGATAAATACCCAGACTGACGATTTATAAATGTACCATCATTTATAATAGTTTTATATGTATTTTTTTTTTGTAGCACTATAGATTATAATCTGTTTTTCATTTCATGTTAATGTGTTTTTTTGTTATATCTCTTTTACGATTAATTTATTCTATTAAATCTATTATTTTATTTAAACCTGCCTTGTCTTGTTCTTCGCCACTCCAAAAGGGTAGTCTAGTCAAAGGGTGGGAAAACTATTATTCATTATTTTTTTTGATTATTGAAGTAACACGTGGAAGTTGGTGGTGCAGTATTTGATCCCGTTAAATTTATAAATCATCCAAGCACTGTAACTCTGTCAGATCTTACAGCAGTCGAGAGACGGTTGGTCGGGAAAAGTAATCTGGTGCTATATCCGTATGTTCTCTCTGCTTGAGGTAGCAGAAAGTGGATGATCTTGAATCATTAGAATTCCCCATTATGCACTCATGAAAGGGAAGTGTAGCCTTCGATCGCCCTGTGCCCGTTACAATATATTGACTGAGTCAAATGCAGCTTCTATGTCAAGCTGCACAACAACGGGTCCATATTTTTTTCCGCTGTTTTACTGTGGCTAGAATTGCTTTGAAGAATAAGGCTGCTTCTGTTGTTGAAGAGTTTTTCTTTGCATATTGTGCTTCAGAGATAAGTGGCATTATATATGGTTCAATTTCATCTTTAATAATTTTCTCGATAATTTTGATTGGCAAAGGTCCCATAGATATTCGTCTGAGGTCTGTAATAGGTGGGATAATTGCTTTCTTTTTATTATAGGGTACTATGGCTATTGGATAGACACCCTCCATGGGTTGAATTTGTTGCGCTAGATGGTTTGCTAACTGACACATATATTCTGTTGTGAATTTACTTAGATGCTTTAATACAAACAATGGGACTCCAGGACTACCCGGATGGCAAGCGTTTCGAATAGTATTTAGTTTTGTTGTGAATAGATCTTTTGTGAATGGGGTTTTTGTCTCTGGTGGGCCAAACAGATTATGTGGTATTTTATATGGTTGTTTTTCTTGTAATTTCTCTTTTAAAATATGCATATGTTCTACTATTTATATATAGTGCCATTGGCACTTTTACATCTGGTTGGTTCCCCAGTGCCCATCTTATATAATCTCTTGTCCACGTGTGTGGCCTGGTTAGGCATACCTTGCTTTTCTTTATCTTCAGATAGCTTTTGAGTTCATCACATGCTTTATTGTATGCATGTGTAAGCTTGAATATATACTGCTGGGTGCAGTGTGATGGGTTAATCATGATTATTCTCTGGTGTAACTGATCTGCCAGAGACAAAAGTCTTGATGGTGGTGGTTGTTTTTTTGTTATAAGGTTGATGTTAAAGGACAACATTCCCATAAATGCTAGATATTTCTGGACCGGGTTCAAAGTCATATCTTTGATTTTGTTTAGCATTATGTAGGTCTCAGAGAACAGAAATTCAGGGGTTGTTTCTGGGAGTAAAACTTTTATTGTTCTTGTAAGTGGAAAGGGTGATATTTGAATTTGGGCACAGTCAATTGTGACTATTTGAGCTGAGTGATCGGAAAAAGTTGAGGGAGTTAGTTTTATTTCAATAAGGTGGTGAAGCATTGGAGAATAAAAGCACAGATCAATAAGTGAAGAGAAGTGATTATTGTGGAAAGAGATGGCATCATCTGGCAAAAAACCTTGGCCACTCATTAGTGGTATGTTTATTCTGTGAAGCCAACGTTGGGTAAATTCCTGATATTTTAAATTAAAATCTCCAATTAAGACGGTTGGGTTTGAAGTTGTAGCTAACCTTGAATTAATGTTTGCAATTATGGTATCTATTTTTTTATCCTGTAAAGGCATATATACAAAAACCAGATTTATTGTTATGCTTTTTTGGTTGAAGGTTGCAATTAATAAGTTCATGTCAATGTGAATTATTTTGAACGTTGTGAATGGGCAATTTCTAGCAATTATGAGTCCAGTGCCAGCTGAGGAAGAGTCTCTGGAGCATGCACAGAAACCTTCCATATTTAAATGTTTGGCTGGGTCAGTTTGTGATCCAGCATAAATTTTTGTCTCAAGTATACCAAGCAAGTGTGGTTGTATATCCTTGATCCAATGTTTTAACTTATTAATTTTTGAGGTTGAGTTCAAACCCCTAACATTGATTGCCACAATTTTTATTTTCATTATATGTTTTTTGGTTGAGATTTAAATATTAGGGTTGATCTGGTGTTATCTTCCCATTCATTCTCATATTCCATTTCCAGATCTTCATCTGTTTCCATTAAAGTTGTATTGTTGTGATCAGAAAGGCTAAGGTTGGATTCTGTTTTGATTTTTTTGGGCCCTCTATTTTTCTTTGGTGGGCGGCCTGGTCTTCTTCTTTGTTCTGTGTCAGCTTTGGTGATTTGAGGCATATTTGGGGTGATAGCTTCCATAATTTCCATTGTTGTATTATTTTTAATATTGGGTGTTTGGTGTGTTATATATATTTTTTCTTGATCACTATTACTGTGTGAGTTTATTTGTTCTTTTATTATCTCTTTTTCATCAGTATCTTTGGTAGGCTGACTTAGATTGTGAGCTGTTTTTTCCATTGGAGCCTCTTGACTTTCTGTTTTTTTTTATCAGTGGGGGTTTGAATTCTATTGGTTGATTTTGTTGATAAATCCAGAATTTCAGGTGCTGGCAATGTGTGTGCAGTTTTTTTATTATTCAATTGCTGTTGATCTGTGGTTTTTTTTATTAATTTTTTCTTCTTTATTAGTTGTTTTTGTTATCTGTTTTGTACTGTTTGATTCCGATTGGTGAGCTTCTGTTGGTTGATCTTCAGAGCTCGGTTGGTTTTTCTGATTGATTTTGGTGTTGCAATCGATTGCTAAGTGTCCGGTTTCACCGCACGCAAAACATCTTGGCCTTAATCCTTTTATGTGAATGGTCAGTATTGCATTCTAGTCAATTATTTGTGTTGGAATATCCTCCGGGTTTACATTGTCAGTCAGCTTTATTTTGAAATGGAAATTGTTGCTGAAAACCGGTATGGGGATGTCGGATAAGTATATTTGTTTTATATAAATAGCTTTGCCAAATGACTGTATTAATTTTTGAAAATCCTGAATGGTATATCCGAAGTAAGTGTTTTTAATTATTCCATTACAATAGTTTTGCAAGCTTTGATTGACTATTATTAGCATGTAGCTTCCCAAAGTTTTTACTTTAGTTTGAAATCTTGCACGCTGATGTTCATCGAAAAACTGAATTGCAACGTATCGCGAGTTTGGACGCTCTCCAATACTAGAGACTGTATCCCACAATGCTGTTGTTGTCAGCTCCTCGTAAAGAAGCTCTCTGGGGAATTTATAGAGTGTTAAATTCCTATCGGTGACAGCTAACACTAATGATCTCGGTGAAAAAATTTTTTGGAAAGTTGCGAATAATTTTTTTGGGATGGTGCTGTTGAAATTAACGTTTATTTCTTGCAGTTCATCTTGATTCCATATCGTTGGGGAGGGCTCTTCATTATTGTTTTCTATGAGGTTTAAATTATTTATGTCGGCTTGATTTACCTTCCTAAATCTTGCTGTCTGTATTAATGCTGGACTTTTTTCGATGCTGTGAGGCTGCTGGTTTATTTTTGTTACGTTTGCGTATGTTTTTGCGATAGTCGCAGTTTTCATCTTATCGACGTTTGTTTGAGCGCAATTTACGTCGTTTGCTTGACGCGACGCCATGCTTGTTCATGACGTTAGAATTTATTTTTTGTTATGAACGACCGTATTACTTACTTTTTGCTAGAAAACAACTGTTCAATAATCAGCCATCGCTGTCTTTATCTATCACAGATATATATCACAGTTTTTAAGTGTAAAAACGATTAGAATATGGGAAAAAAAGATTATTAATAAGACCTTCATTCTTGATGACTTAGGCATACACGTGCATGCGCATTCTATATATTATTATTATTATTATAGATTAAAACATTGTTATACATGTTTAAAAATATTTTTTCTACATATTATTTCTCAATATTTACTACAACAATAATTAACAATCTTCATAACACATTCACTTCACTTTTTATATAGATAAACTGGTACAAAATCTTTGTTCAACCCTTTAGTATATCATTAAATCTTTACTTAACTTGATGCATGTCCTTTCCCTAAAATTCAATTAAACATTATTTTAGCCATTCCCTAAACAGTTTCAACTTTATACATTCTTCACATAAAAATAGGATCATTTACATTTCATCTTGAATTTTTTCATTTGCTGTCCACATATCCAACCCAGAGAATGACTTCCTACTTTTTGAATTATCTTTGGAAAATCTAATATCATTTCATAAACACCCAATGCATCATGCTGTTTGTTAAATCTGGTACTGCAATTCCTTTCTCTATAATTATTGCTATATGATACTTCTATTGTTGTAGTGCATAGCCAACTACAACTCCATCAGATGACCAAAGACATATTAATCCAGAAATAATAGCATGTGTACAGGCTCAGAGATAAAAAGGTTAAATTTATTCCCATAATTGTGAGTATGAATGTATTGATATACACTCTCAAATATTTATGCGTTTATACTAAAAAAACAACAACTTTTCATTAACTAATCATAAGTTATAATTGTAAGGGAAAAGGAAATAAAATAGACTTGAAACAAATCAAAATTATTAATTAAATAAAAAAATTATCAAGTTATTTAATTTTCATATAGCATTGTGTTTCAAAGCAAATTCATCTAAGAAATATTTTTTATTTATTTTCATCTGTTTTCTTTTCTTTTTTCTATAGAATATGATTTATCATTAATCAATAAACATACCATTGATATAGAGGAGATAAAGTTAGGATGGAAAACTGATGTGAGTTAATATATTTTTTAATAAATATTTAAAAATAAATATGAGATAATCAATGAAAGAAACTATATCAGTTAATTTAGATAGAAGGCATTTTGCTAGCAAAGAAAGCAAAGTTAAAAGACCAAATGGTCATTATTGGAGAACATACTGCTCACTTACCACAGTCTGCCTTGGTGAAGATTCTCACATATATAAGTACAAAAATAGAAAAATATTATTAATATTTAGTGATGGTTACTTATGCATGTAGTTTAAATTTCATCACAATGGCTTGCTAAACTCCAATGGTTTATCCCTCAGATCCTCACTGACCAAGGCCACAAGCCAGAAACTAGTCTGGGGATATTGGATGAGCAGGCACTAGATGGGGATGTTATGCACAAGCCTTCTGACATCCATTGATTACTCTGGTTGGCACTACTGTATGAAGAGTTTTGCCTGTTTTAATTTAAACTTAGTTAATGATGAATTAGAAATTATGAACAAACAATAAAGTAATAATTATTTTTTTTTGTTGAAATTTCTTTTTTCCTTATTTTTTAAATGGTTATCATTATTTGTATTAGACTTATTGTTTTCCTTAGTTTTTCTAGTTTCTATTAATGTAATTTTTTTTTGCTCTAACATAAGTAACATTGAAGTTATTGTGAAAATTGTGTCTTAGGCCAGTTTTTAAAAAAATTCAATATGGCGCTCTAGACCCAAGCAGATAAGGAATATTATTTAGTCATTAAGTTACGAAAAATGTATTTTTCATTTGTTTAATCATTATGGTTTTTTGTTGTTGTTGCAAATTGTTATTTAAAATATTTGATCAGTCTGCTATTAAGATTTCAATGCAAACATATGGAGTCTATATGCTATCCAGAGATTTTATTCAGTTTAACAGAAATAAACTCTTAAGGAAGCATGAAGTACTACTCCTCTAGGATCAAATGCTTTACAACACATGAACAGTTAAATAACCCTAGGATAGATAAATTCTCTTATTTTAAAGTAAGAGTGTTTCCTTTTGTATGATCATATGTGACCAAAGAAATATTGTAATAAGATTTAATATTTTCCAGAAAGCCATAATAAGTAATTAAGTTGTATCAGTTATTTTCTTTTATGCTATTAACTATCAATTTTTATATAAATAGTAATCACAAGTAACATTATCATTATTATAGATTTGTTAAAGATTTATTGTAAATTTACAAAAGATTCATAAATATCTGTGTGTGTATGTGTGTCAATTATCATCCTGTTTTTTTTTTGTATATACTTGTAGATTGTGTGTAATTGTCTATTAAATTATAACGAATAAATTATAGAACTTTATCACATGACATTTTGAATTTGTTGGACAGTTCATTTTTAACTTAAGAGAAATAGGTTCTTAACTGAGTATGCAGAGGGTATGTGATTGGTTAATTGAATTACTATGAATATATTGCATTTTCTCCATGTGGAGAGTGGCATCCTTATCCATATGAAACTGTATAATTATTTCATCTGAAATGAATAAAATTTTGTATATATATATAGTAGATTTAAGAGCTTTCCTGAATTAAAACTTCAGTCTTATAATTAGAGATAAGTTCCCAATAGTCAAGAGCGCCATAATAACTATTTGATTTTCAATGCATGTGAACTAAAAGCAAATAAGAAACCGATCAAAATGATTAATAAGTTTGAAACAATATGAAATCAAAATCCAGATATATGAACTTGAGATAAAGACTCTAAAAAAGAAATTAAATGTGATCACAAAATTTAGTGATGAACGAGTAAGATTGTTCCATTATTCCATATTTTTTAAGACCTAAAAGGGTAAAATATATCTATTCAAAGTCAAATCGTATTATGTTCCTGTAACATATATATATATATATATTTGATATCAAATTTATAATTTTTGATTTTTTTTTTTTTACTATTTATAGTTGTGCATCAACCATTTTATTTTGTTTTATATATTTTATTATTTTTATTTTATGTCATGCAAATATAATTAGCCATAACATTGGAGTTCTAATACTGACTAAAGACATTAATGAAGATTCAATCCTAGAATGGACTGAAATGCCCATTTTTTATTGACTCTAATGATTGGTTAGATGAAACTTCAAGTTAAAATATTAGTTAGGCTGGTAAAAGATAAATTATAATCAAAATAAGAAAGGAAAAAAGGAAGAAATATGAATGTCTAACTGATGCATATATTTTCATCATGATAATAACTATTATATTATACGATTATTATATAAATATGCAAGATTAATTAAAATATGAGAAATATAATAAATTATTTTGTTAAATTGTTATGATCAGCTATTATTCACTATACTGTAAAATTCTCACATAAATGTAGATGTAATTGCAATACTGAGATTTTTTTTTTCTTTTGTATTAAAGCAAAGAAATTATGTATTTTCACTGAATCAATAAAATTGATGATCCTGTAATCAGTATCATGTCAATTTGAGCCATTTGTAGATAAACAAAAGGGTTTGATAAAACAGAAAAGGGGTTTGAATCTCTCCTAATAATATTTCTCAATAAAGAGATGGTATCCTAGGTTCTGTCATAACAACAGATCTATTATAAATAAAAATGTTTAGTGATCTGGGATGGATGTTCTCTTCAATTTAAATTGATTTTATGGGAAAAGATCATGAGAAAATATGGCTGGTGTGGGTATTTAAAATAGATACTTTTAACAAAGACTCAATTTGATTATTATGATCAGTTAGGAGGGTCATAATAAATATATTTAGCTTGACTGATCATAACATGCATAATCCCTAGCATGTGAAATCTATGCACATTACTGCAAGAGTTAAAAGCAGCCACACAGAATCCCATTACACTATCTATAATTAAAAAAAAATCCCAATTATTCCTAATATTAAAAGAAGTTCTCATTAACTAAGACTCAAAATGATATTAATGGTTAATGGCAATTCTGTGCTTAATTGGTCTAAGTCTGACATGAATGCTATTGATTTAAAAATTTTGAGGAACTCCTTTCTTTGTACTTTTTAATGATTACAAAAATATAACTGACTTTGAGGATTCTAAGATTCAAGATGAAAACAGTGTATTTCCAAATGGTTTTTAATAAAGAATTAATTGTTAAAGAAAAATTTGCTTTTGTCTTTGGCCCAATAGAGTTTCTCAAAAATAGATTAAAAACCAAAACATGAAGAAAATTGGTATGCATTGTTAAATAATATAGATTTTAGAGGTAAAATTTTAATAGAATTAAATACCAGAATATATCAGGTTTTAAATAGTGATTCTGGAAGGAAAATAAAATCTAAACCAATTGACATATTAGGAAAGCAATGGGAAAGTAAAACATTTTCAATAATGTTGTATTGTTACTCTAATGATTTTATTGATATTGGTGATTATTCTATTTTCTTATGAGTTTGTTAATAGAATTAATGATTTTGTATTAAGCCTTAATGACTATAATCAGTACGGAATACCACAATAAATATTCATATGCCTTAATTTCATATAATTTTTTAAAATTGAACAGGTATCTGTCTCAGTACCTTCCTAGCTGTGGATTTTGTAAAAATCAAATTACTTTGAATTTAGCTTGCATAGTGTAAGTTTTATGCCAGGTTTTTAGGGATTAATGGTATCTACAATCACTTGTAGACTAAACGTAAGTAATGTTATTTCTCAGTTTTATACAATTTATGGTTATATTTTTTCTACTTTTTTATATAAATATAATATTTATTGTAAATACTGCTTACAATAATAGATTATTTTTTCTCCTAAAAGAAAGCAACAAACTGATCCCAAGTAAAAACTCCATTTTTTAGAATCTATGGTTATATTCTACTTTTTTTTATATATAATATTTTTTACAGTAATAGTTTATTTAGATAAATAAATAATAAAAAATATTACATTTTTTGTAATTAATGCTTATAATAAATAAATCAAATTTATTTCATATAATAATATTTTAAAAAGTAACTTAATTATAACATAAAATAATATTTTTTAAGGAGTGGTATCAAATGTTGGTTGTAGCAATTATGTTATAATACCACATTGTAGTAACTGTGAGTCAATGAGCATTGTGTATTTTCTAGTCTTTGACATTGAAAGTATATATCAAACTGTTAATAGATTAAAATGTATTGAGAGCTTTCAGTTTTAAGAAGAATATTCTTTTGCTAATAAAATTAATTTTATTCAAAATTTGTTATGATTATTAGAGGATTGAATGCATTTCAGCATAATAATAAGTTTAATGTTATTCATAATTTTTCATTATTAGAAGATCCAATATAATTTAGATATAATAAGTTTTAAAAAATTAAATTTTTTTTATTTCTCTATTAATGTTTTAGAAAACAGTATAATTAATCAATATCATGGTTTTTAAAGTTATTTGTCAGTTATAAAGCTGAGTACTTGTTTGCTATTGACAAAGGTGAATTAATAGATTTTTTTTTATTGGTTTGAATGATTTGATTCTAATATTAAATTTATTATTCAGGGAGATACTTTTGATTTCAACAAATTAGTATTTAATTTTAATAATTATGACCAATAAGAGTTAATTATTTTTTAATAATTTTATTAAAGAAAAACATTTAAGAAATATAAATAGGCTATCAGCCTTTTGCTCATAAGAAGGCTGAATTAATAAGTTATTGTTACAAGAATAAAAGATGAAATAACTTTTAAAGTGATGCATTATTAATTAAAAAAAACAACCAACAATTTGATAATGATTATTCAGTTTGAGGTACTTTTATATATTTATTTAAAGTACTTTATTTAATAAAAATAATTGTAATAAGAATAATTTATTTTTTGCCTTTTAAGATTATCAATTTCAAGATTGATTAATAAAAATAGTTATTTGTTGGGAAGTATGAGGACTGCTTGATAGAAGAAAACTGTTTTAAATTTATTATTAAATAATTCTAAAGAGTTGGTAAATAGTAAAAGTATTCCAGGAATCATTTATAAAGTTCCATGCAACTGTTTTAAGATATATATGGAGATGAAAAAGTTAAAATTCATAAAAGTAGAATTAAAAATAGATACCTTAGCTCAATCTTATATACTCATGGCCATACTAGTTATAAAATTTAATGATGCAAAAATTATCTTTTAGGAACAAGATAGAATCAAAAGAAAAATCAGATTATTGATTGATCATTTTGTGTTGGAGATGATCAGTAATTATGAAAATTTCTTTTAATATCAGTGATAACAGACAATTGCCTTTGAATTGTAAGTAGGTATATGTGTCTTTTTACATGTTTGTTTTGCCACTTATTTAGTTCTATTTATTTATTAAATGAAACAATGGACATGATAAAGCAAATTTTATAAATTGTATTGCTTTTTTAATTTTGTTTTAAATGCAGACGTATGTATGTAGATATATATTTATCATCATCTTTTTCAAACATTATCGATCCACTGCAAGATGAAAGTTTCTCCAAACTCTAGCCTCTCTTCTCTACATCATCCCAGAACTCTTTCTTGTTTCATTCATCTATCTCACATGCAATCTCTTTCTAAGTTTTTACAATCTCTTGGAAACTAATGTGAGATTTCAACTGCCCATCTATTATCATCCCTTCTATCAATATGTCCAGTCAAACTCCATTTCAGTCTCTTAATTCTGTCAATGATGTCAGTAACATCTGTTTGTTCTCTCACCCAAGTATTTCATTTGATCTCTTTTTTTATTCCCAACATACATGTCTTCATACTTTGTTGTGTGGTCTGAAGTCTCTGCATTGCTCTTCTGTTAAGTGTCCATGTTTCAGATCCATAAATAAGAACTGGTAAAATACATTTATTAAAAACTTTTTAAATTCACAGGGTAATTTCCTTTTAATATTAAGTTACTTCTACCAAAAACACTTCAACCAAGTTTAACTCTATGATTAATTTCATTCATTACATTCACATCTGTAGTAATAATCTGATGAAGATATTTATAATTGTTAACATCTTCTAACTCATCATTATCAAGCTTATTTTCTTCTTATAAAAAAATCCATTGAACATTACTTTAGTCTTTTTAAAATTTTCCTTTAATCCAACATTCTTATTTTCATCTGATATTATCTTGCAACATTTCATGAAGCTCTAAAGCATTATTTGCAGAAACAACTACACCAATGGCAAAATCTAGATGGCTTAAATAATCTCCATTTACTTTTACTCCCTTAGCTTCCCATTTTAATGT
This sequence comes from Epiperipatus broadwayi, assembly GCA_028023455.1. Taxonomy (NCBI): domain Eukaryota; kingdom Metazoa; phylum Onychophora; class Udeonychophora; order Euonychophora; family Peripatidae; genus Epiperipatus; species Epiperipatus broadwayi. The sequence continues at coordinate 2,373,225 of JAQFVV010006244.1, read as the reverse complement.
ACAAAGTGCTTCTTGCAAAAAAAAAACTGCTGTAAAAAGATTTGGAGATATGGAGTCACCCTGTCATATATCCTTCTCAATGTTAATCTTCCTAGTATCATTATGCAATCTAATTGTTGCTGTTGCATTTTCCAAATATTCTTCAGAATATGACAATATCCTGGGTCTATACCTTGATGATCCAATACTTTAATCACTGAAGAAAGGCTTACAGAATCAAATGCCTTTTCATAATTTATACATCTAAAGCATAATGGCAAATTCTATCTATTCTGTGGTCCTTTCTGAAACTTCTCTAATACTTGGGTATGATCCACTGCACTAAATCCACTTTTGGTTGGTTAAAATCCAAAGTTTGCTGTAGATGAATTATAATTATCTTGGTACAAATTTTGTATATTAATACTGCATTTCTTCAATCATATGATATGTCTATACCTCTGCCAAATTTTCTATTTCTTCACCTCCTTCCATCATTTCCTGGAGCTTTTTCTTTCTTCATAAATTTAATTGTATATCTCACCTCTTCACTAAAAATCATGGGCAATTAAGAATATATAGTACTTATAGAAAATACTTTTTCTTCTTTTTTATTACTATATAATTCTTGATAGAAGTCTTTTACACTTTCATGATGTTATCTCTCTTTTTGGCAATAGTTCCATCTTTTTTCTTATTGTAAAAATAAGTTTCCTACCATAACAAGATACTGTTTTATAGTTTTGAAACTTTATTTTCTTCTATAACTTTCCTTGCAAATTCACAATTATATTTTTTAATATCATCATTAACTATTTTTTGCACCATTTTACAAATCTTAATGCATCGTTTTTATATACTTTCATATTTCTTCTTTTCTTCATAATTTGTCTTGTCTCAGTAAAAATTGTATTTGTCAATTATTGCTTTTCTGTATCAGCTATCTTTATTGTAGTTTTTCCTATTGATTTTGTTCAAATTTGAATCATATCTGAAATTTGTTAATATGTAAAAATCAGTTGCAATTTCTAATTTAAATTCATTGGAATGTTTTTGAAGATTAGGAATATCAATTAATAATTTCCGTCTCTCTAGTTTTGTATTAACACATATTTTACAACTCACTAATCGATGATCATTTCTTGTGTTGACTTTATTAAGAACATTATAATCTTGAAATATGTATTTTTTGTTAGTTAAAATATAATATAATTCTGCTATACCATCATTTGGATGCTTCCATATTAATTTCCTTTTAACATTTTTTTTAAAGAAAAAATTCATAATATAAAGTTTTTCTTTTTCTACAAATTCCATAAGTCTATATCCTCTCTTATTTCTATCACCATAACCAAATTTATCCATAACATTTACATCTTTCAATTATTTACTAATTGCAGTATTAAAATCTCTCAGGACAATTTAATAATGTTGTTTGAACTAAATGAAAATCCTCTATTTATTATATGATGAACTATTATAAAATTTTCAGAAAAAAATACTTTTAAAAAAGAGATATTTTGCCAAAGTCAATACCAGATGATACCAAGTTAATTTGTATATTTTATAAAAATAAAAAGAGACATTTTCTTCGAATAATTTACATCAAAATAAAGTTTTCTTTAAGATTTATAATAATTGGCTTTATACATTTCCCATTACATGCATTTAAAGCCTGAACGAGAAAGTGTATATTCAAACCAAGCTCTAGAAACTAAACTCATTAGAAAACAAAATCGTTCTAATATTTGTATAAAAATTTCCTTATTTATAATTCCACATAAACAAAATATAAATAAAAAATTTACTTACGTGTAAGCTTCGTAGTCACCTGTTGTAATGGAATCTAACAATTGTTCTGTCATTTTAATAATTTCTTGCCTGCGTGCTATTCAAAACAAAAAAGAAATTATGCAATTAATTAAAAAAAAAATACAATAAAACGCAACGTTATTATTAATGTAGATGCAGCAGATATTTATTACCACAACTTGGGAAGGGAGGACTTTTAAACACACACGTTTACACACATATTAAAACAATGCAAAAATCTAGAATTCTTTTACTGAGTCATGCATACTAACCATGCCATAATTCTAGCATAATAACTAAAAAAAAAAAACACCCGCAAAAAAAAAAAAAAAACCTTTTATCTTTGTATTATTATTAGAACTTTGGAATTAAATAAATATATATTCTTTATATTTACTTATTCCATCAATTTAAAAATGGCATAATACAGTAAAAAAGAAAGTTCTATCAATAACTTAATATTAACAGATTAGTAAAACAAGTGCCGAATCTATGTTTTTTTTCTATTTATTACTTCTCAGTTTATTCCATTTATGTTATAAATCTTTTTTTTTATATATATAAGGGCCCCATATAGTCTAGAAAGTAAGACAGAGAGAGAGAGAGAGAGAGAGAGAGAAACGTTTTACTGCCTATGGAATTATTCACAAGTTTCTTAAAGTTCATTTTAATGCAACAAAGATTCAGCACATAAGCACCACACAAATTACATTACTATTAGTTAACACCCACTAAAATTTCTGGAAATAGATATTTCAAATTACACACACATATGTATACATTTCTATATACAAATAATCAATCAATCAAAAAAAAAATACAACAAGCTTTAGTATAGACTTGTTAATTAATTTTATGATCGTTATAGGATGAGATTAAATTTGGAGAGTTCTACCCGAGCAACTGGCAGGTGCCACTGTAAGCTGCTCAGTCAGACACCGCACCACTTTCGTCTCCGGCTCATGTTCCGGCTCACGCTGGATCACGGTGGGGGCAGACGTTACATGTGGGACGGCTAGTAAAAACTTAAAGTTGAGAAAATTTGGTCGACTGCATATCTTTCACCTAGAAAGCTAGGCAATACTTGCAAAGACATTACCAACATAAAAAAAAAAAACTATTTAGCTCAACAAAAATGTTAAAAGAAAATGTTGCCTTTTTTTTTTTTTAAACAAACAAAAAAAAATAATAATTAGAAAATAAATTAACAATAAAAACATTTTAGCAAATCATATATAAGCACACATAAAAACTAAAACAGTAATAAACATTAACAAACAAACAAAAAAAAAGTAAAAGTAAAATATGTTTTGAAAAATAAAAAAAACAGAAACAAGGGCTATAAAAGCTGTTCTACGATTCAACTTTATTTTGCAGATTTACGCCCTCTAGCAATTCTATCACCTCCTTCTCACCCTTCAAAAATATTTTTGCATTCTCATTGCGTAATAAACCCATGAGATGAATGAAAAAGAATCTTTATACCATTTTTGGATTACATAAAAAGATCAAAATTTTCTTTTTAAAGTTTCAATTTTTCCCCCCGACAAAATTAAAAAAACAAATGCACATATAAACAATGAATTAAATATTTTTATGTATAATAAAAAAAAAATATTAAAAAAAATCTCTTAAGCTACTTCATTAATATCGTTGCAGGTGAAAAATGAACTCCCACGAATAAAAACAATAATGCAAAATACAGGTGATTTATTCAACTATAAATAATGAGGAGCAAAACAACAATGACACATTTGTAATTTGATCTCATTGAAATTTAGTTTTGCTCCTCCGACCCCTTCTTATAATTATCAATACTGAAAAAAAAAACCATAATGAAGTTGAAAACATTAATGCAATAAAAAGGGTTAGGGGAATTAGAAAAGAAATTCAAAACTTTTATTCACTAGCAAACCGAAAGGCTGTTTACTTTTACAAAAATGACATCATTACTCCGTTCTTCCCTAAAGACATGGCTTTTAAATACATTTTTTTTTTGGTTAAACATAATGAAATAAAATTAGAAACATATATATAAATCTGTATATATTCACAGGCTTTTAAATGGTTTGTTGCAGGCTAAAGTCTTATTCAATAGCTCTCCAACGAATAACAGTGAAGGATTATACATATAAGATGGCAAATGGGGTGTGTGTGTGTGTCAATGAATGAAAAATGAATAATAAATTTAAATGTTAGCATAGGAAATCATGTGACACTCAAGTATTAAAAGTGACAGGTTAAGCTTTAATCCTCAAATCTTTAACTTAAAGTCCTGTTATTTATTAAGTATTAATATCTATCACTTTTCTTTATTCACTTTTTTACAATACATTGTACACTTATTTTACTATCATAACGATTTCGATTGCCCCAGCAATCTTCTTCAGATCTATAATAAACATAAATACACAAACACATAATTTATATATATTATAAAGATTTCATATTATAAATTCTCTCTTTTAATCAACATACCTATATATATATGCTTTTTTAAGGCATTTGTTTTTTTTTTTTATATTCTCCCTTATATATATATACACTTACTTAAATATCCTTAATCACTTCAATCATTTTTACGTTTGTATTATTTTTAATAATCAATTCTTTTTTTAATCATCTATATATATTTTATAATTTTATATTCTATTGACTTATTGTTTTTTATATTCACTTTTAATTCAAATATATTTTTTATTTTTAACATATTCACTTTTTATTCTAACTTTAAGTTATATATTGTAACAGTTTAGCTGTTACATTATTTTAAAATAAAAAGATCATAAATAAAAATTGATCTATTAAAAAGAAAAAACTAAACTTAAAAACTGAAAATTAAAAGTTGTTTACCTATTTTAAAAATCAAAGTATTTGAAAGTATTTTTTTTGTAAAAAAGTAAAGATATAAAGATTTGATATTTTTGAAAATAGAAATAATGTTGATTTCTATAATCTTAGAAAATGGAAATGATTGTTTTATTAATTAAATGATTGTTCTAAAGCACACTAGCCCTTGAGGCACTCGAATAAGTAAATGGTCAGATAAGTGAATAAAAAGAAATTAAATGACCAATGGAAGCACGAAACCACAGCACGGACCGTAAATGAAACATGAGAGCCAGTGACATCATGTTCAATCGATCTGTAAAAAGACTGATAAGAGGCAAATGAAAATATAAAACCCCAAATATTTGAATTCGGAAGAATATTATTGTCGTCTGAGATGCTGACTATTAAGCTATATATATGAACTGTATTGCAGACTTCACACGATGTAGGAGTTTGCAATAGATTGAATTTCTGGACTACCAACTGAGACCTCCCTATGACAGTTATGAACCAAAGTAGCGGCTTCGTTTTAAAAAAAGGACAAACCATCTACATAAGTTATCACAAAGAAGGACCTCTAAATCTGCTCAATCCGTAAAGTATAAACTCTTGTGTTTATCTAATAGGAACTTTTCTAAATTTGCAATTAATAACTGAAAATAAGAATTATTATCTGACCTAAAAAATTCAAAATCAATTATTAATATTTGTTTTTTATGCATATGTTTAAGCAATCAATTCAATTTCTCTCTTTTTTTTTGTGTTATGTGTTAATTAAAATGTATTAAATTAAAGTTGGGTGTAGATAGCTGCATGGATAAAAATTAATAACTACGTTTAAATTCGTTTATGTTTATTTTAAAGGGTTTTAATTTCAGGCTATTTGTTTCATAGTTAGGTCGATGCTTGTGGAGGGATATATGGGTGTTTGTATCAATGTAATGTGAAGCGTGTTTAGCATATAGGACAATGTGCCCAATTGAATGCATGATGACCTAATATTGTAGTCATTGAGTTGCAATGGATGCAGACGTATTTCCTGCACCATTGACCCCTTCTAGCTCTATGGACAGGGATTATAAGTCAGCAAATAGACCGCTTTCCCCCATACGTAGCACTCTTCTTTAATTAATTTATATACATGATTCCTTCACCAGACAGACGCACACTCCTGTACTGGATGAGGATCATGTCCTTCAAATAATATCACGGTCAGATGCACATTCCTGTCAGCATGGTTTTATGCTAGCATCTTCATATTGCATTGGTTGCGATTATATATCTGGAAGCAGGCGTTGGTTTGGCTACAAACTTTTAGTCTGAGATTGAATGAGGGTTTTGATAAGTTTTTAAGTGAGAAATGTATGTAGTCTATCTATACTCAACATGCTAAAGTAAAATTTATTACAATGTCCATCTGTGCGGACTATTTAAAATAGTAATTTAAATTTAATATAAATTTTATTCCTCAATTTTAAATGTGCGTTAATAAAATCTGTTGCGTTATTAGTACTGGCAGTGATCTAGTGATTGTTTTTATTATTCTTTATAAAAAATATATATATTTTAATAAATATATTAAGTTTCTGCATCTCCTTGAGCTGGTGGCAAGGGCAAATGGTCAATAAAATAAAAGTTAGACTTTTAACTTGCATATCTGCCTACTATATAAATTTTCCAGGTTCAAATGGCCTGGTGGTGCCCTGTACGGCAGATACGGTAAGACTGCAACTTCTTGTTCTCCGCCAACCGTTATAATTAAGCATTATATATTACTAATTTTTTCATCTTCCTATATTTCCTATTTTTATTAATATCTCCATCTAAGATTTATTCCTAATCTACATTCACAATTTAAATTCCTTTTATTTTAATTAATTAAAATGTTAAAAAAAGAAAGAGTTGTCTTTTGATAGCCAGTCACAGCCACTTGTCGGCGGCATTGTTTATGTGTTAAAATAATAAAATATAACATTACTGGGCCACGATTTTAAAAATACGGTAACCTTTTTTTGATCTCTTAAATTTTTTCTACTCCGCCTTTTAATATTTCATTTTTAGTGTTTATTTTTTTGGCTATATGGGCAATTTTTTTTTTGACTTTAACTTTTATTTTTGAAATCAATTTTTATTACCCTTTTTTAAAAAATAAAAACAACTAAAAAATAATTTTTGTCTAACTTTTACAAAGTATTTCTCAACACCCCCCCCCCCAATAAAATAAGATGAAAACTTTTGACTTTTTCAAGTTTCATTTTCTTTTTTTGTTTAAAGATACGGCCACTTTTTTTGGTCCATAAGCAAATTTTTTTTTGCATTTGTATACCGCTGATATACTAAAAGTTTCATTTTTAAAACCAATTTTTATTACCTTTTTTAAAAAATAAAAACAAACCAAAAATAACTTTTGTCTCAGTGAAGACAAAGTATTTCTCACCCCCCCCAAAAAAAATAAATTAAAATAAGAACTTTTTTGGCTTTAACTTTTATTTTTGAAATCAATTTTTATTACCTTTGTTAAAAAATAAAAATAAGCAAAAAATAACTTGTGTCTATAACTTTTACAAAGTATTTCTCAATCCACCCCCCAAATTAAAATAAGATCAAAACTTTTGACTTTTTCAAGTTTCATTTTCTTTTTGTTTAAAAATACAACCACTTTTTTTTGGCCTATAAGGCGATATTTTTTTTTGGCTTTATTTGTATACCGCTGATATACTAAAACTTTTATTTTTAAAACCAATTTCGGTTACCTTTTTTTAAAAATAAAAACAAACAAAAAATAACCTTAGTCTCTTCCTTTTGTCTCAGTGAAGACAAAGTATTTCTCAATCTACTCCCCCTCCCACCCAAAAATTAAAATAAGATCAAAACTTTTGACTTTTTCAATTTTCGTTGTCTTTTTTTTTTTTTTTTTAAAGACAGCAACTATAATATGGCAATTTAGTTTTTTTGTTTTTTTTTATATTATGCAATGTCTATTTTGCCATTTTTTTTTAAAAAAACCTTTTCCTATTATATAAATTTTTTGATGTTTTCAACACACCAGCACAAAAAATTACAATAACATCAAAACTTCAGACTTTTACACATTTCGTTTTATTTTTTCAGATTTAAAATACAGTGACTTTTTTTGGGTGTATGGTGGTTTTAATTACATGATTTCTATTTTGCCATTACTATTAATGACATTTTTTGTTCATTTTATTTTTTCCTACTACGTCTTTAAAATTTTATTTTTAAGGATGGAATACATTCGTTTGCAGGAGTCTGACTGATATCAGTAAGTGGCAAAATTTGTGCACCATTTTATTTGTCTCGTATAATTTCTCATGAAAGTGTGAGTTTTTGCGTGAGCTCAGCCAAAACCTGTTCGGCCCTACCCTTTCCCAATATTTTGCAAATTCCACATTGGGTAGGGAAGGGTGGAGATGGTGTGACAATTCTTAGTGAGTCAGACTGAGTGATTTAAGTAGAAATTAAATTACTCTGCTATGGAGATATCAAAACTTGTGACCCCTTAAAATCCAAACACCTTCAGACGATACGGTAGCGATTAGTGAATTGTGCGAATTTGCATAAAGTGTCGTGAAACACAAATCAGGCCATATTATTTTTTTGCAAAGCCATCGAGCAGCCTGCAATGGCTAAGATATAAACACAACTGTTTTCTTAGCCGTAAGTGTAGGCCATAGAAATGACATTTTTATGTGTTTTGACACATAAGCGACGCCGTCAAGCGGCTGTGACCGGCTATCAAAAAACAACAACAACAACAAAAAAATTAAAAGTGAATATAAAAAATAAATAAATAGAATATAAAATTATAAAATATATTATACAGAGATGATAAATAAAATATTAAAAATAATATAAATGTAAAAATGATTGAAGTGATTAAGGATATTTATGTAAGTATATATATATATATATATATATATATATATATATATACATATATATATATATATATAAGGGAATATAGAAACATATATGTAGGATATATAGGTATGTTGATTAAAAGGAAGAATTTATAATATGTAGAAATTATGTGTTTATTATAGATCTGAAGAAGATTGCTGGAGCAATTGAAAACATTATGATAGTAAAATAAGTGTATAATGCATTGTAAAAAAGTAAATAAAGTGACTGATATTAATATTAGATAAATTGGACAATGAGAAGATAATGAATACTGTTACTAAGTGTATAGAACTAAAAAATATATATATATTCAAATGATAAAACACTCAGGAGTCATGCAATGATCGAGTCCCAGAAATAAGACTGAACTTCATCCAACTAAGAACCATACTGTAAAAAATATATATAATGTGCCTCCCCCTCCTGTAATTTTAATTAATAAAAAAAAAGAGTTCATTTTAGTAAAATAACTACTATAATAAGAAAACTGGGATTCAAATCTAATAGTATCTAACAAAATATCTGTACATACAGTAATTATTATATGTTTCACTGATATAAGTTAAATATATATATTTTCAAAGGAAAAAAATTTTTTTTTACCAGAATTAGTTGGAAAGACATTAAAAAAAAATGTTATTGATCAGGAGTTCATTAGAAATGGGAAGTAACAGATTGGAATTGAAATGCATAGATCTTGAGTTCCAAAATCTAAAAATCTAAGAAGTCCAAAATGAACTTAATTATATGTTATTTGAAATAATGCCTTTCTCTCTCTCTCTCTAATTATTAATAATTATTATAAAAATAGTTCTCTTGAACCAACTGGAATTACAGAGTTTTCATCTTTAAAGCAAAAACAGATGTATCTTTGAAAAATATGTAATTACACTTCCTTCAGCATGAAGATCCATCTGATTTGTACATTAATATGAGAGATGTTAATATCATTATCATGAGCTGGCTGTTAATATTACATGTTAACAATATATTTTGAAAAATCATTTTGCATCAAGTTTTCTATTATTACTATTATTATTATATATAGGTATTGTTGATGACAAGTTCATATAATGACATTGTTTAGACCAGAGATCTTTAGTAAAAAAAGTGTGGCACTCTTATTTTGAATAAAATATATATAAAAAATATTATTTTATTTATGTATTCTAATATATAATTTATAACTAATTGTATTAATTTTATTACATTATTGTGATGACTGTGAGTGGTTTAAATTTAAAATAGTATGTCATGCATTATTTTCTTCAATAAATTATGTGAAAAGTAAATACAGGAACCGACTGATTGACTCAAGTCTGAAGGCTTAATTATTAATAAAATGCATGAAATATACTCTAAATTTTGAACAAGTTGGCTGACAGCATAATAGTTCAAAAGTCACATTAGTAAATTTGAATACTAACATTGTATCTTCATATTTATATAAATGATTTTTTTCACTGATAAATTTTATAATGAAAATTTGCACCAAACAAAAATATGATATGCAAGCTTATGAGTTGTTTGAACCTTGTACATGCATATTTAAAGTCACTAATTTATAAATAATAAATGAAATTAATTTCAAGTTGCGGCTTCCTAAATTTTAATTATTCTATGTTTTTTGTCAAAATGGCTCTCTGATTCAAAAATGATAATATTTCATGTTTACTGTTTTTGATTATTCTTTAAGTATTGTTAATTTGGATGTTATCATTTTATTTTTCTATATACATATTTAGAAAAGTTTAACTGTAATAAATCTTCACAAATGTTTTATTACTGAAATATTTCTGTTATGAATTATTATATGAAAACCAAAAAAATTGTTTTCATTGGTCAGGATTATAAATGCATAAAATCAAATGCAAGTAATGTTATGACTGAAATAACTTTATATTTATCTATTAATAAAAAAACAATGAATTTGATGAAAGTACTGTAGATGAATTTGATTATGATGATAAAATATAGAGAAAGGATACAAACTCGTGACAGAAAAAGTAAAATTATGTATAGAGAATTCTTTTTTTTGAGAAATATGCTAAACCAGGTTCTTCAATCTTTTTAATTGCCCACTTTGACATATTTTGAACAATTTCAATATATATGCCTACAGTCTGCCTAACATAAAATGTGATAATGTTCTTACAGAATATAATTTTATTCAAAAATAACATTGAGAAGTAACCACAGAATAAGATTTAGAAAGTAACCAATACAAATATGAACAATCGTACCTAGAGACATAAAATAAAATTTAATACTGAACTAATGCAAGAACAGAAGTCATTATTATGTATATACTAACATAAATATCAGAAATAACTGTATATTTATTTAATAACTAATATATGTATATATGAGAAATAAATGTTTAATAAAAATTACTTTTAATGAGAGCTTTGTGCTTGATTTTGGTTAACTAAATAGTTTATGTTTGGTTTTAGTTTTGTCAAAAATAATCAAAAGTCTTCTCTTTCTTATACATCCAAGTAGTTGCTCTCCTTAGTCAAAAGTTTGTTCACAATGCTAAATATTGCTTTCACCAAATGTAAAGTTAAAAAGGCTATCAGAAATGAAAATATTTTATTCCATAAACACGAATACAATTCGGCAATTTTTTTATTGTCACAATTGTAGATATACTCCATCATTGAAATTTATTTTATTCTCAGCATTATACTTTAGTTGCAAATAACTTATCTTGCAACCACTTCCAGGATGATGATATCTTGAAAATGGGTTTCCAAGTCAAGTGTGAATGACATAGGATAACTACTATATGTTTGTAAATCATTAATTATAAAATCATCTTTGACTGACATAATAAATATAGTTTTTAAAAAATTAAATGAAATTACTATGGCATTAAATTAATTACCACCCACCAAAAATCATAAAACAACAACTAGTGAGCAATACTGACCATGTTGAAGACACCTGTGCTAAATAGAAATGGAATTATCCAAATGAAGACACAGCAGAGATGGATTATGCAAAGCATCCAAATTAAGGTACAGCAGAATTGGATTATATTTTGATTAACAGAAAATATGTATTTCAAGAATATAATGTTCTTAATAGATTAAACACAGGAAATATTAATCATCAATAAGCCAGATGTAAGATATGTATTAATGCAAAACTAGTTAGAATAAAATTATTAACAAAGTCAGTATTAACAGTTGACATTCCTAATCTTCAAAAACACTTCAATAAATTAGAAAGTGAATGCAAAAAAGTAGCAATTTACTAATAAATTTTCTACTGAAACAAGATAATGTATATAAAAAAGAAGGAATCATAGCTGGAGTTTTGTAAATAATATGAAATATATATAATATAATTATGAATTGTCAAGGAAAATTAATGAAGAAAATAAATCTCAAAAGTAAAAAATAATAATTTAAGAAACGTTTCTATGCAACAAGAAAAAAGAATTGAACTATTACTAAAAAAAGAGATAATATCATGAAATGTATGGAAAAGTTCCATAAAGAATTCTATAATAAATAAAGAATGAAAAAGTATCCCTTACAGTTATTACTTTTTTAGAATTATTGCCAGTCAAAAGGTTAAATGTGAGAACATGCAATAAAATCTATGATGAATGGAAAAGCTCCAGGAAATAATAGAATTATTATTAATATTTAAAAAGAGGTGAAGAAATAGAAAAATTGTTAGCAAAGTTATATACTAAATTTCAAAATGATAAAGACATACCAGATGATTGGAAGAAAGCAGTGGTAATATTGATGTTTAATAAAGATGATAAGATCAATCTTGTATCAGTTCTTTACTAAATGTTTACCAAGGTAATTACAATTCATCCAGAATGAAGTTTTGATTCCAATTAACAAAAAGAACAAGTTAGATTCATATCCAAGTATTGAGAGAAGTTATAAAAAGGTCCAATGAATACGGGTTTTAATCATGTTTTGGATTTGAAAATTATGAAAAGGCATTTGATTCTTTAAGGATTTTTATGGTGATTAAACAGTGGATTATCAAGATAAAGATCCAGGATGTTGTCATATTCAGAAGAATATTTATCAAAATACAACAGCCCCAATTAGATTACATAGTATTACTAAAAAGTTTAATATTGAGAAAAGTGAAGAAGTATTTTGCGGATTAAAATAGGAAGTTAAAGAAAATGTGATTATTTTTGCAAATAATGCTTCAGAATTTTAAGAAATAGTGCAAGATTTATCAAATAAAAATAAATTAAAAATAAATGGTAATAAAACTAAAGTAATGTTCAATGGATTTTCTCAGAAGAAAATAAAGATTGATAGCTATGAATTAGAAGTTAATGGCTATAAATACCTTAGTCAGATTATTAACACAAATGGAAATGTAAAAGAAATTAATCATAGAATAAATTAGGATAAAATGCTTTTGAGTAAAAAAAATATTATGTCTATGTGTTTGAAAAGGAAGATTTTTAACAGCTGTGTTTTACCAGTATATAGTTGGACACAACAGAAGAGCAATATAAAGATTTCTTACCACTTAATACAGTATGGAGCACATCACTGACATCATCAAAAAAATTAAGAGACTGAAATGGAGCTGGGATGGGATCCAGTTTAAAACTTCAACAACCCATTAATTATCATCTTCTCTAGCAATGAGAGTATCAAAAACTTACAATGAGACCACAGACAAGCTGGTTAGATAAAATAACGAAATTTGTTGATGTGTTATGGAAAAGAGAAATTAGGAATCAGAATAAGTCTATCAAATTTGGAGAGACCTTCATCCTGCAGTGGATTGATAATGTTTGAAAATGAATTATTTTAGAATATTTTTTGACATGATTTAATTCAAAGTAATCTTGTACTTTATATAATTTACATTTCTACACAATATTTTTAACCTGCATTAATAGTCATTATCACTGCACCCACTTACACAGTACATTTGTAAAATATTTTTAACTATATATTAACCAATCCATTCAAAGTTTGTAAGAACATTGACATATTTATCTGTTCACTTTGCTTCCATTATTGAAAAATATTTTTGGTGATTTAATAACATTTACTATTTAATTTAAACAATACTTTATTTACTCATATTTTGTATTATCCTGAAAAAAAAAAAAATGCTTAAATTAATTAATTAAGTTAATGCTTGAAGAGTGTTTAATAAACTAGATACTAATAATGAGCAACTTCCTCAATTCTATTCTAGACGTTTTTTTAACATTTGTCTAGAAAAAAAATCAAATTTGTTAAATATGGTTATTGTTATGCTCCATCAAATTAATATTATCTCTTGGTGATGACCTATGAACAAAAATTCTCTGTCCTCCTTTGCTCTTACATTAAATAAGTTAATTTTTGACTACACAGATTGGTACAATTTTTATTGAAATTAATTTTATATAATGAGGATCTATCACAAAAAGTAGATCTAGACTTCATAAATAATAACGTTTAATCTTATTATCCATCAAAGTACATAAGCTTGAAGAAAAGCTACTGATATCAATACTATTAAGTAATAGAATGAAGAACACTAGAAACACCAGTTTAATTAATCAATGATTATCAACTCATATTTATTTTACTATCTCAACAAAGAGATGGGCATTACAAATTTCATTCTTGAAATTTAATGAATGAAACAATATTTTTAAATTTAACAACAACAGCAAAAAAAAAAAAAACGTATCTTGTGAGTTTATTGCATTAGTGAGAAAGCTAAGAATTCAAGAATTAAAATTTTCTGAAGTGAGGTCAAGTTAAGTAAAAAGAAGAAAAGATATCCACTTCCTCTAAATAAATAATCAAATGGCTTCATTACCTGGGAATTCCTAAAAAGTTTAAGTGCCAGAGCAGGATGTGATTCAAGTGAACCAAATAATGCAAAGCATTCACTTCCAGTGATATATTTTTAAAGACCACAGATTCCCCTTGTCTCCCCAATATTGGTTTTCACGAGTTTGTGGCAGCTCATACACTTTTACATTATGGTTATTTTTGCCTATATTTATTCTTTAAATTACAGATTAATAAAATTGCACATTTATATGGCTCAGTTGTTTGAGAATGAGAAGCTCTGAAAACAATGATTCATTCAAATGACCAAACATTTAGTTTAATGTACTTTCCTGCTAGGCAATGATCTGGATAGTAGACAATATTATCCAGAAATTTTTTGTTCTCGGGGGGGGGGGGGGGGGGGGACGTCGAGAAATTTAAAATTAATATTCCGGGAAATTTAAAAAAGTAAAATTATAAGAGCAAATTATAAATTTAAAAAAAAAAAAGTAAAATAAAAATGTTTTCAAAAAATCAAATTAAAAAAAACCCACACAATAAATGCAAAAACATACAGTACTTCATTTATTATTTATTCAAATAATAACATTTTGAAAAGGACAGACAGTCAAGGTATAGGTCACTCAAAGATGATTTTTTTTTTTGAACAAAAATTTGACGCCGCCGAGAATATCCTTTCGCTTTTCGTATTGAGGTAGTTAAACACTCTTCAAAGCATCCAACAACTTCTGGAGATTTTTTTGTCATGTTTCCTGTACTTTCATATGTTTGTAATTTATTTTTGTGGATTATCTGACATTTCTAATTTTTTTATTTTTAAGTGCTGCATTGATAGCATCAGCCAATCTATCATTTATATCATGACTTGCCCATTATCTTTTGCACATAAATCTTCACACTGAATTTTCTTTTCAACTCTATCACATTCAATGTCTTTGTCAAATAGCTTATTAAAAATCTTGCTAGCATAACCAGTAATCACAAACTTTGATGATGAAGGCAAATCTTTTGTAGCAATAGATTGTAAATCCAGTGTTTGGAGAAATTTTGTTAAAGACACAATATCTTAGTTGCTTTGGTTGAAGATATGAAATTTCAATATTCCCAACAACTGTTTTGAAATATTATCTTCATTTTTATATAAAGATTCAAATAAAAACTTCAAAAATGCATTGGCCATAACCAGATTTGCATTGTCTTCCCAATGCTTTAACAGCTATTCTAATTGGCTTAAGTACATTGTAAAAATTCCTTAATATTGGAACATTATCATCATCCAGTAATGTTAAGGAACCCTAATTTTTTAATGCCTCTCGAAAACTGAGTCAACTATTTTTGAGAATCTTTCAACGATGGCCACAAATGTAGTATTAATATCTGCTACTTCACATCTTTGAGTTAAAGTATTATTTGGTTCATCATCAATATCGGATTCAGAAAAGTCATCATTAGTTGATCTATATTCATTTTCAGTGCTATCAGTTTGATTAACATTATAATTTTAATTTTTTTTATAAATTACATCTACTACTGCTAAATGTATTGGTGGATATATTTAGACAATTTTCCATATTTTACCATTTTGGCAGCACCATCGATAGGTGAAATGACTACATCTGATAAATTTATGTCAAAATCAGATAGTTTTGAATTGACTAGTTCAATTATTGTACCAGATATAGAACTTCCGGCAATTCATATTAATCCTAAATTACTGTATTGTATATTAAAATGGATGTTTATGTTTAAGAATCGCCAGTTCCGTAAAGTCTTCCACTCATCTGATGTAAGGCTGTAATTAATAATTTATTAAGTGCATACTCATTATGTAATTAATATATATTAAGACTATTCACCTAAATGCGACAGTAGGGACCTCTCTTGTCTTTTAAAGTCATTAATCTTGTGCTAAGATTTGTGGAGGACCCTACTGTCGCATTTAAGCGCATAGTCTTAAGGTTATACCCTTAATACATATTATTAATGTAAGGCTGAAATTTCAGCAAGTATTTTTATGAGATTTAATTTATACTACTACTTCATATTTTGCCAACTTATAAAACTCATGAATTAATTTCATTACATTATTTTTGTCGATTGGTAAATTATATTGCCTATCTTTGAATGCTTGGCTAATAAATTTGCTTTTACATATTCTTTGGATTGAAAATCCATCAATGACTGCAAATCTTGCTACTATTTCTGATGTAGAATGCTTTTTAGTAAAAAATGATATTATAGTTGAAGGTTGATTTGTTGATTTTGTCAAAACATTTACTATTATTGCTTGGACCAGTGATTTGATCATCATTTGCATTTTGTTTCAGTAAATTAATTTTGTGAACATACTGCAAATGCCTTATTAGGCATTACACATTTTAAGCATTTTGCTTATTCGCCTCCTTTTTTTTTTTTTGTGAAATATATCTACACAGAATCTGTGACAGGTATTTTTTAGTTGCTTATTAAATTTATTCTATACAAAAAATATTTTTAATAAAAAAATGTTAAAAATATTATATGAAAAAAGTATTATAAGCAATATATATATGAACCAACTATGACATAAAATATTAGATATATTAAAAGTCAAGATATTAAAATTTTTGAATCTTGTGAGCTCAATGTTAAAATGACAATTTTATTAATCCCTATTTAATAAAATTATCACTCAATCTATATCAGAATTTTTTATATTTTTACAGGTGCATATGGTTATTTTATTGTTTATCATTTGTTTGAGAACATTATTGTTAATTTCATAAGCTGTTTTTCTATTTTTATTATATTTAAACCATTTAAATATGTAAATATAAACTTTTAATATAGCTTCATGGATGTGTGTTTCAAGTGTAATATATAGATTACGAAATAAAACTAAGCTTTTTATTAAATATGTATTATGTATTTTTTGGTTTTTCAAGTTTAAAATGAAAAGAAAATAGTGAACCTGTTGTATATATGATATACCAAAATACAAATTAAACTTATAATACAACGTACCTTCATAAATACAAGGAAGCACAACCAATTGGCAAAGCTAATTGCACTGCCCTAAGTTCTTTTTTCAATTACTATACTACAACTGAGAAATGAGAATCGGGACGGAAATTCTCCAGAATAACACAGTAATGAAATGTATCTGTTATGATTATCATTTAGTACCACATCTATATTTCTACTGAGAGCATTTTAAACAGTAAAATAATGATTTCCTATCATTTTCCAAACAGAATTATTAGCTGAGATTAGATCAATAAAAAGAAAACAAGTTGTTAGTTTATTTTAGAAGTTCTTTTCAATAAGAATTATATTTTCCAATAGCTTTGTTCTGGCTTATTTTCAACTCAACTATTGCCATAAGTCTAGTTAAGATTATTCTTCTAAGATTGTAGAAAACACCCAGTCCCATAGGGTGATATATTTTTTTGGATCAATATTGGTTTGCATTCTGCTTTAATTCTGCTGAATACTTATTCACATGTTGCTTTTAGAACCTAATTTTTTTAAAAAAACTTTTCAAGAATTCTATCTGCTCCTGGACTCATTTTTGCTTTAAAATATTCAATAGCAACTTCATATCCATCAATATTTAGTGGTTTTATTAGATCAGGATTAAAAGAAATTGTGAAATAATGAAGACAATAATATTGTCATATAATTGAATAGATGTGGTGTGTGTGTGTGGCATTCTGGAAAAAAACCAGTATATAATAATGATGATGATAATAATAATATCTAATAGTATAATATTGATGAAGTATCAACTGTGGATAAATAAAGATAATAATATAAAAAATGATGCTGTCAGCAGTTCATAATAAGATCCAAAATATTACTCCGATAATAACAGTTTTATCGTTAACTATTTGTTAATAGCCATTGAGATGTTTTTCAAAATTATAGAATACTATAATAATCCATTTTTGTTCTTGTAAATCCAATTATGTTGAGACTCTGGTTTTATTCTGAAAAGAGCCAACAGCATTGGACTTTCTTTCATATAATAATTCTTTTTTTTTTTTTTTGGATATGAGTTATACATCAGAAAAAACTGATTATGAAGCGGAAGAAAAAATTGCATATAAGAGTGGAAAACAGATTTTTCTTGCAAGTTCATACCGATTTTTGTTTTATTAAGATAATCAAAGATTACTAGCAAAATGTTCTTTGATACTCCATTTATTATGTCTTTAAGTATATGATAAATCTGACTGAAGTTAAACAAAAGTTATCAATGATTAATGTGATGGACATTTTCTGATTTTTTCTTTTCCAACAATGTGTTGTTAATTTTTCACAATGTTACATTAATATATAGAACTTGCAGCCTTCTGAATAAAGAAAAAACACATAAGTAACTTCTGGGATATCATGGCTACACTAAATCTCCTAATGAGATCATGATCATGGGTTTTTCTGGAAAAAGCAGTTTTGAGAAATCACAAAATGATTTAAATCTAAACAATAAAGTTAAAAGAAATTAAATTACTAATATAAACAAATAATATTAACATCCTATACTATACATTTAACACAATACAAAGACAATATCCAAGTTTAAAGAGAATAAAATAAAGAATTATTTTCACACTAAAATTACCTATTCTCATGCAGAATATAAAAAAATCAGAACATTAAAGGAAAATAGTAAAAAAAAAACTACTACATGTAAGTGACTGAAGACAATGACTTTTTAAATAATATGACTAAGTTAGTTCTCTGAAACTTAAATATTAAAAAGAGATAACCTCTAAAGTTTCTTAACTTTTAGAAAGCACCAAGAAGTTTTTTTTAAATTAAATATTATTAAGACAAAACTATATCAGAAGACAAAGTAATTAATAACTGAGGCAATTTTATTGCAATAAATATACATATAAGTAACTCATTTCATGTTTAACTGGAAACAGTGATTTTTATGGCCTGTAATACAATTGAGACCTCATACATACACTTAAATCTAATATTGTTCTAATTATTCATATACTTATAGATTTTTTCACACAACAATTGCAAATATATGCTTTAATCAGTATATTATTTGTTAAATTAAAAAAAAAAGTTTATTCATCTATATTTTTCTGACAAGAATATAGATTGAAACAGGGAATTGATTTGCTATAAAACAAATTTCAATAACATATCTATTTATTTAAACATATACTAAATCTACAAAATAATTAAAAAATTGTAATAACTTACTGGTATATTTTATATAATTTCTTTTCTTTACTGTAATTTTGCTATTATTATAGAAATGGTTATCTGGATGAATTTAGAGAGAAAAAAAACTAGCATAAGAAGTGTTGACAATTTTTATTTATAATCTACCATTTCAAAAAATAATGTATATGCATGTATTTATGTATTGACATATACACAAATACATAGCTTAGTGGAGAGGTAGTTGCTTTTGTTTCAATTATATATAGTTAAGATTATTTATTATTACATTTATTAAGCTGACTTTTCATTTGATATTTAGAAATCCTTAAAATTAGAATTCTGATTAGACCCTCTGAATAATGATGTCAGATTATTTATTCAGTACATAATAGTTAGAATTTACTCTCTTTAAATAATAATAAACTGCTTAAAGAAAGTAAACTTATACAACAATAGAGCTAAAAGACAGCATGGTATCATTCTGTTTATTCATTGTTTGTTATTATTTACATAACTCAATGATAGATAGTTATTTCCATTTCAGTTACACACACACACACACTTAATACTTGTGAGTTTTCAAGTAAACCAAAATGATAGCCATAGTTTTGACAAATCTACAGTTTCTGGGACCCCCAAAATGTTTACAAAAAATGCCTGACCAGAAAACTTTGTATTTCATATTTATATTTTATTACTATTATTTTTAAAAAAGAAATTGTAGAAAAATTAATTATATTATTTATAGTTTATTTTCTTTTTTAAATTAATTTATTAATAAAAAAATGACAAAAAATATACAAATACAATATATACATTTTATTCATTAATACACACTTTTAGGGAGGGCAGAGTCCCGTACCTTTGAAAATAGTCCACTGTACCATGTTCTGTGTCAGGAAGGTCTAAAATTTTTATCATTATGATAATTTACCAAAAAAAAAAAAAACTGTTGACAAAAAGAAACAGGCTGATTGAACCAAAGTGTGACAATGTTAAGAGTGTCTTATCACGTCCCACATTGTAATATAAGTAAAAAAAAAATGAAATAAAGCCTCTTGCAAAAATTTATCACAATTTATTATTATTTTAAAATTTAACAATTGATTTATTAATTTTGGTTTGATTTAACCATTAATACATATTCGGTAGATTATAGGCACTATTTATCAAAAATATGGGTTGCCATCTTGATTTACTTGAAAACTCACAAATACCATATATATTTACATAGAAACACACACTACACAAGTTGAAACAATCACAAAACAGCTCTTGCAAGCGAGATACAAAAGTTAAGAAGAAAATCCAATGAACTCATGCAAAGTTAATAGGAGGTATTTGAGAAATAAAAAAAAAAGGGCAGTTAAAGATTGCAGATAATTAAGAAAAATAAATAATATATTAAAGGAAATAATTTTTTATCTTAGTAAATACTAAAATGCATTTGTGATCCAGAAAACTAGGATAGAAAAATTACAAACATTTAATATGGTTTTAGTGAAATAACTTTAAAATATAAACAGTAAAATAAACAGTTTTATTTTTAGAATTTTTTTTTTACATTTCTAGTTTCTGGTAAGTTAATAATTAACTCAAAGTACAATATAAATATTATCTTTAAGAACTCTAATAATAATGATGGCTAAAAATAAATCAAAGAGAGATTACAACTGAAAGTTAAGATTTACTTACAACATTTTGTTTGATGACTTTGATAAAATCCTAAATTAATATACTTATTAGAAAATTGTTTCATGAACACAGCTATTTCCATTACTCGTATCAATAAATAAATAAATCAGAAAAAAAAAGAGAAGGAAAATGCAATAAATTTCTATTCTATTTTTCAATAATATTAGAAGTTTATAAATGATTCTTAATAAAAAAACTGGCACTTTTCCAATAATAGAGCGATTTCGCTTTGCATGTTAAACGTTAGAAAATGGCTATGTTTATGGTAGACATGACTTTTGATCTCGAAATTATAAAATCACAAAAAATATTCATATTTTCTACTGATATCCAATATTGACAAGTTAATTCAATGATAAAAAGTAAAAAAAAAAAAAAATGTGTAAACTTTATGGAACCCTCTTCGCAAATACAATTTTTAAAATACAGATTTAAATTCCATATTCAAAATGAATGAATCGCGCTCACTTTTCCTTCCACATTAGAAATTACCACAATGAATATAATAATAACTCAGACTACTAGATGGTTAACAATACTCTGCCAATTATTGATGTTTCAATAATTAGGTGATTTTTTTTAAAAAAAAGATTAAGTTAAAATAGGTATACTTTTGGCTAGACATCAAACATTAATACGATATTTAGTTGTTTTTTTTTTAAAAAAAATGTTGAGATTGCAATTTAATGCGAGAACTTTAAATAAAATTATTTCCCCTCCGCGCTTAATAATTGATTAAGTTATTTAAAATTTATGAGCTTGTGAATGTGTGGCATATATATATACGCATAATATAATAAAGAGACTACAGAAAAATTTTCATAATTGCAAAATACCTATTAATTTAATATAACAAAATAAATGGGAAAACGATTATTTGTTTTTCAATTTAAATTTTTTCTAAAAACGCAACATTTTATATTAAAAAACATTTAATTTAACTGATCAAATTAATAATAAATAATAAAAATGAAATTTCATTTATATACTATTATAATATTTAAAATTATTATTAATAACTTGTGTTTTGGCTTCTTTCTGTTGATTGCGATGGGAGTTAAGAATAAACTCTTCCCAGATACTTTAAACTCATTTGAGAGATATACATATTGATGAAAAAATCCTCAACAAAATAAAAATGTATTATAAATTTATGTCTAAAACTAAACTACAATAAATCTTATTTTTTAAAAAAAAAAAACCACTTTAAGAACATGTCCTAATACTATAGTAACAATTAAAATAATATATATTGGAACGATATAAGTATGCCTACCTCTAGTTTAATGTCTATTAATAGTCTCCTCAATCAATCAAACTTAAATGGGATGATATATCAAATTAACGTAGTAAAAAAAAAAAAAAGGATTCTCAGACCGATATCTTATAATTATCTAAATATATATTTGGGTGCTTATATAATAACAACTATATTTTTGTTTTTTCTCAAAATATGAAAATAAAGATTGATTATGATGAATTAGAAGAAGTTAACAGTTACAAATACCTTGGTCAGATTATTAATACAGATGGAAACATAATAGATGAAATTAATCATAGAATTAAACTTGGTTGGAGTGCTTTTGGTAGAAATAACTTGATACTAAAAGAAAATATGCCTATATGTTAGAAAAGGAAGGTTTTTAATAAATATGTTTTACCATTTCTTACTTATGGATCTGAGATTTGGACACTTAATAGAAGAGCAATGCAGAGACTTTAGATGACTCAAAGAAGTATGGAGAGATGCATGTTGGGAGTAACAAAAAGAGATCAAAAACGCAATATATGGGTAAGAGAACAAACAGGTGTTACTGCCCTCAATGAAAAAATTAAAAGACAAGTTGGGCTGGACATATTACTAGAAGAGATGATAATAGATGGACAATTGAAATCTTAAACTGGATTTCAAGAGATAGACAAAGAAAGAGATCACATGTGAGATGGATGGATGAAATAAGAATGTGTGCAGGAATGATGTGGAGAAGAGAAGCTAAAGATTGAAGAAGATGGATTGAACTTGGAGAGACCTTCATCCTGCAGTGGACTGATAATAGTTGATGATGTTTTTATTCACAAAAAGATAGTGTAAAATCTATAAAACTTAGCATATGTTAAGAGTAATAAGCTTAAGTTATTAATATATATTGTAATTTTGCTTAAAAATTTAATTAAAATCTATCAAAAAAGAATAACAAGAACTAGTTAAAAATAATGATAACAAGAACTAATTAAAAATAATTATAAGTATTGTATTTGAATAAAAATTGTATATAATAATGTTAATGAATAAACAAAATTGCATGACTGTGTGCATATAACATATTAAAAGACAATTTAAAAAAAAATTAATAAAACCTAATAATTAAAATTATGCAAATAATGTAGATATGCAAATCTGCAAAGCTCTAACAAGGAAATGATTTATGCAAATTACGTCATGTAAAACAGCACTGACTATCTAGAATTGTGATAGAGCAGTACAGTACAAAATGTGTGCGCAAGCAGTGCGGAGCTTGCACAAACGCAATGTATGAGCAGTGCAATATGCTAAAAAGAACATTATATTGAAAAATTAACAGAGTAAAATAAAAAATATTGTAATAAAAATATACAGTGTTATAGTTCAACACTATTAAGAACTGTGCCTTCATAATTAAGATTAACAAGCTATCATTATTATATATTCTTGGCAATAAATTCATTGGTATGTTTAAAACTATCTTTGTGTATTATTTCTAAAATAATTTAATGAGTGTATAGCTAATTTAGGTCAAATCTGGTCCCCTGAACACAGAAGTTGCCAAAGAACACCTATAAGCATCAGTTGGCATAGACTCAAGAACGTATGTAAATAATTTGTATAAAGTATCAGTTAATAATGTGAACATGTAACATGGCAATTCAGAACAGTATGATACTGTCATTTGACATAAATAACCAGTGCAATGGCAAATATATGTTAGTCATGTCGAAAGATACATGGTAATGATCAACATTGCAGATAATAAATAGAAAGTTGCTACTCTTATTTGGATATTGGGAAAGGATGTGCTTCAAGTAGCTAATCGTCTGTGTGACCCAAAAATGTCTGAAGATATCCCTATGAAGAGTTGCTACAAAAGTTAAATCTATATTTCAAACCAATAATTTTGAAATATTAAAACAGGCAAAACTCCCTATATGTATTGCCACATACAGCAAGCAAGAATAATCAATGGATGCCAGAAGGCTTGTGCATAAAATCCCCATCTGGTGCCTACTCATCAATATCCCCAGAATAGTTTCTGGCTTGTGGCCTTCATCAGTGAAATATGTAGTGCAACTTCCTTTCTGAAATAGAATGCAGTCACCTAATGAAAACATATGACAGTATGATATTTTATAGTAGGAATTAACAAAGGAATGCAAGTTTAATGATAAGCTAGAAGATATGCTATTAGATAAGCTGTTAAGGGGCATGGAAGATGGAAAATTTAGATAAGTATTAAGTGAATCTTTACTAACTTATACCATTGCCATTGAAAGAAAAATAGCATATGAAACTGTTCTAGAACATGTAAAACAATTTAAATATACGACAGATGAAATTAAATCAATCACACACATAAACAAGGCAAAGGCACAGAAGGCTGAAAAAAATACTAAACAGAATGTTTGGGTCTACTACTGCTGAGGGGAAAAAGGACACTTAAAGAAAATTTAAAAATTTAGAAAAGAAAAAGTGTAATAATTATGGACTGACAGGTCATTTGTCAAAAGTTTGTAAGCACAATCAAAGAATGGCTTATGCAGATTTACTTGCTAATAAGAGAATCAAGGAGGAAAGTATTCAAGAGTTCAGCGAATATTAAAAAAAATAGTGGAAAATGAACATATGGTTAATATAAGACATCAAAATTTGCAATCAAATTATCAAAATGTAAATTGATAGTGGGGCAGGCACATCAACCATTGCTTTAAAAGATCGGATAGCATTAATAGGAAATGGAATAACCAAGATTCAACTTGAAAACATGAATTTGGTTGTTATGGTAATCCTATTGATATAAAAGGAATAGTGATAGTACTGGTAAAAGTAAATTGATGGACAAAAGATTCAGTGCTATATATAGTAACAGGTACGGTGCTTGCAAAACAACAGTACATGAGCAGTGCAGTATGATGAAGAGAGCATTATAGTTAAAAGTTAATGAAGAAGAGTTAACAGAGTAAAATAAAATACTGTAATAAGAATATGCAAAGTTATAATTCAACACTATAAAGAATTGTCCATGCATAAAGACTGAGATAATTTATGGAATTCAACCAGCAAGCTGTAGTAGAAATACTAACAAGTTACTAATATTATATACTCTTAATAACTCATTAAGCTAAAAACTTTCTTGGTATATTATTTCTAAAATAATTTAATAAGTGTACAGTTAGTTTGGGTCAAATCTGGTCCTCTGTACACATGAATAAGATTTGATTAAAGTTAAATTCATTCAAAAGATAAAAAGAAAAACCAAGAATTAATTTTTAAAAAAAATTAAAGAACTCCCCCCCCCCCACAACAGAATAGAAAAATGAAAAACAGAATTAAAAATAAGAAAAAAAATAAGCTGAAGCTTTTTGAAAAGGTTATTCTTCAGGTAAAGGCTATAAAAGAGAAAGAATTAAAAAAAAACTATATTTGTGGAGAACAAAGTGTACACCACTAATATTGTATAGTTTGTAAAGAATTCAGTTCTAGCTCTGGAAGCATTATAGATCATCTTAGAAATCCGCTATTATAGTATTTTTCAATACTGACTCAACACAACTAGAATGTCAAAACGATCGGCAAAGCTATCAACATGTACCAACTAAGACCTGAACAACCAGCTTATCCAACTTTGAAAAACATCTATAAAGTGAAATGAAGAAGATATAAAATAAAGCTTATTTGCTTAAAGGAGAACTGTTTTGTATTACCTGTATTTATGCAGCTGAAATCAAGAACAATTCAACCAAGACAGATTTAATTTTCTATAATACTTCATACATGGACATGAATTTGTATATAAGCTTACTGAACTATTTTTTGAAATTGCAGTAAGACTTTTTAATTATAAATTTTATTAAACGCCCATTATTATATTAAGTAATAATTTACTAAGGCTGTAACCTTAGAAATAAGCGTCTGAAAAATACGAAGGTAGGGATATAGAGGTCCCTACCTTCGTATTTTTCAGACGCTTATTTCTAAGGTTACAGCCTTAGTAAATTATTAGTAAGACTTTTTATGTTTATATGCTAAATATTACATTCCTAAATCTCAAATGTAAATTTTTTATTCACATTTACTTCTTGATTTAAGTAAAATTATTAGCATATGCACAAATTTTTTCTTTGCAGTTTTTTTTTTTTTTCTAAAAGTTTTATATATTGTATACATCTTTAGTAAAATAAATTGTACTGCAATGAACTATAAATCCAAAAATAGTTGCATAGTACTTTCATTAAATGAGGAAAAAAAATAATTAATTTAATAAGGAAAAGTAAGACATCATTTTCTGAAATCAACTGTATGTTTCAAAAGAATGAGTCATTGACTAGCAAATGATAAAAAAAAAAGTAAGCAAATTTATGTCACCATCATTTGTGCTGCTGAAATATCTAAAGTAGTAACTAAAATAAGAGATAATTTTTTGGTTAAAATTAAAAAAGCCTTTAATCTATCATTAAATAATATAATTGTAAAAACATTCCAGTTGACAATCTTATATTATTTCAGAAAGCCTTAAATCTCTATGAAGAATTTAGCTGAAACTCTGGATCACACAATTCCAAGAATCCATTGCAAATAGAAAATGATTGCATAGATTCCAAACTCTTCCAATCTTAAACATATCATAGTAATTGAGGAAACTGTATTTGCTGATCATAAAGCAGCTGAAATGTTTTTATTACAATTTATAAAAATTATTGGAGAAAAAAATGTCCACAACAGATATTTAATTGTGATGAAACAGAATTGTGAATGATTAAACACACTAACAGCATTGTAAATATATATGCAAAAGTGCTTACTCAATTTTTTTACTAATAGCATTATTTTTTAAAATTTTTTGTTTATATTATAATCTTAATTTATATAGACATATTATATACATAAGACAGGGATCGCCAACCTTTTTGCACTTAAGAGCACATTCTATAATACCGGCAAGGTGGCGGGCACCACTTATTTTTTCAACTAGGTGGCGAGCACCATTTATTTTTTCAATGTAAATTTATAGTTGGATATTGTTAATAATACACATAATGTACAAAAAAATATTTATTTCAAAAATACAATTTTAATATATAATTAACGTTTATATTTTTATGCTGTAAAAGTATAGTATGCCCTACAATTTGATTACAATATAATACATTAATTTATAAGAAATTTTAAAAATTAAATTTATTTGTATCAGATAAATAATGTTTTATCGTATTCAGATAGCGGCGGGCACACGTAAAACGGTCCGCGGGCGCCATGGTGCCCGCGGGCATAGGGTTGGGGACCCCTGACATAAGAGCATGCTATACATATAAATGAATGTTGAAAAATACTGTTTTATATATCTATAGTGCAATAAACAATATTTATTGTATTATAATCAAGACTTGTCAACAAAACATGAGCTATTATACAGTATATACATTTTACACAAGAAAGTGGGGCTCTGAATAAATTATAATGTAGTTTGTTATAAAACAAATAATAGTACTATCAGCCATGAATTCAAAAGTAACTTACTATGCATTTATATATACATACATATTATTTAAGTCTAAAAAACTGTTAAATTCATTTTGAAAATAATTAATTCTATGCAATTATTTGAATAATTATTAAAAGCATACATAAACAAGGCCTATGTCATTAAAAAAAAGTTTTAAAATGTTTACTAAAAATAGTACAAATAAGACATTACTATCCTTTTTAAATTTGTATTACTAAACTGGTAAGTCTAGATTTTGGAAATGTACAAAAAAAATTTTCAAAATTATATTAAAATAAATAAATAATAAGGCAAAAACTAATAATTAAATAAATCAGATAAATACATATTTGTAAGAAAAACAGCAGGAATAAAATAAACTGTTACAAATTGTGTAGGCTATTAATAAAAATATCAGTAGAATTGATGCAATTGTTTCAACAAAAAGATATTTTTTAAAACAGGCAAAACTCACTATAATATGCCATGCACAGCAAGCTAGAGCAGTGGTCTTCAACTACCGGTCTGCGGCTCGTTAGAAGTTTTTTGCTGGTCCGCGATAGACTGGCAAGAAAGTTTTACTAACAAAATAATAAGATTTTAAACTTTTAATTAATATAAACAATTTTTATTTATTTTTTTCAGCGCACTTTTACCTGATTAAAAAAAAAAGAAACAGAACAAAATCTAATCAGTCATACATAAATTAATTTGTTTTTCTAGTTATCACAGATGTTTATTGGGGGGGGGGGGGTAGAATTAAATTTTTTATTACTTTTCTAAAAAAATTCAAAATTAAAAAAAAAAAGTTTTTTATTATACAAACTCCATATATATATAACTTCATCTAAGGCTAAGCTGTTTACATCTTTAAGAAATTTTATCTATAGACTTCTGCTGGTCCATGAAACCTTATCCTTATTTTTGCCCGTCTGTGAAACCTTATCCTTATTTTTACCGGTCCGCAGGTGTGAAAAGGTTGAAGACCACTGAGCTAGAGTAATCAATGGATGCCAGAAAGCTTGTGCATAAAATCCCCATCTAATGCCTACTCATCCAATATCCCCAGACTAGTTTCTGGCTTGTGGCCTTTGTCAGTGAGGAGCCTTGGATCTGAGAGCACTGCATCTAGATCTTAGGATCTAATGCAACCCTCCAGCAACCACCTTTTATCTCCATTTAACTACAAAACTAGAGTCTTAAACTGAAAACACCTTAATGTTTTCAATCCAGGCCTATTAGCCTATATAGTCATTAGATCCTAAGATCTAGATGCAGTGCTCTCAAATCCAAGGCTCATCACTGACGAAGGCCACAAGCCA
The DNA here is from genome assembly GCA_028023455.1 of Epiperipatus broadwayi. Lineage (NCBI taxonomy): Eukaryota > Metazoa > Onychophora > Udeonychophora > Euonychophora > Peripatidae > Epiperipatus > Epiperipatus broadwayi. The sequence goes on along the minus strand of JAQFVV010006244.1, from coordinate 2,343,960 downwards.
GAAACTAGTCTGGGGATATTGGATGAGTAGGCACTAGATGGGGATTTTATGCACAAGCCTTCTGGCATCCATTGATTACTCTAGCTTGCCGTGCGTGGCATACGTATAGTGAGTTTTGCCTGTTTTAACATCAGTTATACACAAGCATAAGAGGTGATGGTCATGTGATGTTTATGGGCTTAAAAAGATATTTTGTCATATTATATTAATATGATTGTTAAATAGGGGGGTTTTTTTTTTGGTATAAATCAAAGTGGTGATAATATATTTTAAAATAAAAGCTGTCTAAAAATAAAGATAGCAAAATTGTTTTGCTAACAATCGTGTATTTGATATTCAGCTTTAAAATAAATTAGTAAATAACTAGGACCATAAAATAAATTAAATAATATTGTAATATAATGTAGTGGAAACTAAGCCCATAAGTAACAAATCTATTTCTTATTAAGTTTGGGTCAGAATTCATCAGCTACAATAAACTATATCATACTATGGAATATAAAAATTAATAGTTAACACAGATGTTTCGTTAAATTGTGTTGAACTAAGGTCTGAAATACAATCCAGCACAACTGCCAGGAAACACTTAATTTCCTTAGTTATCTAATGAAAATCCGGTTAGCCTTAAAACATTATGCCTTAATAACAATTATCTTGATTGTTGCTTTCATGCGTTGCAAAAAAAATCTATAAGTCTCATTCATATTACAAAAAAAATATATATATATAGATACGATTTATATATATACATTAAATTTCATTATAATAAGAAAAATAATGTGAAATATATATACAATCAATCAATAATATTCTGTCCCAAGAATAGGTTCAGATAGCCTTAGATCGCAAATTAATCCTTTCTCCATTCTGTTATTTTCATTGCTCAGCTTTTCAATTCCACATAATTCTTCCCATCTTTTATATCATCCAAATATGTCAATCTTTTCCATTTTCTCTTCTTGTTTCCATTCACCATTCTCTCCAAAACATCTTTCATTAAATTATACTTTCTTCTTGATATGTCTAATTTAGTTTCTCTTTCTATCTCTAATTTCCTCGATCAATCTTCTTTTTAAATTTATTCTTTTCAAAACTTCATGTTATTTTATTCATCCAAATAAATTTTTTCAATTCTTTTCCATGATCACATCTAAAAGGCTCCCAATCAGTTCCTCCTTTTATTACTCATTGTCCATGTTTCACAAACATACATTAGTACACTTCACACACAGCATTTAATTAATATTTTATTTAATTCTCTTTTCAAGGATCTACAAAATATTTTCGTTCTCTTAATAAAATGCCTCCTTTGCCAATGCTATTCTTTTAATTTCACTTTCACTTCTTCCATCCTCATTTAACTAAGTACCCAAATATTTAAATCCCTTTAACTGCTAAAGTATATTATCATTGCAGTCTTTTCACATTCCTCCCTATGCATAAACACTTGGTCTTCTCAACATTAATCTTCATTCCCTATTGCATACATCCTTCCTCCAATTTATTCAACATATTCTGAAGATAGTTTTCATCCTCAGTTTTAAAAGTTATATCATCTGCACATCTTCATTTTATTATTCTACCTCCAACATTTGCTCTTTCACATTTTAAATAATTATTTAACGTTTTCTAAATAAATATTAAAAAGAACAGATGACATACTGTATCCTCGTCTAATCCTTTTTTCTATATTCATCTCATCAGTAGCAATATTATTTAATTTGTACTCTTTGCTCAGTGCACATATTCCAAATCAATCTTCTTTCTTTCCAAAATACTCCGTTATTTTTTATGATGGTCATAAGTTTTATTTCAATATTTTTTTCCAAATACATAAAATATACACTGATTCCTTTATCTATATCAATATATCCCATTGGATTTTTTTTTTAACAATACCAATAGTATTTCTTATATTTTTCTCTCTCTGAAGACCAAACTGTTCTTCACCAAGATGATACTCTACTTTTCCACAAATTCAATTTCAATAAAACTTTAGAAGCATGAGATAACAAACTTATTGTCTTGTTGTACTCTTTACATTTAATCGCCTTCTTTTTAACAACTGGAATCATTGTAATCCTTAAAAAAATCTTCAGGTCAAACTCCAGTGTTATATATCACATTGCGTAGTCCAACTATTTCATTCTTAGAAATTCTCCCATTTCTTTCAAAAATTCTATAGGTATTGTAATAAATCCAATAGTTTCATTTGTGCAATTGACTTTATTACTTCATCTATCAATATGTCCATATCTTTAAGATCTACTCCAATATCTTCTTCATTATCAAGTTCATAATTAATTGAATTATTTTCTTTTCTAAATAAACACTGAAAATAATACATACATTAAGCAGATATATTCAAGTAATAAATTTGAAATACAATCACTAAGGTAAACAGAAAAGATAATATAATTGGTTAAAGTCTTTTCTTACAATCAGCTGAAAAAATATAAAAAGACTGCTTTTTGGACCTCAAATTTAAACAGTTGAAGATCTTTATATATTTAGTAATCAATAAAGAAAATAAATTATGATTTTTTTAAAAATACAACTTTTAAATGATTTAACATCTTTTTTAATCAATACTATTTTTTTCATTTCATCTTTTTCTAAATTTTGACTGTCTAGGAATATAAATACAACTACATTACTTTATAAACAAATAGAAACAAGTAATAAATTGCCACTTACTGCCATGAGGAAAATTATTAGATAGTCAAAATGTAGGAAGATAAAATATCACAATAACATATTGTCGTTTTAATTCTGAGAAAAAATGCTAGACAACTGAAATTTAAACACATAGATTGGCTGTGTATTAAATTTTAAAAAATAATATCAAGGCCTTCAGCTTTCAAGAGAAATCTATGATAAAACATTTTGCAAGTAAAATAAGTTGTTCTGATATCAAATTAAGTTGACATAAATAATACAATTAGAAAATCAAGATTCCTCCAAAAAGCATATTTACTGCTAAAGAAATCTGAAGCTTTACCACAAATATAATTATCATTTTATACAACAAACTTTTAACTATTTTTTTTAATGTAAATTATGTTAGATGAATCAGCTCTTTAAGCGGGTAAGCCGCGCGTCAATATTGATTGGATTTTTTACAGAAGTTTTAATCAAGCAGAGTATTTTTTTTTATCAATTTTGTAATTTTCACGAAGCAATAAAGACAAAAAATATGTATCTGTCTTCAAACGGACATTTATCGGATACTTTTTATTAATTTTAGTTTGTAGTTGGTGTGTATTGATAAATTATATATTTATTTATGTTCATATAGAATTCACATCTACCGTAATTTTCTAAAGTTCTAATCCACTTATTTTATAAAAATAAACTTATTTTATAAAAATAATGATTTTCAAAAAGTTTAATAATTTATTATTTATTATTATGTTTATATGATATGTTTGTGTTTACAAGTAATGAATTACAAAACTAATAATCAAATGTATAAAAAGATTGCATATGCAGGCAAATAATCAAATTCTGATTCTTGTTTATGCCTTTATACTCATGCTTTGGAGTCACTCTGGTTTTGCTATATGTTTCATCACATTATTTTCAAGTCTATAGCTAACAAATGGACTATATGCAAATAAATTATATCTATGTGATACAATAAATATAACAAGATAGCATCACTTATGTGCATAAAGAATATAAACATCACTGGTGTCCATAAAGAATATAAACATCATTATATACACAAAAAAAATATAAAATGAAAAGATGAAACTCATTTTATCAGTGATACAGACAGTAGCCTACAATTTCTAGTTTTAGATAGACAAGAAGCCAATTGTTATGATGATTTCTTTTGTATCTTTTATTAGAATGAATCTTTTTCTTTATAGATGCCTTTGAATTCTTATGCGAAAACTTTTGGAGATTATGAAGCCCAGGATTATCTCAGGTAAGACATATTATACGTGGTTTGAAAGATAATTTTGTGAGGAATACAAAGAAATTATAACTGAAGATGTAATTAATACTTAGTTCATGATGAATTAGAAATTATGAACAAACAATGAAGTAATAATTATGATGGATGTTGAAATTTCTTTTTTTTCCTTATTTTTTAAATGGTTATCACTATTTGTCTTAGACTTATTGTTTTCCTTAATTTTTCTCGTTTCTGTTAATGTATTTTTTTTGCTCTAATATAATTCAAACTGAAGTTATTGTGACAATTGTGTCTCAGGTTAGTATTTTAAAAAATTCAACAGGACATTTTAGACCAAAGTAGTTTAATTATTAAAGAATCCTCCCACTCTATATAAAAAAAGCAAGTGCTAAATTATAAATGTTATCAAAAAAACAAAAAACAAACAAACTATCAATAAACTTTTTTTGTGAAATTATTTTGTAGTGCTCATTTTGCCTCTTCAGAAGACTTTTTCAATTTGATAATCATGTAGTTTTGTATTATTGAGGAATTAAGAACACAGGAATTTTTTGGGAGGGGTAGAATCAAATTATTTATATATTTAAAAATATATACAATAACCGATTTGAACTCAGACTTTCACATGACTCACTACTCTCAGTGCCATCTCATATTGCTGACCCACCTGTCCATTAAAGTATGAAGATTGGCTAGCTTAATATAAAGCTGAGCACTGATTATATATATATGTGTGAGGATAGTAATCTAGATCAAAACTGATGATTGCTGGTTTAGCATGAAATACGAATATTGGTGATTATTTATCTTTTCAACATGTGTGTGATCAGGTGGGTCAGCAATATGAGATGGCACTGAGAGTAGTGGGTCATGTGAAAGTCTGAGTTCGAATCCCGCATATATTACATATATATATAAATGCAGGTTTAAGCCTGTACAATGTATTAATAACCGATTTTGTAATTTTGATTTCAATAAATATAGAGACAAAAATGGTAATGCACACATACATACACATAAATAGATAACGTTTTATAAGTAAAACGTCTTTACTAATTTATAAAAATAAAATAACTAAGTGTAGAAAAATGTATAAAAGTGTAACATCAAAATGTGCAGTTCCTTATTTAATATTTTAGTCAGGGATTGAATATCCATATTAAAATGATGATTAAAAATTTTAATAATATATAGTAATTTCTTTTTAACTGTATTGTTGGAAGGAATAGTATCATAATCATTCAATAATTAATCAGAAAATTTATTTTTTTGAAATAAATTTTGGATCAAAACAATTTTGTGTCCGTCTTATTTCAAATATTTTGATAAAAAAAAAAAAATTAAAAATATTTTATCTAATTCAACTTATTTCTAATTTGCAAAACAACTAACATCTAATTTTCTTTTAGATAAAAATGATTATTTTTAAAATAAAAGGTCATTATATATGAATAACATATATATGTGAATGACAGTATTCCTTAAAAACATTGTTTTTTAAGGAAGTCTAAACAGTAAATATAACAATAAATTATATTTAAAAAATAATGACAAACAACCATTAATGATAAGTCAAGTAATATTTATTATTTATAGCTTATTGAAAAAAAGTTTTTGCTATCTTTCAAGTCTGCTTTTAAGAAGGAAGTTTTGAATACAAGAAGTATTTAGTTTGTTTTTATGTGCAGGTATATTTTTAAAAAATTATAGCACTAATAATATTTTTATATAACTGTCACATTAAAAAAATTACGACGAATAATTTACAATGTGATTTTAAAAAACTATTTATTGATCATTTATTTATGGTGATGTGTTAATGAAAAATTAAGTGCTCATCAATCTATAAGTTTAAAATACTTAAAAAAACTCTAAACAATCTGATTATTAAAAAGGAAAGGTTAGTAATAAATAAATACTATAAAGACTAATCAATACAACTATTGATTAAATCCACAGGTTAAATTCTAATCAAACTTTAATTTTGATGTTTTACATATATAGGCCTTGTGACGTGATAGTTAGTACACTTGCCTGCCAAACCAATGATTTGGAATTCAAATCTGTATCCAAGAATTTTCCATGAAATTTTCATATTTCTTTTTTTCAGGTTACCAATCCATATGAAAGTATTGGTCAGAAAATAAATATCTAGATATATATAATTGTAATATATGGCCTTTACTACAGTGGAAAAAATGTCAAACATTTACGAGATCTTTGTCATACATAAAAAAAAAAAAAAATCAAATATAATAACAATTCGGTATTAACAACTCCAAATAAAATAAAACCCTATATCAGCAATGATTATAAAATCACAAAACTTAAATACATTTTTTTCCTATTATATATTATCTTAATTTCACTTCAGTTTATAAACATAAATTTTTTTGAGAACAGTAAGTGAATGGGGAGGGGGTGTGATATTCATTTATTGGAAATTGAAAACATTAAAACAATTAAAGTGAACAAATGAAAAAAGTGTATATAAATGTTTTTAAGGAAAAAAATATAATCCTAAATATAATATAGGGGATTTGAACAATAGAATTTCAAACTCATTTCAGTTATCAACTCTACTTCATACAACCAATACACATGACCACACATGTATCTTTTTCACATCACATGACCACTACTCTGGCTTGCACTGAGTGGCAATACGTATAGAGTTTTGCCTGTTTTAATCTTTTTCACATGTCTGTGGTCACGTGTATTGATTGTATGATAGAATGGATAGCTAAAAAAAGCTTGAAAGTATATGTTCAAATCCCTTATACAACATCTAAACTCCAAGTATATTAATCATTCTTGTATTTAAATATTATAATTTTAAATAGTAAAAACACGAAATTATATATGTTATTAAAGTAATAAAAATTACCCCAAATTCACCAGTAAACCAGACTAGCCAAAGAAAATAAATTGTAAAACATAACTGATGGTTTCATTGCTACAAGCAGACTTTTCAAGTGTAAAGGTCTAAAAGAAAACAGCAAATTTATAATAATATGAACCATAATTCCATTTACATCTCACACACCCTAAATATTAAAAGAACTTTTAACTGCTCCAAAATCATAAATTTTTAATAATAAAGATTCTTTAATTCTTTTTATTTCATTTTTTCAAAGAAGACAACCTTAGTCTCATCAAAATTAACAGTGTGGCCTGTATCTCTTTCATAGATAGAGCAGACCTGAGATATTTATTTGTAACCCTACTTTTATGTACCTTTATTCTTTCATTTAAGCTCAAACTATTCTGACCTATAGGTACCTTCTTACAAACACAAGAGATAATATACACTACTCCAGGAATAATCTTTTGGTTAAAAATTTCCTTTGTATTAATAATACACCTTTTCCAAACAATTTTTTTATTTCCAAACAAATTGCTATTTTTACATTTAAGAGCGAAAAAATAAAATCATATTTTTCTTTATCCTTCACATTATTACAACTACTATTAAATAAAATATTTTTAACAAATTTATCGAAGTAGCCAACACTCAAATGATCTTTATAAAATTGATCTTTTTGAAACAAAGGCACCTAATTAGAATTATTTAATCTCTCATTTCTATAACAATAATTTATTAAAGCAGTTATTTTACGAGATATAGACTGAAAGCTATCAGATAGGTAGGCACTATGTTAAGAATATGAAGTTAAGATCTATAATTAAACCTGATAGCTATAAATCTGTATTTCATAAAGTAGATGATTTAAGAAACTATTATTATAGAAATAAGAGAGTAAATAATTCTATTGAGATAGCTTTGTTTCGAAAAGGTCAATTTTAGAATGATTATTTGAGTGTTGGCCACTCTGATAAATTTGTTAAAAGTATTTTATTTAATAGTAATAATGTGAAGGATAAAGAAAAAAATATGATTTTATTTCTTTATCTTTTAAACTGTCTTCTTATAGAATTGTATGTAAAAATAGTAGTTCGTTTGGGAATGAAAAAATTGCTTGGAAAAAGAGTATTACTTTGAATAAGTTATTAAATAATACAAAGGAAATTTTTGATAAAAAAACATATCACTTGATTTTGTAAGAAGGTACATATATAGATCAGAGTAGTTTGAGCTTAAATAAAAGAATAAAGATATATAAAAGTAGGGTTAGAAATAAATATCTCAGTTCTGCTTTATATATCCATGAAAGAGATACATGCCACACTATTAATTTTAATGAGGCTAAAGTTGTCTTCTTTGAAAGAAATAAAATAAAAAGAATCTTTATTATTAAAAATTTATGATTTTGAAGCAATTAACTTGTTTAAAAGTTCTTTTAATATTAAGGGTGTTGTGGGATGTAGGTGGAACTGTAGGTAATATTTACTATACATTTGTTTTCTTTTAATCCTTTAATATATATATATATAACAAACCATAAATCTTGATTTATTATAATATGAACTATTACTATTATAAGAAGCTTATGTGTGTTTTTTTGTATATATATTGAAATTAATGGGTTATTTTTAAATAGAAGACTCCCAGTTTGTTAGTTATTTTTTTAATTTATTTATTTTAGTCCTTTACATTTGAGAAGTCTGCTTCAGCAATGAAACCATTGATTGTGTTTTAGAGTTTATTTTCTTTGCCTAGTCTGGTTAGTGGTAAATTTGAGGTAATTTAGATTATTTTATTGACTAGTTTAGCTTTAGGCTTTTAATGTTTATATGTTATTAAAGATAACCGTAAATGTTAAATAATTGTTAATTTTAAATTATTAGATAAACATTTAAATTTTGTCATGTATATTAATATGGAAACACTTATTAATTATTATTTTTTTGTAGGGAGACTTTTTAAAAATTTGCCCCCATCCCCATCAACTTATTTCTAGTAATATTTTCTACCCCACCAACTTATTTCTAGTAATATTTTCTAAGTCTTAATATTTAAAGATTATATTTTCTTTTTTCTCCATATACTAAAATCATCTACAATAATAAATATTCCTAAAAATGTCAATGATTATAAAGTTTTCAGTTAATATTTTCTAGACAAAAATGAAAATTAAAAATTAATTTATATGCACTTGTTTATTTTAAAATGTTTATATTATTTACTGTCTTATTGTTTATTATTACTTTTAAAAGATTTATGTATTCAAATATTAAATAAATTGTAACTTATGCTAAGATAATAAAGTCTTGCAGTAAATTTTTAATGTACTCTCACTAACCTCAAAAACTGAGATAATAAAGTCTGTAATGCTTATTATAGATGGAAGGTATGAACTGGATGTAGATAGTCTCAGCATTTAGATAACTGAGCCATGTCACATGCATAGAGCTATGTAGCCACTTCCTGCATCAAGCTCATCATTTCCCAGCAGAAATAGACCTAATGAAGATCCAATCCTCACTCAACCATAAGGTTGCCATATACCCCATTCCTTGTATTTAAAGCAATTTCTCATGAAGCACAAACAAGAGCTTTGATCTACTGTACAAAAATTCTATTATATTTCTTTATTCAAATACCATCATGAATTAATGTAAAAAGAAAATTATTTTAAGGATGATTGAGAAAACAACATTGTTTCATTACTTTAAAGGCAAGTGTGTATGCTTATTATGAAATAACAGTGTCCTGATTTCTAAGATGAATAATATTAAAAGATTGTTTTCTTTAAAATCTATTACCAAAGGAACACAATTTTTTTTTTTTTTACTAAACCAGTTAAATAATCTAAAGCAGCAATGATTGCTTAGTTTAAAATGTTACATTTGTTAACTAAAAAAAAAAATATAAACATTTACAGATGGAAGAATTAATGAAAGAAGCCATGCTAAAAATTGCTGATTCATTTTCTTTAATAATTAAAAAAACAAACAAACCAAAACAACAGAAATAACTTCAGCCTCAAATATGATACAATTATCAGCAAGAACTGTAATTACATGAATTGAAGCATTTGCCACTCATTTGTAGAATGAATTAGCAAAAGATATGAAAAAATGTATTTCCTTTTAACAGATACATGCAAATTAGCAATTTATGTGAAGTTAGTGTTAAATGTTTTTTCCATAAAAGAATTTAAAATTTTTGCCATAGAAGAGTCACGTCAAAAGGGGAGATATATTTTCTGTTTTAAGAAATATGTCACAGATAAAAAATTATCACTGAATAAGTTAATTTCAATTATTACAGATGGTGCACCAGCAATAAATGACTGGTAAAAAAAATCAAGTTATTATCTCATGTAGACAAAATTCTTTATTTCATAAATTTTTATCACATTACTGTATCATATATAAAAAAATGCTGTATGCAAAACCTATCATCTTCAATGTGTAATATTAAATGAAATGAAAATATTAATTCCATAAAATCATGAGCAATGCAATACAGATCGAAAAAATCCAATTCGTAGACCTTCTTTTACATACTGAAGTGAAGTGGCTAGGTAGAGGTAAAATACATGAGCAATTTTTAGCTTTTGCCACAAATAAAATAATTTATTGCATCAATATACTAATTTTATTAACAATTTGAAAAAACAGATTGAATAGTCAACTTTTGATTTCTGGCAGATATAATAACAAAGTTCAATGAATCCAATCTAAAATTGCAAGGAAGAATCACTATATTGCCAACATGATTACTGCAGTAAATGCACTCAGACATAAGTTAATATTATTCAAGTTCCATCTGATGAAAAAATCATCACATTTTCCAAATAAAACATATTATAGAGAATTTGAATAATCCAAATTTCATTGTTACACCATATTTAATTAACAATTATTAATATAGGATTAGAAGTTTTCCTCCAGATTTGAAAACTTTGTGGCATTATAACCTGTTATAAGACATATCATAAATTCACTTAATGATTCATCTATTTTAATTTCAATATATTTTGAGCTTAATAATAATAAAGACCTAAAACTAGAATTAATAAAAAAATTTTAATATCTCGTACTAAATTCTCTGTAAACTAGGTGCATATGATATTATATGATATAAGTGACTTTCAAATTTTTTATTTTAAAAAGCATATATAATGTCAAAGGCAATGATATACAACTGTGATTCTCAGTTTTTGAATATGAAATATTTAAAATAAAAATATCAATTAAACCTTACAGGCTCACATTTAGATAATTGCCTTAAAAACAGATCTATAAATATATCCCTGATTATAATAAATTAGTAAAAAATTTGTTATCTCAAGTGCCAATTAAATCATTACAGTACAGTTTAATTACATATGAATCTATGTATTGTAATGAAATGATATTGGCTGGCTTTATTGCTGTCAGTCATATCTTACAAACCTCATAAATTTTAATCAAGCTTAAACCAAATATTCTAGAATGTAGAAAAAAAAAAAAAGGTTCTCTCAATTGATGTCTCATACTGATTTGAATATACACATAATTTGAAATATATTTGCAAAAATTATAAAGTTTCACATATATTAATATACATAAGTTATTATATATATTGAAACTTTGCTGAATAATTTAATCAGGGTTAAAACCTTATAAAAAAAAAAAAAAGAGAGAAAAAAAACAAAAACTAATTAAAGATAATTAATTATGAAGTTTGATTAAAACTAAATTCAAACATGCAACATGTATTTACAAATAATTAATTTAAGTTAGAAAAAAAAGGGAAACATAGGGAGCAGATTAATGAGAAATCATTAGAGGTTTTTGGGAAGAGTTGTCCTTGGGGCAGAACAAAAGTGCACCTCACCAGCACCATATAGCTTAAAAAATCCCCAATTTTAACTTTAGAAGTATTATACATAGTCTAAGAAGACAGCTGTTATAATACTTTTCAGTACTGACACAAAAATAGCTAGAATATTGAAATTCTGTGAAAAAAAAAAGGATTTCCTAAGCCCACCCAAAGTGGACCAGTCAGAGCTTGAACAATGTAACCTTACCAACCTCAAAAAAATGTCTATAAGGAGTCCAGAGGTGAAGGGTAGATGAAATATAATTTTTATGCTGACAGAAAACTGTTTCTCATTACCTGCACTTTTATAGACTACACATTTAATCAGCAGACTACTCAAAATCAAAAAAAATCCAATCAAATTCAACAGAGACAGATTTAATATCTTACCATATAGAAAGCTATCAACAGATAGTAAGCTTACTAAATTGTTTAGAAAAACTGCATAAGACTTTACATTTATATGCATCTAAATAAGAGGCCTCCATAATTTTTAAATTCCATACATATATTTTTGAATATAAACATTGTTTAATTTTTATTATTATTATTATTGCAGCTTAAACTAATGTGTGTGTGTATATATATATTCTTTAAATGTGTATGAACATTATTTAATTATGATATATATATAATTAATCTTTGGATAATCTATAGGTAATTTCCTATATCAATCAAGAATATCTAAAATAAATAATGTTTTTAAATTACTTAATTGTCTGTATATTCTGTTTCTCAATAGACTCATCTCCAATGCATATATAGAAATCCTCCATTAATATTCATATTCTGAGATAAGCATAGCAGGGTTGTTACTATGAAAAATTCTATAATGTCAGAGAGTAATATATTCATGTAGTCTGCCTTAAAGTGGCACCCTGAATTAGGATTAATGAAGTACAAACTCTGTATATTCAAATAAACATTTGTGAATGAATGTTAATTGAGCCATTCTGAGATAGTATTTGATTATGATGATTCGGAAAAATAACCTAGGTACCTTATATAAGAAGTTATACAAGGGACAGAAGTGATCATCTCATCAATGTCCATTTTAATTAAATTTAATTAACTGACATTCAAATGTCAATTAATTCTTGATAAACTTATGAAATGCACATTGCTTTAAAGTAATTTGGGTGTACACTACAAGAGTTATCTTTGCGCTGATACATATATATATATATATATATATGAGCAATTAAAATAAGCATCATCATCATCTTCAATAAAGCAGTTATTACAATATTGTGACCTGAATTAGTAGGATATGAAAAACTACATAAATAGTATAGAGTGGGATCTGAGAGTGGCATGAAACAAAGAAAAAATAATATATATAATAATAATTAATTAACAAGTGTTAGTGAGCAAATATAAAAATGAGATGATAAATAAATGCAGAAATGGACATAGGCATAGTTTTGATTTGGGTAAAGTGCATTGTGAGAGTGATATTGATGCATTATTCAATGAAATAGTATAAGCAATAATAATAATAATTGTATTTACAATATTTTTTACTAGTGATAAAAACATATAAAATAATAATAAATTTAAACAGGCAATAATAGAGATTTAAAGTTAAGAAAATGATGCAAGCAGAAAAAATGAAAAAAGAAGAAACAGAAAATGAAATAGTCATCAAGGACATAAAAAACAAGAGATAGAATATTTAAAATGACATGTAAATAAAAAAGAGAATCAGCAAATGATGCAGAAAATGTTTTAAAAAAATCAACAAGCTATGAAAGAGAATCAACAAAGGGTGAAAGAGAATCAACAAAGGGTGAAAGAGAATCAGCAAATGATGCAGAAAATGTTTTAAAAAAATCAATAAGCTATGAAAGAGAATCAACAAAGAGTGAAAGCAATGATGATGGAAAATCAATAAGCTCTGGTAGATACATTGAAAGTTGTCCAAAAAATAGACAGGTAAATTTGAAAAGATCTAAATAAAATAATGATTGTAAAAAAACAGGAAATCATCAAATGAAGACCATTATTCATAAGTTAATTAAAATATTCACATCTAAAAAAAAAAAAAAAGTAAACTCAATGTATATTAGAGATGGTGAAGTATATTAAAATGCCTTCATTTTATTCCTTATAAAAAGTTAAAAAAAATCCCAGTGATTAGAAATGAAGATATAAGATTAAAGCCCCCCCCCCCCTTTTTTTTTTTTTTTTTTAGTAAGAGATAATTTAATTAAACAAAATAGACAATTGCTGTGTCAATCTTGATAATCATCTGAGAGACAAATATAGATGACATTGTGGAGAGTTTCTAGAGTGCATATCTGTTTGGGATTGCACAATTAAGAGAGCATAATTTTCTACAACCATTTATTCATAGAATATTTGCTACATTTAAGAGTGGAGAAATGGCCACACTTCTTATTGAATATGACTTCAGTGCAGATTTTCTAGAATAATACAAGTTGAGCATTCCAACTATTATTTTTCCTTTAATTGGAATTACATCTGTGACAGAAAATATGTGTATAACATTAGTCTAGTTTCATGTATTTCCAACTGTCAAATTACATTTACATATTGTAACACAGATGTATGAAGACAAAATTGTGCATGCAATTGACCAGTGGTTTGGAAATGAATCAATCACGAAATATACAAATATATATATATATCCAATGGAGAAACTGATTGATTTGATTTGCATTTATAGCTGCTAATGATCAAGTAATAAAATATGATTAGAAAAATGAGAAATAATGAGAAATAGAATGTCTCATTTTGGGATGAAAGTATTGTAATGATGAGACCTTGACTAGCTCTAGCATTGTCATATCTTATGAACCTCCTAAAGCAATCAAGCTGAAATCAAGTGATAAACCAAATATTCTACAATGTAGAAAAAAAAAGAAAAGATTCTCTTGATTGACATCTTATACTCATTTAAAAACTGAATTATATTTGGTAATTATATATCAATATTAATAATGTTTTATTCATAAAAAGATATTTGTAAAGACTGTGTATATTAAAAAAATATACATATTTTGTAACATATTTTAATAATTTAATCAAGGTTAAAATATGTCAAAAAAAAAAAAAGATGAGAAAAAAACAAGAACTAATCAAAGATAATTATAAAGTTTGATTAAAGCTATCAAATAACATGCAATTAACAATAACTAAAAATTAAGTTGGGGAAAGAGTGGAATATAGCAGATTAGTGGCAAATCACTAAAAAAAGTAAAAAAAAACAAAACCCAAACAAATAAGTAAGGCTTTGGGGAAGAGTTGCCCTTGAGGGTAAGAACCGCAAAGAGAAAAAGACAAGACAAACAACATCTGTGAAAAGCCAAATCCACATGGCCACCATCATATTGCTTAAAAAGATTTAAATTTTACCTTTGAAGGCATTAGATATTGTCTAGGAAGACAGTTATTATAGTAGTTTTCAGTATTTACACAAAATCAGTTACAATGTTAAAATTCTGTGAAATAAATAGGATTTATTTGCTAAGCCCATCCACCAGGGACCAGTCAGAGCCTAGAGACAGAGAATAAATATAGTTTTTAGATCAGTAGCAGTTTATCATCGCCTGCATATTTAACCAGTAGTCTACCCAAAACCAAAAAAATCAAGCTACAGAAACTGATTTAATATCATACTTGAGTTACAAATTTAATAACTGGTAGAAACTTAATAATTGTTTAAAGAACTCTTGAGGACTTCATAATTTTTAAATTTCATTTATAATTTTTTTTTTTATTGTTGAAGCATAATTGATATATATATATTAAATGTATATTTAATTGTGACATTTATAGTTAATCTTTGATATTATTTCTTTATTCTGTTAATTGATTTATTACTTTAGTCATAAAGTAATAATATTTACAGGAAATTTCCTACATCAATCAAGAATATCTAAAATAAATAATGTTATTTAAATTATTTAATTGTCTGTACTTTCTCTCTTTAATCTTATCTCCAATAGCGATTCTCTACCGCATCAATGTTCTGAACTAAATTGTTATCAAAAATGTGATAATGCCAGAGAATAATATATTCATATGTGATCTTTCTTTGAAAGAAAGTAGTGCCCTGAATTATGATTAATAATGTTCAAATTGTATATTCAAAGAAACTCTCTGACGAATTTGATCATCATTATCAATATCCATTTTAATTAAATTTAATTAATTGAAATTCATGTCAATTTTTTGTAAAATGATGAAATGCATACTATTTTAAAGTAATTCAATTATATGCTTAAAGTGTAATTTGTGTGTTGATGTATATATATGAATTGTCTTTTTAAATAAACACTATTATCATCATGAGTGAGAAAATTATAGTAACAATATATATATTAAAATATTATGTATGACATTAATGTTAAAATTTTAATCTTGTCTTTTTTAAATATCTATTATTAAATAAGATAAAAACTAGGTGCAGTGATATTATGCACCATTATAGACCCCCCTCTCTAGATATTTATTCGGTTGTCTTTTGATAGCTGGTGACGGACACTTGACGGCATTGCTTATGTGTTAAAACAATAAAATGTAATGATTTTTTGAATACAACAATTTTTTTTTGATCCCTTTAATTTTTTTTACTTCGTCTTAAATTTTCATTTTTAGAGTATTTTTTTTCTATTCTGTCTTTAAGATTTAATTTTTAGAAGGTTTTTTTTTTGGCTATATGGCGATTTTTTTTTTTTTTGGCTTTAACTTTTATTTTTTAAATCAATTTTTATTACCTTTTTTAAAAAATAAAAACAAACAAAGAATAACTTTCGTCTCTATCTTTTCTCAGTGAAGACAAAGTATTTCTCACCCCCCCCCCCACAAAAAATTAAAATAAGATCAAAAATTTTGACTTTTTCAACTTTCATTTTCTTTTTTGGTTTAAATATCTTGCTAGTTTTTTTTTTGCTTATAAGGTGATATTTTTTTTGGCTTTATTTGTATACAGCTGATATACTAAAACTTTTAATTTTTAAAACCAATATATATGATCTATTTTTAAAAATGAAAACAAAGCAAAAATAACTTTCATCTTTATCTTTTGTCTCAGTGAAGACAAATTATTCCACACACCCCCCCCCAAAAAAAAAATTCAAATAACCTCAAAACTTTTGACTTCTTCAACTTTCGGTTTCCTTTTTTTTTTGGTTTAAAAATATGGCCACTTTTTTTTTGGCCTATAAGGCGATATTTTTTTGGGGGGCTTTATTTGTATACTGCTGATATACTAAAACTTCTAATTTTTAAAACCAATTTCTATGACCTTTTTTTAAAAAGACAAACAAATCAAAAATAACTTTCCGTCTCTATCTTTTGTCTCAGTGACGACAAAGTATTTCACAACACAATCCTCACAAAAACATTAAAATATCAAAATTTTTGACTTTTTCAACTTCCTCGTTTTTTTGGCCTTTATTTCTGTTATGAATGTCTATTTTGCCATTTTTTTTTAAAAAAAAACTCTATTATTTATATTTTTGGATTCTTTTCAACAGAGCAACAACAACAAAAAATTAAAATATCAAAACTTCAGATTTTTACATCTTTCGTTTTCTTTTTTCAGATTGAAAACACAGCCACTTCTTTTTTGGCTATATGGTGATTTGTATTACGCAATTTCTACTTTGCTCTTCCAATTACAGAAAATTTTTTGATACTTTTATTTTTCCTACTACCTCTTTAATATTTTATTTTTAACAATCGAATACATTTGGTTGCAGGAGCTAGACTGACATCAGTAAGTGGTGCAATGTGTGCACCATTTTATTTATCTCATATAATTTATCGCGAAAGCGTGAGTTTTCATGTGAGCTCAGCCGAAGTGTGTTGAGCCCTATCCTTTCCCAATGTTTTTCAAATTCCAAGTTCTGTAGGCAAGGGTGAGGAGGGTGTGACAATTTTTAGTGACTCAGACTGCGTGATTTAAGTAGAAATGAAATTACTCTGCTATGGAGATATCAAAACTTGTGGTCACTTGAAATCCAAACACCATAACATGATACAATAGCCAATACTCAATTGTGAAAATTCGCATAAACTATCATGAAACCCACTAGTGTGCAATGCCATATAGTGGCAAATGAGTGACTACAACAAAAGTATTGTATTTACTTATAATTACGGCCACGGAAACGGCTTTATGTGTTTTTACACAAAAATAATGCCATCAAGTGGTCTTGACTGGCTATCAAAAGACAAACATTTATTCTTACTAAAATAGTTATTGAATTAATAGTACTACATTAGATATAGTTTCTTGCAATAGGACAAGCAACACTGTATTACTTTGAATAACTTTGAAAAAATAAAAATGATTTTATTAAAAAATAAGAAACATTTTTATATACTTAAAAAGGAACTAATATAAATTCAATAAGCTCATCTAATTTATTGTGAATCTTCTTCAGACATACTTTCACTTTCTATATCTTCATTTTCAGAACTTGAATTCTCATCTTTACTATTCCATGAGGGTACATCATCTTCAGGCCATACATTTTAAGAAAGATTTTTTTGATAATTTTTTCAGATATATCTTTCCAAGACTGCAAAACCCATTCAAAATTATATATTTATTGCTTGCATTACACAGTCTTTTTTTTTTGGTGTAAATACAGCATTTTAAAAAATATATATATATATTTTTAAAATATAGTATTGACATTAAATGTCACCACTAAATCTTTTATCTTTTGATTAAAAACTTTTTCTAAAACGGAAATTAATAATTTGTCAGGTTATTCATGTAAATAAAAGTTTTTTGAAAACAAATTTCTCTTTACAATTGGCAAAAATAATCTGTAGTGGTCAATTTGCTTCTGGGTTATAAGTACATTTTTCTATTAAAATCAGAATCATTCTTCTAAAATAATTTATATTTTCATAAACATTTTCTAAAAAAAATTATAAATCTGTAAAAAAATATTCTAAAGCATACATTTTCATTTTGAAAACCAAAATGAAGATATCAGAACTGTCAAAATCATTGACAGATACTCTTTTGTAGAGTACAAAAAAACAACCAATCAGTGCTCTGAAGGCACATTCTTATCTCATTGTTATATTGATTTCTTAGTTGTAAAAAATTCTAAAGGTTATTCCGTATGGTTTTCTCAATAAAATAATGGTAAAAGATTCTACAATATACATTTTTACTTTGGAAATCAAAACGAAGATATTGAAACTGTCAAAATTGCTGACAGGCACTCTCTTGTGTAGACAACTAGAAACAACCAATCAGTACCTTGGAAGGCAGGTTCTTATTTCATTGTTATATTGACTTATTAGTTGTAAAAAAATTCTAAAGATCATTTAATACAGTTTTCTTGATAAAATCTGCAAAATAACATTAAAAGTATTGGTTCGAGAGAGAGCTATTTACAAAATTAATCCAAAAAATACCGACATTTAATGCTAATTTTTTTTTACTTTAGATTAAAAAAGATTTAACATGCTATTCTACATAGGTCAATGATTGTAATGTTATCCGCATATATTTTCATTCCCAATTACAGACACATCCCTCTTTTACAGGTCCAAAATTAGGAAAAAAAGTGCACCTTATATTTGAAGTAATACAGTAATTTATTTATTTGCTAAAATGCTTTAACTAGTAGATTTATAATTGCTTGTCATTTTATATTTGAATGATTTAGACCAATAGAATTTTGTGTAAAGAAATTGTAACATCATAAATCAAAATTTGAAAACTAAATAAATGATAGGGAAGAATGTGAATACAAATTGTTAGATACCATCATCTTATAATTATTAAGTTGAAGTTGTATACATATCAGGTTGAGGATTACACAAAATTTTTTAACTTTGATTAAAAAGTTACTTACTAATGGCATTGACGAAATTTAAAAAGATATTCATAATGTATAAAAAAATAACAAATAAATTAAAAAATAAAAATGTAGGCTAAAAAACTTGTTTATCAAAGACTTTTGTGTATGAAGAGAAAAAAATGTTATATAAACAGAAAGATAATTAGACTATTCTAATATATATATTTAGAAAAATAGTGTTGCATGCATGATCTTACAATAGCGATAATTAGACTATTTTAATATATATTTAGAAAAATCATGTTGCATGCACAATCTTACAATAGTGTCAAGTATGATGACAGATTTTGTTTGATAATAATTTGCAGATCTTAAAATGATGCTAGAAAAATGATCTATGAACAATAGATTTAAATTAAAATCAATTACAAAATAAATAATGAACAATATTACTACTCTATAAATCAAACTTTAGAAATATATTAAGTTCATTATAAGTTGAGTAAAATGTAAAATACAGTACAGTAATTTAATTAGCAATGTCCTTTTTATATAAACATAAAGTTAACAAAATTAATTTAAAAAGATTGGAGAAGGGAACATACATATATAAAATATACATATACACACATGCAGAGAATAGGACAATTTTACGTTGCTTATATAAAGTATTTATATACATGCATTTTGATCAATACAATCTCACTCAAATCCAGTTCCAAACTGAATTCTTAGTAATTGTATTGCCATTAGAAAATATCATAACTAAGGACTGCCAGCCTATTAAGCATATTCTCATTATTGCTTTCTTAATTCTTAACAGTTTGAACTAAAGGGAGTGTGTGTGTCAGAAATGCTGTGTGTGTATTTAAAGAATGGACATATTGTATAATCTCAGTCACAATTAGTATAAGATGTGACTGAAGAAGGAAAAGGAGTCAGAAAAATCTATTTGTATCATAAACAGTACTTAGCTTTTGATAAACTAATATTCTTTTTATTGATTTATAGGCAGCAGTAACTCTTGATCTGGCATTCTTTATTTGTTATTTACAGTAGCATTCATATCTAAAAGTATCCCCTACATATGAAACCTGTCTATAGCACAATGAAGATTACATTATTTCTAAATGTAAGTTTACTATTAGTGGGCATTGAAAATTTCAAAACTTAAAATCTACATTAAACAAAAATAATTAAAAAGCAATTTGTTTCAGACATTGAAATTTTAAAAATAATAATCTTATAAACAATGCACAATATTAACTGCTTTTCTCAAAAGCAAATCTTATATAGTTATATAAGGAAAGTGCTGCAAATAAGAAGAAAATAAAAATCATCATCATCTTCATCAATTTAAACTATTATATCTACTGTAGATTTAAAATTCAAGTTATGTAATCTGCACTTCAAAAGGAAAGAATGGAGTAAATGCAGATAAAAATATAAGTAACAATAGCAAAATGAAAAAAACAAATTAATAAAATGCAGCATGAAGTCACCCCCCCCCCCCAATACATTTACTATTTCTTGACAATACTGTCATATACTTATAAAATGAATTAGAAAATTAATTATTTTATCTATTGTATAAAAGCATAATAGTTGAAATTTCATTTCTCCATATATATATTGTGCCCTTTTCTATAGGCCAGTAATAGTTCATAACAGTCAATTACTAAAAAATTTTAAATTTAAAATATGTTCTTTTAATACATTAATTATATTAAGTCAATTATATTTTTAAAGTACAATTTGAAGCTAAAGAGAATATGTAGTATATAAAATCATTTAAAAATAGTTATATAAAGCTTTAAATATTGTTTCATATCGTTGTAAAAGCTGGCCATATTAAATAACACAGCTATAAAAATTAAAAGTATATTTAATAAATTCGATTTTAATAGTTTAAAACTGATAAGTTAATAAATACAGTGTTTAAATTTATAATCATATTTAATAAACAAAAATTAATATAGTATATTTTAAAAATAAACTTTATAAGGGTGAGAATTGTATTTAATTCTATATTTTCTAAATTGTTCTTCCAAATTTTATAATTATATTATATAATATAATAAGTGTATCAATTATATAAATCTAGGCAGAAAAATAGATTGAAAATCATCTGTCAAAGTTATAATCATGTGACTTTTAATGTATACTCTCACACACACGCTTGTTTGAAATAATAACAAAGTTTAAAATATTTTAAAAGTTATATTATAGAATTGGATAGAATTATTGCCTATCATAAAAGTAAATAGTATTAAACATTAAGTTAACTAAATCGTATAACATGTTTAAATAATGTAATAAAGACGAATACATTCATAATATAAAAATTAAATATTTTATTTAAATAAAAATAGATAAATTGAATATTAAGAAATGGAATAAGTTATTAAATGTTATTTTAAAAGTTATTTTAAATGTTTAAATAGTTTTAATAAAATAATAATTTATTTAAAAGTAATATTTTAAATAATATTTTAAGTTCATTACGTCACAATTTCTAATTTTGAAATTCAATTCTACTTGAAACTAAAAATATGTAAATTTGTTCTCAAGCTAAAGTAAGAATTAACCAATAGGAATAGGTATTCTTACAGACTATAAATATCATCGTAACTAAGTCATCGGGGGAGATTAATAATGTATTGAAACCGGAGAAAGGTATATTAGCAGCTCTCAAAGAGATAGTATTTTTTTTAAAAATTTTTTATTTTAGTCAATTTTTTTTTTAGTACTTTCTCATAATTTATTTGCAAAAATTAATTAATATTTTAAAAGTAACTTGCAAAAAAGAGAGTGTAAACTAAAAAAATATTTTAATAATTTCGTTTAACATGCTTTGTTAAATTTTCTAAAGTTCCTTTATCAGTCGTATTTTATCTAAAAGTTTAACCTAAACTTCGCAATAAAAACGATAGAAATTGTAATACTGTAAAAATATTTGAAATATTTGTTGATACAGCTTTATTTATGCATAACCAGAGAACTTTTTTGGTACATATAAAAAACAAACAAACCACAGCACGGACATCATACGAAGTCTAATGAAAAAATTGGAGACGCATTATTATTTATAAGCCTATCCAAGATTTGTTTTTAAATAGTAATAAGACAATTATATTTCATGAATTATTTTATATAATATGATATTCAAAGGAGTAAAATCTTATATCCTTTCTGAAGGTAACATTTTTTATTTTATTTTAAAAGAGATTTATAAAAAAAATACCAAACGAAAGTTTAAATGTATCAAGAAGGAAACATAGATAAAAAAGTGAACACATAGATGAATAAAAAATGGATCCATGGAAATACAAATAGTACTTAAAAGTTTATCGAATATTTTTAAAGTTAAATTAGATGGATTGATGCATCGGATACGCAGAGAATATTGGCAGAGAAGATTAAGAAGCTTCATGGGATTAATTAATATTATGATTTAATAATTATCATCCTAAAAACTAAAACCAAGAATTATTTTCTAAATTTTACTAAATGGATTAATAATTATTTTTATTTTAAACTTTAACACGCTTGGAGAACATTTTTGGAAAACTCTAGAGAAAATAATAAGCATTTTGGATTTATCAGGAACTATCGTCAAGAAAATATGTAACTATAGTTTTGATTCTTTTTATTTTGTTAACCTAGTTTAAATCTAAATTTTTATATAAGATTAGGAAAAACATAAAAACATTAATTTATTAATATTAAAATTTTAGAATATAACAATCTAATAATTTAGCTAAAAATATTTTAATATAAAGTGTATGGGTGTGAATTTTGTTTATATCTGCAATGCTCAAGTGGATAAAGAAAAGCCTACTGAACATGATGACTAGATAAAGGTTATTGGTAATAATTATAACTATTGATAATTTATAATGTATATTTATTTTTTTGTTTTCTTTAGATCATCCATAAATTGGAAGAATGAAGTGTAAAAGTTTTTTTACTTATATGTACCGCATTTCATACAACATTTTAAAAAACATTATGAGATAGGATTGATTTGAAAATATGCATACGGCGATTTTTTTTTTTTATTAGTAATATAATCCAACATAACAAATAATTATGTGATTCTTTTAAACTTTTCATGTCATTGGATATTCAAATATTGTCTAAGTAGATTGTATATGATTAAACATATAGAATGATGAAGTAAGCAGACTTTTCTTATGGGATAGTAAGATTGTTTAACTATTAATGAATTTTATTTATTGTTTTGTAAATGCAGAAAGTTATTTTATCGATGTAAGATGTAGAAAAATCTTGAGAAATAATGTTGAGATAGTGGCTTGGAAGTACTATAGTTAGCAGGAAACCAAGATGATGTATATTTAAAATAGGATATGATAAGGAATGGGAATAATATTTAGTCTTTATGTGAATATCAGCATAGTTAACAAAGCCCTATGACTGATACACATTTTATTTGGACAGTGTTTATATTTCTTTAAATATTTGATGTTCTAATAAAGCTGAAGAAATAGCTTTAACATCGTCCCTGTACTAGAGGATATTAGGCAGGTAAATGTCCTACCTCTTCGCACTGTGCCATGATTTTGAGATATGTTAAAAGTAATCCTCTAGCTTTCTTCCTTAATCCTATGCATCTGTTTTCTATCTTTATTTCATGTAACTGCATCGTTCAGTAAGATATGTTTAAGAGAAATGATAAATAATTTAGAACTAAGGTTGTGCTATTGTTTTTTGTATAAGATTAGTTTATTTGCTTATAAGGAATAGGACATTATAACTTAAAATTGAAGATCCAAAATATTCTAAGGAAAGAAAAGAATCATAGAATATATTTTGAATTTTATTTCGGAAATGAAATATAAAATTTTTTTTAAATAGGGTATCTAAACAAAGATATTTTCTTTAAAGTGATAATAATTTTAAAGGCTTTAGTATTATTTTTTTAAAGAGAAAAATAAGTATTGCATGTTTTTAAAATACAATAGTACAAAGTAAATTTTGTAAACAATATGCATAGTATATTTTTGTTTATTAATTAATAGACATATATTGATGATTACATTTATATCATACTAAAGTAAGGCTTAAAGAAGAATATATTATGATTAGTAAACATTGTGTGATAAATACTAAAATCTAGTACTGAATTTTTGAATAATATTTTGTGTAACATCTTTGACTTTGCAAGATGAAATTTTTTTTAATATTTTGAAAAGTCCATACTCATTATAAAATTTTGTTTTCTATGGAATGTTTTTCTAGGTATGAATTTTTTAAAATAAGATAGTTTAATAATATCAAGGATAAAATGCTGTTGCTAATAAAGTAGATAAATATACTTGTAATAAGTTAACCATAATGAGAAACCAAATAATAACATTTTTAAAAAATTTTGTCCTAAATCTAAATAAAGACATGATTGAAATATAAATTATTTTTTTTTATAACCCGGTAGATCAAACTGTAAAGTAAAAAAAGAGTTAAGGATATCCACTGTAAATAGTGTAAATAAATTGTTTATTTATTTGTTGTTAGTAATAAACTTTGTTAAATTTTGTTATTTGAAAAATTTTGTGTCAGAGTTATTTATTTCTCCACATCGCTGCATGAAAACACAATATATGCATAATAATTGAAACAAATATATAATTTTGAAAAAAAAAAAAAAGATAAATAGAGAATTATTTTAAGAATTTTAAATATTTTATTGGTATTCATTATAATTAAATAATCATAATCTTACATTATTTTATTGGTTATAAATCAGTTATCACAATATTACATTAAATTATATGCTATCAGTTGCCACACATATTTTGTTTGTCAGATTATCATATGCTACCACATATTTATTTATTATATTCATGAAGATAAAAGATTATATAAAATTATTTTATTATGGTAATAAAAATATAACGAAAAGAAAAGATATCCAGTAGTAATTAAACAATGAAGAATATTATTATTGTTATTTATTATTATTAGTTTCAGTGTAGTAGATTATGACATAAAATCCCTTCTCATATTTTACTACCGTATTTTTATTAACTTAGAATAAACTTTATGAACCTGAGATTATTTTATTTGAGCTAGATTATTACAAATAGAAGATTAAGACTTAATTATTAGTTTAATCTTAGTGAGTAGAAGTTATTAAAGTCATAAGAATACTATGAGTTTGTTATTTAAAATAGTAATAAGGTGGATAGTGTTCTTATGCCATTGAGGTAGTATCCTGTAGGATATTGGCTCAATGTAATCTATCTTGTCACCTGTATTTTCCCTTCAAGTCTCATGAAAATATTAAATATTTATTTAATTTATTTTTATAAATTGAACCTTATTTGAATTTTAAATTTGAGCTAGTGGAATATTTTAATTTTAATGCTGAATATTTTATTTATTAACTATTAACTGAGCTAGAACCCGTTTTATTTTATACCATATATTATTCTGAAGTGAGGATGCATAATTACAGGTCAGAATATATATATTTGAAATGTTCCATAGTAATATTCTTTCAGCCACACTCCTCCTTTAATTTATTACATGTAAACGCAGCACTACAAAATTTTCAATATCCAATTTCAGTTTAGAATTGTGTGAAAACTACGTGGTCTACACATGCACATTTTACATCTTCAGATCCATCCTTTTCTTACATTTCAGAAAATGTAAGTTCTATTTTTCTATCATTAAAAATTGACAATTTTATGATAATTTTTGTGATCAAGCAAATTGAATTTTTTTGTCTTTTTCTCATTTTTAAGCTAATTAATGGAAGAATATTCGCTGATAAAATTACATCGGAAAAAATACAATTTTTGACCAATGTATTTAATTATTTATATATATATTTACTTATTATTTTATTTTTATATATTTTTAAATTATTATTTGAGTTTACATTTGATAAAAAATAACTTGTGATTGTGTAAATTTATATCACGAATTATCTGCCTTTTTTGATATGATGTAGGTTTGGGTCCAGTATTTGAATTAGGTGATATGAGATAAAGATAAAACATGTTTGCAAATATTATGACCCGATTTAGATTTTTCTATAATGTCTTGCCTGCATTTTAATAATAATAAAAATATACAAATGCTAAAAGTAAAGATTTTGATGACAGTATATATATATAAGTTTAGGCCGATTATAGACTACTGCAATGTAAATTTCAAAGCTGCATACCAAATGCAAAGAGAGATGGCAGTTGATGAAGCAATTACTCAATTTATGATCATAGTAGCATGAAGCAATATGAGCCCTCAAAATCTATAAAGATAAGATAAATAATATTATATCACACTGACTCTAAACTACTAACTTATGTACCTCAAGCTTAACTCTATGATGAATTTAGTATTCATTCACATTTGTATTTTATTTTGTATGTAGTGACTATTAGTACTTTTTAATAAATTACAAACTGTATTGAAGTTCTTTATTATAATATTCAAATTATACTAATTATTGATCAATATTAATTACTTGTTATTAGGGATGACATATTCATTGCAAACTCCTGTATGGAAATACATTTTGAAGGGCTACTAGGAAAAATGAAAGGTACTAATGTCTTTATTCTATGAAGTTTTTCAAGTGATGGATTACCTTAGGTAAGTGTTATATACTAATTTTTTTATAAATTTTATGATGAATCCAACTAATCTAATAACAAAAATATAATTTTAAGCTATATGCATGATAATTTTGAATTTATGAAATAATATGAAAATAATTATTAGAAATATTAACTTTTATTCTTTTTTTTTATTACTTTGAATATCAATGACTATATTTTTTTCAGCTTAATTACATTCTTTGGTGTTCTGTGTATAAAACAATATATATTGTCATTTTTGAATAATACAAACTTAAGTTATGATAAAATTTGTGGCTTAACATAATTTTTTAAATATTCAATATGGCCACTTCGCCTGACAAAAACTTAAATAAAGAGAAGCCTGGATTTTATACAGCATATTGAAAAAAAATGTCTATCAAAATGATGTTATATCTATTAATATTTAAACTAATTTAAATAAGGAGTATAAAATTAAGTAAATAAATATCTTACATTGCAAATAAACAAACATTTAATTTCAAAAATACTTAGAGAGATTATGCAATAGACATTTTTATTCCCTAAACTCAAATATAAGAAACAGAAACAATGCTAGCTGAAATCTATATAAAATATTTGAAATGCTCCGTAACTATATTATTTCAGCCCATTGAAAAATAATATCTTCAATGTATACTGCAATATTATATAGACTTTAAATTCAAGTTAATTTAAATAAGAGATGAGAAACTAAGTAAGTAAAAATCTTACACTGTAAATAAATAAACATGTTTAATTTTAAATATACTTAGAAAGACTATACAATAGTTATTTTTACATTCCAAATAAAAATATAAAAACAGAAACAATACATAATGTTAGCTGAAATCTATATAAAATATTTGAATCACTCCATAGCTATATATTATTTCAAACACGCTCCCTCTTTAAATAAAAAAAAAGCTTAAATTTTAATTTATATAGCATCATTGCAGTATGCATTAAAAATAATTTCCTTTTCAATGGGCTACAAAATTCAAGATTTTTTTTATTTAAAGGGGGAGTGTGTCTGAAAAAATATATTTATGGGGCATTTCATAGGCTTTATATAGATTTCAGCTAGTGTTATGCATTATTTTTATTTCTTAGATTTGAATTTGGAGAGTAAAAATGACTATTGTACAGTCTTTCTATGTATATTTAAAATTAAACACATTTATTTATTTGGAATGTAAGATCTTTGCTTACTTAGTTTCACACTTATTTAAATTAGTTTGAATTTTAATATATCCTTTTCAATGGGTTGCAAAATTCAAGTTTTTCTTTATTTAAAAGGGAAGTGTGACTGAAAGTAGATTTGGGGTGTTTCAAATTGTTTTTATTTATATACATAAATATATAGACAAAGTAGTCTATAAACAATATACTATTGGTTGAAATCTTTTAATTTCCCATAGAAGATCAATGAAACAAAAAGTATTATTCATTAAGTTTCACAGTTGTCAGGTCGTGAGGGTAGAAGCAATTTTATTTCCCTACCATTTATTAACTAATAATGAATAGTTATCTAAGATGATTATGAATCAAATACTTGAAAGAAATGCTAAAATTGTCTGAAACCTGAAAAAAATTTCAAGTTTTATTAATCTGGAATTCAAATTCTCATCATGGTTATAGCACAAACCCATTATACCATATGGTTCTTAAAGATATTCACATTTGTATTTTTATGAAAAATATTATTTAAAGTGAATTAACAATCTTTCTTAATTGAAATTTAAAATTTAGCATGTCTCCTTCCAAAACAAAATAAAAACAGAATATCTGTGCGTTTTTGTTATATATATAGCAAAAGTGATTTTTATAAAATATAATTTTTTGGTTGTATCTAACATTCAAAAAATATTATTCAGCTGTGATTGACTTGATATGTTAATTATAAAATTCGAACAATAGTAATGTGTATTTATTAAATAATCTTGTCCATAGTTATAGCAAACAAAAAAAGAATTAGAAGAGAAACAATTGCAAAATTTAAGATTGTATTCAAATCACTCACACAGAAGATATGCATAATTACATTTATATCACAAAAAACATCATGTGGTTTGGATATTGAATATTATACGACTGGTGTATTGCATTCAGTGTTCAATAAAGATTCAAATTTAACAAAGTAAACTAGGCAAACCGACCATATACATTATTAATTTTTTTTGATATCAATAAAATTCCGAATATATATATTAAGTAGAAAAACTACTATTACTAAATATACATGACACGCATCAAGCATAAATATCAAAATAATTAGTAAAATGAGAGATTCTGATTAAAATACAAAAAAAAAAATTACAGTCACATTAGATCAATCTTATTTTTTGTCTCTATCATACAAAATAAAATTATAATCTAATACTCACACAGTGACATGTCAGGGGTAAACTGATTAAAACAAGTTTTATGCAACTTTAAAAACAAATTAATTTAACACACTTTTTCTTCTCAAATCTGGGTTTATTTTACGAACAATTTTTTATGTAAAAAAAAACAAAAAACAATCAGATAATTTATGACCAATGAATCATTTACAAAAACAATTCTGCAATATACAGGAAACAAACAATTTCTTATCAGCTGACAAGCAAACAAGTAAGTCCAATTAAATCAAATTTGACTTTGCTTTCGTTTGCAAAACGACCAAAAATAAATTATTTGATAGCAGTATCCTAATAAGAAAAATACTTTTTGGAATAATCACATCTAATTAAAAAAATAAGCTTTAATAAAATTTCATAATTCAAAGAAATAAACAATAAATGATAACGTTCTAAAAATACAAGCACAAGACCTTAAAAAAAAAAAAAAGCGGTGTTTGAGAGAAAAAAGTTCGGATGGAAATCAGGCATTAAAAAAAAAATCAAATACATATTATTTATCGAAACTTTTATTTAAAACTTTACAGATTATAAAAAATTGATTAAATTATTCATTTATTTTTTCAAAAAATATATAAAAATCCGAAGTACTTATCGCCATTAAGTAAATAAGTAGAATCAATATTTAGAAATAACATAAATCCAATATATAACACTGCCTATTATTATAATAAAATCATGCAATCCAAATCTCAAATCATTAATTTTTTTTTTGCTCACTAAAATATTTTTTAAGCCTACTTATGCATATTAAGTCCATGGTCCGAAGACATGTACAGTAATTAAGCCAGAGCGTTCCGGGTCAATTTTAATTTGCCACTGCTTGATATACTCGTACCACTTGATGAAAGCAAATAAAATTTATCATTTTTCGACAATAATTATGAAATAAACATCAATTTATACAAATCGTAAATAGTTAAAATAAACAAGCAAACGAATAAAAAAATGAAAAGTTATCAAAAAGTTAAAAAAAAAAAGACAAAAATAAATAAATAGATAAGCCCAGGATTTTAAACATAGTGCAGTATATTGATAACCATTTAAAAGAGTTAAATTTCAAAACCTATTGATGAATATTTTTAAATAAATAACAATAGTTGAAAAATTAATTTATAAATAAGATTGATTCCATTTTTTTTATTTAGAAGATACTACAATAACAATCTAAAAGTATTAAGGAGATAGTGAAAGAATACAAAATACAAGAGCAAATTAGTTAACTGATGAGTAATAAGAGATTTACAGTTTTTCTTTCTTTACTTTATCCCTTCCATATAAACATTGCTAAATGATAATATTATGCAACATTAATGTAATAATCTTTAAAGTAATTACTTGAAGAGGATTTTGTCATAGAAACTAGTGCAGGAAATAAGAATACTGGACGTTCCACATTTTTGGTCTAATGCATTATTAGTAGGATGTTCTATAAATATAAGTAGAGTCTATCTATCATTTTAATTTGTAATATATCTGCATTTTTTGTTGTTGATGTGAACAATAAAACAAAAATTATGAATAAGGTAAAAAATAAGTCTTTAAATAGATACTACAGATCAAAAATCTCTTCAATTTTTTTTCAAACTTTATTGAGGAATTATACAATGGTTACATTGGTTTTACATATTGTTACTATGGATTATACAGATTATTACAATGATTTATATGCATGTATTATAAAGTTCTGTGGTGTTGTGTTCAGGCGTAATCTTAGAGTACTTCTTCACTGGGTAGATCAACTAGGGCCCATGTGTTTTCTGCAATGTTAAGGTAGGCTGTGGAAAAGTCTGTTTTGCGAATTTTATTCAGCATATGATAGAAGGCTGTCTCAATGTTCGGGTATTCAGACTTGCTTATGACCAGCTTACATCGAAGAGACCAGATTGTAAAGTTCACAAATGTTGCCAGTCTAAGATGTGCATAAGTTCCTTGTTCTATCACATTGGTCAGAGACAAAGAATTGTGGGTTTGGTTCTTGAATCGGTTCCGTATTGCTGATTGGAGCTTTTGTAGAATTGGGCAATTTGTTTGCGTGTGGTTGGTGGTTTCATCTTCTCTCTGGCAGAGTGCGCATGTGCTTGCTAGATTTTTGAAGCCTCTCTTATAGTAGAGAAAGGCATTTGTGGGAAGGGCTTCCAGATTTACTTTAATGAGGAAGTCAACATACTTTGGGGGAAGGTGCCAGTGTTTTGATAGTTTGATGAGTCTTTGGTTGGAAATATGGAGGTAGGCAGAGATAGTGGAACTCTTGCGGTGTGTAATATTGAAGATCTCCCAATATGTGAGTTTTCTTGTGAATAGGCTTGCATTGGCTGAAAGATGGTTCAGGATTAGAGTCACTGATTGTCGAAGCCAGTTGTTTTGTTTAGAGGGTGGTGGCCTATCTGTGGGCTCGACAGGTAGTGGGCATTCAATGGCATCATTGTCCTTAAAAAGTTTGTGAAGCACATTGTGTGTTCTTTGTAGGTTCACTGTTTCAATGGAGTGGAGTGAGAGACCATTCTCTCTCCTGGGGTTATGCATTGTCTTGATACTGATGGCTGCGACTTTTCCTCCCCAGCAAAGTTTGGTGCATGCCGAGTTTATTTTGTTTATGAATCCTTTGGTGGGGTTGAATCCAGTAAGGTAGTATGTTATTTTGGGAAGCAGGATGGCATTTAGTAATGCGACCTTTCCAAAGAGGGACAAGTAAATTTTTGATATTGATGCTATTGTGGTTTGTGTTTTTTCCAGCAATGAGTTTTGGATTTCCTGTCTCATGAGTGAGTAGGACTTTGCTACAGGGAATCCCAAGAACTTCTGTGGTTGGGCATTGAACATAAATCTCTTCAATTTACTACCAAAAATAAAACTTGATTAAACATTTTAGCCTCAAGCTATTAAAAATTAGA
Organism: Epiperipatus broadwayi; assembly: GCA_028023455.1. Taxonomy (NCBI): domain Eukaryota; kingdom Metazoa; phylum Onychophora; class Udeonychophora; order Euonychophora; family Peripatidae; genus Epiperipatus; species Epiperipatus broadwayi. The sequence goes on along the minus strand of JAQFVV010006244.1, from coordinate 2,311,619 downwards.
CACCCATTTAACTATCAATTCTTATCAAAACCACCCCTTCCTTTATTTTGCTGTAATATCTTACAAATACAATTTATCCAAAACACTTTGAACACTTTTTAGCAAAATCATTTATTGTACATATATACATACATTTTATATTTTGACTGTCCTGCAGTCTTCTTCAGAGCTATGATATAATGAACAAAAAATGAAAAACAAAAAAAACTAAAAACATAAAATATATAACAATACATAATTAAACAGAAATATAATTAAACCCAAATAAAATAATCCAGTTAATATAAAATAAAATATACAATATAAATACAAAATAAATATAAATTAAACATGTGGATTCCTAATTGTATACATACATATTCAAGAATTATTAATCTAAACATATTGTTCATTTTTAATAATCTTCTCTTCTATTCCTTAGAAATTTAAATTTTATTCTTATTAGCTCCACCTCAATGATATACTTAATAATTTTATATTTATATAATTGTCAGTTCAATAAGTACTTCATTTATTAATATTTTTTTTAATTTTTAAATCATATAATCTCTATTATTAATTTATTCATTCTTCTGTTAAAAATATTACTTTATATCTATTGTTATTTTTTTTATAATATCTATAACCTATAAATTGTAATCTTTAATTTACCCAAGTTTACTTTAAACTTTTCAAAATAAAAAACATTAAAAAAAAAAATTATCTTATACCATAGCTCCCTCTATTATCTATTATTTAAACTAAATATATCTATAACTACTATAACACTTCATTTATATATACACCTGGGTCTCGTTTTATACGGTAGATAAATTCCTCAGAGAATGCACACAAAAGAAATCGCACAAAAATAGATTTAACTTACTTTGAAAAATAGGGGATACATACTGTAATTTTCAAAAATCGCATAAAAGCAAAGCAACAACGTAAAATTACTTTAAAATTCGCATAAAAAAATAAGGAAATAAAATACGACTAATAAAAAATTTCAAATTTGAAAAAAATTGATAAAAGACAAACTTTTTTTACTTTTTTTATTAACTACAGTATTTAATTTTATTCAAAACAATATATTTTTAGGCGTAATTTACAATATTTACATTTTTTCCTACATGTACAGTATTTTAATCATCATCATTATTTGACAATATGCAGGTTCGTTTGTGAACTGGTAAGACATCAGATTCATTACAAGAGGAAATAGAACTAGCGCCAATTTGATTTTTTGAAATTGCTTTTATAGTGGACTTGCCCAAACTAAAATGTTTTCCAAATCGCTGTTGATCCTTCCTATTTCGCTAAGCAATCTAAAATTGAAATTTTTGTTTCCAAAGAAATTCATTTTCTTAGGTGTTTTTTCCTCTCCATTAGTGTAAACTAAAAGTTTAAAATAAAAATAAAAACTTAGACTTACGATAATAAAAAGACACGGACTCACCACTGTTGGGCAAAATTTAATTAAAACAATTAAAAATTAAATTCTTATTTTTGTCTTTAATTTTCATTTCTGTTTAAAAATCAAATTTCATTGTTTCACATCACATTACATAATTTTTAAATTGTTAATTACAATTGAAAATCAGATTTTAATTTTTAATCGTCAAATTTAATTGTGCCCATAGCTGTTACTCACCTTTTAAAAATAAACTTGCAGACACCAAATGATTAATTGATTACATACTCTTTTTTAAAAAAAGCAAAAATAGAATGTGATTTAAAATGCAAAAACAACAACATGCATAGTATAGGCATCTATAATGTTTGAACAGATTTACATTATAATCTTGTAAAATTTAATGTGTGTATATAAAATGTGAAAATCCTGATTTTAAGTGAATTATGAACTTCTTTATTGCATAAAATCTATTAAGTACTATTATAAAGTGCTGAAAATATTGAAATTATTAGATGGAAGTTGAACTCCGATAATGTGCTATTACTTTAAATATGACGTGTGAGTGCGCAAAATTTATAATATTAAAGTAATAGTGCATTATCGGAGCTAGATTTCTGATCTAATAATTTTTATCACATAAAAGAAAACCACATACAAAGATATTAAGAAGAAACATGAATCTTTTTGCTTAACTTGTTATTTTGATAACAAAATAAGTTGGTTTTCCAACATTGATAGAAAATATAAAATTAGTTGTATATATTCAAGAATATACAGGGCTGCAATGTATTGCTCAAAAAAAAAAAAAAAAGAGGACTATATTAAACAAAAAAATTTAGCAATCAATGAGTTAAAAAATAGTGGTTTCCTTGTACATATTATTAAAAAAAATATTGAAAAAATAGAGTATAAGATAAATAAAAATGAAAAGAGTGAAGGAAAAAAGGTGAAAATAGATATATAGGAATAAAAACAAATAATAATATAATGAATAAGTTTAATAGAATTATAAAGATAACGAATAAAAAATGCAAAAGAATAATTACTACAAAAATAGTTAATAAAAAAAAAGAAAACCTATTAAATTTAATGGATAAAAAATACATAGGATATAATAAAGATATAATTAATAGTGTATATGTGATAAAATGCAAACAATGTTTAAATAGTGGGATTGATAAAAAAATATGTGGAAGACAAAAAATTCTATAAAAACAAGATTAAAACAATAAACATCACATGACCATCACCTCTTAAAACAATGTATGTCAGATAATAAATCACCATTATATATACATATGAAGAAAACAGGACAAAAATTTACACAAGTTCAATAAAAATGATGTTACATACAGACAATATTAATTAAAAAAAGGAAAATAAAAAGAAGTAATATTAATAAAAAAAGATAAAACCAAAATTTAATAGGAATTCTGGGATTAGGATGAGACTAGTATAGATATAGTTCTTAAATAAGATATATAGAAGTAAATATATAAAAAGAAAATTATTTATAAATGAATTATGGATTGTAAAAAAATGTTTAGGTTACATAGGATTATACACACGGGTATATTTATAGATATTACATATTGGGAAAAACTTAGCATAATGTTTACATATAAAGCACTATAATATTTGTAAGAGAATTACATAATAACAAAAATTAAGGTATATAAATAAAAATGTATATTTATAAATAGTGTTGTAGTAGTTATAGATATATTTAGTTTAAATAATAGATGATAGAGGGAGTTAGGGTATAAGATAATTAAAAAAAAAACTTTTTTATTTTGAAAAGTTTAAAGTAAATTGGGTAAGTTAAAGATTACAATTTATAGGTTATAGATATTATAAAAAAATAATAATAGATATAAAGTATTATTTTTAACGAATAATGAATAAGTTAATAATAAAAATTATATGATTTAAAAATTAAAAAAAAAAAAATTAATACATGAAGTACTGTTGAACTGATGATCTTATAAATATAAAATTAAGTATATCATTGAGGTGGAGCTAATAAGAACAAAGTTTAAATTTATAAGGAATAGAAGTAATTAGGAGATTATTAAAAATGAATAATATATTTAGATTAATAGTTATTCTTGAATATGTATGTATACAGTTAGGAATACATATGTTTTATTTATATTTATTTCCTATTTATATTGTATATTTTAATATTAACTGTATTATTTTATTATATTTATTTCTGTTTAATTATGTATTGTTATATATTTTATATTGTTTTTAGTTTTTTATTGTTTACATTTTTTTGTGGTATTATTTATATAGTTAAATATTTTATTTTGTTCATTATATCATAGCTCTGAAAGAGACTGCAGGACAGTCAAAACATAAAGTGTATATATATGTGCAATAAAGAATTTTCCTAAAAAGTGTTCAAAGTGGTTTGGATAAATTGTATCTAACAATTCTTGTAGATGATTGTCTGGATTGGCTGCCAACTAGTGCTTGAAACTGCAAATTTTAGTTTCATTCATGTTTAACATACAAATCCAAAACATACAATGTTCTAGACATTATACTAAGATTTGCTTTAACAAATTCAAACATAGAGTGATTACAACAATACTTATGTCTTTACATTACCAGCTGTTGGGAGCTATGGAGGATCAAAGCTGGTCCATGTGCTATGGGTTTGCTTTCAGAAAACATATCTCTACAAAAAGATCTTTATAAGTATACCTTTCCACTTTTCTGAATCTGCATAGTAGCAGTATTTGATTCCAAATTGTCTTGAGTAATGATATTTGCAGATAGTGGTGAACTGTATGTATATATATATATAATTTAGTACAAATACATATATGTAAAATGCTTTTTATATGTAAATATAATATATACTCACCTATGAAACAATTTCAAAAGTAAATTTGGAAATAAAGTGATAGTTGCGTAATGTGATCGATCTGGTTTTACAAACCATTTATACATATAGAAGAAAGCAATGAAGAAATTAATCAATAAAAAAATAAAAAATATATATTTATTATTGAATTTATTAAGGATTTAAGTAGCAAAACAGTACAGTATGTAATCAATAAGAAATGAATTGATGGTGTTAAGTATGTTAAAAACATTTTAGCAACCAAAACAATGCAAAAAGTAATCCATAAGTAAGCATGTAATAGCAATAAGTGTGATAAATATTATTAATAAAAAAAAGCAAGCCATAAAAAATTAAATATGCATATTGATTGCCTCCTAGCTCTAAATTTTAAAACAATGCCAAAAAAAAAAAAAAAGAATTGGTAAAAGACTGTGATAAACATTTGAAATGCAATTGGAAATTATTAATAACTGCTGTGCAGAAAGAATTGCTAATATCATTTAAGAATATAATAAATGAGTCAAATGCTTGTCATAAAATTTTCCAACATAACTGATCTGAAGTGTGACTGAAGAAGTTTTTGATACGCATTTATTTACATTAATTAACCTCTTAGGTGATTTTTTTTTTGTTGAACATTAAGTGATCTTTTTTCTTATGTTTTTCTTTCACTTGTATTTTTTAATAAAACAATTTGTTTTTTTATCTTTACATTTTTTTTTTTTACAAATCTCATTAACTGCTTGTAGTTCCTGAATTTCTTCATATAACTTGTGGCATTATAATCGTTCAGCTTAAAGTGGTTCAATTGTAGCTATTTGCAGCATTCATTTAGTTTTATGTTCATTTAATGCTAAAAAAGAACAAACATGCATAATAATATATTAATTCCAACAAAAAATTGCTAGATGTCAGTATCATACAGAGCAAATAATACAAAAGGAAATGGGCATGTTTTCAAGTGAAGAGTCATTATTTTCAAAATAGTCACTGCACTTGCATGAGTTCAGATTTTCTTTACATCTTGAAATTCAAAATCATAAGTTTATCATGGTTTGTTTACATATTTTATTTTCTGATAAAAAATATGTTTAGATTCAGAAATCAAGGAAAAATATAATAATATAAAACAGGAAGTTCTTATCGGCAAAAAAATAACCCCATCAATCAACATTGTAGCTGTCATTTTTGTCACTTTTTTTTTTTTTTTGTAATTATAAGTGAAATTTGAAAACATAATTTCATTGTTTTATATATTCTTTACAAAAAATTATTAAAAAAAATAGTGATACAAATGGAATTGACATGTTTATTTCATTCAGAATACAATTTTGTTGCATTAAAAAAATGAAGCCTATGATTCTGATTATGTATTTCAGTTTATTACTTTTTTTTTTTTTTAATATATGAAAAGTTGATATATTATTTTTAAGACAACTTTTCATTTTTAAATTTATCTTTGTGATAATTTTATTACAAAATACAAAAATGTGATGAAAAATAAAAATTTATTCATTCAAAATAAAAAGTATGCATGTTTATCAACTTGGCCACTATAATGCTGTTTTAAATTGTAATGCAGAAAGATTAAAAGCATAAATTCAAAAAAAAAATCAAAGTAATTGGAAAAATAAAATATCAACTTTGCAAACAAAAAAAATAAATTAATAAACCTAAATAAATTATCAAAACAAAAAATTTCATTTCAGAAGACTACAGGATAAAAAAAAATGTATTTAATGAAAAACAATTTCTTCAATGAATCTGAATGTTTGAGATAAATTTTAGCAAAGCATAAGTTTAAATAATGAAAATAGTTTTTGAAACATTAAAAATCAACTTTTATTTAACAAAAAATAATAAAAATTCTTGATAGATGTTTACGGTTTGATATCAATAAACTTTCATTACCTAATTTTCTGTTAAAAAGTAAATATATTCAAATAAAACTAAATTTAAATATCATGTACTTATTAAAAAACAACAACTTAATAACCTTACAAAAAAAAAAAAAAGTAAACTAGTAAACAAATTATGTGTAAATTTATTTTTCTGTTGTCATAATATCAGTAAAAGCTTATATTGTGCTCTTATTTTCATTTCCCTGGATTACTGACATCTAAATATTTTAGTTACAATTAAAATTTTAAATTCTTTAGATGAAAGTAACCATTAAAATCACCCGAAGTGTTTTTTACTAAATTTTTTACCATATTGAAATAGCACAGAAGGAATTTTTAAGTAAATTCAATTGAAGTTAAAATTTTGCACCAAGACAAAAACATCCTATGCATTGAATAAGAGCTCCAATCATTATTTCTGGTGATTAATGATTGAATGATATATTCTCCTGGCATTTAAAACTTCAATAATGGAAAGTGGATGACTATGTCCTATAGATATATATAGAAGTGACAATAAAATTCTTGTTCAAACCAAATAGTCATAGCCCAAATACTCTCATGTTTCTACTAAAGAGGGTATGTGACTTATCAGAAACCTAATTTCATCCATTTGAATATTCACCACTTGCCCTATTGTTTAAATAAGATTGTGACCAAGTAATTTTTGGCACATGCTGAACCAGTCCATAAAAGTACTAGGATACTTACCTGAAAGGTATAAGTTCTAGAATGATGCACAAAGTTTACAATTTATTTTCCTGTTCAATTTGGTGTAATGGAAAAAACTCATTACTATTCCTGATGGAACAAGGCAGTTAACGCCAAATAAATTTTCATCTCAAATTTTTTCTTTTCTTCTGCATGGCAATATTGATCACACAGCTCTGTGTTTTTAAGGTATTCAAAGATATTGTGTTGGCGCAAACATGTCAATGCTCTCTCTTTGTTGTATATCATCTCACAATAAAACTATTTTGTCAATAGTTTATTCACCTTTGAAAAGTAATGAGAATTGTCAGAGAATTTATATAGATTTCATGTTTTATGGATGAAATTCTTCATTGTTTTCTCATGTATGGCAATATTCAACAGGTAGATCACACATTGTAACAACATCAATAAATTTATTAATTTAAATAAATTCAGTGAATTACTAAGCATAATTGCAGTTCTTCAGACTTCATTTATAAATTTTGAATTAAAAAATTCTTTTATCTTCATGCTAATACTGAAACATCTGAAGAAAACAGGAGAATAATACCATTTAAAATGTGTTACATTCAAATCTCTATTAATAACAGTTGAATGCATTTCAAAAGTTTTAATTAAAGTTTGAATTTTATTAAAGACAATTAACAATTAATACTAGATGATGGAAATAAAATAATCCAACATTTAACTATAAGTAAAATGTCATCATAACAAACTTTTAGATAAACATTAAGTATTGTAAATATATGTTATCTAAAAATGTAAATGCCAAGAAAGTAAAAAAAAAAATGTTAATGGATTAAAAATTTAATATTAAATACTATTTAATGACCTTTTTTTTCCCTGAAAGATTTTATTTATTCCTTTAAGTTTAATAAAATTGCTAAAGAACTTCCACAGACATATTTGTAATGCAAAATAAAAAAAAAAGAAATATTTTGATTGTGTAAATACATCATCTTCTCATTTCAATACTACTACTTTCAAAAACAAACAATGAAATATATATATATTTATAAGAATGATGAACTTATCTAAAAGGGAAACCAATTTTCTAATTAATAAAAATTAGAAGACCATTTATGACTAATATTGGATTTCTAACTATACTGGCTAGGGGCAGTATATAGTACTCACATAATTCTTAGGTGCATCTAGCCTAGACTTAAACTCTATGTTATGGGAGTAATGGATAAACTAACAAAGACAATGATATATTCAGTAATTATTACTGATAACTGTTTTCTTGCTAGCCTCATTGACTTCTTCATTTAGTAGCTCATTTTATGAACTATCTCATGATTTTAGTAAACTTTTTTTTTAGAATTATCTCATAAAAGCTTTCTGCAATTTGGACTTTCATTACAAATAATAAAGATTCTTATATTCTTTATGAGACTAAATCTTTTAAAATCTTAGGTGGGATGGATTCAAATAAATATTCTATAATTTTTTTAGATTTTTTGTGCTTAAATAGGCAACATTCTTAATTACATTTATTTTTGAAATAGTCTGATAGTCAAAATTCTGCATCAGAATTGGATGTAAAGATTGTTGTTATTGCAGATATTAGATATTAAAAAAATCTTTTTATATACATCATTACCAAATAGTAAGTAAATAATAGAAAATATTTTTATGCTTGAAAAAAGGTAAATAAAAATTAAATAAAATTTAGAGAGAGTGCACATAAATCTTATGTTGTTAGAATTTAATGCTAAAAAAAAATTAATTTAATAAATAATGTGTAAAGATACAGCGAGGGATTTTGTTAATATGTATATGTAAACAACAATATAAACTACCAATAATATACAATAAATAAATCACAGTAAGCTTTAAGTTTTAAAAAACAATACATAAATTGTAGAAGGACTTTCAATTACTACTACATAATTAATTCCCATAATGCAACTATTTCATGTTATTCTCCATGTATATTAACATCTTATTTATTAAGCATATTACTTCTTCTGTTAATAAAATAATCCTTTTATTGTTCTTTTCTTAATTATTCTTTTCTTCATACAATATTTTTACTTTATCCAAATCAAATACATATTATCCACTACATTTAAATTCATGATAACTATACCTCCAGAGATTGCAATTGATGTGAATGACATAAATTTTTTCTTAAATATTGCTACATATATTTAGCTCATATACAATTGACTTCATGACTAGCTGGGCATTTGTACATGACTAACATTAAACCATAAGATTTAAAATAAATTGTAGTTGATTATAGCACATGTTTCGTAAGGATATATGATATTCAATGCATAAATTATATGAAATATTGTAATCTCCTAAGTCAGTGTTGGTGTAATTGTGAGAATAATTGCTAGACTTGTAACTGAAAATAAATAAAAAAATCATGTATTTTATTATATAAATGTAATAAAAGCACATTTGCTGTGTTTTTTATTTACTTTTCCATTTTAACACATACAATGAATATATCTCTCAGATATATGCGTCTACTGCTGCAATTTTTTTTGACCATGACTTTAAATATTTTTATATTACTGGGTTTATAATGTCTAGACTGTAATTGAAAATAAATATATACATATAATATGGGAAAATTTGCAGTTTTTAATTTTTTTTCTCATTTCAGACACATAATATTAAGTAATGTATCTCTCAAATGCATATGACTTCTGGTACAATTTTTTTCCACTGCAACCGCTGTACAGTTAATTAGAGAAGTTTGAACATTATTCCTTCTGCATGCCTTAACTTCCACATATAATAATTGATGTTAGATCACTTTTTCATTGAACACCAAGACTGGCCAATATATAATGTTGAACAAAGGTAAATTATTTTATATATTGCATTATGCTCTTTATCATTGCTATCTTTAAAATTATGTAGCCTATTTATATTAAGTGATACATTATACCAAAATTTAATAATCAGAAAAAATATTCTTTATCATTTTATTATTACTTTTTGAATTATACAATACTGAAATCTATTTTTATTACTATTGATATTATTTAACTCTCTTTTGAAATTTTCAATTACTTGTTTAAATTATGTAATATAATATATAACAGAGACATACTTTCCTATGCATAATGTCTAATATTTTCATTTTTATCACTTTTATATTTAAATAATTTATCACTTCTAGCAAAAAAAACCCAGCCATTTTATACATAAAAGAGAGCACATATTGTTTCTCCTACATCAAGTTTATATGCAACTTATCTTCAGATATATTTACAATTCTATCCAAATATTTTATTCTTCTTTATTATCCATTTCAAATTATTTATTTAAACTTTCCTTTAATTTGCAAATATTTTATTCTTTTCTATATACTAATAAATCAACTACATATTTACTATAAAAAATATATAATAATAATTATATATCAAAAGCCTTTTTCAGCACACGACTTTACGCTCTTATCAAATATTAAACATGTTTTAATCTTTATGTGATGTGATGTACTGTGGTTTCTCCTTAAACCTATTATTGCATATAGAATGCCATCTACTGTTTAATAATAGAAGCAAAAATAATAACAATAACAATAAATAAAACAAGCATAAAATAAAATTATGATAAGGCAATTCAGATAGTTAGAGACTTAATAAAAGTTGAAACAAATTAACTATATAACAAAACAATACACAGAATAAATAAAAACATACATTATACAATATTATATATACTACTTATATAATTTTCTATTCATTTTTAATTAACCGCTATCCACACAATTATCTATGTCATACTTCATACAATTTGTTGTTATTATTTTTTTAAACCTTTAATGCAATTTAAAGGTTTAATAATATTTTATAACATTTATTTTTAAGTCCATGTGTTAAGTAGTGAATGTATAAAGCAGATTTATTATCTTACTATTAATTGCATTGTTATGTTTTTTGGCTCTTTTATGCAGGAAAACAGTTAGATGAAAGAGCTAAAGAATATAATAGTGCAAATAATAGGAGATAATAAATCTGTTTTATACATTAACTACTAAAAAAGAAGCCAAACATATAAAACAAATTATCATTTAATAAATCAATAATAAGCATTTCACTATTAAAAAAAAAAATTGTTTAACACATTTTTTTCTTTTCTTTTATGATTTTTTTTCCATTTCAGTTTTCCTTCAGCTTTTTGACCATATTATATTATCATTGTCAAGATAGATTATTCCTATAAAATATATATATACAAATACAAGTTTACAAAGAATTTTCAAAAACTATATATCAAAAATTTTATGACATAAATTACAACAATTTTTTTTAAATATTTGTATTAATTTACTTCTTGATTACTTTCTTCAAATCGAAGACAAAATTTAAAATGTAAAAGAATATATACGTTTCAATAAAGGCTTTATTGATCTCAATGGTTTACATAAGTTTACATCTAGAAAATTTCAAATTTAACATACAATGAGTAATATTAGGGTAAACATATATAAAGAAATTTAGTGGTTATGCTTTATAGTTAATGGACTATAACAATATAAAGAATAAAAAAACAAACAAAAATAATCAGAGTTCTAAAGTTTGATGAGCTTATTTAGTTTTGTGGGCATGTCTTTTCAAATGTTGGTCTTAACAATGACCATGTTGCTGCATATAAATGGGGGTTGGTTATTATTCTATCTCTATTTCTAATGTTTAACAGTTTGTTGCTAAATGTAGCTGGGTGTTGTCTGGTATTATTGCCAAATTAAAAAAGTACATCTGGTGCACCAGTACACATATAGTACAAACATGGCTGTCCTAATGCTAGGTAATGATCTTCTCTGAAAAGCAACCATTATGTGATTAATGATTGTACCTGGTTTTCTGTAGGTGTTGCACATCATCTGTCATGTTTGGTTAAGTGCTATACCTTGATATATAATGTGGTCCAGCGTCTCTTCTGTTCGATGGCAGAGTCCACAGAAAGGGTCAATAGATCTGTACATTCTTTTATGATAAAGAAAGTGGGTTGTTGGCAAGGCAATGAGATTCATTTTAATGATAAAATCAAAGTATTTGGGTTCTAAAGCCCATTTTTTATATTTCTCGAGTAGTCTCTTGTTGTTAATTCCTAGCATAGGTTGTATAACATTAGTATCTGTTTCTCTGTTCATTAAACCATAAATATCCCAGTATGAATACTTATGCAAATGCCGTTCTGGAATCTCGTTTGTGGTTTTGCATTGGTATATAATGTTAGTGAAAAAAGAACCTTTTGGAGGATTGTAATTATTGAGTTCCTTAACTTTTGTAGATGAAAAATGTTAATGTTGTGCAAGCCAAGTCCACTCTTTATTAGGGGTTGGCTAAGTTTTTTTGTGGAGATTGCTATTGTTTTTCTGGCCCAAAGTAGTTTATTATATATGGTTTTAATTTTTGAAATAAATGACTTCGGGAATGAAATAACCGGTACATAGTATGCTATTTTGTTTGTGATAAGCTGGTTAATTAACTATACTTTGGAATATAGTGAAAGATGTGCCTTGGACAAGGAGTTTATAATTTTTGTGACTTCTTCTTTAAGTTTATTTTGGATTTGGCATCTCATTCCTATAATTCCCATATGAAATGGTAACGCAAGGAATGAGATTGGTTTTGATTTGTAAATTGATGTACATGGTTTACCAGTGTATAGTGACCAGGCTGTGGTTTTTGCCAGATTAAACTTTAATTTGTATTTCTGTGAATATTCTTGCAATATTTTTTGGAGTTGCGGTATTTGTTTTTTTGATGTTAGGAATATGGTAACATCATCCATATAGGCAATGCATGTAGTGCGCTGTGTTGTGTCTGGTATCTCGATCCCAATAAATGCATTTTGTATGCTTTTAATAAGGGGATTGATGTAAAATATAAACAATAATGAACTCGGAGAGATCCTTGGAATATAGATTTGGTGGGTGTGAAAGATGGTGAGTTTCTTCCATTTAAAGTTATATGGATCTATCTGTTCAGAAGCAGGTTTGCAATTATATATAGGCATGTTCCAGGAATTTCTGTGTCTTTTAGCATTTCCAGAAATGTATATATATAAGCTGCACAATGATGGTCCGTATTTTTTCCACTGTTTTACTGTGGCTAGAATTGCTTTAAAGAATAAGGTTGTTTCTGTTGTTGAAGAGTTCTTTGCATATTGTGCTTCGGAGATAAGTGGTATTATATATGGTTCAATTTCATCTTTAATAATTTTCTCAATAATTTTGATAAGCAAAGGCCCCATAGATATTGGCCTGAGGTCTGTAATGGGTGGGATAATTGCTTTCTTTTTATTATAGGGTACTATGGCTATTGGATAGACATCCTCCATGGGCTGAATTTGTTGTGCTAGTGGTTTGCTAACTGACACAAATATTCTGTTGTGAATTTACTTAGGTGCTTTAATATAAACAATGGGACTCCAGGACTATCTGGATGGCAAGCGTTTCGAATGGTATTCAGTTTTGTTGTAAATAGATCTTTTGTGAATGGGGTTTTTGTCTCTGGTGGGCCAAACAGATTATGTATTTTATATGGTTGTTTTTCTTGTAATTTCTGCTTAAAATATTCAAAACTTGGCATAATCATATTATGTCCTGCATATGTTCCACTATTTGTATATAGTGCCATTGGCACTTTTACATCTGGTTGGTTCCCCAGTGCCCATCTTATATAATCTCTTGTCCAAGTGTGTAGCCTGGTTAGGCATATCTTGCTTTTCTTTATCTTGAGATAGCTATTGAGTTCATCACATGATTTATTGTATGCATGTGTAAGCTTGAATATATAGTGCTGGGTGCAGTGCGATGGGTTAATCATGATTATTTTCTGGTGCAACTTATCTGCTAGAGACAAAAGTTTTGATGATGGGGATTGTTTTCTTGTTATATGGTTGATGTTAAAGGACAGCATTCCCATAAATGCAAGACATTTCTGAACTGGGTTCAAAGTCATATCTTTGATTTTGTTTAGCATTATGTAAGCCTCAGAGAACAGAAATTCAGGGGTTGTTTCTGGGAGTAAAACTATTATTGTTCTTGTAAGTGGAAAGGGTGATATTTGAATTTGAGCGCAATCAATTGTGACTATTTGAGCTGAGTGATCAGAAAAAGTTGAGGGAGTTAGTTTTATTTTGATAAGGTGGTGAAGCATTGGAGAATAAAAGCACAGATCAATAAGTGAAGAGAAGCGACTATTGTGGAAAGAGATGGCATCATCTGGCAAAAACCTTGGCCACTCATTAGTGCTATGTTTATTCTATTAGGCCAACATTGTGTAAATTCCTGATATTTTAAATTAAAAATTTCCAATTAACACGGTTGGGTTTGAAGTTATAGCTAACCTGGAATTAATGTTTGCAATTATGGTATTTATTTTTTTTTATCCTGTAAAGGCATATATACAAAAACCAGATTTATTGATATGCTTTTTTGGTTGAAAGTTGCAATTAATAAGTTCATGTCAATGTGAATTATTTTGAAAGTTGTGAATGGGCAATTTCTAGCAAATATCAGTCTGGTGCCAAGTGAGGGAGAGGAGTCTCTGGAGCATGCACAGAAACCTTCTATATTTAAATGCTTGGCTGGGTCGGTTTGTGATCCAGCATAAATTTTTGCTCAAGTATACCAAGCAAGTGTGTTTGTATATCCTTGATCCAGTGTTTTAACTTATTAATTTTTGAGGTTGAGTTCAAACCCCTGACATTGATTGCGGAAATTTTTATTTTCATTATATGTTGTTTTTTGGTTAAGATTTAAATGTTAGGATTGATCTGGTGTTTCTTCCCATTCATTCTCATATTCCATTTCCAGATCTTCATCTGTTTCCACTGTAGTTGTAGTGTTGTGATCAAGCAAGGCTGAGGTTGGATTTTGTTATTTTGATTTTTTTGGGCCCTCTGTTTTTCTTTGGTGGGCGGCCTGGTCTTCTCCTTTGATCTGTGTTAGTTTTGGAATATATACATATAGGAAAGTAAGCAAGAAGTAAGTTAAAACAAATATAAAAAATATTGTTGTAATTTATGTCATAAAATTGTAATGTTGTTTTTGAAATTCTTTATAAACATATATTTGTATATAATCACCATGACAATGATCATATCATATGGTTGAAACATTGGAAGAAAGCTGAAATAAAAAATGGTTCATAATATATACAAATAAAATATATGTTAATTAAAAACTATTGTAATAATAAACGTAACTGTAATTAACTATTATATACAGTCTTCGGATTGAAAGACTTATATAATAATTAACTACCATTATACTTATTATTTCATAATATATAAAGCTTGTTTAGAGCGTTAGCATGCTCTTAAGTTTATATATTGGTAATTGCAAGCTATATATAAGTCATGTGACATCTGACTTTTTATTATTACTATTCATAATATATATAAACATTTGTAAAGAAAAAGGGTGTTAAAGAATTTGTTGTTTTTTAATTTTTAAATAGAAACAATTCATATTAACATGGCATAAACAATTGTATATTTATAAAACTTCAATAAATTTAGGTAATAGTTGGTCAATTTAAAATGAATGGAAAATTATATAATAAGGTAATACATCTAGAGTTATATAAGATATATTTTTATTTATTCTGTATATTGTTATATAGTTGATTTGTTTAAACTTTTATTGGATCTCTAACAATCGGATTGCTGTATCATAATTTTATTTTATTCATTCTTTGTTTTATTTATTATTTTTACTTCTATTATAAAAACAGTAGATGGCATTCTGTAAGCAATAATAGATTAACTGTTAAAACAGATATTTGACATTTCATAAGGGCATAAAATCATATGCTGACAAAAGTTTTTTACGTATAATTGTTAATAAGCTTTCAATGTATAATTATTAATATATATTTTCTATAATAATTGTTATATATGATATTTTCATTATTTTTTTAAATTTATATATAAAAAAACAACACAATGTACTTTATTTCTGTTTTTGATATCATTATAAACTGCAATATTTTCTTGTTCACTTCATTCATAATTTCTTCTTTATACAATGTCAATGTATAATTCCATATTTGGGACACATATGATAGATACATCAATTATCCTTGTTACATTTTATAAAAATAATTGGTGCAATTTATATGAAAAAGAACAATGGACTTTATTTCTGTTTTTGATATCATTATAAACTGTTTTCCTTTTTCAATTCATTCATAATTTCTTCTTTATATAATGCCAATGTATAATTACATATTTGGGAAACACATAGTAGATACATTGGTCATTCTTGTTGCATTTTATATAAGTCACTTTTGTAATTTGCAAAAATATTTTCACCTATAGACTTTAGAACATTTATTAAAAGCTTTCTTGTATAATAATTAATCCCTTTTTTAATCAATACTAATCTTCATGGATTCTTGCCTATCAATTAAACCACACACAGAATTTACATCAAGTAATACATAATATTACTTTTTTTAGTTTACTTATTTAATGGTCTCAAAAGGAAATGATATCGAATTCATTAGACAAATTGATTGAAACTTTTAGAAAAAAGTTAAAATGGATTTCAATACTATATAATGTAAAAGATAATAACAAAATGTTAAAGGATATTTTTTCAGAGTATTATAATGTTGTATATAGTTTAGCACTTATTATAAATAGGGTACTTAATAATTCTAACAATAGCATTGATAAAGAACTAAAACTAATATAATAGATAAAATAGTTAAAACACACAAAATAAATTATTCTTAAACTTCTACTGTATTTGATGATCATGAATTTAGATATAGTAGACAATTTGTATTTGATTTGGATAAAGTAATAATATTACCTGAAGAAAAGCATAATAAAAAAGTATAAAAAAAAACCATTTTGCTAACAGAGGGAGTAGTAAAAAATAATCAAATGGCTTTTTGCTCATGAGTTCATAAGAAATATGAGTGATGGAACTCATACTTAGAAATGATCCAAACAAGATCTTTAAGCTTCAGAGTTTGACATTCTATCACTATGCTAAATCACAGAAGGCAGTAAGTAATATGAGTAAATAGATGAGATGTTAAAATAAAAATTCATAAAGCATAGAGAATACATAAAATAGTTGTATTATAGAATTAATCGTATCCATTTTTTAAAAGAAAACAATTGATAATGATTATATGTCAATAACTGAGAACACTGCACTTTTTTAGTATATATATTTTTAAAGCTTATCATGTTTTATTTATTTATTATACAAATGCATATATATATATATTTATAGAAATATTTAAGTGCTTTGAAATCATATAGCCTGAGATACGGATAAAAATAAGTAGAAGAAAGAGCTGTAATTAGGTGAGATCTCAAAACCTTTCAAAAAGAAAAGCTAATATAAACAGAATAAAGCAAGTTAGCAAACTTGTGTGAAAAATGATCATATTGAATAAATAACTAGACTGATGAGCACAATTGGTAACAAGTACACCTGTATGTCATTATTTCCATTATTATGTTATCTTTGAAATGGTATATTTTTTCTTTATGATAAAATTTGCATTTCTTATGGATGTTCTTCTAAAAAGAGATTAATTGCTTTTTTCTAGTTGTTTTTTATATTTCATGAAAAAGAGTTAATGTGATTGCAAATGTAGTTTATGATGAGGAAAGCTTGAACCAATAAAAATTTTATAGACTCCAGAGCTAAAGTTTTTTTACCAGCTATTAACATACAAAAAATCCTGTTGAATGATCACAATGTACAGAAATGGGATATATATGCATTTTGAAGAATCTTTTTAGACTATGCCACTTTTTTTCTTTGCTCTTTTATATTATATATTAATTTTTTTATTCATTATTTTAAAATAAATTTTACTTTTTGATAAATTATAATTTATTACAGTTTTCTTTGCATAATACTTGATTTACAGTAATTATTATTATTAGAAAAAAACAACAACATATTTCTAATAGAGACCTGCTTGCATTGAAAACTGATGAGATTGTAATAAAAATGAAAGCTGCCAACACAAGTAATCATTTTATTAAAAATTTGAAGAGGAATGTAAGGTGCTTGTCTATAAAAATGTAAGTTTAAAATTTAATTCTGAAAATTAGGAATTTGTGAACCTAAATAAAAAATTTTAAAAGTGGTATATCTTGTTTTTTAATTTTTTTAAAAGAATAAATTATTTTTTCTCAGCTTCACTATATTCCTTGATACTTGCTGTTTCTTACAATGTATAACATTTTAATATTTATGTGTTCAAACTGAAGTTATTGTACAAATTGTATCTCAGTTCAATTCACTATGTTTTATTTATGCAGATTAGAACTTAGTTTATAGTTGGCCCATGCACTCATGGTACCATATGGAAATAACACTGATGATGATCAGCATGTATCAGGATCCCAACATTTTTTATGATAGATACTTTTAACACTTAAGTATGAAAATCCAGATGATTGTTTTATGTATGCCCTAAGTTTGGCATTGGCTAAATAATTAGCCTACATTTGGATATTGAATTTCTTTTAAATCCAGACACAAGGGATGACTATTGATTATTCTTGTTTAGTGCTGGTAATATTGTTATGTTTACAACTTATTATTTATTTCCAACTTAAATGCTATCTCTTTGCTCATATTCATTTTATTTATTATAAGATGATATTACCCCTATTTTACATACCATTAGAAAACAAATGTATATCAAATAATAAATAGGAAAAAATCAAAATTATTAAGATCTAATATTATTTATTTAAAAGTAGATTTAGTCAAAAAAGCATAATTTGCTTATTTATATAAAAAAAATAAGTCTCTTATATACTAAAAAAAAAAAGATTAACTACAAAATGAAATGAAGGTAAATAGCTTAGAAATAAAAAAGGTGTGAGAAATTTAGTAACAATCAAGATTGGAAATTTTAAATCCCAAAAGTTAAAAAAAGAAGACTCCAAGAATGGCGTAATAAAATATAATTAGATCAACAGCTAAAGATATGAAAAAACATGTCAACAATAGAGATTTGAAAGCTAGAGATACTTGGAGTAAAAAAATGGAATTCATACCAAAATTATGAATTAAATCGCCATTTTTTTATTATTATTTCTAATGGATGATTTTTTAAACATGCATTTGTAATATAAAAATAGAGGGGGGGGGAATTTAATATAAAAGGAAAATTTGATAAGGAAATTATGGTATTTTTTAATATCATAAAACAAACTATCTTTTAGAGAGTTTACTCTAATCTCAAAAAAGATATTCCCTTTAAAAAAAAAAAAGGCACAACATGTACACTTTTACTCCCAACAGTCAACTAAAGTGGTTCTCCAAAATATCTCATAAACCAAAATCTTGCATAAAAAATAAATAATTATAATGAGCTTGTTTGGGAAAAATATTAATTCAGTAGCTTAAATTCAAAGTATATAAAAACCCAATTAAAAAAAAGTAAAGCTAAAGTTAAAAAGTGTTAATGCTTAAACATTTTAATAAACATATTATTAAAAGAAAGTACTAACCATTGCTAAATATACTGTGTAAATATTGTAACAGTCAAAACACGTGTATCTCGTTAACATATTGCAGAATTCGACCACCACCCAGAACAGCAGCACCATCGAGTAGCGAAGCCACCGGTAATACTGAGTTCGAACATAGTTTATCGGTTCCACAATACAATCTACGGAATAACGCCTCTGATGCGACATAAGTAAACACTTCTTTAGGCACGGTGGTCAGGGAGATGCACGAGATTCATGGGTTTTGTTTCCGAGTTGGCCAACAATCAAACGAATATTAATTAACACATATAATCGAGGAAATATATATAATGGGCATCGAATAAATGAAAACTTAACTACAGACGTATAGTTAAAATTATTTATTGACATACTTAATAAAAGAAAAACATTAGTAAGGTTATTGATCAGATTTTAAATTCAAAGTCTCAACAGCTAATTGGTAATATTATATATATAAAAATACAGTTATTTATTAGGAGCATTTATTTATATGAAGGCGTAATCTAGCTACCTAGGGTTCTCTAGTGAGTATTTCTAATGCGTGCTGTAAGGAATTTATACTTTGCACTGCAAGAGTCATCAGTAACGGCGGACATACATTTATTTAATAAAAATATTCATTTTACGACTAAGGGCAAACATTTATTTGAGAGTATATGACGAAGATAATGCCGAGGCGGAGTGATAGAGAGAATAATAAACTAAATAAAAGAACACGTGGTACGCTTTAGAAGGGCGATGTAAAATGGCAGCGCTGAAACTGCAATACCGTGAATAAGTTATAAGGGTTTCGGGTTGGTCTCTGCCTCGACCCGAAGAGGTAAGGTGTCACATGAGCATAACCAGGGACAAGCGGTCCATGTCACAATTTGCCAGTTGGCTGCGTGATGGTCGTCAAGCCCTACAGGAACATTTATCATGTCCGCTTGTGTAGGACGACTGGGGTTAATTCAACCCTGGAGAATCCGGAGTATTCACGGCGTGGAATGAGCCATCGGGGCTTCAAAACGTAACACATGTATAATATCTAAAAGATTGTGGTAGTATTTAACTAGATTTCAAACTCGGTCCAACATTATCAACTTTGACTGAAAGAAAATTGGTGACTCTCAAAGAAATGAAATTTACATAATTATTCATTAACATTTAATAATAATAAAAATATCTAAAAAGGGAATTATTATAGCTCGTATGCCAGCTATTACGGAGTAGTCGACCCTGCATTACAATAACTGATTCTTTGAATGCGTGTCGATTTATATGAAATTTAAGTTATCTATAAAAGCAATATTAATGACAATTCGCCACGCATTCACTGTTCGAGCGATTATGGATTTAGCTTTAAAACTAAGACAATTATGAGAAGGTAATATTTCAATGATAATTATAAATAAAATGTAGATTTAAGAAATACACACCTAAGAAGTGATAGAGGGAGGGTAAGCTAGATTATGCGAGAAGTTTACAGATTACATGAATTCTTAAATTTTAGTTTCACAAATTTACAATTTTAACATTTAGAAGTTATACAAATAATAGATGAGCTATAGCTTATTATTACTAGAGTACTCTATAATTTGGAATACACAAACACAGGTACCTGTTTTATAAGAGGTTTTCGTCCATTGATTTAATAGCAGATTGTTCGTAATTAGAAGTTTTCTTTCTTGTCCTGGGCATATTGTTTTATTGATTTTTTTACAGCAGCGGCTTTCTTGTTTATTTCAGGCAGCAGATCATTTTGGTGTTTTTACGATGGGCAAGGTGAAGCTCAGCATATGGTGGGCCATCTTCCGATGGAGAATAATTTCGGTGCTTACTCGGTCATACCTTGCAGTATTAATTTATTTAAGATATTTTAGACGCTCCACTCGAGAGCAAAGCTAAAATTCAAGTGCAAGTCTCCAGCAAGTCTAAGATGGCCTCCTTTTCTTATCTTAATCTTTTAAATTTTCTGTTGAGATATTTTTAGGTTTTATTTATCTTGCCCTAAGGATAATCAATGCTCTGCTGGTTTTAATTAGAAAGAAATTTGCTGTGCTATTGTTTGTTTTTCTTTACATTCGTTAATTACATTTTTTTTTTAGGAATTTGCTATAATTAATTTATTATCTATCACTGAGCGATGCTTTTAAATTTTCAAAGACAAAAGGGAATAAAATTATTTTAACTTTAATTAATTAATGCATCAGATTTTGTTAGAATTATTATTTAACGAAATTTAAACTAAACAACAAATACGAACTTTATAAAATTCAAAATAAATGATTATGATTACACAAAATTTATTTAACTAGAAGGAATCTAAATTATATTATTTTATCCGTATTTATTGCGCTTAATTTGAGATCGAAATGTGTGCGTGTTTATGTTGAATTCTACATATATTTATACATTTTTAATATTGTTACACACACAATTCGATACCAAAAAGTTTAAATTTGGGTGGGATAGACCGGTCAGTGAGAGACGACAGAAAAAAGGTGAAACTTGAGATTCGAATACGAATCTCACTGTTTCAATATGTATATATAATTTTTACATAGCCAGAAAATATTTCCTGAATCATAATTCATTAAATTAGGATAAAGCATGTAGAAAAAAAAAAAACAATATACTGTACAATTTAAAATTTATTTTTGGTACACTTTGTACTCTATTATCAAAGTTTTGTAGTATCAAACCAAAAAAATTTTGAATTATGTTGCAGCACTATTATTTCTATTATTTTTTAAGTAACTGTTTACAAATTTATTTATTTTATATAAATACAGTTGGAATTAAATAAAAATTAGAGAAATGCAATGAATAATTAACTGCAGTAATTTTAATAATGCAAATGATTAATGTTTTTTTGTCAATTTGTGTTAACAATAAAAAATCAACATCTTGAAAATATCATAAACAAATTATGAGATTGGTTTAAAATCCAACAAGTAAATGATATTTTAAACTCATATTTAGTAATATTTGATAATATAAAGTTCATTTCTTACTAAAAATAACATAGAATTATAATAATTGTATTATACAAATTGTATTTTTTGCTGCAAGCAAAATAAAACTCATAAGAATTTTAATCAATTAAATTTAGTGAGTGAATATATTTAATCCAAAATAGGAAAAACTCTCCATACAGTAGTGTGACTCAGTGCAAGCCAGAATATCTAGTACCTACTCATCCAACATTCCCAGACTAGTTTCTAGTTTGTGGCTTTTGTCAGTGAAAAGCTTTGGATCTGAGAGTTGTCAGTGAGGAGTTTTGTATCTCAGAGCACTACACCAGATTGTGCAGTACTCTCAGATCCAAAGCTTCTCACTGACAAAAGCCACAAGCTAGAAACTAGTCTGGGGATGTTGGATGAGTAGGCACTAAATAGGAATTTTATGCACAAGCCTTCTGGCATCCATTGATTACTCTGGCTTGCACTGAGTGGCACTATTGTATGGAGAGTTTTGCCTGTTTTAATAACAGTTATGAGCAAGCATAAGAAATCCGTAATATTGTGATGTTTATATTTAATCTAATGTATACATTTTAAATTTAATACTAATATTCTTGATTGTTGTAAGTGATGAAAGTATGATTTTAATAACTTATCCTGAATGAAAGTGGCATTTCCTTTTTTGATTTTGTAGTCATTAATGATGAAAATCTTCTTTACTTCGGATAAGTTATTAATGAAAGCACTGAGCAACTTGCAAGGACACTGAATAAAAACTAGATATAATTCTATAATCAAAATATATACTGTATAATGAATAAATTCTACACTCAAAAGTCCATTTTTGAATGAATGTCACCATTTTATCTTCAGATGATGTAGCTTTACTGAAATGATTATTCTATGATGTCATTAATCCTGCAAAATGGCCACCATAATGATGATTGTTTAAAAAAAATAATTTTTTTTTAAAAGATCATTGTTGGAATAACTGATTCCAAATAAAAATAATGAGTACAAACTGATGATGATTGCTATGATGAATTTTTACATAAAAGTCCATTTCTAACTAGGGTAAAGGTGTATAGAGAATACCAAGATTACAATGAAATAACTAGAAATCTTATTTTACTTTAGCATAAGTTCTTTTTCTTCCAAATTGGTAAAATGTAATATTAATTAAATGTTAACAAAAGTAAAATTTTTTAAAATTGTAATATATAAACTGATATTGAAAATAAAAAGATTCATTTTTCTACTTAAGTGTATGTATTATGCTGATATTATCTATTCAAAGTTACACACACACACACACACACACAATAAGCAAAATGGCAGCAAAAAAAAAAAGATGAAAAATCTTAAATTATAATGATATGGATTTATTTTTTATTCATACATACACAGATGGAACAAGAAAATTAGTCTTATATTGTAGCCATCTGGCAATAAACCTAATTCTAAAAAATAATATCACTATTCATTCCTTGATGGAAAGCTTTTAGAAGCCTTTGTCCTGCAATAAGCTATTTAAAAGTTGTTTTATCCCCCCCCCCCAAATATTAATTATTTGTAATTTTTGGTACAGACATCATTTATAAATATATTTTCAAAAAATGATAATAACATAGAAGACAGATGCCAACAACAACAGGAAAAAAAAATTTAATTTTATAAACAAACTGTTTTACTCTCTGAAATTAAATTCACTATAACCAATAGTAATAAAGGTACACCTTTATATTGATTAATAATGAATTTTTATATGAGATTTCATCACAGTGTTCAACAATTTGTCCCACTATTTTCTAACAACAATCTTTAAAAAATATCTTGAAACTTTTTAGAAAACATATGTCATTATAGTGGCCATTTTGTAAAATTGACAACATCGTAAGATAGTAATTTGATTAAAGCTACATCATCTAAAAATAAGTGACATTCAAGAAAAAAATGTACAATACAGCATTTATTCATTATACAATACATTTGGATTATAGAATTAAAATATGATTAATGTATTTTATCTATTTTTCATCCAGTGTCCTTGGCAAAACAATCAGTACTTTTATTAATGATATCCCAAGTAAAGAAGATTTTCATCACCAATGATTCCAAAAACAAAAAAAGGTTTATTTAGTACAATAAGTAATCAAAATCATACTTGGATCATGTACAACAATCAATTGTACTAAATTAATTTTTAAATGTGTATATTAGTTAAAATACATTCACTAAATCGATTTATGGATTAAAATTCTTATATTATTTTTGTCTGTGGCAAAAAATATAATCATTGTAAATTATAAAATATGATCATCATAACTATAAGTTATCTTCAGAATATTTATGCATTATGTTGTTAATAATCAAAATTTATTTAACATAATTGAAAAATATTTATTTGCTCAATTTTAAATCAATACTCATAATTTGTTTGTGACAAAATCAGGATAATAGCAGCTTAAAAATATACAGTACTGACAAAAACATTTAATCATTTACATTATTAAAATTACAGCAATACATTATACATTACATTCCTTATCAAATGTTTAAAACATTTTAACTGCATTTATGTAAAAAAAAAATATTTCACAAACTGTTGTTTAAAAAAAAAATAACAGCATTACAAAAAAAAAAAAAATAGTGGTTAGAAAAATAAAAAAACTTTAATAGAAAAAGCACCAAAAATAAAAGACGTAAATTAGAAAAATTATATTCACTCATTTAATTTTTGGATTATAATCTTATGAATGTTATTTTGCTTGCAATTAAAAATATGATCATCATAATTATAAAATATAGTCATGGCAATTGTAAATTATTTTGAGAAAAAAATGATTTTGCGCATCATGCAGTTAATAATTAACTTTATTTACTTCTTTAATTTTAAATCAATAATCTCATAATTTATTTGTGACATATGTGGTTTTTGTTATAAACAAATTGGCCAAAAAAGTAAAAAGATTTAACTATCTACATTATTAAAATTATAGTAGTCAACTATACATTATATTTCTTTATCTAATTTTTATTTAATTCTTTCACATTTGACTTTTTCTCACCCACATATAGTAAGAATTTGAGTTAATAATTCAATACTTTATTTTTAATGTTAAAAAACTTTATTTAATATTATGAATCAATATATTGGGCTTTATTTGTAACAATTTTAAGTTTTCAAATGGAAAAAATTCTAAAAAAATCATATTTGAACTTTCCAAACATAAAAAAATATAGAAATCTCAAATACATACTGAAATCAATGTTTAAAAGTTCTTTGCCATATTATTGTAAAAAGAAAATTAACAAAATTCCAATTTTTAAATTTGAACAAATTATTATAAAGAAATAACAAATCTATGAAATATTTTTCTGAAATTGATAATGATATTTATTAAATTATCATAATTCAGAATCAGTGTTGTTTGACAAAATATCAAGACCATAATTTTCACTGCTTCCATTATGTTATTTCAAATTTATTACTTTTTTTAAAAAGTGAAATATATTTTTAAAAAAAATCTAAGTGGAAACATAAATGATATTTCATTTTCAATAATTTTAATGAAAACAATTTGTAAAAATAATTAAATGCATTATGAAATTATGCAACTTTTTTTCCTTCTTGTTTTAAAGAATAGATTGGGTAGTTCATAATATTCATACTCAAAAAATCAACCACTAGTTTTGTTGGGCTCTTTTCATGTTATGCTTTATAGGCTGTTCTTAGCGAGTAATATTTATTTATTGGTTACAAAAAAACCCTGAAGGATTCTATAGAGTAGTTTAAGTCAATGTTTTAGCACAAAATGATTATAAAGAGCCATAAAGACCAAAAAACAAAAATGATTTAAAGCTGTCACACAGCAGCACCATCGAAGTATTCCATGAGAAATCACAGCAATTAACCAGAAGGTTAATTTCAACTACATTTATGTAAAAATAAATCAGTTTGAATTATCGCTTTAAAATAAAAATCCAGCTCTGCATAAATAATTGTAAGTTTTATTGGTTAGAAATTACAAAAAATATATTTTAAATTATACATTATGGTTAGTTACTTTTTTATATACATATTTTACTTTAATTTTATTAATCATGATTCAAGAAGTATCATTCTCTGGTTGTGTAAAAAACAAAGTGATGGAAATCATTAAAAAAAAAATACAATTTAAAAAAAAAAAATTATAGCTACTGAATGCTTTTATATGGAATATTTACCCACAGGTTAGTATTTTTTTAAATATCTTTAATAAAATATTTATTCATTAATTAACATTTTTTTCAATTTAAGCTTTACTTTTTTAACTAGGGTTTTATATATTTTGAATTTAAGATAATAAATTAGGTTTTTCCCCATAGGAATTCATTATAATTGCTTGTCTTTAAATAATATTTTTGTTTACAAGGCATTTTAGGAAAGAAATTGAGCTCACTGGCGAGAGTAAAGGTAATATATTTTCTAAACACTTCCTAGAATCCTGAAATCATCTAATCATGTATCCATATATATATATATACTAAACCATATATTTCTAAAAATATAATAATATAAATTAGTTAATATTTAACAAAGTTCAAACTAAAATAGATAATCACTTAACTGGAAACAAACACCAGCTTTGATATCCCTTAATAACCAATCAATCAGCTATTTCTGAACAATTGTTCCATAGCCTATAATATAATTCCTAGAGCCCACTAATATCATTCCAATATAATGTACAAATTTTTTTCTTATAAAAGCTAAAACTAAAACTTATTAGATTTTAATCATAGAATAATCATGATGCAGTTTTCTTAAATATTAAGTATTTAAACATTAGGATGAATTAATCTAAGGCAAAAGTGAAAACAACTACAAATTATCATCTTAAACATTATTAATTAATAATCATCTATACAGCAAACCAAATGTGCATATCGCTAACCTAATAATATAAATTAATTACTCCATAACAAAGTTTAAACTAACTCAAATTAATTCTTAGCAACTTTGGTATCACACTAAAATAACAGCCCACCATCTCTACCAATCAATTAATTGGTTATTTTAATGTGATAACAAGTTAGTAATAGTTTATTACCAATGGTGATTGACCAGTATACTATAAATTTTGTTAAAAAGTAATTAAATTTACATTAGTACTAGTCTAGCAATACTTTGGTTTATTATAGATGTGATTATTAATAAATATAAATGTTTATAACAATAATCTATAAGTTGTTCTCAATTCTGCCTTAGGCTTATTCAGCATACCATTTAAATGCTTTATATTTAAGAACACTACACCATGAACATTTCATATTTTACAATCTAATCAATTTTAAGGTTGGCATTTATAAAGAAGGTATTTGCATGGTGTTGCAAGCTGTCAAATCATTGTCCTGAAAGAATTGAATGATTGGTTATTTTAATATATGTTAAAATTAGTAAGAATGTATTACTGGCAGATTGATTAATTGGTTTAGCTTAAACTTTTGAGAGACTAATTAATTTATATACATATGTAAACATGTGATGCTTACATAAACACATATATTAAAGGACTATATAATCGTTTACAGTTTATACCTATATAGTAATTTATATAAAGTATGAGGATTGGCTATCTTAATATATATCTGAGCCCTTATAGCATATATGTGTAGAGATGGTAATCTGGACCAACTGATGATTGCTGGTTTAGCATGAAATACGTATATTGGTGATTATTTATCTTTTTGACATATATGTCTTCAAAGTGTATCAGTGTTATGAGATAGTGTGGAGAGTGGTGGATCATGTGAAAGTCTGTGCTCATATACCCTATATATTATAAATGCATACCATAAACTGAACATTAATAGGCAGTCAGAGAAGAATTTATTTTGTATACTGATATATTTTTTCAATGTAAAAAATTAAATAGATGTATTTGGTACCTTACATGCTGTAAAATTATTATTAATATTTTAACATTTAATATAGAAAATTTACTCCAGTTTTCATTTATTTGAATAGTGTATCTCCATTTTTTAGACAAAAAAAAAGAGGGATGGCAAAAAAAAAAAAAAATCAGAAAATAATACACCTTTTGCCTTTGTGTTTTTTTTTTTTTTGTACATGCTATTTTGTAGTAAATATTAAATAATAACAACAGTAACAATCACTTTTATAAGCATTTAATACATACAATTTGTTTATTATTTTCAAATTGTTCAACAGACTTTCTGAGTTTATATTACGTTTAAAAGCATGTCATGTTTAATATTTTTTGCTAAATGTATGATCTATTAAAGACTATAGAGGAATCAAAACTCTCAGCATATATTTGAAAATAAATAAATTGAATTTATTATTGCATTTAAAAAGTGATTACTACTATTATTATATATTAGTATAGATATCTTTTTCTATTATTATTTATCATTAATATAGACTTGTGTAAAAAAAAAAATTCTTTATAAACATATACTGTATATGAATATACACACATCTCTCTCTTTTAGAATATTATTCAAATTTATTTACAAGCACATGCATTATATAATTTTCCAATTATGTTTAAATGACCAATTACTAGTTAATTGTAAAGATGTTTTGTATATTCATAGTTTTCTTATATTAAAATCTTTAATATAGTACATAGGTTTAATATATATGTACCTATGAACATATATTAAACAATGAGCATATAGTGCCATGAATAATGATCTGTGAGTTTTCCCAATATGTTTTCTACACTGCATTAGGAAAGCGTGTAGGGGTGGGGTGGAAGGGGGTACAATAAAATGTTGCCAAAATTTTTTTTTGGTATTAAACATTTATTAATGTTTAACTTTTTTTTTTAGTTTTATTTATTTATTCATATCAAAAATTAACAGATTATATTTTCTTCCAATTTACAATATCTGCAAATATATGCATAATATACACTGAATTCTTCAGGAAAAAAAGTTTATTGCAAAAGTTAAAAGATAGCATTGCAAAGTATCGAATAAGCAGAAAAATATACCAGTATGTTCTATATGTATATTTGTGTTTAAAAGATTGGTCTATACAGTTATCAGAAAACTTATCTATCATGTATTATTTATTAATGACTTTCTTTTTTCTCTTGAAGTTGAATGGCCATACTTACTTGCAAGTGGCTATTGCTTACTCAAATTTGAAATTAAAATATTACAATATCTCATAATGAAATATCTGTTGCACGAAAAATAAAGTCAATATAGAAAATTTATATTTGTAAAATTATGATTATCCTTGCAGAATAATTTCACAGGGCAACCCTAAATTATCAGCTGCCTTGAACCACAATAAAGTACTGATTAGTAAGTAAGGCAGCAACAGTTGCTAGACCTTAAAATTGATAGATAAATTTAAGTGATCAACATTTGATAAGCCATCTTCATAGTGATGTTTGTTAATGAAATGAGGATAATTTTCACTTAGTATAGTAGTGAATGACTGTTTTATTAAAAAAGTTTTGTTTAAGCATTTTTGTTTTCATTTTGATTTTGAGTGTTAAACTTAATTTTAAAGTCAATAGAAGAGTTTTTGTTCATTAGAGATTCTGCTTCCAGCTCATGGTCATTGTATAATTTATGTTTCAAATCCGAACATTTATATTATTCGAATAAGCATGTATATATTTTTGTATCCCTATCATGATTCATGTAAAACATTTTGAAGTTGACATTTTTATAAAATTAAATGTTTTAAATTTGATATTTTTTTAACTTCATTTTTGAAGTTACTATCAACTATCCAATACCTATTTTTTAAGGGGTGTTTTTTTTTTTAAATTAATAAATAAAAATTAAACGGATGTAAATAGTGTGAAGACAGACTTGTTTTTTGTCCCCCAAAAGTAACTATTTTAAGCAATACAAATGAAAAAGAGAAAATGCATTTTATAATTAACATAAAACTCAGCCTATTTAATCATTAAACACACATGCATATAAAGCGATTTATTTTAAAGTAAAAACAAAACTTTTTTTTAAACTGGTTAAATCTCTACTTAGCCATCTACTGTATTTATAATTTCTAAGTCATAGATTTTCTCTAACAATATATATTATTTATGATTTAAATATATTATTATAAACAAAAGCAGTAAGAAATGAAATTTCACCAATAGTATAAAAAATAACAAGAACAAAACAAACACACACGCACAAGTTACATATTTGTGGATAAATTTTCAATTTAAAAACAAATAGTAAATAAATAAAAAAGAGCATAAAAATAACTAAGGACAATAATTACTTAATTACACCTGGAAAAAAAATCTGAAAGCTGCTCGAAAATGTTACCATTAGCATTACATACTATAGTATCAATAATTTAAAAAAGAGAAAAAAAACTTACATTTCACATCATCTTCCTCAATTGTAGTGCTGCTATCTGTGGATTCCTTTACTCCGTCACCTTTTTTTGTCACAAGACTACGACCTAAATAATATTAAAGCAACGGGAGAGGAAAAAAGAGAAAATAATATACAAAGATTAGTTCTACAACCATACTATTCTAAACTTAGCATTCTAATAATAATACATAACTTTCTTAATACTTTTAAATTAATGATTAATAATATAAATTTATTAAAACATTAATCTATTTAAAACTTTACTGATGTATTTAAAATATGTGAATAAAGCTATTTTTGTTTTAAAACTAAATTTAAATTAACAACTTTTACATAGAAGAATAAAAAAAACAAGTAAACAACTCGAGGTTAATAAATGGACAGAAAATATCTTCCAATCATTTTATTTTAACAAGAGTCCATTTCTTTTGATTTAATGGGATCTATACCATTACCCGACTTTCTTCCTTTGGATGTACAGGAAAAATGAGAAAAAAAAGACACGCACATAATGAGCCACAGAGTGAAGCGGACATTTAAAAAAAGAGAGAGAGATAACTATCTCTTCACTAGTGCCCTCTAGATAAATCTCATTTACAAGTCTGACAATTTCTGGAATTTAAATAAAAAATCAGTTTATTTTGACATGAATTTTAACAAAGTTTTTTTTTAAAAAAAAAAGGGGGAGGGGGTATTTAAAAATAAATAAATTTAATTTAAAGTATCAATATTTTAAAGCTAATAGATTAAAATAATAATCAACATTTCAAGACTTTCATTGTTTCAAAGATAATAAGTTCAAAATCATTCTTTAGTGAAAGATGTTGCCAATAAATATAGTGATTTCATATACACAAATGTAAAAGGCTGAATCTGGGGGGGGGGGGAAATCCAAATTTTAATAAATTGTATATCATTCTTTGGATAAAATTATTCTCATTATTATTTTCTCTTCAACTAGCAGACAAAAACTAAAAAAAAAAAAAATCTTACAGATGAGAAATAAAAAATTAGAAAAAAATAATAATAATGGTATACAATAAAAATTATGACATATATATATACATGAATGTGTATAAATGGATTAAATGTATAAAAAGTGCTTTGCTACAGACAGTTTGGTATATATTTTTGTATGTATGTAAATAGATTCACACAAAGAGTACATTCTCTATAAGCACAAAAATGGTTTGAACTTTTTCTAATATGACTAGCAAGAATGTGGAAATAAATACAAATATTTTACAAATAAATAAAAGAATTTGTTCTTAATAACTTAGATTACGTGATTTCTTTTTTTTTAATTTATTAAAGTTATTTGATGTGAAATTCAGCTCAACATAATTGGGAGAAAAAAAAAAAATTCAAAAATTAATTAGAAAAAATGTTCTTTTAAATTTTTTAAAAATTCACTATAAATTTTTATTATATTCTGAAAGGATTTAAGATTTCTACTTTGTGATCCACATTAGACTAAAAATATTACTAAAAAAAAAATTGATAAAAAAATTTCATTTTGCTATTTGAATAAAATCTAAAACTTCAACATTAAGGACACAATTTAATTTTTTTTTTTGTTAAATAAGAAAATTATTTTTTATTTTATTTTAAAGACAATGGGTTTTTCAGTTTACACTTAGAATATATATGTAAATATTATGCCTCTAATTTTTCTGTAGGATTTGCCACAGATATGTGAACCAAATATAATATTTTTAAACAGCTGAATCACTTTTTTGAAATATTGAGGGGATTCAGTGAGAGTTGTAAAAACAAATGTATTTGTGTTCTATTATACATTTAAAAATTAAGCAATAAAATAAATCATAAAGATAATTATTGGTTTGCATACACATGCAGTTATAAGTCCTGGATAATTAAGCAACGATGTGTATAAAAACTAATTGAATTTTGCTGTCAATATTTCTTTTTTTTTTTACTGGCAACATATAATGTAACAAATTATTATTATTTTTTGGAAATGATAAAAGTATAATATTATTTTACCAATTTTTTAAAAAAAAAAACACACTTGTAGCTGGATATAAAAAAGATCTTCTTAAATAAGATATTGAAATTGCTATTGTTTCTGGAGTGAAAACTTAATGTAATATCTATACAAACAACTATATTTTCATACATTTAGTAGAGATTATCAATAGCTGACTAAATATTGGTTGATGACCTTCAAAATAAACATTAAATTATGAAGCTACATTAGAATTGTAAGCTTAAATGGGGACATTTATTTTGTAATGGCAGTTAATCACATACTATTATAAAATTAAAATGGACACTTACAAGAATTCTCTTCAGAAGCACTATTTTCATTTTTTAAAAAACAAACAAACTGTAATTTGGATATAAAAGAGAATTAAATTCATTTGATTATCATTAAATTTAATATTTTTACCAAATTTCACGATAATATAACTAATAGAATTCAAATGTGATAGTATGTTTACATATATAAATAGACAAATTTTAAAAATAAATTAGTTTAATTATTAACAATAATAATTTATATTAGGCTTTTTCTAAAAAATGAATTATTTGATATAATAGAGAATAATAAAAATATATGATGGTTTTAAATCAAGGATTGAGACTATTTTTATTAGTGAATATGTTTAAATAATATACAACATTTAAAAATGATAAAGTGTGTAATATAATGTGACTCATAATAAGTAAGCAGATTTCTGTTGAAAAACCTAATCTTCTCTCATGTGTATATTGGAAGTACATTAGAAAATATTTTGTGACTTAAATAATGAGACTGTATTAGTCTAAAAGCAAATAAAAAATAAATAAATTAGCAATTACATTAGATTTAACATTAAGACTTTATGTGAGCCTTAAGATTCATTATTAACAGAAATTTTTGGTCTAGAAATTCCCATTCTTTTTTTATCACTTTAAAAATGCACAGAGTTACAATGATGTATAATGAAATTTAGCAGTGGATATGCATCATTAAAATATGTCAATTTTTTTTTTTTTATTACAGAAAGCAATGGTTAACTATCACTTATGATGATCAAAAATTATTGCTCCTACATAGAATTCTATTGCCCAGTTCTTTATATTTTTTTTCAGGCAGAGAACTTAAACTACAAACATACATTTCATTATTATGTTTATACAAGATTACAAATTTAAATTAATAAACTTTAAATTCATCCTTATAGCTAAGTCTTTATTTCTAATCATGATATGTAAATAATATTAATTTATATTACTGTATACATATCTAAAAATAATAATTAAAATGGTAAAGACAAATTGATAAAAATATAATGATAATTAAAAAGTAGAATTAGTTTATAAATAAATTTTAAAAAAAGTTACTGTGTATCTTGGCAATCTTTGTGGATTATCATTACTACCTGGCTTGATGTGAAAAATGCATTAGTATACATGAAAGTAAAAATGTAATAGATATTAAGAATGTATGTGAATATATGTGGAACGCACATACATATATAATGTTCTTACTATAATAAATTTTACTTCTGGAAACATTTTTCAGTAACTTCAATTAAATGTAATAATATTAGCAGTTTTTATGCCAATGACTTTAACTAGCAAAAACCACTAAATTATATATTTTACCCTATAATCCGAATTAGTTTTCTTTAAAACATATTTTAGTAATGATATTTTTGCAACGTTACTATATTTAAGAACTGGTTGAAAAGCACTGAAAAATTATACTGATGATTTATTAAACATTATCATAATTTTCAACCAATATCAATCCACTGCAGATAGGATCTCCAAGTTTAATTAATTTTTTCCAATATAAAGTCTCTCTTTTCCACATTACACCAGCACATTTCCTTATTTCCGTCATCCATCCCATATAGGATTTCTTTCTAAGACTTTTACAATTTCTTGAGATTCAAATAAATTAAAATTTCAATGATCTCTGTGTTTTAATTTTTTAAATGATATCTACTGCTCTCTCACCAAATTATTTCGTTTTGAGATTTTCATAATTATACAATATTCATTTCCCAAATACTTTGTTGAGTGGTATGAAGTCTCTGTATTTTTTCTCTGTTAAGAGTCCAAGTGTCAGATTCATAGGTAAGAATTAGTAAATAGATCTACAAAAAAATCTTTTCTAATGCATAAGCATATTTCCTTTTAATACTAAGTTATGCTATCCAAATTTAATTCTATGATTAATTTCATCTGTACTACTAATCTGATCAAGATATTTGTAGCTATTCATGATTATTCATCTTTATTTTTTAATTCTGACAAAAATCCATTGAACATTTCTTTAGACTTTTAGCATTTATCTTTATTTTCTTAATATAATCTGCATTTTCTTTTTTTTTTTTTTGTTTGGTAACTTTTGAAATATTTCCTAAAGCTCTGAAGCATATTTGCAAAATCAACCAAATCATCTGCAAAATTGAAATGATTTAAATAATCTCCCCATTAATTTTTATTTCCTTAATTTGCTATTTTTGTCCACAAAATACTTTTTGTCAAACTGTTGTAAAAAATTTTGAAAATATAGAATCATCCTATCATACACTCTTTTCAAACTTCTTAGTATCATTATGAAATTTAATCACTGCCATTGCATTTTGATAATCCGATAATTTAATAATTGTGAAAATGATTATAGAATCAATTGCCATTTCATAATCTACAAATCCAAACCATCACATGATCACTATTTCCTATACTTATACAAGCTGTTAATAATAATAGCAAACTCTCCAGACAGTAGTATTACCTAATGCAAGTCTTAGTAATCCATGGATGCAAAATGATTTGTGAATAAAATCACTACCTACTGACAACTCATCCAATATCACCAGACCAATTTCTAGCTTGTAGCTTTCTTCTGTTAGAAGCCTTGGATTTGAAAGCATTGCACCTATATCTTAGGATCTAAAGCAAACCGACACTTTTTTACCTAGCTTTATAGTTAACTAAATGAATAAAATGTGGCTAGATGCAGAGCTCTCAGATCCAAATCCCCTCACTGATGAAAGTCACAGGCAAGAAACTAGTGTGGGAATATTGGATAGGGATTTTATGCACAAACCTTCTTGCATCCATTGATTACTAAAGCTTGCTCTGGGTCACACATTGTATGGAGAGTTGTTTCTGTCAAATATAAATTATAATGAAACTTATATCCATTGATTCTTTCTATAATCTCTCTCAATATTTGGATATGATCTACTATGCTCAAACCACTTTTAAATGTAGCTTATATCTAAACTTTACTATAAATAAGTTGCAATTACCTTGGTTAAAGATTTTATATACAACTGATAGTTTGTAATTTCTAATATTTTCATTACCATCTTACATATTATTACTGCATTCTTCTTTAACTTCCTTTCCATTTTAATTCACAAAATACTTACTTAAAAAATTGATGTAAAACGTTTGGAGAAACAAATATCAACCTGAAATACACGTTCTTGTCAATTTTAATCTTCTTACTATCTCTAGGTACTCTAATCTGTTATTGCATTCTAATATTCTTCAGAATATGACAATATTTTTAGTCTATTAAAATTCAATTACAAAATATATCATAATTCAACAAACAAAGTTTCTAAGTTAAACAAAAACATTTAAAAATAGATAATGTTTAAATAAAAATTAACTGGCTAATCATTTAGGAGTTAGTATAGTGCTAGAGCATCAGAAGTGACAATTTGAATTGCAATCCATGGTTTGTTAGCTCTTGAATCCATCATTCTAGCATTGCACTAAACCACACAAACCATCTTTGAAAATATATTTTATAATACAATCAACAGTTGTAAATAAAAATAAGGAAGGGTACAAAGAAAAAAATTTGAAGAAGCAGCTGACAAAGGCAAACAATCCCATAAGTCAACCTAGTGTGACTATACATGATGTATGGAAACTACTAATCAACTATGCTCTTAGGAAAAAGTGGAGAAATCAGGAAGAACCTCATAGATAAGTATATGAAATTTCTACTGACTGATGCCTTTGGCAGGCTGATTCAGTTGGTTAGAGCATTATCTTAAAAATTCAATATTCAAGAATCTAAGGGTACAAGTTCAAATCCCATGCTAATACTGTCACTGGTCACCACGCAACACCTGAAGAAAAGGAGAAAATAATACTTCTTGAAACATTGTGCATATACTAATCTGTTTGATATGCTTACTACTAACAGTTGAATATATTTGGAATATTTAAATAAAAGTTTAAGTTTTTCTAAAGACATTCAATACTAATATTAGATGATGGAAATAATCCAATATAAAAATACAACTATAATTAACACATATATATACATTTTATATTTATAAACATTCCATGAAAAGGTAGACAGTTTTTATTATTGTTATAATTTGCTGAGCATGCTTTCGATATTAACGATCATAATTATAATGATAACCTTTTGCCAATTTTATAAAGCCCCACTTTAAATTTAAGCAGTTTTATTTTCCATATTAACTTATTTACATAATTATTTGAAAATATCAAATTGTGCTATGACAATTTAATATAGGTTGAACATCATTCCAAATTGCACAAATTCAAATTCTTTTATTTTGTAAACACTTTAAAATCTGACAACATGGTATCACACATACAAAAAGAAAATACAAAAAAAAATCACAATTCTTATATTGTATATTTTATAAAAATACCTGTAATGTTCTCAACTGTGTATATATATATATTAATTCTAATATATATATATATATAATTAGAGAGGATTTGAACACAGATTTTCAAACTCCCTTCAGCAATCCACTCATTCTTATATAACCAATACACAACCACATATATGTGAAAAAGATAAATGATCTCCAATATATGTATTTTGTGCATATTCACCCCCCCCCCCCCAATAAATCTAAAGTTCAGTATATATATTATATTTGTATTCAAATGTTATACATATATAAACTTTCAATTCTATGATAAAAATTAATTTTCTGTAACAAATAACATAGAAAAATATACTAATACATTACACTTAATTTTTGAACATTTTATTTTTTAACATTATAATTATAGGTATGTATTTGAGTAACTTTAATCATTACTATAAATTTTCCAAATCTGCAAACAAGTTTGAAATTAGGGTTTCAGAATAATGATATGCAACATGTACTTTGATTACCATGGATAAACATTTTACCAGGGATGGCTCAAATAATAGACTGAAAGCCACATATTATTATGAGGCTTATGAAAACTTGTGGGTGACCTCCTCTCTAATACAACTGGTTTATATATTGAAGTTCATATTTTAACCAGACATTTACAAAGGCAAATAAATATCACCAAAAGTTGCTTTACCTACATTATTTCTATTTTTGATAATCTCATTTAATGTTAATGAAATTATAATTTGGTTGTAATTTTTTAAGTTCTTTAATTCAATAATCTATTAAATACATTCAATATAGTTAAAGCAACACTCAATCTACATTGTGAAATTGTTTGGTATATTTATTTATATTAAAAGTAGTTTATTTAATAAGAACTATAATAGTGATCTGAAGAGTATAGTTGATAGTAATAATAAAAAATAATTTATTTATTTGCTTTTAAACCATCAATTTATAGATTTGATTAATAAAAATTTAAATTGGGAGGGGTGGCATATGAGGATTGCTTGGAGATGAATCTTAATTTAAGTTCATCACTCAATAATTTTAAAGAACTATTAGTAATAAAAAATATTTCAAGAATAGTTTATAAAAAAAATGTACAAAAGCAGAATTAAAAATTAGTAACTTAATTCATCCATATATTTATAAATATAAAATCGATAAATAAAATATCACATGATCACCATCTCTATATAGCACATAATTGTTGTAAACAAAGGCAAAACTCTCCAAGGCTCCTCACTGATGATGGCCACAAGCCAGAAACTAGTCTGGGGATATTGGATGAGTAGGCACTAGATAGGGCTTTTATGAACAAGCCTTCTGGCATCCATTGATTACTCTGTTTGGCATAGGGTGGCACTACTGTATGGAAAGTTTTGCCTTTGATAAATAAAATATTGTTTGATGATGCAAAGGTAGTCTTTTATGAACTTAGAAATCAAAAGAAAAAGTCAACAATTCTTTGATTGATCTGAGGCCATTAATCTCATGAGAACTTTTCTTAAGTTAGGGGTAATTCACAATGTCTTTGAATTGTGGGTAGTTATATATATATGTGCATACATTTTCCGGATTTATTTTAATTTTTATTTCAAAAAGAACGGGCAAAATCATGGTCATGCTTAAAAAAAACTTTGCAAAATTGTTTATTACTATATGTTAATTACATTTACTAGTACAACATTAACAGCTTATTTGTGTGTGTATATATATATATTGCACCTAGAAAAAATCGAGGGCGGAAGTAAAGCCAAAATTTGTAATCTAAAGAAGAAATGCTTGCGACTCAAGTCGGTACAAATTGCGAATGAATCAAGCGATCAAGCTAAGCTCAGAGTTATGCCATGAATAAAGACAGTTACAATAATAACAATAACGATAATCACTGAACATTATAAAGTATAAATGAAAAAAATTTTAAGAGGAGAAATCTCAATTCACTCTCGCAAAACTATTAAAGCTCCCAATATTGATAACATACTTCACAAAGTAGCAAGGGGTACAATAATTACTCTACTTATAATGAAATTTATTTCATTATCCCCTTCAACATAGTCTTACATCTCCAACTTCTTCTTCACCATCTTATCGCCATGATCAGATCATATTTTAATAAAATAATCATCTTTTATAAATCTTACTGATTTGTTTATGCCACTTTACCTTTCTTTGACAATAGGTAGATTCTTATTTATAGAATTATACTTTCGGGGTTCTTATATTATATTGAATGTTAAAATTTTCTCAATATTTACTTTACGAACATGTTAATAAATGAATGATATCCTACTGATAGACATGAGAAGAAATAAATTTAGTCTACAAGTTAATGTCTACCTATATTATTATTATTATTATTATGTTTCAAAGCAAAACTTTATATTTTATTATTATTATTATTATGTTTCAAAGCAAAACTTTATTGAGTCTAAAAAGTTACAGAGTCACATCTAGTAATATATTGATTTTTTACAAATGAAAAACAAATTACAACTTTCAGTATATAAGTCTTTATCTTTTTTGCATACTTTTTTTTTCTTCTTGTTTTTAAATTTGGTCTTCTATTTAGTTCAGTTTATGCTTGCATTTTTTTTAAAGTTGGAAAAAATGCTGATGTTGAAAATATCATCTATCTTATTGGCCTTTAGATTTCATAGACTGGATCTTTGTTTCAAGTGTGACCATGTGGTTGCAAATACATCTGGTTGAGCTAGGATGCTGTCTCTTTTTCTTAACAGTTCTAGTTTTATTGAATATGTTGCTGGGTGGTGTCGAGGGTTATTGGCAAGTGCAAAAGTGCATCTGGTACACCAGTAGGCATAAAGGCTGTATGTTGCTGCACGAATAGCAGGGTTGTTTCTTTTTTTAAACATATTTATTATTTCATCAATTGAAATGATAGCCTTTCTGTATGTGGTAAACATTGTGTGACGTATTGTTTCTAGGGCACTGCAGGAATGAAGAAAATGATCTTGTGTCTCTTCTTCTCTATGACATAGCCCGCACATGGGGTCTATATTTGTATAGAATCTACAAAATCTAAGGAAATGGGTTGTGGGTAGAGCATTGAGATTAAGCTTAAGTAGAAAATCAAATAATTTTGGTTCTAATGACCATTTTCTGAATTGTTGCAGTAGTTGCCTGTTGTCTATTCCAAGAACTGATGGATGTAAATTAGGTGTCTGGTTTGGATATAGCATATTATAAATGTCCCAGTATGTATACTTGTTGTCATTATTGAGTGATATTTTGTTGTATATTGGCTTGAGTTCTTCAATCAGTGTGGATAGATATCCATATGAAGGGGGTGGTCTGTCTGTGGGGATTATACTGATTACACACTCCAGGTCTGGAAATCTTTTTATGGTTGCTGTTATTAGATTTACTGATTTCTGTGTGTAAAAAACATTGATTGTATGGGGTCCAAGTCCATTGCTATGTGGTGGTCTGCTCAGATTTTTTAAAGAGATTGCCACTGTCTTTCTCTTCCATATTAGTTTGTTACAGATTGATGAGATTTTAGATATGAATGTTTTTGCAAATTTGATTATAGGTGTGTAGTATGTAATTTTTGTAATTATAAGTTGATTAAATAGTGCTACCTTTGCATATATTGACAGGTATGACTTTACAAGTGAGGCTGTAATTTTTTCAGCATCTTTTTTTAAATTTATTTTGAATTTTTTGCCTCATTCCATTGGTTCCAAGGTAGAATGGGAAACCAAAAAAAGCAGATGGTTTACCATTAAACATCTCTGTACAGTACTTGCCTGTGTATATTGACCATGCAGCAGTTTTGGGTTAATTTTTCAATTAAAATTTGAGGTATAATTCTTGATTACCTCTTGTAATATGGGGAGGTTCTTTTTAGAGGGGAGGAAAACGGTTACATCGTCCATATAGGCTATGCATGATATATTTAAAGCAGTGTTTGGAATTTGAATGCCTTTTATTTTTTTCTGTATCTCTATTAATAGAGGATTTATATATATTGTAAAGAGCAAGGCACTTAGGGGGGATCCTTGTGGGATGGATTGACTTGGTCTGAAGGCTGGTGATTTTTTCCCATTCAATGTGATGTGAATTTCACGGCTGAGTAGCAGATTGGCTATTATATAAAGTAGGGATGGAGGTGTTGTTGTTTTTTTCAGCACGTCTAATAATTTGGCTATAGGCACCGAGTCAAAAGCTGCCTCAATGTCTAGTTGAACTATAATTGGTGCATATTTCTTTCTTTTTTTTACTACTTCGATAATTGTTTTGTACATTAGGGCACCCTGGCCAATGGATGATCCTTTTTTGGCATATTGTGCTGATGATAACACAGGGAGTATGTGTTGTTCTATTTTTTCCTTTATCACTCTTTCAAGAAATTTTATTCCTAAAGGTCCCATTGAAATTGGTCATAGATTAGATAAAGATGATATTGCTGTTGGTTTTTTGTTAAATAGAACCATTGCAATTGGGTATAGACTTTATATGTTGTAAATTTTTTGGGATATGTAATTGGCTAGATCGCACAGGTATTTTGCTGTGAAGTGACTAAGATGTTTGAACACAAATTTGGGAATTCCTTGTGGTCCTGGGTGACATGTGTTTGTTATTGTTGCAAGTTGAAATACAATGTCAGTTGTTGTTATTGGTGTGTCTGTTTCAGGGTCTCCAAATATGTCTTCATTTGGTATGTATACTCTCTGTTTTTGCAGTTTTTTTTTAAAGTGTTGATATATTGGGTTTATCATGTTATGTCCAGCTGTTATAGAGCCATCTATTTCAAGTGCCATAGGCACTCTTGACTGTGGATGGGTATCCCAATGCCCACTGTATGTATGCTATGGTCCAAGTATGTTGTTGTGTAAGGCATATTTTTTTCTTTTTTATTGCTACATATTGCTTTAGTGTATTGCATGTATTGTTGTACATTTCTGTAAGTTTTTTAATTTGTGTTTGATTATCTGTAGTTGGTCTGGAAATGGTTATTCTTTTATGTAGTTCATCTGCCAATGCTAATAATCTGGTGGGGGGTGTTGAGTTGCAGGTAATATGATTGATGTTGAAAGAAAGTATATTGGTGAATGCTATATACTTTTGTACTGGATCGAGTGACATGTTTTGAAGTTTTTGGAGCATTATATATGTTTCTGAATATAAGAATTCAGTTGTTTGTGCTGGAAGAAGTATTCGTATAGTCTTTTGGAGGGCTATTGTTGTATTCTGTATTTTTGTTAGGTCGAGGTTGATGAACTGAGCAGCATGATCTGAGATTATAGATGGACAGAGTTCAAGATTAAAATAATGATGTAACATTGGTGAATAAAAACACAAATCAATAAGTGACTTATATCTATTGTTATTAAAAGATATTAAGTTTGATGGGAGAAAACCCTCAGCACTCATAAGTGGGATTGTTATTTGATGGATCCATTAGGTGACAAAAGTTTGGTAGGTCATATTGAAATCTCCCAGGAGTATTATGGGATTTGGTGTTGCTGTAAGCATTGAATTTATTGTTGCTATTATTCTGGAGATGATGACAGGGCCTGGTGGTATATATACAAAAACTAGGTTAAGTGTGATATTTTTATGATGGAGTGTTAATATAAGATTAGAGTCAATATATATAATTTTAAAAGAATCGAAAGGGCAGTTGTGGAATATAATTATGCCTGTGCCACCTGATGGTGATGATGATTGCCTTGAGCAGGCACAAAAACCTTGGCTGACTAAATATTTTGATGGATCAATTTGAAAGCTGCTGTATATTTTTGTTTCCAAAAGCCCCAGTATGTGTGGTTGTGTTGTATGTAACCATTTTTTGAGATCAAAAAGTTTTTTGGTGGCATTTAAGCCTATAATGTTGAGAAATCCAATTTTTATCTTCATGTTTTTAATAATTTTTTAACAGGGTATTAATTTTTATCTATTTTTAATACTAAATTTTTGTTTATATTGCAGTAGATGGATGCTGATACATATTTAAGACATTTTTGGGTTTATTATGTTTTTCTTTCATTTAATATTGCTTCAGACTCTATACAGGCAATTTGTGATGAAACCGAACAGGTGTCCATTTGTTGTTGGCTTACATCCATTTCTATTTCATCATTTTCTAAATTGTATATGTCTGATGAGTTGTGCTTTTGGTCTGTTTTTTTTGCCTTTTTGGATTCATGGTTTTTAGGTGGTCTACCTGGCTTTCTTTTTCCCTCTGGTGTATTCTCTTGAATAGGTGGAAGAGGGGCTTCTATTGCATCCATTATGTTTGATGCAGTTTTGTTTATAATTGTAGTTTTTTTTTATTATTGGTATCTTTATATTATCTGGATTTATATTTTCATTATATTGCTGTGGGTGTTTACTTTCTGTTTGTTGATTTTTATTTGGTACACCTTTTGTTTTATTGAGATGCTGATCCTGTGATGTAATTACTGTATTTTGTGTTGTGGTTTCTTGCGAGTTATTTTCGTTTGAATCTTGGATTTCTGTGTTAGTTTTTGTGTTATTATTTTTTTGGTTGGTCTTTGGGATAGGCAATTCTGCTCCGTTATCATTTTTGTTTGTGGGTGTT
Organism: Epiperipatus broadwayi; assembly: GCA_028023455.1. NCBI lineage: Eukaryota > Metazoa > Onychophora > Udeonychophora > Euonychophora > Peripatidae > Epiperipatus > Epiperipatus broadwayi. The sequence goes on along the minus strand of JAQFVV010006244.1, from coordinate 2,267,738 downwards.
TGAACCTGTTTTTTTTCCGGTTTCTGTTATTGGGTTGCCAATGGATGTAGTAGTATTATAAATTTTATTTTCATCATCACTAGGTTGTTCTGGGGAGAGAATTTTAATTTGTTCACAGTGATTGCTTTTTGTGTTATCGCACTGAGTTGCTAGGTGTCCTCTCTGTACACAGCCAAAACAATGTGGCTTTAGACCTCTTATGTGAAGAGAGAGTGTCGCTTCTTGATCTGTAATCTGTGTTGGAATCGTTGAGGCGTCTACATTTTTATGTAGTTTTATTTTAAATTCAAAACGATTACTACATATCAGTATAGGTGTGTCTTTTAAATATATAGGCTGTAGGGCAATTACTTTTCCAAACGGGTTTATCATTTTTTGAAAATCTTGTACATTGTATTTAAGATAAGTATTTTTAAGCACTCCAGTAATTATATTTTTCCGGTTTTCATCTATAATTATGAGTGCGTAATTTTCAAGTGCTAAAATAGTGGATTGAAAACGTTCTTTTTGCTGTTGTGTATAAAAATCAATGGTTATATATCTAGAATTTGGATGGTCTGCAATACAAGAGATTGTTTCCCATAGTGCATTTTGCGTGATTGCTTCATATAATAAAGCTTTTGGGAAACGATATAATGAGCATTGATTATCGGTTACTGCGAGTACTAACGATGTTGGTGAAAAAAACCTGTGAAATGTTCCAAATAACGTACGAGGCACCGTATTACTAAAACGGTCCATCACATTTTCAAGCGTTTCTTTTGTCCAGATTGTGGCTGGGGGTTGATTTTCCTCTCGAGTGTTTAGATCAAGATTTTTTATATCATTTGTGTTTGTTCTACGGAAGCGTGGTATTTGGGTTGGTGCTGTAGTATTGCTATTACTTTTAAGTACTTTTGCATACGAAATAGGCGATGTTGTTAATTTCGTATTGGTGCTTAATTCGCTCATGCTTGACTGGGCAGTAGCCATGATTTATTCTGACTCAAGTCAGTATTTTTTTTTTTTTAAAAAAAGATATTAAAACACACCGATATTTTTTAAAAAAACACTATTAATCTATTATATGATTCGATTTTTTCTGTATTATGTTTGTTTTGCGAATAACAAGTTGGAACAAAAGTAAAAAATAAATACTTACATCGGAGAACTTAAGGATTGCTTCTTACCTCAGCAGAGATTTGCTGCGAGATCTAATTATTATTATTATTATTATTATTATTATATAATAATAATAATAATAATAGAAAATTTTAATAAAATAATTTAAACAAAATTGCATCAAACTCTAAATTTGGAATAATGCAATCATCTTCTAGGATAACATTCGAATAGGAAGAGTAGGTAGGGATTTTATGGCAACTCAAAATATTCACCAACAACATAAATAAATTAATTAAATGAAAATAGACAATAATTGATTATAAAAGCAGTCTTATTTAAATAAGCTGCAGTTTTAAATTACAGCGATCAATAGAATAATATTCATTTCAAATGCATTCTTCATATCTACAAAATCATTAAGCAGTTTAATATTTCAATTTATGTATCTGTACTTTGAATAAATAGCGTGAAAACATTTGCATTACAAATTACACAATGTTCAGATTCTGGATATGGATTGATGAATACCAAAGGATTATAGAGACACTACCCAAGACTTAACAATAAAATAACATTTATTATATAATGAAGCAATGGATCTGTAGGCCAGATCCACGCTTCACATCTTTCTAGATTGCTAGACTAGAATCAAACCAGATCCAAGTGTGTTGAGATGTTTATAAAACTTTTCGTCTGCCATTTTATATTCATTTAATTTTTAGATCAGCTAAAAATAAAATAAAATATCAATTTTCTATTTAAAATTTTTATTATAAATATTACAGATGGAAACTTTTATAAAAATCAGTAAATAAATTTTAATATGCTATTTTTTTTAAGTATTTTATTCTGGAGATTTACTTTCATGATAAACCCTCCATAGTGTAAAACAAAAAAAAAATCCATTAACAAAATGGTAATGGAATTTTCTAATTAAAGTAAAATGGAAAAGATATTTGAAACATAAATTCTTCAAATCTACATTAAATTAAAAATAGATTTGAAACATTAAAATCATTGGGTTTATTGGGAGAGTGAATCTCAGGAATACAATACCAAATATTTTAGGTTCATAATTGCGGTCGCCAGAATTTTAACATATCCACTTAGCCTTGGGCAAATGAAAAAGGGAATTTCCCAAAAATAGTCAGAAAAGGGTATAAATAGGCCACGAGAACAATAGAGGTCAGACAGTCATAGTTTTTGTTCAGTAAGTACATGGCAAATCCACATTGGTCAAATTTTTAAATAACTATAAACATCTAGAAGCATGGTAGTGGAGTAGATGGCCTTTAGCCTGCCTGTCTCCCGCTGTCTCAAGTATGATCGCTAGAATACCATAAGCCAAAAAACTACTTCAAAATGTGTAACTGTTGAACTCTCATACTAAATTCATAGCTAGCTATGGCTGTGTGGAAATTCGTATTTCATTGTGGGATCCAAATTTCCAAAAAACTCAAAATTAGGTAATATGTTTCCAATCTATTTCTAACCGCCTGATTTATTCTTAAAACTCCAGTTGACCTTATAATATAATTTCGTTACCTTTGTATGTCTTCTTAAATGAAATTCCCCTTAATTTAATGTAACTGTTTAATTAAATTCTGTAACCTTTGATTTGCTATAAATTTGAATTTAAGGTCTCCACTTTCATTCTATCTGTCTGAAAATTATGCCTCTTAATACTAAATTTTCTCTTAAAGCAATTCAGAAAATTTATTATTATTATTTACTTAAGAATGTATTTGTTTAAGATTGATAAATGTCTTATTTAAAATAATATCAATGCCAATTTGTTCCACCTCGACAAAAGTTTTATATAATTAAATATTTGTGTTTTCTATTTACTGACCAACATCTGTCAGTAAATGAATAACCTTTGTGCTCTAAATGACTAATACTTGGAGCAACCCTTTATGTTGAGAGAAATAATTTTACATTATTATGTATTTCGAAATATTTTCTGCATATACGGTTTAGTTTTGGGGAGGACGCTAGGTCAAGTATGAGATTTTATTTTATTACATTATTTCATGAGATAAAAATAAAAGAGAGGAGTTTTAGAAAGTTTAGTCTTGTTAAATAGTAAGAGAGTATAAAATGTTTAATTAAAAATATTGGTGGGATTTTGTTTTGACGAGAGAGACGTGTCGCCCAGAAAATGATATTTGTAGTAATTTAATGTTTATTTTATTCTTGTTGGTCCGATCTTCATCAATCCGTATAACATTTATATAATCTTTCTTACCTCAGCACAATTTTATATTTAAATTCTAAAATGTATTTTTCCAGTACCTATATTTTGCTTTACCAGCATTTCACTTGATCGCTTGTTTTCGTTCTTTGTGATTGCTAAATCAGAATTAGACCATATGATAATTTCATGGGCTATGAATTGTTTTATCAGGATATGAAAGACAAAATTGGGAAGATCTGGGGCAAGCTGAGTTTAGGTTGCCTTGGCAATTCCCATCCTTTCACCTGAAATATCTTGAGGTTTGCTAATGGCGCAGACCATTTGTTTTATTTCTTGGCATCACTAGAACGGGGAAGGGAAATTGAGTCCATATACTGGTAACGTAACGTCAAATGCTGGGTCTAATTAATTTCTTTTGTTCTGAGCACATCATGGTGGATTGACTACGGTAATCTTAAAATCGTGATCCATTTATATTTAAATGTATCACTCTCCTTGAAACCAATTCCTAAAAATATGATCCAATTATTTTTCTCTTATGAATATTGCGATCCATTTATATTTAAATGTGTCACTCTCTTTGAAACCAATTCCTAAAAATATGAACCAATTATTTTTCTTTAAAATAAATTTCACTTAGATTAAAGTTACATTTAAAATAGAGCTATTTAAAATATGTGTCTCGTATATCAGATTTGAGTGGGCATCTACTATGAAACTTTAATCATTTCATTTGTTTAAATTGGCATATGAACTATACCCTCCCTACTCGAGGCATAATAAATGACAGGATCGAAATTTATGTTAACAAATTAATGAAAAAAAACAGAGAGACATTAGAAGAGTTATATAAATGTTTTTATTAAATGACTCAAGGTCACATACATACTGTTCCGATATTTAAGTTAATGAATAGGTCTAATTAGAATCAAGATTAGAGTTAGACGTTAGAATTAGTTGAGGCTCATGCTCCACCGTTGATGCTAGTGGGCCGGAGTGTAGAAAAGATTAATTGCTTGCCCCAAAAATATTAATTAATTGGCAGATTTAGAGAGTAGGCAAACAGGGCAGAATCCATAAGTATTCTTTCTTTGATCTTGCATACGATTGGATTCGAGGTACTTTTGCCCAGGCTGTGAATCGTGTTAACATACAATTTCGACCGATACAATAATTTTTTTTTCTTCCCCGGAATCTGGCGCCGACAAAATAAGACTTCAATAAGAAACACTAATTTACTCTGAGTATTGAAGCATGGTTATAAGTATGTATAAAAAATTTTCCCCAGATTTTATATGCACAGTCATTTAATCACACAGATATTAGTTATTATCATACCCTCTAGATTATGAACATGTACATATATGTGTATAATTTTTTTCGTCCCTCAGATTTTGTCATCACAGTGTAGCTCGTATAATAAATGAAATAGACACTGAGTAATACATTTTGTTAACAGGTAGTAGAAAAAAAGGAAAGATATGTATAATTTTTCTTCTTCCCAGATTTTGCCTCTACAGTACGAATGTATATAGATGGTATAATAATTTTTTTCTCTTCCTGGAGATTGACTGTAAAAATGCAGGATTTTGATGAATAAACCCACATACAAGTATATTTTCTTTGTTCCCCAGATTTTGGTTAAAATAATCTCAAGATCCTAATCAGTTATAAATGTATTTTAAAACAAATACATTCACGATATACATATATCTTATTTTATTTTTTAGTAACCTGATATGATAAGGTGAAGACCCACTTAATGAGTTCAAAATGTATTTTGAAGAAAATACGCTTGCTATATATATTTACTCATTTACTGAGTAACAAAACGTATTTTAAAACAAATATGCTCAAAATATATATATATTAGTAAACTAATACGATAGGTGAAGACCCATTTAATAAGTTAAAAATGTATTTTAAAGTAAATATGCTCACTATGTATATTATTTACTGAGTAACAAAATGTATTTTAAAACAAATATACATAAAATATATGTATCTTTCTTTAGTAACCTGATATGATAGGTGAAGACCATTAATGAGTTAAAAATATATTTTAAAACAAATACGCTCGCTATATATATTTATTGAGTAACAAAATGTATTTTAAAACAAATATGCTTGAAATATAAGTATTTTTTTTAGTAACCTGATACGATAAGTGAAGGCTCATTTACTGAGTTAAAAATGTATTTTAAAATAAATACAATCGCTATATATATATTTACTGCTCACAATATATATATATTGTAACAGTCAAGTTTGTACATTCGCATAATAGAATTCAGAATCCAAGCAAAAGAGACCGAAGCTGACCAGACTAGGACTGTGATATCCCCAAGTCCGACCACACTTCAACTTGTAAGCCAGTATTCCAAGACTCAAGACTCTACGAATGACCACCTTGAAATTACACGTAGTATACTCCCTTATTCACGGCCGACATAGGTCATGGAGACACAGTAAGACTCTGATAAATAAAAGAAAGGTTCTTAATTGTCTAAAATATATCACTAATTTAAAGGATTATTAATGCATAGTTTTCACATATATAGATTATAAATAATAATTAGAATTGGATTGAATTAGATCAATGATGAGACAGAATACGAAATACACTAAATTAATTATACATTTATATATGTCATTTATTTACAATTGGAATGACAATATTTTACAGCATTTCAGCGTAGAATGTACACAAACATTGGGTCGATAAGAGAACACTCTCTTTTTATACTGAATTCAAAATAGCTTAATATAAGTAATAATTAAAATTAATTAAAATTTGCATAGATGGGTTTAACATATGCCCATCTTATGAAATTGCTTTACAACTAATGCATAAATAATCACTACATTATGTCTATAAATCTAGTTATGCCAAATCCTATTACATTTGTGGCTGTTATATAAGTAATTATATTGAACCTTGATCAGTCTAAAAATTCATTATTTATTAAAAATACAATATTATTTACAACGAGCGCATAAACCAGCTCAAGTAAAGATCGATCGAACATGGCTTTCGAGAAAAAAATTCAGATCAATGCTGAAAGTGCTATATAAAGGTGGGAGAGTTGGCTGCCTAAGATTTTACCAATGCGTTATGGCACAGGTAAATGTCAATAGGAAAAGTTGCTCTGCGGATGGATGAATAACTCCAGGGTTCTTGTGACAAATGCCAGTACCCTGTAACCGAACACCATGCTGCATAAAAAAAAACATTATGTTCAGGAATGGCAGGGGACTTATGTGCTAACCTGGCTCTATCTTAAAATACATATCATAGTATAGCAGCAAGATGAGAATAAATTTAATAAAACAATGGATCACAACCACCAAGCAAAGAATATTATATTTCTTACTATGAAATACAAGACAATAGCATATTAGTGTTATCAAATTTGGACCAACTCTTTTGTAGCCTGATAATAAATGTCTCTGCTACTAAAGGGGATATTAATAAATCTTTACTTTGACATGCTCGATCTATTAGGTTATTTATAGATAATATAAAAGGGAAAGTATATTTTATGGACATAAGAACTTAAATGATAAATATACTTATAACTATTATCAAGGCTAAATTTAATTTTTAATAAAAATATAAAGTTAAGTTTTTAAATGGTTGATTAAAAAGAGCCACATTTCACATTTTAAATCATCATTAATAAAAAAAGTAATGAGTGCAAAGCAAGTCGTTATTATTTATAAAATAGGATTTCGAAACCGCGCAGAAACTTGACGCTATAAACCAAATTACATGAAGATTTTCCTAATAATATCTTCTTAAAACATGAAATTAAGTTCTTGCTGTTTTGAAATATTGACATATGGAATATAAAAGCATTTAATTAAAATAAGCAAAGAAATATAGACACAACAGCAGTGATATAACTTTAAATTAGACACTAAATAATTTACTTTTAAGTGAATGGAAAATATAAAAATAGTCAGATTATTTTAACTTTAACAACATTAATTTTGATAGCAATTTACATATATTTTAAATATTAAATGGATTTAAATTTTGGTTACACTTAGTTTTATAATTGTTTTAAAGAGAGAGTTAGCTAACATATATAGAAATTTATACAGAGCTCTGCGGTTTGAAAATAAAATGGTACCGGTATTATTTATCTGGACTGCAAGTTCTTGGCTGTAGGTTTTGGTGAGTTTGACTGGGGCGGCTGGTGGCATCATCTTTCCCGTTGTTAGGCTTGTCTCTGCTAGCGGCATGATGGTGGTTCAGGCATTGCAATGAGAGAAACCCCCGTTCTCCCCACGGAGTAACAGCAAAGAAATGCCCGCTTTTAGCCGGATATATTAAACATTAAACAAATATGGAGACTGGCTGCAATTCTCTCTAAAAATATGGCTGTCATCTTTTTCGTTTAAAAATACAGAGTATTTATAGGTTTTCTCAAGCACTTACATTATCGGAATCTATCACCTCAAAACTCATTAACTCAAGAATTTAATTAAATATTATCAAATTTATAATCCAGATTTTTAAATCTTAGATAACTTATGGAATGTTAGAAACATTCCCTAAGCTATTATAATTTAAGATTTGGCTACTAAAATAATTACAGGTAAGCATTTAAAATATACATGACTGCTAAAGCATTTATAAAATTTAGTATTTCATTTTTAGGTCCTTTGACAATGGCAAGATAGAGGTAAAGAGGTTCCGGTTTGTTCTAGATGTTCATGGCACGACTGGAGCAGATTTGGAAGTTAGGGATCCATTCTTTGTTAAGTTAGAATGTCATTTTGGTGATTCCAACACGTACAGTATTCGACATCTTGTTGAAAGTAAAAGGATTTTAACAACTGCAAATTTTTTTGAAGAATTTAAATGTCCGAACTGCTACCAAAACTCTGGATCACAACAGGCTGCAATCAAAGTGCGTATAAAATATGGACTTTTCACTTGAGAAACAGCTTGCCTAGTTAAAAATAAGTAACAACTAACTCTCCAAATTTGCAGGGTTATTTATACCTCACTTCATTTCCCACGAAACACTTTCCTTGTTGTCAAATTCTATGCCTTAGGCAGGGCAAATATTAATTCCCAGCTCAATCTAATCTAAGAATTCTACCCAGGGATTATAAAAAAACAACAACAACACAATTAAATCTCCACTTTTAGAAACTTAAAATGATTAAAATAGAAGCAACAGGAATGTAATTAGCTAGCCAGCTTGTTTTTTAATCAAATTGATTATAAAAAAGTAAAAACAAGCGATATAGAAAACTATTTAAAAAACAATTTTATAAAAATTAAAACGATCTATTTTACATATAAACAAGTAGGTGTTTTAATATACATACTCTTTTTTTAATAATAATAATAATAATAAAAAATTTAAACATTAAATATTCAATGAAAATTAAAAGTTTAAAATCTTTTTTTAAATTTTTTTTTTGTAGTAACACCATTGAATTGGATATCAATCCGGTTCAATATAATTACAGATGGAAACTTTTATAAAAATCAATAAATTAATTTAATATTTTATTCTGGAAATTTACTTTTGTGACAAACCATGCTAACATTATGTAGTGTAAAACAAAAGAAAATCCATTAACAAAATGGTAATAGAATTTTCTAATTAAAGTAAAAGTAAAATGGTAAAGATATTTGAAACATAAATTCTTCAAATCTACATTAAATTAAAAATAGATTTGAAACAATAAAATCATTGGGTTTATCGGGAGAGTGGATCTCAGGAATACAATATCAAATATTTTAGGTTGATAATTGCGGTCGCTGGAATTTTAACATATCCACTTATCCTTGGGCAAATGAAGAAAGGGAATCTCCCAAAAGTAGTCAGAAAAGAATATATATAGCCCATGAGTCAGCCAGTAATAGTTCTTGTTCAGTAAGTGCATGGCAAATCCATGTTGGGTCAAAATTTTAAATAACTATAGAGATATCTAGAAGTATGGTAGTGGAGTAGATGGCCTTTAGCCTGCCCATCTCTCGCTGTCCCAAGTATGATTGCTAGAATATCATAAGCTGGAGAAACTATGTCAAAATGTGTAACTGTTGGACTGCTGAACTGTCAAATTAAATTCATAGCTAGCTATGCCTGAGCAGAAATTCGTATTTCGTCATGGGATCCAAATTTCGAAAAGACTCAGAATAAATTAAGTAAGGTTTCCTATTTGTTTATTTCTAACCAACTGATTTATTCTTAAAACTCCAGTTGACCATATAATGTAATTTCGCTACCTTTGTATGTCTTCTTAAATGAAATTCCCCTTAATTTAATGTAACTAACTAAATTCTGTAACCTTTGATTTGCTATAAATTTGAATTTAATGTCTCTGCTTTCTTTCTATCTGTCTTAAAATTATGCCTCTTAATGCTAAACTTTCTCTTAAAGCAGTTCAGAAAATTTATTATTATTTACTTAAGAATGTATTGGTTTAAGATTTTTTGATGTCTTATTTAAAATAATATCACTATATGCCAATTTGTTCCATCTCGACAAAAGTTTTATATAATTAAATATTTTTGCTTCCTATTTCCTGATCAACGTCTGTCAGTAAATGAATAATCTTTCCACTCTAAATGACTAATTGTCGTGATGAAATAATTTTACATTATTACGTATTTTGAAATATTTTCTGCATATATGGTTTAGTCTTGCGGAGGACGCTAGGTCAAATATGAGATTTTATTTAATTACATTATTTCATGAGATAAGAATGAAAGGGAGGAGGTTTAGAAATTTTATTCTTGCTAAATAGTAGGAGAGAGTATAAAATGTTCAATGAAAAATATTGGTGGGATTTTGTTTTGATGGGAGATGTGTCACCCAGAAAATGATATTCATAGTAATATTAATGCTTATTTTATTCTTGTTGGTTCAATCTTGGTCAATCCATATAACATTTATATAATCTTTCTTAGCTCAGTACAATTTTATATTTAAATTCTAAAATGTATTTTTCCAGTACTTGTATTTTGCTTTGCCAGCATTTTGCTTGATCGCTTGTTTTCATTCTTTGTGATTGCTAAATCAGAATTAGACCATGTGATAATTTCATGGGCTATGATTTTTTTTATCAGGATATGAAAGACAAAATTGAGAAGACCCGGGGCAAGCTGAGCTTAGTTAGCTTTGGCAATTCCCATCCTTTCATCTGAAATATCTTGAGGTTTGCTAATCGCACAGACCATTCGTTTTGTTTCTTGGTGTCACTAAAATGGGGCAGGGGAATTGAGTCTATGCTGGTTACATAATGTCAAATGCTGGGTCTAATTAATTTCTTTTGTTCTGAGCACATCATGGCGGATTGACTATGGTCTGATAATTTATTTGTTTTACAATCTTAAAATATTTTGCTGCGAATATCACAATCTGTTTATATTTAAATGTGTCACTCTCTTCGAAACCAATTCTTAAAAAATATGATCCAATTATTTTTCTCTTAAAATAAATTTCACTTAGATTAAAGTTACATTTAAAATAGGGCTATTAAAATATGTGTCTCATATATTTCAGATTTGAACTGGGTGTCTACCGTGAAACTTTAATAGTTTCATTTGTTTAAATTGGCATATGAACTATACCGCTCCCTTACTTGAGGCATAATGATTGAAATTTATGTTAACAAATTAATGAAATAAAACAGAGACATTAGAAGAGTTATAGAAATGTTAATATGTGGATTTAAACTACCTGTGGTTCGTTTCCATTTATTTTATTAAAATTTACCATTTCTATTTAATTATTGTGCTGATATCTAATGACTCAAGGTCTGTGCTGATATCTAATGACTCAAGGTCACATACATACTGATCCGATATTTAAGTTAATGAATAGGTCTAATTAGAATCAAGATTAGAATTAGACGTTCAAATTAGTTGAGGCTCACGCTCCACCTTTGATGCTAATGGGCCAGATTATAGAAAAGATTAATTGCTTGCCCCAAAAATGTTAATTAGTTGGCAGATTTAGAGAGTGGGTAAACAGGGCAGAATCCATAAGTATTCTTTATCTTTGATCTTGTATACAGTTGGATTCGAGGTACTTTTACCCAGGCTGTGAATCATAACAAATTTTATAACATGAATATTACGGAAGTCTGTTACAAAAGAATTTAAAAAAACATTGTTACAATAACCCAATGCAGTTGCTTACAGGAGAATAAATGACTGAATTAAATATCCATGATCCATAATATGATGGTCTTAGATGGACAAGTACATTTAACCAGTAAGAAATTATTATGAGAAATTTTATTCTTCAAATTAAAATAATTATTTTATTACTATTATTGATAAAATATTCTATTCCTTTAAAGTGAGAAAACTTTATTATATTATTAACAAATTTGTGGCACAAACTTTATACTTTCTTGTATAAAATATATGTCCTAAAACATTTCTATAATTCTATAATCTATAGCTTTTACTAATTTATGTATTACTTATCAATTCTATGGTCTTTAATTGCTGAAGTTGTATTAAATCTTTAAATTGTTCTCAGAGGTTACACATACACTATGTTATTTGTCCCAACAATGAGGAAACCTGAATGATCTATCTTTAGATCTTACCAATCCAGTGATGACTTGCTTCTGGATGATAATGATGATGATATACATTGCTTATTTAGGCTAAAAAATATAAATTTATAATTTTGAACAAATCATTATCGGTTTTACATCATGTAGTTCTGGCAAAGCACAGCAAAACAGGTTTATATATCAAAACTTTAAACCTACACTTAGGGAGTTAAGAGTGCTCCTGAAGAAAGTTATGATACACTTCAAAAATAACAAACCTATCAATGATTAAAGTATTAAAATATCAATGATACCACACATGGTGGTAAATACACAATAAAGAAGATATTTCACAGAGAAAAAGCTACATAAAGCAATAAACCTAATGATGGAATGAATCCAAATATGCACCTACTTTCTGAGGGCAATAAAATGTTAGGACTTTTGTCTCTTGACATATATAATAAACGGGAATGAACCATCACAACTACAACCACAAAAAGTCGAGAAAATATCACTCAATGAAAATATCAACAATATCGGAGAGAATAATCCTCTATCTCCTAATAAACATCTAAATTATTCCAATAATAACAATGAGATAGCTAAAGTCCATCTCTAAACCATCAAGATGGAAATAAAATTTGCATACTTTGGAAATATACAATGTTCAGATAACATGTATAACATATACTAGAGAGGAATTAATTCTAAACTCTCAATAAATATAATACTAAATTGATGCATAAAACCGATAAAGTAATAATAGTCAAATATGACTGAATAAATATATAAGTATTCATTATAAAATATACTTCTCATAATAAAAAATACTCTTCAGAATAACTCAATACTAAATCATTATATGGTATATAGTATCATTACTGCTAAGAAATGAATCTCTGTAAGACACGATAGACCATAACACATAAAATATATATAAAATATTTAAAACAATAAATAATAATAATAATAAGTTATAGATGTATAACTTAAATCTAAGCAAAACATTTTACCAAAATGTTATATATATATAAAACATTTAAGTTTTTAATCTTCCACAGTTCCTGATTTAATAGCAAATAAATCCAACAAATAAATATGTTTCTCCAAACACTGGTAAATATAATTCAAAAAGATGCACTTGCATTGACAGTTCTCTTTTCTTCCATAGACTTCATACATGCACACAAAGAAAATAATAAATGAATGCCATTATTTTGTGAATCTTTAAACATATAGTTGACAAGACAGTTTCAACACTTCTTATCACATTACACTGGTTTTTCATTTTATTTAAGGTAATTTTAATTTAGCAATTAGCACACATCCTTCTTTTCCAATTTAAACAGGGTTTTCCAAGCACAATATTTAATATAGCAGTTTGCTCACAAACATTTCTTTTTCAAGTTAAGTAGACTTTTAAATAATATTACATATAGTATTTTGTCACACATATCTTTTATAACTAAGCAAGTTTTCTGAACGAAACATTTAAATATAATGCAGTTTATTCAAATACTTTCACATAGTAATTTGGTCAAAAACTTCCTTTTCTAAATTAAGCAGGTTTGAAGTAAATATTCAAGTATAGCCATTTCATAAAAAAATAACAAGCTTCTGCTAATTATTTAGCACTTAATAAAGGACATAAATTCTATACTAGTAATTTTTCAAAAATTAATAACATTTGGTTCATAAATGAAAGCATAAATGACTTTATCAAACATTTTTTTTCTTTAGTCAATATGATAAATAACTATATAATTATTATGATAATAAAAAGGTGATTAGTATTCACAACAAATGGTTTTTTTTCCCCCGAATAATTAATTCTTTTAAATAAATTTATCTGAGACAAAAGACAATAAAACATTTAAAAAAGTTTCTGACAAATTATATTATCTTAACAAGTTATAAAAAATGTTAAAACTGTTATAGTTAACATTAAGATAAACTTCCAATAAATCTGTTTTAAAATAAAATTTTTTAACAGTTCGTAAAGAATAAAATGCTTAAATGAAATAAAATAAGTTAAGCTGGATATCTGTAACACATTAGTTTTGGAAGATAATGCTTTCATCATCGATAGACAGTTAGTTAGCATTTTTCTTTTTAAATTCTTCCTTCAATATTTAATTTAGATTTTTGATTAACTTTGGATGAGACTTAACAACTGATAGAGTTTTACATATTCATTTCACTTGGGAGAAAGAAAAACTTATTAAAAAAAAAATTCTATACTTTATTTTTGCTTGTCGAAGTTTTAAACTTCATCTATTAGTTCTGATGGAACAGTGACAAATAAACTCTTCTTCTCAATCTGTTTCTCTCTCCCTAACATGTGTCTGTGTGCCTTTTATAGCTTGCTAATGTCAATCATTCTGATTGATAATAAATATTTCCTCTTCATTTACAACCTTTAAATTAACAGTTGATTGGTATCTATGGTTTGAATCTAAAAATAGTAATAAGACAACCAAACAAACGCATGATAGTCTAGGAATGTTACAATTACAAAATTATATTGTTAAAATAAAAAAAAAATTACATAATTTTATTAACTTTTTCAATTATATTAATGAATAACTTTAAAAGTTCACTAATATTTTATTTATTTATTTTTTTTAAACAAAAATATTCTAGAATAATATTCAATATTACAAATAAAGAAATATTCCCATTAACAAACAAAAAAAAAAGATCACTGCAAGCATGCACACTCGTACATTTAGAAATTACCCCATATCTTTTAAACTAATTTAACTATTTCTTTAAATAGCACTAAACTAATTACCTATTTTTAAATCAACTAATTCAATTTAATTTCTAAACTAAATTTTAATAATATTATTAAACAAATACTACACATTAACTTTCAACATTAAATTAAATGTAATTAATATTATGGTTGATTCAGAATATAAACCAGATATATTAAATTGTAGTAGAATAATCGGAATTTCTCTAATATTATTAGCTACATTTTTAGATTTAAATTATTAAAAATCTATATTAATTATAAGCTTAAAGCATTTAGCAAAAGAATGAAGTAAATACAATATTATCTATTCATGACAGAAATACTTTAAATCACTATTTAGATTTTTTTATGCTTATATAATTTTAATAAATATGATTTACAGAGACAGTTGAACTTAATAAAAATTCTTCTTATAAATTTTTTTTTAGTTAAATATCCACAATAAATAAACACTAGCTTTCTTGGCAAAGTCAAAGGTTACAATAAATATATACACACACATGCCTGGCTGTTCTCAAATATATGAGGTTTTTCATTTGTCACTCTTATTTGGATAAAGTCTGTGTAATTAATATTAGAGTTTAAATAAAGTCCATATCTGACCTTGCCTTCAGAAGTGAACTAGTCCAGATTCCTTCCTTATCTGATCAGATTGAGCACGCATTGCCGCTAACTAATGTATAAACATATGGATAACCAATGTATAAACATGGCCAAAGATTAAAACCTAAGTATGGCCAATGTGTAAACGTGTGTATAAAATCCTAATATTGATTAGGCTCTCTAAAACAATTGCTGCCAGAAAGGGAGAGGATTTGGCAATGAATAATCAGTCTTTTGTCTATTGAATGTGCTCTCCACTGAAACCATTTCCATCAACGAAGGTGCTTCTACTACATTCACTACCGATACATCTATGCAGTGAGGCAAGTCTATGATAAGACTAGAACTTGCTATGACTATGGCAGACTTGAGGCAAGCTGTCCAGTACAGCTGGAAGAGTTAAGACTATAACTCATGAGGCAAGCTATTATACACAGCTGGAAGTGAGTCATCATTCGGCATGACCAGCACAGTATTAAGTATGTTTATCTACATATATCTGTATTTTGTGAGTGTTCGTGTTTTTTTGATATTAATATTTGTTTGAGTTTGAACGCTGCAATTCAGCCAAACACAACAGATTCGATGCAGTCAGACAAACGAAAGGAATAAAAATCAGTACTTTGTTACTCTTATAAACTAACAAGGAAAAATAGATTAAAAATGTAAGTAGCAGTTAAAGACATTCGTCATATTAAAATCACTATTCTGCTTAAATAAGAATCAGATTTGGCAGATTGGAAAAAATACGTAAGTACAAAACAAACTCATCATATTCACAAATCGGTGATAAAATATATGACTTAGATCTGCCTGAATGAAAACGATTTAGCAGATTTGTAAGATAAATTGACCGCAAACATTATAGGTGTGTTAATTAAAAAATCTTAAACCAATCATAAGTGTGTAACTTGTAATAAAGCAATGGATGCTCTCCCTAGTGGATTCTTAGATTCGTTAAGATATTTACAAACAGTAGCTGTCAAAATTTAAAATTATGAGTGTTAAGTCACAAAAATAAAAATCCGTACTTTGTTTCTCTTATGAAGAAATGAGGGAAAATTAAAATATGGGTAATTCTATTGGCTACTTGGTCAAGTTATAAAGAGTGATATTTTACCTACAGGCTAATCAGATTAAGAAGTCAGGTAAAACTAGCCACATTAATTACAATAATCAGATCTCAGACTTACGAGATCCTGAGATCATAATTTATGTCAGAAATAGTGGCTGACCTAAATTTTGATAAAACATTAGTGATTATGACTGATTATTTTCCCCCGAAATCTTTGACAATAATGCAGAGAAATTATTTCAATCTCAGCATTCAAGAGCAGGGGAAAAAGCTAGAGTTTGCAGTGCAAATCCGGACATTGGTGTTAAAGTGCGAGTTCAAACACTTCGTGAATGATGCACTTCACAAATGTTTTATTTGTGGCATAAATGATCACAACATAAGACTCAAACTACTAATGCTAATGGATTTAGATTTTGAAACAGTTGTGCGCCAAGCAGTACTAGCATAATCAATAACTAGTCAGGCAAACCCATTAAAAAAATTACTAGGTATATGTGCAAAAAATCAGCATAACCCTGGGTCAATCAGACACTCAGTCAGCTCAGATAATTCAGCATCATAGAGACTAATGCATTGTTATAGATGGATGAATAAATGCACACACATATATAATGACCACACCGCTATACAACATGTACGTTTTGCAAGTGAATCGAACATAAAAGGCTGTATATCTAAAATTAAAAAGACAGACAGCCAATATGAAAATGGAAAAACTCATTCCAAAAAACAGCAAAGGCAATTATAAGAAAAACAAACAAGTTGCCTGTATAAATCATATTAAAGGCAATCAGTCTGGATTTAAACATAGTATTATAATTAATGATATGAACAGTTACTATAAAACTGGATACAGGGGCTGCAGTGTCCATTGTTTCAAGATAGACTCAGGTTATCATTAATAAAAATAAAGAATATACGTTGCACCATAGCAGCAAATCTATCACAGACTATCAGCACAATAAAATAAAAGTGATGGATCAATTAACCGTTAAAATTACTATACATAAGACCATATACCTACCACTGTTAGTGGTATCAGATAACCATAGTAATTTATAAGGCTGACTGGTTCAGTCACTTAGGCTTCACAGTGACAAAAGTGAACCAGGTCACAGCATTAAACAAAATAAATACAGGAAGCTGGAACACCAGGATTGCCAGAACACTGCTAGCACAGCACTCCACCCAAGTACAGCAACAAGAAAGACTGCATCAGAACTACTATTTAATAAACATCTGTATACTAACCTGTCAGCCCTGAAATACAATTTCAAATGCGTAGAAAAAGAAATAGCAAGATAAAAGTACAAATAGACACCCAGGTGCTATGTAGAATGTACTATGAATCCACAAAATGGATAGAAGTGAGTACACCTGAAAGGACACTACACTGTAGTAGTTCAAACATCAGATGGGTATCAAACATCATTGTCACCTAAACCAATTGAGAATGAATCACACAGAAACAAGTACATCAAGTGAAAATGATGACTACCAGACCCAAAACAACAACAACCCAAGCAACGATCCCGTGACAAGACCATCAAACAAGGAAGATGAACAAGACAAGAACAGTAATAATTGAGATACCAACAAAACAGACAACACGTCATCCATCTCGAGGATTACATTTTCCAAGGCTAAATTTATCCAGGGAGAGGGATGTCATATCTGATCGGATTGAGCACCTATTGCCGCTAACCAATGTGTAAATATTTGTGTATAAAATCATACCATTGGTTAGGCGCTCTGAATTCAATTTTTACAAGTAAGGGACAGGATCTGGAAATAAATAGTCAGCCTTTTTGGAGGCATGCCATAGAATGTCTGTCTAACCTAAACAAATGTATGCACTCTCTAGTGAAACCACTTCCAACAGCGGTATTTCTATTATATTCACTACCGATATATTTACGCAGAGAGGCAAGTCAGTAGTGAATACAGTAGAAACACTCTTGCTGTTGGAAGTGGTTTCAATGGAGAGTACATTCAGTTGTTCAGGTAGACAAGCATTCTCTCTCTTAAGAGCGCATACTATCGTTTAGGTTAGGCAGACATTCTCTGGCTTGCCTCCAAAAAGTCTGACTATTTATTGCTAGATGTGCTCCATTACTGAAAGCAATCGGATTCAGAAAGCCTAACTAATGGGTGGATTTATATACATGTTTACACATTGACCATACTTATGTCTTACCCTTTGGGCAAGTTTATACATTGGTTATCCACATGTTTATAAATTGATTAGCAGCAATGCATGCTCAATCCGATCAGATAAGGAAGGAATCTGGAATAGTCCACCCCCGAAGGCAAGTTAAAAGCAACAATAAATAAACAACAGCTTTCATGACAAAGCCAAAGTTTACAAAACATATACTCACACATGTCTGGCAGCTCTCAAATAGCTTTCTTGCCAAAGCCAAAGTTTACAATATATATACACACATATGTCTGGCAGCTCTCAAATATGAGGTTTTTCATTTGTAGCTCTTATTTGGAAGAAGTTTGGCTAACTAACCTTAGAGTTTAAGTAATGTCTACATCAACAATAAATTAGATTAATGATTAATAATAAGCATAAAGGATGCTCTTATTTGGAAAAAGTTTGGCTAACTAACATTAGAGTTTAAGTAATGTCTGCATCAACAATAAACTACATTAGTGATTAATAATAAGCATAAAGGATGCAAAAATATTAAAAAAACATTAGAACATTAAGATAAATACATGTATAAAGCAATTAAAAAATAGAAGAGTTTTGGAAATTGATTTAATATTACTCAAAATTTTTATTAAAAAGCAAAAATATCTAAAAAACAAAACAAAAACATTATTAAACACTAAATAATATAATATATAGGGTATATGAGCACAGACTTTCAGATGACCAATCACTCTCCACTCTATCTAATAACACTGATACACTCAAGCACATATATGCTGAAAAGGTAAATAATCACCAATATACGTATTTCATGCTAAACCAGCAATCATCAGTTAGTCCAGATTATCATCTCCCACACATATATGCTATAAGTGCTCAGATATATATTAAGATAAACAATCCTCATATTTTAATGGACAGGCTCCAATCTTCTACACACTCCAACTCTTCAACCATCCATCCAATTGAAAATCTGATGATGGAATGCTCGAAGGCCACCCTGAGGCCGAGATTCTTGTCACACCCATGTTGATTATATTGCATATAATCATGTTGTATATTGGTGATTATTTATTTTTTCAGCATATATGTGCTTGAGTGTATCAGTGTTATTAGTTAGAGTGGAGAGTGATGGGTCATCTGAAAGTCTGTGCTTATATACCCTATATATTATAGACCCAGGTATAGAATAAGCCTGTGTTTCAGTTATTAAATAATATAGTAGTAGTAGATTTTCATTTTAAAATGAAGAAAAATGGGTTACATAGTTTAATAAGTACTATAATGATAATTGATGACTTTAGATCTCCATATTAGTCATTCTTAAAATATTATTAGCCACTATCTGACCTTCATTTATACTTATCCCCGTTTCCCATAGCCATTATTAGTTAAGGGGGAAAGATACTTTATCTTTCATACTTTATTTATTTAATTCTATCTATATCATATAATGTCTATTCTAGAAAAATATATTTAAGCAGTATAATATATATATATAAACATAAACAGTCAACTTTCGAGTGCTTAGATGCTATTGTAAGAAAAGTTTATCATAAATGCATTTTGAATCAAGGCTCAATATATTTAAGCAGTATAATATATATATAAACATAAACAATCAACTTTCGAGTGCTTAGATGCTATTGTAAGAAAAGTTTATCATAAATGCATTTTGAATCAAGGCCTCATAATCATAGCAATGAAATTTATGTGGATGGGTATGCAAAAACTTTATCCAAATGTATTCAAATTATATGACTTGGGTTTTTTGAAAGCAAGTTCCTTCTTATTCATGGAGTGGCTATATCCATGTTCTTTAATCTTACAATACTGTTTAAGTGCCTGAAAGTTGAATTTACAATTCCATAAGAAAAGTTATGAATTATAATAATATGTATTTTAGTTAACATTTACATAATTGATATTTGATAATTTATCATAAGAGTATTAAAATGAGTGGTAATTAATTCTATATTGTGAAGTTAAATTATTTGCTGTGTTGAATAAAGCTTTGTTAATATATGAATATTGTTATAGGTTAATCTTAACTGATATCAAATGTGAGACTCCATATTCTTATAAGATCCAGAATGCACATTGACATTTTATGTTTGCAAATTGAAATCTGGCAATAGACTGCTGTGTTGATATAAATGCATGGGAAAAATTTGTCATTTACATTATTAAACACACATAGTTTACTATGATTCTTAGATTTTTAAATATGTCCCTTAAGCATATGGTATGGTATCATTGAGATTTGATCTGTATTGTATATTATATATCGAAACACTTCTAATTACATAAAATATTTTATTATTTTTTAAAAATATATAAATACAGTATTTTACTATTTATATGCTTAAAAAATACTAATAGTACAGTATTTTTATTTTCAAACACGTGAATAACAATTTCTAATCTTGAATTGTAATAAATAGTATATAAAAAATAAATTATGTAGAGGCTTGTTTCCCTCTTTTATTTTTAAAACATACATAGTTTTAAATATTACTTTCTAATAGAAAATAAAACTATATTAAATCCATCAGCTAGAATCAATTATATTTATTATTCCATCCCTCCCCACCCTGTTAACATTTTTTTATTTTGTCTGCAAATAATTGTGTGATAAAAGAATAATAAACATGAAAAAATAGCCTACTTGATAGATAGATGTAATCACAATTTACACATCTATCATATCCCTAATTTGGGTTTCAAATATAAGTAAAACTCAATTTTTTTTTTTTACAGATTTCAATCAGGACCAGAAATGCTCTGTTCACAACCAACCCAAATAACTGTTAAAACATTAATTTATAAATTTGTATTCAGACAATTTTTAATCAGCAGATAAAATGATAGAAAGTCATTATAAAATAAGGATAGAAGTCATTGTCCTACAGTGAATTATCTAAAGAATAAATATTTTCTCAAAATGTTTAAAGATGCCTTCATTTCACAAACTAAATCAATGATCTATCATCTGTTTCTAGCTTAAATTGTAGATAAATTTTATGCTAATGTCATTTTTTAAAATACAAATTAATATATTCTAAAAATCAAATAATAGCACTAAGCAAACAATTATCTGCTGACTGACTATAAGTCAGTATCTAATAAAATGTGAAAATATTTAATTACATAATAATGTTTAATAAGATTTTACATTAATATCTATAATAGTCATTATTAAGTTTTCTATCTTAATTTAGTGTTTTCTTAAAACTCAAAACATTTAAATTCTAAGAGCTACATACAGTACTATAACCATATCCCTTTCCATAGATAGATGTAAAAAGTAAGACAATTTACATATATACCTAAATATGTTTTTTTTTTTTCATCATAAAGATTTCTCTTGTAAAATGATTATTTAAGTTTTCTTTTAAGAAAAAAATTTGGAGTGAACACAAATACTTTTCAAAAGCAATATTTTTAAATGTGTTACAAAGCTTTGTTTAAAAGCAATATTTATAATATAAAATAAAGAAATACCAAATGGAACATTAGTAACACATGTTAGTATACGAACAAAGTGCTGAGTCTCTTGCCCTTTCAACAATAAGTGTCACATGGTGAAAAATATAGAAAAGGAACTTTGATAAAATATTGGACTCTAGTCAATCATGCATTCATATATGATTTCCAGAAACCATCATACTGAATTCTAATGGTACCTCAATTTTAATTAATCCAGTACTGAAACAGAAAACCTTTTGTTGAGCAACCATAATATACAGAACAAAAATTAATCTAATTATTAATTATAAAGTGAACATCTAATAATTGATAAAAAATCAAGTCAGATGACCTATTAATGCTTTGGCAATTTTATATTGCTAGAGCTATTAATATATGGTGTATCTGAACTTAGTTCAGTCCCATACGGCTATTTGAGTTAGATAGCTGGATTTTTGGACATTTAAATGTCTGAAGGTTTCAGATTTCCTTCTCAATAGTTAGGCATTGATAAAATGCTGGACTAGTTCTAGTATTTTTATTCCCTAGCACCTCACTGATGACGCTAGAGGCAGAAACCGCGGTCTGAGGTTGAGGGTATTTTTGAAGCTTCATAAGAGTTTGTTTTTAACTTACTCTATATAACATCTAATAATATATAGATAAAAACAAACTGCAGTATGCAAATAGATAAAATAATATTTAAAAAATGATGTTCAAAATCAGAATGCACAGCAACTAACATTGAAATCACCAATCTAATTCTAACAAAAAAATAAATAAAATATGTGACATTTAAGTCCACCTCCAGAAAAACAGACTTTAAATTTCAAATTTATTTTGCTGTCACATTTTAACAAATTGCATAAAATCTTTTTTTGTGTGCAGTTTGAAATGTTTTATTGTCAACATGTCTGCAATCAACTGTCACACACACACAAAAACATCCTACATTGCTGTGGCTCAATATAAAAATTAGTAATATGATAATAAGAAAAACAAACAAACAAAACAAATAAAAAAGAAAGATAAAATAGAAGCAAGAAAACTTAAACTAAATGAAATTTTATAAGTAAAATACTATTATAATTTGATATCATGTAAAGTAACAATATTAATAATTGATATAGTAAATATAGATTCATTACAGTCTTTTTATTTTTTATTCTATTATAAATCACTTAAAACATTTTATAACTTATATATATATATTAAAAAATTAAATATTGCCTACTGCTAATAATAAAACAAAATAAAAATTCATACAAATATTAAAATACTAGCAAACAACTAAACTTTACTAAAATTCTTCCACGACCATGGTTTCATCACTTTACTAAAATTCTTCCACAATCATGGTTTCATCTAATATTTGTTAATAGATGAAACCATGGTAATGGAAGAATTTTAGTAAAGTTTAGTTTTTTGGCTAGTATTGTAATATTACATGAATTTTCATTAGGTCTATTGTTAATAGATGATACCATGGTTGTGGAAATTTTTTAGTAAAGTTTAGTCTTTATTGGCTAGTATTGCAATATTATACAAATTTTATTTTATGTATATATGTAAGTCAACTTTTCTATCAAAAAGCCAGGTTAAATTAACTAGGGAATAGAATATCAAGACTAAGTAATAAAGCTGATCATCATCAAAAATAGTTTGCTAATTTGATTTATTCTTAGCAACTTTTATTTAGAGTTTTAATAAGCTTTAAAATTTAAAGCTACATTATAAAAGAATGAATCATTCCTAATCATTAAAATTCTTTCTAACTATATATAATCAAATAATAATAAACATTTGTTCAGATAATAATATGGTTTTAATACTGTTTTCTTTTCTTTTTTAATTCATATTTGATTAGATAAATAATATTTCTTCAGATGTCTAGTTTTTGATTTAATCTTATATATATAAAAATCATTATTAAAAAATCTATTATAATAATAACCATCTACAAAAATTATTTTATAATAGCTACGAATGATTCAAAGTATGAACATTTTAAGATTTATTTTTAAAGTAATGTATTACTCTGATCCATATATAATGATATACTTGTTTGAGAAAAAAAATATTTATACAAATGCATGAATGTGTGTGTATATATAATATATTTACAGAGTAATTAATAAAAATCAAAAATACTAAAATAATAAAAAAAAAAAAGGAAAGGATCTCAAGGAATCATGCAATAATGCTCTCAAATTTTAAAAGCAATATTAAAATGTTTTGGTTGATAATTTTTAATAAATACTAGTATTGAAAGGTTTTAGTCGGGAAATATGCAAGGGAAAACATTTTCTGTCCAGTTAAAATGCTTATACTAGAGGAAGGTAAAAAGTTTGACATGGAAAATATTATGAGAAGGATGTGAATATTAATAAATAAGAATGCAAAGATGAATTATGAAACAATGCACAAATGTGAGAAAGACGAGAAAGGATTAGCAGTCTTACCGGGAAGATCCAGGAATACACAACAAAGATATCAACTGATACGCTAATGCTTTACAAAAAATTACATTCTAAAGGGAGCTGGAAAAGTTACACTGAGGGATATACAAGGACTTACAGAAGACAAAAGAAAAAGTAAAAAATTCGAATATGAAAAAGATAGCATTAACCCAATTTCTTTTTTTGTTGTTGTTGTTTTGCACATATTTGAAAGCAGTTTCAAATAATTTTTAAAAAAAATAAAAATAAATAAATATTATTTCAAAGATTACAGGTTAAAAACAAAAGAACACTAAAGTACAAAAAATCATGATTCTAAAGACCTTTACAATATAATAAAATTACATAATTTTTTATTAAAAAAAATTGCAAAATATTATACGAAAAAAACAAACATGTCAAAGATATGGTTGATAAAAAATAAGCAGATGAGAAATTAAACAAAAAAAGGTCTTTCTTGTATAAGGATTAGCAAAAAAAGACATAACAAAACATTATTCACATAAAAAGAAATATTAGTAAGAACAAAACAACACAAAAATACAAAAAAGGTTGAGATTTAAAAGTGAGTAGCCTGGTGATATTTCATTTCGTTTATAAATTGAAATGTTTTTCAATTTCACAAAATTAATAATCTATGAGATTAAGAATAAATACATATTTTCAAACTATTTTGAAAATTATTGTCTAGAATAAAGAATTCTGAGAATTATTCAATTGTATCAGTAACTAGATATTTTATTGAAATGTTTTACTCTATAAATATATTCATAGTGGAAAATATATATTAAGTTTATTTATATCAAGAATATCTCATTTAATTACTATAACAATGTATAATAGAATTCAAATTATTTTTTTGATAATTAAAATTGTATTAGGAAATTGTTTTCTTTAGATAAATAATGGGGCTTAGTTTACTTTTTTTTTGTTGGAAAATATTTAAGGATACTATCACCTGTTTTAATTATTAAACTTTAACAAATTTGTCTTCCATTTTCCATATTAAATGATAACAAAATATGTATCACTCAACTCATAATTATTGTCTTCTTTTCGGAAGTGCCAGCATAACACAAAAGTATTCATGTAAAGCAAAATTAAGTTCACAACAAAAAACAAAAATTTATATATGTAAAAATAATCATATTGGATACAGTTTTCTAAAACAAGATTCCTAGCTGACCCATAAAAAACTGATTCATCATTTCTCTCTTTATTTAAAGGATTTCTTTTGTAATAATAGACTATTCTCCATTAAAAAATGGATTAATTTTTGACATTTTTTTTTTAAAGATTTCAAAAACATCCATGAAATTTAATTAGTGGCTTTTCTTTATTAAGTTATTAATTTATCAATAATAATAATAGATAAGATTTATAGGCATAAAATAAAGAATAAATCATTTTTTAAGTGATTACAATTATGTATAAACAGCAGAGAAATATATATATATTTAATTTTGAAGGATAGTATTTTGTTAAATTGTAAATTTTCTGATAGACATACAGAATTTTCTTGTTAACAACCATTCTAAATTTGGTCTGAAATAATTTTAAACCAATATTTTGGAATTAAATATGCAAAAAATTAAAAATTGAACAATATATATATAGAAACAATACATAAAGCTAGCTGATATATAATATTTAAAATACCCCATAGCTATAATGTTTCAGCTACACTCCCCTTTAAATAAAGAATAGCCTGGATTTTTTTTTTTTCATATGTCATAGCATCGGCCGGGACGCGAACCCACAACCGTCTGCAACCAACTACTTGCTTGCATGGCGGCTGCGATACATCTCGGCTAACAACGCAAGACTAGCCTGGATTTTTCCAGCCCATTGAAAACGAAATCCTAAAAAAATTATTTCAATGGGCTGCAAAAATTCAAGTTACTGTTTACTTAAAGGGAAGGGTGTGGCTGAAACAGTATAGCTAAGGGGCGTTTCAAATATTACGTACAAAAATGTGTGTAACAAATAAATATATCTTGTTGGTAACATTTAACCTTTAAAACGCTAAATAATAAGCAAATTGCAGAAGCATTTTTGATTATTGGCATATCGTCATTACCAACTGTATAGAAGTCAAAATGAATAAATTAATTCCCATAATGTACTGTTTCACATTATCTTCCATGTTTCATGAATTCTCATGTTAACTCCTTATCGATTAAGCAAATTATTCCTTATTTAATATTTTTATTTTACCCAAAGTGAATACAAATAGTCCATTACATTTTAGTTCATGATCTTTAAATGCAGAAGATGTCTGAGCACTATTTGTTTATGTGTTCTTTCATAATACACTTTATGTAATATTTATTACATATATATGTATATAATCCCTTGCAGTTACGATTAAGAAAAAAATATAAATAAAAGGCAAATGTAAAAATAAACACTTCGTATGTTCAAAGTCTATGATGAACAATAAATAATTCTCTATTATTATTAAAAATTAATAATAATAATTGTAGCTAACTATTATTATTTATGTAAAAAAAAAAAAAAAAAGCACGTTTAACAAATCTTCCTTACCTTTCTTGTGACTACCTTTTCTAAAAGGCAATTTCATTTTATCTTTTTAAAAAAGTAAACTAAATATTATACAAAATAATGAAGGGAAAAAAGCTTATAAATTACTTTATAAAACTGATTCATTTTTTTTAACTCTGCATGAAATCAGCAATTGTTTCATATTAAAAGAAAAAATAACAGCTCCAAATAGTTCCGTTATTAGATTTCATTATGCAGAGGAATAACCCACAAATTTCAAACAATAATTTAATATATTGCCAACAAATTTTGCACTCCTTGGCAGCATACTATTAAACTTTTCACTTGAAATACTGTATATAAAAAATATATTTTAAAAGCTATCCAAAAATAATTAATCACATAAACACCTCCTTCCTTCCCAAGTATGATGTATTTTAAACATCATTATAATATTTTACATTTTATCATGCACACAGACACATCGTATGCCTTCGTACCTGCTGATCCAGTGCAATTTTTCAACTCACTTGTAATTTCTGATTCAATTATAGTTATTATACAATAAAATTCCTTTCTTTAAAATCATAAGATTAAAATAGATCAAATATACTAGCTAAAACATTTTCTTGAATTTAAATGACATGTCAGAATCATTTTTGTTAATTTATGCTAAATCACTTGTTTTAACTAATATAACTATTTATTGACATATATTAATAAAGTCAGTGTCTCAATTTTCCCATAATACATTGATTAAGGGTTACAATCTTATTTTATTTCTCAAAATTGGGTGGATTATCAAAAACAAATTTTATAATAATAGAACTATCATGACAAATTAGTTTAAAATACTAATTTACCATCACTCACCCATACAATTTATAAATATTTTTGACTTTCTCTGTCCTA
The DNA here is from genome assembly GCA_028023455.1 of Epiperipatus broadwayi. Lineage (NCBI taxonomy): Eukaryota > Metazoa > Onychophora > Udeonychophora > Euonychophora > Peripatidae > Epiperipatus > Epiperipatus broadwayi. The sequence goes on along the minus strand of JAQFVV010006244.1, from coordinate 2,239,946 downwards.
AATTTCAGGCTAGATTTAACTCCACAGACTAACCAAATTGATAAGTTGTCATCAAATGTATCAGAAGTTTTTTCCATTTAGATAGTGATTATTCTTTTAAATTGCTCATGAACAATCCACTATCCTTTTTTATATAAGTTTATTGTATCTAGAATTCATGAAGTTAAAACTGTTTGAAAGACAGAGATAGTTTGAAATATTTAATTAAAATTTAAAATAAAAATTTACATAGGTGAATGATTATTAACACACTAGTATTTTAGTCAATAAACATCACATGATCACCATTATTTATGCTTGCTCTTCTGACGAAGTCCACAAGCCAGAAACTAGTGTGGGGATATTGGATGAGTAGGCACTAGATGCAGATTTTATGCACAAACCTTCTGGCATCTATTGATGACTCTGGCTTGCACTGAGTGGCAACATGTATACAGAGTTTTGCCTGTTTTAGTATTTTAGTCATGACAATTCTGTCACTATAATGTTCAGTTTATTTATGTGATTCATTATTTTTTTTAAAATTTCCATTAATCTCAATTTTAATTTTATAAATAATATAAAATAATAATATTACAAAAAGTTGTTAACAAATATTAATAAAATTGTTAAAAAACAAAATTCATTTTTTGATTGTAAATCACTATTTGTTTTTAATCTGAGCAAATACTAGATATATCACATATATTATTAATAACAACAATTTTCAGTTAATTTTAAAACATTTCAAAAAAATATATCATTAGAATTATATAAAATAAAGTATAAATAGTTTCACTATTCTTATGACAATTTCAAGTTAGATTATTTTTGAAAATTCATAATTATTTTAATAACAATCAAATCTAAATGTTTGACCAATACATATAAATAAATTTTTTAAATAAACAAAAACAATACCAAATATAAAAATTCAATGTTATAATTTTTAAAATTAATATATTTATGCATACATTGAGATGACTGTATTGGGCTGATGGATTTCAGGTTGACAAGCATGGCATTTTATTTTGGCAATCAAGGCAAAAACTCAATTGTCTGCACTGGCACATTAAACATAATAAAAAACAAAACAAAAAATTCTATAAATAGAATTTAAGTTCACAATTTTTGATATTCTTAGTCATATATGCTTTTCAACAAATTTCTCATATTAAATATTAGCATCTGCAAAGCTGTTGTACAAATTCATTATTCTGATTATGACCATTAATTTCTATTTATTAAACTTTTATTTTGGTGTTAGTGTAAATATAAAATTAATTCTAAATTATGTAAAGTTTTATAAGATTCATCAAAATAAAAAAATAAATAATAGAATGACTTCACTGCTTGGGAATTAATAAGCTATCTGAATGCCAAAAGTGAAAATGGAATCAATCTGTTGACTTTTAAGCTCCAAAGTCTAACTCTACCACTGCACTAAACATACAAGACATATGATTCACTTATATTTAATCAAAGAAGTAAATACTTTTAATCTCATAGATATTTATGCTTTTAAGTAGAATGGAGGAATTATTGATTTATCATTATCTTTAATTTCTATTCATTTTAACACTTTAAATACCAGGCAAAATTAGTAATAAAAAACAAGACAAAAGAAAAAAGAAAGAGAAAGCTTAAGAGAAGTATATGTGACAGAAAAATTAACATAAACAAATACTGTAACTAATAAATATATAAAAAGACACTTACCAGCCATATCATACTTACTTGAAAAGTTACGAGTGGCCAACATAGTGGTCAAGATGGCCCCCTAAAATCAAATAGAAAAAAGTCATTCTAAACACTCAATTTTAAAATAGATAAATAAAAATAACAATTAAGCTAGCATTATTGAGCTGATTTTTTTCTTCATGGTAATTCCTTCATTTGAATATTATGTATAATTCATATTATATTTTCACAAATGAGCTATTTCAGACAATTCATTTTGTTATCAGGAAAAAAAAAATCATTTCTATAAGTATTGAATCCTAACATATGCAATGTCATTCAAAATAATCTGAAGAAGTGCCATCAGTATGAAAAAATGTGGTTTTAATTAAAGATGCAACTATTATCAATGCTAATTCAGAGTTATAATTTTAACAGTATACTATTTATTATGAACTTAACTTACAGTCAAAAAAATAATGTACATTACACACACTATATTGTAATCTTTGTATATAGTAAATTTTCCCTCAACTGCTAAAATCTTAACCTAATATTTCCTACATTTTACTTAAATCTAGGTGTCTATCTTCAGAAATAAATATAATAAAAAGTGAAATGAAGACGATACACAATATTGATAATTACAAAAAACTTCTAAAAACATAATTTATCATTTGCAGTCCTCAAAATATTTAAAACATTGCAATAATTAAAAATCATACATATTGTGTTATATAATCAATAGTATTCTATCCCATGGGCAGGTCTAAAGAGCAGTCACATCATCTATTCAACCATTTTCCCATTCCATTCTCTTCATTGACCAGCTCTTCAATTTCATATAACTCTTTCCAACTCTTATATCACCCAACAATGTCAAACTTTTTCATCCTTTCTTATTGCTTCCACTCAGAGAGTAATCACATAATCTATTCATCTATTTTTCCACTCCATTCTCTTCATTGACCAGCTCTTTAATTCCACATAACTCTTCCCATCTTTTATATCACCCAACAATGTCAAACTTTTTCATCCTTTCTTATTGCTTCCACTCACCATCTTCTTTTTTCATTAACTCTTATAAAACTTCTACATTTGTTATTTTATTCATCCAATTGATTTTTTCCATTCTTCTCCTTTGTGTTATAATCTATGTAAATATTAAAAAGTTAAACATTTACAATTATCAATATTACAGAATATATATGATTGTTATTATTGTAAAGATTTAAAAATTTTGTGAATTATATGCAATATTTCATTTTCAGATTTATAGATTTTTGCAAGTATCATTGTTATTTATTATCTTCATTTCCAATTTTTCAATTAAAAAACAAAAGGATATACTGTTTTTATTTTTACAATTTTACAGTATTAAAATTTTTAAAGAATAACTCAATTAGAATATTATCTGATAAAAGAATACAAAATCAGTCTGATATTAATTTTGATTTGTCCTTCAGATAAACTAAAAAAAAAGAATTTTCTTTAAAATAATTTTATTTTGGTATACTTTATAATAAATATATATGTTTATGATTTTTTTTTTTTAGGCATGTGACCTAATTTATAATGAACAATAATATCTCAAGATGCCCACTCCTTAAAAAATAATAGTTTAGATCAAGTTCAGTTTAAACTGCATTACATTAATACCAAAATTACTATCTCAAAATCACCACAACTTTACTGTACAAGTAATAAACAAATTTGAACCTGTAACTCTTTTCTTTTGAAGTAATTCCAATTTGTCTAGATCAGTGGTGTCGGTCCATTAAACTGGCAAAAAAGTTTGTAATAACAAAATAATAAGATTTTAAACTTTTAATTAATATAAACAATTTTTATTTATTTTTTCATCACATTTTTACCCGATTTAAAAAAAAAAAACAGAACAAAAACAAAATCTAATCAATCATACATAAATTAATTTGTTTTTCTATTTATCACAGATGTTTATGGAGGGGGGGTAGAAAAAAGTTTTTTATTATACAAACTCCGGTTGTCTTTTGATAGCCAATCACGGCCGCTTGTCAGTGTTGTTAAAACAACAAATTTTTTGATCTCTTAAATTTTTTCCACTCTCTCTTTAATATTTCATTTTTAGTGTTTTTTTTGGCTTTAACTTTTATTTTTGAAATCAATTTTTATAACCTTTTTTCAAAAATAAAAACCAAAAAATAAGTTCTGTCTCTAACTTTTACAAAGTATTTCTCAATCCACCCGCCACAAATTAAAATAAGTTCAAAACTTTTGACTTTTTCAAGTTTCGTTTTTTTTTTGTTTGAAAATAGCCCACTAATTTTGACCTATAAGACGATTTTTTTTTTGGCTTTATTTGTATATCGCTAAAATACTAAAACTTTTATTTTAAAAACCAATTTCTGTTACCTTTTTTAAAAAATAAAAACAAACAAAAAATAATTTTGGTCTCTATCTTTTGTCTTAGTGATGACAAAGTATTTCTCAACCCCCCCCCCCAAAAAAAAAAAAAAAAATTAAAATAAGATCAAAAGTTTTGATTTTTTCAACATTCAGGTGAATAACATTTTATTCTTGCATGTTTTAATGATGAAATAATAAACGTAGAAATGCAAGCACATTAATGAGAATGATTGTTATTGTACTGTTTTCTGTAGCAGTATGACTGCACAACTCGAGAAAGAGTGTTCATCATGTGAAGGTAAGCAACACCATTACAATACACAAAAACTAGTGTGTTGTTTCGATCAGTTATAACAATTATGCTTATCTAAGGATAAGCAGGTTACATCTTTAAGAAAATTTATCTATAAACTTCTGCCGGTCTGTGAAATCTTATCCTTATTTTTGCCGGTCCACAGGTGTGAAAAGGTTGAAGACCACTGGTCTAGATACTTATTCATGCATCATAAATATATTTTTATTTAAAAGGCAACCACTGTTTCAAAATAAATATAGTTTAAAAAGAAAAAAAAATCTATTCAAAAATAAAGACAATAGGTAGAGAAAAAAAAAGACTCTTAATTTAGTTCTATATGTTTAAGTATATGTACTATTCAATTCATTTTTTGTCATCATTTTGACTGTGCACTCTCAATTTGACACATGTACATACAAATTCTACTGAACTAGCCTTTTTCAGCTGGCTCATATATAAAACTTTTTATCTAAGAATCTCTTCACTCTGTATAATACTTTAAGATTCCTCTAAGTGAGTCAAATTTGATTTTTTCAGCCCCTATCTTTTTGCTTTTTAGCACTCCCATTTTTAATAATATATCTATAAAAACAATAATTCATAGTGGTAGCAATTTTAATCTCAATAAATGAGTAATGGCACATTAAAATCATTTTTTTTACTATTAAAATAAATATATTGCACTAATTTTTTAAAATTGAAGTATTTGTTTTCTATAAGTATGCAATAATTAGGGTGAGTTCAAATAGGGTAATATTTGACTTTTGTGATTTATAAAACACATATATGCACTATATATATATATAAAGTTGAAAGGACAAAATAGAAATGAATGCAAACAAAATTTCTTAAATACATATTTAAAATATATGCACGGGAATAACAGATTAATGGTTAAATAATAATTTTGATATTTAAAATTATTAGAAATTATTGTATTTTAAACCAAGCATTAAAAAAGAATCTATTTAATGTTCTATTTAATTCTGATTTTGATAATTAAAAAAAAAATCTAAAAGAAGCTTGTTTTCATTTTATAATAGATAATAATTAAAAAAATTTCATCTATTCTTAATTGGATTAAATAAAAAAATAATTAACACAACTTTTGATAAGATTATTATAATATATTTTGATTTTAAATTCTTATGAAGTGTTAAGAAATTTTTTACATAAAATTTAGTTTTGATTAATGTGAATTGAAAAGTCATTAAGTTTTTTTTTTTCCGATCAGGATAAAAAAAAATTACTTAGTTACTGTGTTTGAAAAGAAAAAAAGATATTATTAAGTTATAAAAAAAGGCTGCTACTAGTTTCATAATGGCCAAGTTTGAATTCACATTAAAGGTCCAGCTTTTCTGTGGTTCATAGCCCATATGTGTGTATTGAACTGCTTGCCTGACTGTAGTCTATCAAACTATAGAGACATAACAGAGCTGACTGACCATCAATGTTTACCTAATTTATGCTTAACCAGAAATGTTAAAAAGCCAGTCTACTGTTTTATCATCAACATGATTAGAATAAACCAGTGTACTAAGAGGCTATTGTGCTATATTTTATACATATGCTGTTTTACCTATATGCAAAGAAGCACAAAGTTATTGTGGCAATATATATATATATATAGAAGACCTAGTTCAAGAACAGATGCTAGCTGGTGATTAGAATATATATATTTTAAGTGTCATAGCATCGGCCGGGACGCGAACCCGCAACCTGGGCAACTGCCTGCTAGTGCAAGGCAGTCGCGCTGATCTCTCGACCACCAATGCAAGACTGATTAGAATATATTATCTATTGAAAATAACATTATTTCAAATGACTAACTTTGCAGTTAAAGTTAAGTATTTAAATTATAAGTTTTCAAATAAATAACTTTTCACAAAATTATCCAACTAAAACAAAAAAAATAAAGAAAATAAAAATGACAGTTTGACCCGATAAGATTTACTCCAGTTTCATTCATAAAAGATTTTATTTTGGAATTAGAAAAGTAAAGTCAAAAATCTTTTTTAAATTTTCCAGGATTATAAGAATTTTTATAAATCTACCTAGTTCAATTTATATTCAATGCTTTTTGCTAAAAAAAATTAATAAGATATAATAAAAATATTTTCTATAAAAATTATATACTACTATTTTAATGTTCATTCTAAAATCTATATCTTTCAACATACACCTAAAATATTTTTCATTATTTTAATATACTAAAGTATATGTTTAAATAGATATGCATATACATACGAGCAAAATATGTGTGTATATAACAAATATTTAAATTTCATATAGACAACTAACATAGTGTGCCTCCATCCCTATATATACATGTGTATTTTATTTTCAAAACATTTTGACTAATAAATGGAAGCAGAATTACAAGGTTAATTCTACCATGATCATTTATAAATATTTGAGATTATATATCTCAGCAAAATTTGATAATTATATTAAAAATGAAGGAATTCTTTCCTGAAAGCAATAAAAATCTGAATTTTTGCCATAGAAAATACTGGACATAAAATTTTTAAATCAAATAGAATTTTCAAAAAAAGGCAAGAAAGGATAAAAAATTCTGTATACAACTATTTACATTTGGCACTGATTAGTTTTGGCAACAATGATACTTCCAGACAGAGCATAGTGTAAAGAAAACCTTAACTTTCATAATTGTACCACATAGCTAGGCCATCTACTGTAAGTTTTAAATATCTAATAGATACCTTTGATAATAGTGCTTAATAAATCAGGGCTGATATAAAACCAATAAAATATCATGATTACAGGTTACACATTGCTATTTTAGAAGCATACTCTTTCTTTCACCACAGTAATTCAATCTATTGTAAGCTTTAATAACTAATAGATGCCAGATGATAGTGCATAATGAATCCCTATTAAGTGCTATCATATTGATTATTGCCAGATTAGCTTATGTCTTTCATCAGTGAGAAGTTTTAGTTTTTGAACTAGTGCAACAGGAACTTTAGGATTTAATGCACCTTCCTTCTAGCAGCCATTGTTTATCTTTGTTTTTCAATAAGGCGTTAATCCAAATTGCAAAACAAAACATTTTTCAATCTGAGATGACTTGCATAATATATAGTCATATAGATGTGAAAACAGTTTAACAATTACAGATACCTCTAATTCTATTCCAAAAATTGATATAAAACCAATAAAATACAAGTCTCTATCACATGTTTTAGTATCAAACATATGCCACCTTCTGTAAGCTTTAGTAATGAATAGATGCCATATAATACTTAATAAATCCCTATGCATCTCCAGACTAGTTTCAAACTAATAGCTTTCATCAGCTTTGGATCTTGGAATCATGCACCTAGATTTTTAGGATGCAGCAGCCACCATTTTGGCTCTCTATTTTACTATCAAGCTATCAGTCTAAATTGAAAACAGTTCAGTATCTATGTGTATGATGTCTTTAGTTTTTAACAACTATAGGAACTTCTATCCTATGGATAAGATTGTTATAAAACCAATAAAATGTCACATGATTTCAGATTACACATTGCTGTTTCGATAAAATTCTTAAATAATCTTAAAATAGATTTTTAAGAGATTTAGAAATTAGACTACATATATTGAAGCTTATTAAGATTTGAGAATAGGGAAAATAAAAGTTGAACAGACAATGTAAATCCAAGAAGATGAATAGATAAGAAGAGCTACAAAAAAAAAATTGAGTTAAAAGTATTCTTACAAGTAATGATTATATTAAAAAAGATGCATTCTTTTCTAAAAGAAAAAAAAAATCAGGAAGAATTATGAAGCTAGTTTAGAGTGATGAATAACTCACATTTTTCCAAAAAAATAATGACGGGGATTTGAACATAGATTTTCAAGCATCCTTCAACTATCCACACTATCTCATACCACTGATACATATGACCACACACATGTAAAAAAGATAAATAATCATCAATATTTGGATTTTGTGCTAAACCAGCACTTATATTAGTTGGTCCAGATTATCATCTCTCACACATATATAATCAGTGCTCAGTTTATATAATAATAATAGTGGCATCAGCATGGGATTTGGGCTTTCCATCAACAGATTTTCAATAGTATGAATGGCTGAAGAGTTGGAGATTGGAAAACATTCTGTCTATTAAAGTATGAAGATTTGCTATCTTTATATAAAGTGAGCACTGACTATATATGTATGTGGAAAATGATAATCTGGACTAACTGATGAGTAGCTGGTTCAGCACGAAATATGAATATTGGTGATTATTTATAATTTCTACATGCGTGCTGTCATGTGTATCAGTAGTATGAGATAGGGTGGATAGTTGAAGGGTGCTTGAAAATCTGTGTTCAAATCCTCTATATTTACAATTAAGCTCCAGGTATATGAAAAATACCTGTATTTCAAATCTTATATAGTACATATGTTATTTGCCTGAAGACAATCATAGTTTATAAAGACTTCAGAATATTACATAGCTCCGTCTGGAACACTAAAACCCATACGATTATTTATTATTTAAAGTACTACAAATGTATATAAATAAATTATGAAATAATTATATGTAATTACTCTCTATCAGTGATAGAATTTCTTTAAAAAAATACAGAATAAGTATGAAATATTCACTACACCACTCTCACATAAGGTAAGGACTGGTTTCTATTTACTTTAACATCTTGTGGAGAGATGTAATTGTAAAAAAATGGCCAACAACATTCAAGTCATAAGTTGGCCCAGACGATAATCGCTTACACATATCTTTATCATTGTTCAGTATATATATATACAGATAGAAAATTACTACAGTTTAATTGACAAGTCTCAAACATGCTGTCCTCACAACTTTGACACAAATCATTTAATGAAAGTATATTAATACTTTTTATTAGTCCTTCATTAGACTAGAGATTTCCAATAATGAACAATATTTCTACAGTGTAATTTTCGCTACATCACTTTCATGCAAAGTAGGGACTGGTTCCTATTTGCTTTTAACACCTTGTGGAGGGATGTAATCATAAACATTTAATAAAAGACATTTGAAAAATATCTATAATCCCCAAGTGCCATGCCCATTTCACGCTGAATCAGCGTTTAACATTTGGTACGGACCACAATCTCTTACACATATCTTTATTACTGTTCCGTATATATATAGCAAATTACAAATGTGCTGCCCTCACAACTTTAATACAGTCAGTCATTAAACTAGAGATTATCCGATATTGAATAATATTTCTGTAACTCTCTCAAGCAAGGTTCATTAAATAATTTGTGTCAAAGTTGTGAGGGCAGCATATTTGACACATCAATTAAGCTGTAGCTATCTATTTATATCTACTGAACAATAATAGAGATATGTGTAAGAGTTTGGGGTATGGGACAACTGATGAGTGCTGGTTCAGCATAAAATGTGCATCTTAGGGGTAATAGATCTTTTTCACGTCGTTGGTCATATGTTCGTGATTGCATCCCTCCACCAGAAGTTTAAAGCGGATAGAAACCAATCCTTACCTTGGGTGAAAATTACACGCAGAAATATTATTCATTATTAAATATGAAATGATTTAAACTTCCCCTTTCGTTTGAAATAGAGGGGGAAAAAAGAGAAAATCTAACGCCCAACGCATTCACTTGAATCTACAAACATAGTTGATTAAGATCAATAAATACTATTTTTTAAATATTTACTAATCTATATAATCTTTTAATGAATTAAAAAAAGGAATTTGCAATTTATATATGAACAGATGTTGCTCATAATTATTAAATGTCAATGTATAATAAGTGAAATGCAATAATTTGAATAGCATATTCATTGAGCGCAATGGGGAGGCGGTATTGAAAAATATATAGTAAATTGTATGTGGAAATATAAATAAACGAAAAATTTAAATAACACCAACAGAAAGCTTGGTTAAGACGTACTGAAAAAATAAATAAGAATTTCAACAAGAATTCAATCTCTAAGTGCTATCAAGTGTGATGGTTGTCATTTTCTTAATGGTTTAAAGAAGCTTTACAAGTGCCAAAGGTATATATGCTCTCTTTTAATAATAGCCAGGATCAATCTGATTTATGAATCTCGTCAACCCTTTGGCTTGCAAATTATATACCCCATTCTATCAGGTGAAGACGGGAATTATTAATTGTTATAATATCAGCATCTGTAGCCACGAAGCCAGGGTAATTTGACTCTTTGCTGACAGTAAAGATGGCTTCACTATTCTTTAGCATGATTTCATTACATTGCAGAATCGTTTAATAATACAGAATTGAGGGGGAAAAATTGCAACTATTTCTTTATGAATCAAGCCAGCATTACAAAGCTTAATAATAATAAAAACAAAAAAGAACAGAAATGAAATTTATATTTTCAATTCAACAAATACTATTAAAAAACAAGTTTATATGCGATAAAATCTAAGATGTTTTTTTTTTTTTTTTTAAAAAAAAAAAAAAAAAGAATTAAAGAACATATTTAAGTACTTTTAAAGTTAAAATCTAAAAAAATAATAAAAACTTGGGATGCTAATAAAATCAAACCTTAAAGGAGTCACTTTGTATATTAAAAAAAATCCATGGACCACGAGCTAGAGTATGTATGTCACTTCTGTTCAAAATATACACATTAGTCATTTTGTTATAACTGATCACCAGTCTGATTAATTAAAAATATACTATCAAAAAATTAGCTTTGACTAAATATTAAGTTAGATTACTTGAAGAGTTGCTATGTTTAGAAATAGAATGAATGTAAACATTAAAATTTACAATAATTAACTATAATCTATCATCATCATGATCATTATTATTATTTTCAACCACTATCGATCCACTGCATATGAAGATCTCTCCAAATTAATCCAGTTTCTCTGATTCATAACCTCTATTCTTCATATCACAACAGCAAACTTACTTATTTCAATGATCTGTCTTTCATGTGGTGTTTTTTCTAAAACATTGACAATCTCATGGAGGATCCAGTTAAACTTCAACTGTTCACTTATAATCATCTGTTCGATCAATATATCAAGCACAACTCCCTTTCAGTTTCATAATTCTTTCTCTCCTCTATACATTTCATTCTCATTCTCTTCTTATTACTTCTAACATATTTCTCCAGACTTTATTGAGTAGTTTGAAGTCTTTGCTTTGTCCTTTTGTTAAGTGACCAAACCTCATATCATGAAATAAAAACTTATAAAACCTATATATCAAAAACCTTCCTTTTCAAACACATAGACATAATTTCTTTTACTTGTAAATTATTTCTATCAAAAACACTCCACTCAGATTTAATTCTATGATAATTTTTAATTATCTGCAATAGTAATCTGATCAAAGTATTTAAATATAGTTATTATCTTTTTGTAATTAACGATTATGAATTTATTTTCTTTTTCTGAAAAAATCCATTGAACTATTACTTTGACTTTGTAACATTTTTCTTTTATTATTTTAATCTGATAATTCTTGCAACATTTCTTGGAGCTCTGAAAGTTTGTCTGCAAAAACAACTAATAATCTGCAAAATTTACATGACTTAAATAATCTCTATTTACTTTTACTATCTTAGCTTTTCATTTTAATTCACAAAATATTTCTAGTAAAACTTTTGCAAAAAGTTTTGAAAGTATGGAATAACTCACATACTCTTTTTCCAATGTTAATCTTCTTAGTATCTAATCACAGCTACTGCATTTTAATAAATATTATTTAGATTATTATAAAATCCTGGGTCTATATCTTTGTGATGATTCAAAACTGAAATCACTATAAAAATGCCTATAAAATCAAATGCTTTTTATAATCCACAAATTTAAAGTATAATGGGAACTTATATTTATTAGTTTTTTCCATAATTTCTCTCAATACTTGTATGTAATCTACCATGTTAAAAACATTTTTATATTCAACTTCTTTTGGTTGGCTAGAATCAAAATTGACTACAAATATCATGATGAAAATTTTGTATAGAACTGACAGGTATGTGATTTCTAATATCTTCTATATCTCCTTTCTTAAATAAATATCAATATTAATACTAAAAATCATTTCATAAATCTTTATTGTTAATACATTTTATATATACTTTTGTCAATAATTTTTCCATTTCTTCACCCGTCTCTTTTAAAATAACCTAGAGCTTTTCTCTTCTCCATAGATTTAATTGCATATATAACTCCTCCATTTACTTAGCAATTCAGAAGATGTAGAAATTGTATGAGACTTTATTTTCATGTTTTTGTTTTTTTTAATTTTTATATCTATACAATTCTTTACAGACATTTCATGATGCCATCTCTCTTTTTAGTAGTAAATTGCATTTATTGATCAATGAACTTTCCTATCAATACCAAGATGTTATCTTATAACCACTAAACATCACATGATCACCATTTCTTATGCTTATGTTATCTTATATTTAAAACCTGTACTCTCTCCTATAGTTTTCCTTGCCAATTTACAAAAAATATTTGTTTATATAGTAATTAACTTTTTTTTGTATCATTTTACAAAACTCTGGATATTCAATTCTTCTCAATGGATAATTTTTTAAAAATTTCAAATTCCTTCTTTTCTTAAGCCATCATCATGACTTAGTAGAAAATTTACTGGTAAATTATGGCTATTTTGTGTCAGCTTTTGCAATTTTCAGTAAGTATTTTCTTATTGATTGTAAATTCTATTTTAAATTTGATGGAATGTTTTGAAGGATAGGAATATCAAATGTTACTACTGCCTTTCTTAATTGTTTCTGACTCTCTAGTTTTGAATTAACATGTATGTATCACATTTTAAATTGAATCTATTAGGTATATTATAATTTTGATAGTTCAAATGGATCATGGTCAAGCTGTCATTTCCAATGCACAAATTTCTTATGAATTCCTGAGCAATAAATGATTTTTTAATGAGTCTTCATATACCTGAAGCCTAACTGTAAATATAGGGGATTCAAACTCAGACTTTCAAGTACCTTTCTATTATTCACACTATCTCATATCACTGATACACATGATCACACACATATAGAAAAGATCAATAATCACTACTATACACATTTCATGCTGAACCAACACTCATCATAGGCTTCAATCTACTTCAACCTCCAACTCTTCAGTCATCCATACCATTGAAAGTCTGATGATGGAAAGCCCAGGCATGACAACAATATTGGTATCAGCATGGGATTTGGGCTTTCCATCATCAGATTTTCAATGGTATGGATAGCTGAAGAGTTGGAGTAGATTGAAGCCTGTCCATTAAAATATGAAGATTCGCTATCTTAATATAAACTGAGCACTTATTATATATGTGTGTGAGAGATGATAATCTGGATCAACTGATGCATGCTGGTTCACCACGAAATACATATATTGGTGATTATTGATCTTTTCTACATGTGTGTGATCATGCGCATCAGTGATATGAGATAGTGTGGATAGTTGAAAGGTGCTTGAAAGTCTGATGAGTTTGAATCCTCTATATTTTCTTAGGTGTTTTTATTTCAAAATGTTTATTATATATAAACTACAATCCCACTGATTTAACTTTAATAGAGGCAATATAGAGGATATTACATTATTTATTACTTACAGCAGTAATAACTGATGCATGTATATGTCTATTATGATAAATAAATTTGAGCACTGTGTGTACTACTACAATTTCCTTGAACAGTGTGACTAGTAAGATAAATGTGCTCATGGCCATTTTGAAATCTAATGACTGCCCAAAACCACTGCTGACACATTCAAGTGATAAATGCCATCAAATAATCCACACATGGTCATTATATGACCATTTGTTACAAAATCACAATTAACATCAATAATTAAGTGGAAATTTCATACAATTATGCTTGATCAAATCACATGAATAAAATATACAAAATATAAAAAATGGGAGCAATGAGTAAATTTTGAAATACTAAAAACCTGTAACTTCTAAAATACAAATTTAAAATACATAAATAGAAAAAATAAAAGAAAAAAAAATACATGTATTAATTAAAAAAAACAACATGTTCAATAAATGTAAAATTGATCAAACCAAGCTTATAATTTTGAAATACTAAAAGCTCCTAAAATACGAACTTTATTACAACATAGACCTATAACCACATGTTGAAATAACGTAAATATTGAATAAATGTAGAAACAACTACTGAAGCATATTAATTCTACAATTAATAATAAATCACATTTTATTAAAAGAGTAATTATCTAAAGTAAAGAATATTAATTTTACAATTAATAAAAAATTAATAAATCAGATTTTTTTCTTATTTAAAATCCAATACCTGTTTTACATTTGAAATAATCAACAGATTTCTATTATAATTAATTTGTTGACTATTTCAAATAAAAACAGGTATTATAAACACTAACCTTTTCATCGCTGGTAGGTAGCTTTACCATCGATGAGAAATTTAATGAATAAATCTTTTTCATTTAGATTTTTTAATCCATTCACCAGCTAATAATGGCATATGAGAAATTAAGCACACAAGATTATTTGCTTTGGTTTAAGAAAAAAATCTGATTAATTTTTTCTTAATTGTAAAATTAATATTCTTTACTTTGGACAATTATTCTTTTGACTAATGTTAAAATAAAATTTGATTTATTATTAAATAAAATTTGATTTATTATTATTAATTGTACAATTAACATGCTTCAGTAGTTGTTTCTACATCTATTCAACATTTACATTATTGGTTATAGGACAATATTGTAATAAATTTCATATCTTAGAATGTAAAACCTTTAGTTTTTTTGAAATTATGAGCTTGATATGATCAATTTTTCACTATTCCAACTGCATTTTTTGGATGGTACTGTGTATCATTGAAGACATCCTTTTCCTTCCCTGCATACTTAGGCACATTGCGCCATCATTATTTAATAACACCCAAAAATGACCGCTGACACATCCAAGTGACCCCGTGTGGATTATTAATCATTTATCAGTTGGATATGTCAGTGGTGGTTTTGGGTGATCCTCAGAATTCAAAATGGCAATAAGTGCACTCTAAATCAGCACCAAAATCTTTTATTCCAGAAAATATGTATTTTTATATATAATCATACTACAAAATGAAATATATATACTGAAGTACAATAAAGCATAGACAATTTAGAGCAAAGTTGTCAAATGGCAGTTTTGAATGAACATTCTTTCTTTCTATGATTTGACATGCAATAAAATGCAACATACTTGTGCAGTATACAAGCGTACATACACAATAACTCAATAAACTTATTATCGACAGAATAAAGATGTACAGTACATAATACATATTGTCTAGTTAGACATATATAAATATAATATGATAAAAACGAATATTTGGATGAAGAGATATAAATTAGGATGTTAAAATCTTTCAGATAAATTTGACCAATTTTGAAAAATATAGTAACTATTTTATTAGAAAAAAATATTTACTCATTTCAGTTTTTATTTTAATAAAATGGTTAATATTTATGCAATCAAAATAAACTTAATGCATATAATTTCAATATTAATCATATATCTTCATCTTCTTTTTCGAAATGAAAGAAAAAAAAACAATCGTAAAAATTGCAGATAAATAATATTTTAATTTAATATAGTTTACGCAACAGAAATTTGAAAATTGATTAATTCAATAATTTTCCCGTTACGACTCAAGGTGGAGCTCAAATTCCAAAAAAAAAAAAAAAACTATACTGCAAAAATCAACTAAAATTGCATTTGTTAAAATACATTTTTCATTAATAAGTTGAATGCTCTCTGGAAAAATGCACTACACTAATTAATAGTTCATAAAAAAATAAAAAGCTAGCTTTGACATTTTTCCCCCCTCTTCTAAATGTAATGTGAGAAACTTAACATGGACCATTACCTTTAATAAATTTAAGCTAAAATACATGTAAATGGATTTTAAAAATAGTGAAAATATATAATGATTCCCTTTCACCGTCGGCACTGAGAAAAAAAAAGTAGTTAGAATAAAGTTCTACTATTTAACAAGATAATATTATCAAAAATGGGATTTTCTTCTTTAAAAAAATATTACTCCTACTGACAACAAAATTAGAATTACTATATACTATAAACAAAAGGCAACACAGAAATATTTTGGAATGATTTTTGTTTACTAATTTAAAAGATAAATTTGAAGCAAATTATATATATACTGTATAAAAAAAGTAAATTTTCTAAATAAAAAAAGGTATTTAAACCCATGATTCCCAATTTTTGTTTTATTTGTATACTTTTTGGCAAGCAATTTCAAATAAGTGTACACAATATTTAGAAAAATGCGGTACTTGGGTATTTTTCCTGCAACCAAGGAAAGATAGGACTTTTCACATTCGTATCAATACACTGCTAACTTTTTAATGTTGTTATTTTGGCAACATCAAACATTAGAAAAACATTAGAAAGTTAGCAATGCTTTGATACGAATGTGAAAAGTCATTCTATTTTTCCTCGGTTGCAGAAATAATTTTCAATACAGTTTTACAAAGACAAAAAATAAAATAAAAAATATTACACGAGATAAACACGTATTTATGAATTCTACACGGATGCAAACTAACTTTTGAACTTACTTAATTTGATCAATTTCAACAAAAAATATATGTGGTCCGTGTTGCTGGAGAAAAAAAAGCCAACATAAATATATATTTTTATAAAAGTAAATATATTCTATGAAATATATACTTACGCAGACGATTCTTGCATACAAAATGGTGATGGTCAGTAGTACCCCCCCCTCAACGTCCTTCCTCCTCCGAAAAAGTTGTCGAACTAGTGATTGACCAGTATATGCTCTAAGTGGAATACTGCCAGGCAATCTAATTTTTCGAATAAACAAATAAGTCCTTCTATTTTTCCTTGGTTGCAGAAATAATACTCAATACAGTTTTACAAAAACAAAAAAAAATATAATATGAGATATACACGTGCTTTTACAAATTGTACACGGTCACAAACTAACTTTCGATGCTTATTTAATTCAATCAATTTAAAAAAAAAAAAAACGTGGTCTGTAAAAAAAAAGCCAACATAAATATATTTTTATAAAAGTAAAAAAGAAAAAAATATTCTATGAAATATACACTTATGCAGACGATTTTTACATACAAAATGGCGATTGTCAGTAATCCCCCCCCCCCCCCACCGTCATTCCTATTTCTCCGAATTCTGCCAGGCAATCTAATTTTTGGAATAAACAAATAACAAAGTCAACGTGTTCATTCAATTACAATTAAATAATAAACTTTTAATTCAAAGATTCAAAAACGCAGAAGTCAGTCAATAACCAAATTGAAATTGAAAAAAAAAAAACACAGAAGTAAATAATGCATTTGAAATTAAAAATGTTAAACCAAATTCACAACAATAACAAATGGTAAGTTTAAAATGTACAAACAACAAACTTTTGAATCAGAAAAAAAAATACCAAAATGTCCAAAAAAGCACCTATATAATAGTTTCGGTTGACACGTTTCAAAGCACGTTTTTTGACGAGGAAAAAAACTCAAATCGCAAGGGTTTATTTAATGTTGCAACATTATGCCTTTATCGCGTATGAAAAAAGTCATCCTAACTTTCCTAGGTTGTAGGAATAATACCCAAGTACCGCTGTATTTTATTTAAAACATGACAAAAAGAAAAGATACAGAAATTCTGGAAAAACTCATTGACTGAGGTGTTTATTTAAATTTATTCCAATACTATCACAACAATGCTAAAATGTTCATGCAGCTCTGCATATGCACTGTAAAGGTTTGCCCACAATAAATAAACAGTGAGGGATTCCCAACTTTTCAACAACATAAAGTGAGGGAACAAAGGTTTCTCAAAGGTATAAATAAAGAGACTTTTTCGCTATGCATCATAACATTCAATCAATTTCAGAATTTTTGACTTTTTAAAAACTAACTGTTAATAAACACCATTGCTTTCATAAGAAATCAGTGAAAGATTGGAAAATGCAAATTATCACCATGATATGTATTTCGACTAAGCAAGTCTCTTTTGATGATTGCTTATGAAAGTATAGATCTTAATTAATCTTATTAATTTAAAAATACATTAGTTTATAAATAGCACATGAATGAAAAAAAGTATGTTTTGAGAATTACAAAAGAATTATGATCCAAAGAGCAGAGGACTTTGATTAGTATTTAATTTTTGACTTTCATTTTGTCTTAGTTATTCTTTTTTTTTTTTTATGTACTCCTAAATGCTCTGAATCATATCCCCCATATACACACCTATCTTAGGTTGGGAAACATTGATCTAATCCAACAAAATACAAGAATAACTATCGATTCAGCACCAGTGGATGTAAAACATTTTTATCATTACTGCAAGCTCTTTTCTTTTACATTTATTTTATCCATATACATTTGATTGGCACAGATTTTTCTCCAGCTAAGAAAAACTGATTCACTTATGCTGATCAATCAATCAATAAAAAAAAAATCATGTTTGATGATTATTTATTTTTATATAAAAAGGAAAACTTGGATGGAGATGTGCAACAGAGAGCCCAAGGTTCTTCCCCATTTAGCATGATAAAATGTAAGACATTTCACTGTAATGGTATAATTATTTCAACTAAATTAGTTGCCTGAGTATAACTGTATATGTACATGAACATTCATATATTACTTTATGAAAATTCATTAAGTGTAAGTTTATTTAAATATTGAAGAGAAGATTTTGTTTTAAAAATGGAAGAAGGGAAGGGGGAGCGAGAAGAGGGAGGTAAATGTTTTGATCCATAAATGAAAAAAACTTTTATTTTCATATTATATTGGAATTATTATAAATCCATCTAAATTCTTTCTAATCATTATTCATCGGGTTTTAAAATAGCAAAATTATATTATTGCATTGTTCTGACAGAAATAGTAAATGTTTTTTTTTTGTTTTGTTACAAAGATTTAATGAGTTACAAAAACCCACACGCACACACACACATAAACTTACTCAAAATTAAATCAGTTTAAATTTAACACTTTATAATTTTTTTTTCTTCATTTAAATTTTATCAAATATGATTAATCCAAGCAACTTGAATTCTGTACTTAATTAATATGATAAAATACTTTTTTTAATTTGAAAGATGATAATCTTAATAATATTTGTGGCAAATATATATACAAATATTCCATGATGACATTTACCTTTGACAAATACCAATTGAAAATGATTAGGCAAATACCTGAAAGTACTTTTGTGTTTTGATAATTGTTATTATGAGTAGTTATTATAACCATTAATACTTGATAGTATATATACATGTTATATATAGAGCTCACAAAACAAGATCTTAACAAGCTTTGTCGAATATCCCCAACTTCAGACCAGTTTCTGTTACTGGCATCTTTAGTGAGGTGCTAGGATATTCGCACATCCATATGTCTTCCAATCCATCTATCTAACTTAAATAGCCAAATGGGATTGAACTAAGTTCAGATACACCATATATATATATTAATAGCTTTAGCAATATAAAATCGCCAAAGCCATCATAGCAAAAAATAAAATTATAAAAAAATAGTCCCATATGGTTATTTAAATTAAATAGCTGGATTGGAAGACATATGGATGTCTAAAAATTTCAGATTTTCTACTTGATAGTTATACATTAGATAAAGTGCTGGGCTTGTCCTGGTACTTTTAATCTAATGATTGAATATCCTAGCACCTCACTGAGGATGCCAATAGCAGAAACTGGTCTGAGGTTGTGGATATTCTACAAAGCTTGTTTTGCGAGCTCTATACATAACATTTGTAAATACAAACTTATTAAATTAGGTCATGTGACATCTGACTTGATTTTTTTTGTAATATATTACACATTTATTTATATATCTAACATACAGTTAATGTGCTAAAAAATGTTATAATGACTAAAATGGCAGCCATCTTATAAGTTGATAAATTGTATAATCAAATTTTTTTGGTTTTAATACTCACATTGACTCATTATGAAAGTGAAAATTGAGCATTACATTAAAAAAAAAATCACTGGTGGTAAACAACTATCAAATATGATAGAGATAAAGTAAACAATAAATTGGTCTTTTATTTTAAGTTACATATATTGTCCTCATCAAAATGTGAAAAAAAATTGGAAAATAAAATTCTAAAAAAAAAAAGTCAACTAGAAACAAAATGAATGGATTCAGTGATACAAGAATGAACAAGGATACAAAGAAAACAGAAATCTATTTATAAGGAATATTGTTCAAATTATTTTTTGTAATATTATAAAAGCATCAATGCATTATATATATGTAAATAAAATTTTATAATATATTGTAATAGTATGGATCTTTATGGTAAATCTGGGGTGATGATACTCACCATCATCAATCTCAACTCAAAGACAAGATATTTTAATATCAAATTAAATATAAATGAATATTATGAGGAATGAGTATGAGAGATCAATACAGAATTAACTAATTATAAGTAACCATAAGTTCACCAGAATTGCACAAAATAAAATAATCATTCATCATTGTGAATGATTAACAATAAAAATAAATTAACAGTCAATCTTGTGACTGGATTTGAAATGGGTCTATTATGAACCAGACTAATAAGTTAGTCCATGCCAGCTTGGGGTAGATTATTTAAATATTAATTTGGATTCAAAAACTTAAGTGTTAGTCCATCAGAATATATAATAATAAAAAATACTGGGATACTAAACATGCTGATTGTCAGCAATGCTCTCGCCACCTAGTACCATTAATGTACAAAGCCAACTCTAAACTTAATCTCTAAATAAATAATTAAAATGAAATGTAGTGCGTGAACTTGGGGGATATCCCCTTTGTGCTATCCAGCATTAGAAAAGTAATGATAATATCATCAACTGGATGTCCATAAATACTAAATATAAACCCCTTTTATATAACAGACCACCATTATGCATGAATCCAGCTCAGAAAACAAAAGGTCTATAACTGTTACTGTGATTAAGAGATATAATGCAAAGATATAATATTCTAAAACTATTTCAGATTGAATAAATTCACTGAAATAAATTTAACAATGCAATATAAATTTATTAATAATAATAAAATTAAATCTTCTGATTTTGATTAATATCAAAAAGAAATCCACTATTATATTGTAATTTACATATCTGTTCCAATAGGTTCATATAAAACACGTATATATCAGCACACACAAGTGCCTCTACAATATAAAATAAATATATCTGAATTGTCATAAACTAATAAAAATATAAGTGCACAGGCATGTGGTATAATAATTTATGAACATATTTGAATTATCAAAAACCTATAAATGAAAATCATTTTCATATTACATAATTAATGATTGATTTAACGTGTGTTGTGTACACATGGAAATGTGTGCACACATTGGCATTTATAAAAAAAATAAACCTAATAAATCATATTATATTTTCTCAATACACAATTACTTCAATATCAAAAACAAAATGCATATATATATAAGCACTCAGACGTTCTGTATACTAATTTAAAAATTAACATGTTTGAATAGTTATAGACTTAAACAAAAATTTAATTCATTTTTAGTAATACATAAATGCACATGTAAGTGTATATATATATAAATATAGTATGCATTTTATTAATTAGCTTCTTTTTTATAGTAAGTAAAAGTGTTTCTTTAAAAAAAACCATTATTGTTTGGAATGTTTCATTCAAAATTCAGGTCCTTGTTATCTCATTTTCAATATTTAAAAAAAAAGTTTTCCTCTCTCACTCTCTTTTTTATTTTCTTTCCTTGTTTTATTTTTAGTTGGCAAAAATCATTTACTCCTAAAATTTGTTAATTAAAAATTTTAACTGTCATTTTCAAGGAATTATTTAAAATACTAACCATTCTCAATATATATATATTCTGCCCTTGTCATCGTGTGTAGCTCCACTACACATCAGGCCAATCACATTGAGGGCCATAATCTAACCGCCCCGTTCCCGCATCTCCACTTCCCCCAAAATAAATATAATATAGTGAAAATCACCTAACCGGGTTCTAGCTCTAATAATTAATGAAATATTCAATTAAATGCTTTACTAGCTCAAGTTTCTTTAAATTAACTTAGGTTCTGTTTTAAACTAACTCAAATAAATATTCAGGAATTCATGAGACTAGAAGTGAAAATATGGGTGACAAGGTAGATTACATTGAGACAATATCCCACAGGATACCACCTCAATGGCATAAGAACACTATCCCACCTTATACTACTATTACACATAATAACTACATAGTATTCTTATGACTTCCGCAACTTCTAATCACTAAGACTCATTTAACAATTAAAGTATTAATCTTTTATCCCTAATAATAATAATAGTAATCATCTAGCTCAAATGAAATAATCTCAGGTTCTTAAATTTATTCATATGTTAATAAACATATGGTAGCAAAATATGATAAGGGATTTTATGTCATAATCTACTACTCTGCAATTAGATTAATAATAAAACAATAATAATCACAATCTTCATTGCTTAATCCAACTAGTACAGCTTTTCTTTCATCGCAAATTTATAACCGTAATAAATTAGTTAATAATCTAATATCCCCTTTTTTATCTTTAAGTAATAAAATAAATTAATAAGTGGCAGTGTTGAGATAATCTGATAAATAAAGCAAGTGGCAACTAATAGCATATAATTTAGCAAAATATTATAATAATGGATTGATGACCAGTAACGCAATGCAATTTTATAATTATTTAATTATAAGAACATCAATAAATATTTAAGATTAAACATACTTCTCTATTTATCTTTTGTGCAAACAATCATCTACTTAGTTTAATGGTTGTGAACATACCCTGTGAATTCATGCAATGATGTAGAGAAAACAAAACTCAGACACAAGTTGTAATAAACAAATTTTAAAATTTTATTAACATCAATAAAAATAAATAAAACAAACAAATCCATCTACATCTATTTACAAGGGATATCCTCATTTTTCTTTACACTACAATAGCTGAATTATACACATTTATATTTCTTTTATCGTTAATTAAACTTATTATGCCTTTTAAAAGTTATTTATTTATTTCTCATTAGGTTTATCATATAACTTATTTTAACTATTTTATGGGTAACACCATTCTTTACCTTTTAATATTAAAGTTACTGTATTATAAATTATCTATGTGGATAAACATCATTTATAACATCATAATTTTACAATCAATATGGTTTTTAAAAGAAAATTACATTTTCTTGTAACTTTATATAAGTCACTCCGCATATTATTCAAATATTATTATTACTTTTAACGTTTGTTCTCCAATGCTCGTAAACTATAATACGTTTATTCCATAAGCCATACTCATGTATAATACTATAACACGGGTTTAATTATCACCTGTTACAGTTTCACATATACTATAATTATCGAATGTTACTGTATTTTTTAAATATGCAATACTTACATTTTTTAAAATATAATTAACAATAAGAAAACGTGAAATTATATTTAATATTTTTTTATATTTCTATTCAGATATACTTTTATAAAATTATAGTTCATTTCTTAAAAAGGAATTAAAATAATTCTCTAACTCCTTCCCTTCTTAGGATATCTGCATCTTTCTTTCAATAATCATAATCTACTCTTCGTTAACACTTAACTATTCTTATTCCAAATAATAGCATGACATACATTCTACAATATCTATTGTTTCCCTTTTAATAGACTTATCATATAACGATGTAGTTGCAAGAAATACAGATAAAGATAGCGAAAGATGTATAGGATATTGGGAAAATAGATAGATAACTTATCCGCAATATACTTCAAAAATGTATGGAACAGTGTGAATAGGTCCGACATTCATTGTCTAATAACCTTGGCGATAAGCATGATGTGGCAGCTATTTACTCAGCTTTACCAAACATCTAGTACGACTCACAAGAAATATATAAAATACCACTGTCCAAGACAATATGTGTACCAGTCGTAGGGCTTTGTTAACTACGCTGATTAACATCTAAAACTACCTATTATTTCACTCCCTGTAGCATCCTAGTTTTTAATACATCCTCTTGGTTTCCGAATCACCACGTACTACCAAGTCACTACCCAAACTATCTCTCGAGATTTTTACTGTATCCAACATCGATAAAATACTAACTACTTTTTTAAAACAATAAACAAAATTCGCTAATATAAAAACATTTCCCTATACCATAAGAACAATTTGTCTTGCTTTATTACACTGTAGGTTCAACATCTACGTTTTGTTAAAATAACATTTAAATATTCCAATCGGAAAATTAACAGAAAATATCACATAACCATCAGTTATATTGAACTATATTAATAACACATAAAATGATTATCGTATGCATATTTTTAAAATCTAATCACATCTCAAGGTGTTTTAGAGTGTTGTTTTCAAAAATGCGTTTTACAACAATAATAACAATAAAACTTTTGCGCTACATTCATTCGATTCTCAGCTGATCTAAATAAATAAAACATACATTATATATCATTAATAATTATAAATGTTACCAAAAACAATCTTTATCTTCCTATCAGAGTTCGTAGTAGGTTTCTTTCTCTTCGAGCATCGCAAATATACAAATTTCCACATACATACAATTTTATTTTAAAATTCAAAATCAAAACATATTATTTCATATAATGTTATATCACGAATTAATGTATTTTGTTTTCCCTATCACTATCTAAAACTTAATGTTTAACTTAGATTAGTAAAGAAAATAATTCAAACCATAATCACATATTTTTCTGACGGTAAATCTTGGTTAGTCCCATAATATTTATTATTTCTTCTTTTGTCCGAATGTTCTCCTTTCTGCTTATTAAAGTTTTAAATAAATTAGTTCATTTAATAAACTGTTTAGACGATCTTTAGTTTTAGTGTTTAATCCAAAATTATTAGAAAACATTTTATTTAGTTATCCCACGAAGCTTTTTAATGTTCTGGCGAATATTACCTCGGCGCGTTGATGCATCTTTATTTCTAGTTAAATTACAATTATTTAATAATTACGGTACCAATTGCGTTTTCCATGGATCCAGTATTTTATATTTCTCTTCTGTAAAATTTTTTTTTTTTCTTTAGGCAAGTGTTTTCCTTGGTAAACTTCACTTTCATTCATTATTATTTTATATACACTACTTTCGATCTTTAACTATTTTCTAGAGTATTTTCTCAAGTCATCTTAAAGAAAGCAATTCAAACTATTTCAATATTAAAATTCCTTTTGTCCATTTATTCTTATACGAATAATACTTATTTTTATTTTCCATTATCTTCATTAACTTTGCGCACAATGTCCTTTCATTGATTTTATACGCACGAAAACAGCTTTCATAGTGATACGCTATATAAACTATATCCACGAATAATATTAACATATTTGGAACATTATAAAATTTACAACTTGGTTTTAAGAATCTATCCATTTTCTATTGAAAACTCCGATTATATTTCGATAGAATCCACTGGCAGGTTACTGTAAAGTTAGTGAAACATTACTATGAAAAACTTTTTTTTAAAACATTTTATTCTAAGATTCTCTTCAGATGATTTTTAAATTGTCAGTTGGTTTCTTTCAAAGATATTATTAAAATTATAATAAAATTGACTAATAAATTGAAGAAAAAAAAATTAGAGAGCTTAAAATTTTACCTCTGCTCTGGAGTCAATACATTTTTGTTCTCCCCGTTTATACAATTAGTTGGCACGATTTTGGTTGTCTGCCAAGATCTATTTTTTTTTTTATTGATCAATCCCTACTTGGATTTATAAACAATTTCTAAAGTTTTAAAATCATGATGTAATAGACTTAAATGTTAACTAATTATTATTTTTAAATCAATTATTATCTATTACAATTTAACTACCTTTAAAACAATTTTGAAACAATAATTAATAAAGGTGTATACTACTTATTTTTATTATGATGTATGACAATTCCATCCACTTCTATAATATACTATTTAAATATTTTAATTATTAGTATTAATTTAAACCGGTGCTTATACATAGAATATTTCAGACAGTCACGTAGTCATTTCCGGTGTTTAGTCTATTTTTATCTGTCTTAATAAATTTGCTACTTATATTATATAAAAAAATTATATAAAATTTTTAAAAACAATTTAGAAAAATATAGAATTAGATACAATTCTCACCATCACAATATTTATTATTAAATATATCATATTAATCTTTTACTGCTTAATATAATCTATAATTTTAAATACTATATAACAATTCAAAACAAAACAACACTCTCCATATAGTAGTGCCATCTTGTACTAACTAGAGCAATCAATGGATGCCAGAAGGCTTGTGCATAAAATCCCTATCTAGTGCCTACTCATCCAATATCCCCAGACTAGTTTCTGGCTTGTGGCCTTCATCAGTGAGGAGCCTTGGATCTGAGAGCACTGCACCTAGATCTTAGGATCTAATGCAACCCTCCAGCACCCACCTTTTAACTCTATTTAACTACAAAACTATGAGAATGAAATTGAAAACACTATTAATATTTTCAATCCAAGCTCAATAGCTTATATAGTCATATGGGTCTGAACTCAATTCAGTACCCATACATTTTGGTGTCTTTGGCTCTTTAACAACCATAGCCACCACTATCCTATTAGGCAGGATTGGTGTTAAACCACTAAACATCACATGATCACTATCTCATACTAGCACAATAATTGTTATTAAACAATTCAAAACAAAACAACACTCTCCATATAGTAGTGCCATCTTGTGCTAACTAGAGCAATCTACTATATGGAGAGTGTTGTTTTGTTTTGAATTGTTTAATAACAATTATTGTGCTAGTATGAGATAGTGATCATGTGATGTTTAGTGGTTTAAATACTATATAATATTAATTTTAAATTTTTTTAGTAATTGACCATTTATAACCATCATTGACCTATAGAAAAGGGCACAATATATATATAACACTAGTCACTAGATGTACTTTATACATATGATGCAGTGCCATGGGTAAAATAGCATACATATAAAGTAATTCTTCAGCAAGCTGGACTTTCTGGGTAAGCTGGTCTCTTCTAAACAGTAGATTAGCTTATTGTCATATTTGGGAAAGTATAATCTGGTAATTTTTGGCATACTTCAGGAGTACTGGCTAGTACACAATATATACAGACTAGCCTGGCATCCATGTGAATCAAAACTCTACCATTGTGGACTAGCAAAAGTTGGATATCCTGTCTCTTACTTTCAGTTATAACTTTATTAGTCCTCATGTGTGTGATCTGTAAAAACTTAAATTTTTTTCAACCTTTTTTATAGTCAAGGATGAAACCCACCCACAGAGATTAAAAGTTAGTTTTCTTTATCTTGATTGAAAAATTTAATGACTCTTTTCAATTAAACTTAATTCTTTCCAAAATAACTTTGAGAATTTTTATCAAAATATATCATACAAGCATGAAATAAAAAAAATTTGCTTATCAAAATAGGTAGTGGAATCTTATAATTAGAGCATACATAAAAATATGCTTGTTTTAATTTCAAAATCAGAATTAATTAAATTCTTTTATTTTCAAAATTATTTAATTATTAACTGTTATTCCAGTGTAATATAGAAAATATCTACACTTTTTTTTTCTGTTTATTTAAACTTTTCCTTTCAATGTTATATATATGCACACATACTACTATGTTGTTGTAAGTCATGAGATGCATAATTGTCTCAATATATATAATTGTAAATAAGAGGATTTTAATAGAGCTAGTAAATGTATAATAGTTAAAGTGATAAATTATGAAATGATGACTAATTTAATGTAATGCCCCATAATTTCCAAATTACAGATATGTGTTTTTAATTTAAATAAGTATAATTGATGTTTTACTTCTTTTGAACTGATGGCATAACTTATAATAAATTAAGATGTATATTTTTAAGCATGTGCAATGCAAGAATTTTTTTTTTGTTTCACATCAAAATGTCCACTTTTATTCTATCAGTGTTATGAATCTTAATATTGTACTTTAATAATATTCAGTACTTTAATAATATTGCTGCTATTCACTGCTATAAACTTTTAAGATTTTTCTACATTGATTAATGTTTTCTAATAACTAGGTTATTGCTTTCCCAAATTATCATCAATATTGCAACATTTTCCTCTCCTTTAAATACATCTGAGCCTCTTTTTATGTGGACTTATTTAACACAATTTTGAAGTTACGCGATTCATGTTTCACCGGAAGTCGACCTCCAATAATGCACTATTACTTTAAATAATAAATTTTGCGCACTTACGTTATATTGAAAGTAATAGCACATTATTGGAATTCAACTTTCATCTTAGTAATTTCAATATTTTCAGTGCTTTATAATAGTAAGATTTTATGCAATAATGAAATTAAAATCATGATTTCCACATTTTATGTATACACACATTAAATTTTACAAGATTATAATGTAAATTTGTTCAAACATTGTGCGTGTTAATTTTGCATTTTAAATCATGTTCTGTTTTTGCTTTTTTAAAAAAGAACATAATCAATTATTATTTTCTTATTAATGACACTAATCATTAACGTGCTCTTAAATTCCAACGAGAGCTAAATGGTTGTATGTCTGGATATCGAGAGCATAAACAATTAATAAAATCATCGTCTCAAAGATTAATTACTAATTACGCTGTTACCAGAAAATCGTTGACACAACATGAGTGTGAAGTTGGCATTAGTTGTATTTCCTCTTGTGAAAAATTTGATTTTTTTACCAGTTTACAAACGAACGTGTTTTTCGGCAAATAGCAATAATAATTAAAATGTGTATAAAAAATGTAAATTACTGTACTGTAAATTATGCATAAAAATATATTATTTTGAATAAA
This sequence comes from Epiperipatus broadwayi, assembly GCA_028023455.1. NCBI lineage: Eukaryota > Metazoa > Onychophora > Udeonychophora > Euonychophora > Peripatidae > Epiperipatus > Epiperipatus broadwayi. Next base: position 2,210,682 of record JAQFVV010006244.1, on the reverse strand, counting down.
ATTAAATATTATAGTTAAAAAAAGTTTGTTTTGTATCAATTTTTTATTAGTCATATTTTACTTTTTATTTTTTTTGCGCGAATTTTAAAGTAATTTTACATTGGTGCTTTGCTTTTACGCGAATTTTGAAAAATCACAGACCACATCCCCCCTTTTTCAATGTAATTTACATCTATTTTTGCGCGTGTTTTCTGAGAAACCTATCTATCGCGTAAAACGAGACCCAGGTGTATATAAAAAAAATAAAAATTATATTAAAAAAAACATCTTGTTATCATTAATTTTTGAATATGTAAATTTTGTTAAGATAATGTCAAGTAATTGACAGTGATCAAGATTCTTACTTGGTTATAATATTTTATTGCTTAGTTTCTTTATGTGTCATCTGACAGAGAATTTAACATAAGTACAGGAATAATGAAAACATTATAAATTATATATTACAAAATAATTATATGTATTTATAGTATATATTTATATTTCATTATATTATTTGCTTGATGATTTTTATTAAATTTATTATGTCATGCAAAATATCATATAAGAGAGGGAAAAGGATGCACTATTATTTTTGGAATTTAAATACATTTATGCAGTTATTGTATATCGTTTAGATTGTGTTTTACGCAAAAAAATGAAGCTTGTCTCAATCTTATTATAAGTTATATGGCTTAGCGCTTTCAGAGACCCTGTGTCTCCATAATCATAGCCTACTTTTAACTGAAGTTTAGTTTTGGTTTATGTAAAAAAATTTTATGCAAATTTTATAATGACCATTTTTTGGAGATTGCAAAGCATGATTCTTTCCAGTTTATTGCACAATTGTCATTTGCAATAAAGCATGCCTCTTTAATTTTTCGTTTTATATCATTGCATTCTGTGCATAGTAGGCTATGATTATGGAGACACAGGGTCTCTGAAAGCGCTAAGCCGTATAACTTATAATAAGATTGAGACAAGCTTCATTTTTTTTGCGTAAAGCGCAATTTAAACTATTTACTAATCAAAGATGAAGTAAAAAACTAGTATTTTATTGCAGTTATTGTATATACATTATTTAAATTTATACGTGTATATATATAAAGAAAGTATTGATGATCTGTTATCATTTGATATTCTGGATAAAGATTTCATTTTATTCTTAAAATCCCTATCCAGTGACACTTTTCTTTCATGCATTTAAAAAGATTTTGGGATTTTTATATCTAATCTGTTTATTTTTTCTGCATTCCAGAATTTTTTGTGTTATTTATTATTTTTGAGCTAAGAAAATTTCCTAATTTCTTTATTAAGTAGCATATGCAATTTGGTTATGTTAGAAATATCACATATTGGCAACCTCCGGCCCTCGGGCCAGATCCGGCCCTTTATGACTTTTAATCCGCCCCCCCCCACTAATCTATTTCCGCCATGTTTGATTCTGACTGTCAAATTTTTGAATAGAGTCTAGCGATTGATTTTTATTTTTTGTGCAATTAAATGATTATGTTGTTTAATAAATTTATATTTTATATCTTTATTTGTCTTTTAATGATTAAAATTTAAAAGCTAAAATTATTAATATTTTAAAATAATGAAAATAAATGTGAAAACGAAGTTCTTGGCAATAGCAAAAAAGCACGTCTTAATTAGCTGCATGGAACGTATTGAAAATATTAGAATAGAGCTGGTATTTTTCTGCCAGCTCATACTCATAGGTATATACGGACATATATATATTTAAAGGGAATTTTAAAAGTTTTGAAATCAATTAAATCGAGATTAAAAAAAAAAAAAAAGAAGGGGAAAAACAAAACATAAGATCTTGCAGGGTTTTTTTTATATATATAAAAGTTTGTCTTTTGTTTTATTTCTAATTCTTAGAAATTCTTAAAGATAGAAGGAGAAAGAAAGTACAGTATAGAATTTTTCTGCAATTAGCTCTATTGTTGAGACTTTGATAGTGGAGGTATTTTTGTGCTATCTATTACGCTTATCAGTTTGGAATGTTTCCTCAGGATTAGAAGTAACATTGCAAAAAAAAAAAAACACCAAAAACTATAAATTATGTGATTGTCTTTTGTTTGAGATTAATTGGAATTTTTCTGAAGTTAATGACTGGGTAAACCACGTCAAGCATAAGATGAAATACTTCTCCCACAGGACCATCACTGATTGATCAGGGTAGCTATAAACTTTCACTGAGTGAACTTTCCATTTTGCGTAATAGATATATACTATTAAGTGTCTTAAATGTTTCAACAATAGAGTGTAGGATTATTGCTGGTAATTTTATTATATTATGTTAATTGAGTTAAAACAAAGGGAGAAGAGTTTAAACTAATATGCTTTAAATATGTTTTTTTTATATGCATTTTATTATAATTCATGTGTGAATCAGATTAGATTTTTCCTAATAATGTTAACTGCTCGATCTTGAAAGATCAATAAAAAGAATATTAGTTAAATAATTTGTACTGTATTTTTTTTAAAAAAAAAAATGAAAATGTAATTTAAGTTTGTATTTGCTCTTTATATATATAAAAAAAGATTCGAGTCAGTTGGAAATGCTATAGGAAAAGAGAATATGCTTTTTTAAATTAAAAGTGAATATAATAAAATATATTAAATGTTATATTTGAGTGTCCCTGTTTAATCTGGTTTAGTAATTTAATTCAGTGTACATTTGGCTGAAATAAATTTGCGTAAGATTACCTTTTAAAAAATATATTTGGTGATTGCCATATTTGTGTAATCTTTGAAAATTTACGAACCAAGTTAAAATGTTGTGGCACAGAATGAAATATTAGAAATTTATAACATTAAAAAAATGATATATTCACAACTAATTATCATCAAAGAAACAAAAGAAATTATAAAAGTTAATAAATTATTTACTGTTATTAAAAAATTATTCTCTATTGTTTTTGCAAAAGCAATTTTTGTAAAGCCAGCTAATGGCGATTTCTGCTTTTTCATATATTTCCTATGAGCAATCTTTATTAAAAGAAAATATTTTCAAAGACAATTCCTTATTAGTAATGTACTTTTTGGTTTAATAATAAATGTTTTATAAAAATATTATATTATAATCATTAGCAATTACTGAAAATCATTTTTTTTTGTCTTATTTAGCTTCTCTCAGAATTAATATTTTGAATAGTTAAGCGGACATCATATGACACTGCAAAACACATTTGTTTTCTTTCATCAAGATATCTTTCACATTTTGACTAGCAGTGTGTGAACATGTGACAATGTGTCATTTTGATACTTGCATTGGGGTTGTGCCTTGTTCAATGCTTGTATTTATATTGTGTTCTATCTGGTGTGTAAAAATCATTTTTTTTAATTTTAATATTTACATTTGGTTTGTGCCTTGTTAAGTGCCTGCATTTATATTGTTTTCTGTTCAGTATCTGCAGTGTTAAAAACAGCTTTGTTTGACAGTTCTGAATATATAGTTTGAAATTTAGAACAATGTCAGGGATTAACTAGATACAGAGGATCATCAATTTCAAGATAGCTGGACAGACAAGTACTATTTTATTCTGAATAAAGGTTTGCTTATATGTTTGTTGTGCAATGAATCCATATCAGTCAACAAAGAATACAACTTGAAGAAACACTTTACTTCAAAACATGCAGATCACCAAAAAATTGATGGACAACTATGAAAAGATGAAATAGAGAAATTGAAGAACTTGGATACCCAGCAGAAAATGTTCACCAAGTAATAAATGCAGCATGGAAGCATTGTGAAAGCCAGCTTTGTGGTAAATGAAAAATTTGCTAAGCATTCTAAATTATTTGGTGAAGGAGATCAAAGAATGTCTGTTGAATGTTGCAAGTATAATATGTCCTGAAAAGAGAAAAGATTTTGAGAATATTAGTTTGTTGAGATGTATTGCTGTCCGATGGATAGAAATCATGGCTGATGATATCCAAAAAAGTTTAAAAGAGAAGATTGCTAGATTCAAAGCATTTTCAATTGCTTTGGATGACAGCACTGATGCCTCTGATACAACACAACTAGCAATATTTATTCAGGGAGTTGATGTGGATTTAATATCACAAAAGAATTTTACTTTGGCCCTAAAACAGAGAATTACTGGTGAAGATATATTTGAAGAAGTCAAAACAGTCTTCAAGATATTTGGGCTTAAATGGAGTTCACTATCTGGCATATGCACTGATGGAGCTCCTGCAATGGTTGGTGCATGGAAGGGATTTATTGGAATAGTTCATGAAAAAGTAACAAAATTACAGATCCATCTGAAAAATTTAACAAATTTTCATTGTATTATCCACTAACAAAATCTGTGTGCAAAATCAATTAAATTTAGAAATGTTATGGAAGTTGTAGTAGTCAGTATTAACTTTATTAAGTCACATGTACTTAATCACTGCAATTTAAGGAATATTTGGCAGACTTATTTTCAGATTATGAAAATGTGTCTTATTGCGATGTGAGATGGTTGAGTAAAGGTAAAAGGTTAAAATGATTTATGATCTGAGACAAGATAGCAGATTTTATGAACATAAAAGGAAAAACAATTAACCAAGTAAGAGATGATGAGTGGGTGTTTGATTTAGCATTCCTTGTAGATGTCACTGGATACCTAAATGAAAATTTTAAATTGCAAAAACCAGGACAATTGATTCATGAACTGTATGGACATGTCAGTGCTTTTTGTAATAAAGTAAAATTGTTGGAAAGTCAGATAAGAGCTAAAAATTGTTACCATTTTCCTACTCTAGCAACTCATAAAAATATCCCTTATAATTTGTTATGGAAATCAACTGAAGACATTAACAGAGCAATTTGATACAAGGTTTGCTGACTTCCAAAATAAAGACTCCATATTCACTATATTTTATCATCCGATGGATGCTGATATAAATAATATGCCAGAAAATTTGCAGATGGAACTTATTGAGGTTCAAGCAGATTTAGTGCTAAAATTACAATTTAACAACATTGCTTTGATGGATTTTTATAAACATTTGGTGGAAGAAAAATATAGAAATGTAGTGCCTTTTCAAAAAGAATTTTGTCTTTTTGGCTGCACATATATGTGTGAACAGTTTTTTTCTAGAATGGAATTTAATAAATCAAAAATTCGGACAAGAATAATTGACAAAAATCTTGAAAATTCTATGTGATTGTTATTAGGCAGTATTCCCATCACCATTGATAGTTTCATTATTGAAGTACAAGGCTAATCCTCACATTAAATTGTTACGTCATTATTATGAAATTTATGTAGCTCTTTATCATTCACTATTATATTGTACTATTTAATTATTTGGTCCGGCCCTTGACTCGAAGACAGAAAGATAATTTGGCCCCTGAACTAGGAAAGGTTGCCCATGCCTATGTTAGATAAATGACTAGAACAATGACAATCATTACAAAAGTTGATAAAAGAGTTTTGTTTTTTTTATTGTTTGATTATAGGGTATAAACTTATTAGAATTTCAAAATTATTTTCCAGATAAATATTTAGACTATGTCACAAAATTATTTAAGATGATAAATTCTGCTCTCTCACCTTCTCTTATCTCCACTCCTCAATCACTCTGTCAATCCTTCTGTGAATTTTGAAAGTAAATCAGCAAGAAAACGGGTTAAAAATAAATAAATTAAACAATAAATAAATACAATTGAAAGATATATGGTATAATAATACCATATTTGCTGCATTTTTATTTTTTGAATAACTAATAGTACTTAGTGCTGAAATAATATGCTTTCATGTCATTGAAAGTAATGAATTAAATTTAAACTTTTTCTTTAAAAAAAACAAACATTTGTTAATTAAGAGACAAAAATTGCTGTAATTTTTTTTCCAAGTGTATCTAAATAATAGTTTATGTGATTAGAATTTAAAATTATTTACCATCATTATGGATTTAGTACAGTGATAGAGTGATGAACTCTGGAACTCAAGATCTCTGGATCTCAACCTCAGCTCTGCCATTTCGAGTGCCTGAACTTCTTTTGAACACTCAAGCAATAAAAACATTCAAATTATTTGTTTCAGGCCAGTCTTTGAAGAAAAAAAACTATCAGAATATCGAATTGAGCAATTACCCAGGTGTAAAATGCCTGTGTGAAAGTTTCTTGATATGAAAAAAATAAAAACAATTTATTCTGTTTGATCAATTGACTGAAGTTGTTACTCTATCTTTCATTTTAATGCTCTGATATTATTTAACCTACTGAGCAGTTCAACATAAAATATGTAACTAAAATCATTTTCCAAATATGTCACAAATTTAGATATTGATGACTTGAGCCTAAATTCTTTGATTTTATGGTTAAGATCAACTTAGAAGCATTACTTACCAATTTTTTTTTACAAATATAAAAGACAGATTCAATCAATAGATAATTGCCGTGGTCTTTGTAAAAGGGAGTCCGAAACTCAATCTCACATTTATTTCTCATGTCCATGCTTTGACCACAACAGGGCAGAAATACCAGTCATATTTAAGAATAAAAATATAAATACTGAATATATATTTAAGGAATTTGGTAAAGGTCTTTTTTTGAATGTGGGTGCTAATATCTTTGTTCTCTATGCTATATGGTGCACAAAATGCATATGTATATATGGAAACAATTCAAGAAGACTGCTAATTGTATTTACAAATAAGCTAGAAACAATAAAAGGGATAGAAAAGTTTCAGATTGCAAGAAATATATAGAAACCTGGTTGAAATTCTCTCAATCTTCAAAACTATAGCATGATATACTCGCCTCAATAATAATGTTTTTTGTTTTTTTTATTGATTTGTTGTATCTAATATCTATGATTTTAATTAATTTTGTAAAAAAAAAAAAAAAAGAGTAAATAAGTGTAACCAATGTTTTCTGTACAAAGAATGAATAAAGTACCTTTGAAACATAAAATCATTTTACATAATTTGGCTTTAATATCTGAAATGTATTCACTTTTTTTCTTCATGCTTCTATAAACCAAATGAGATGTACGAGGGTCTGCAACTTCTGAAATACATTTTTTTCCCCAAATTGGCCATAGTCACTTGGGAGGGAGAGGAATCTTTTATGCTTATATTAATTATCATCTTTTTATTATGAATCTGTTTATATACTGTATAGGTGATTGAAGATAAAATCTTGAATTGTATTCGTTTCTTTTAAAATCTCTGCTTAAAATTTGTTTTTGCATATTTCTTGTAGGTGCATGTACGATCAAAGCATTATTCATGGTATTATATAAACATAAAGAGTTATTTATTATTATTTCAAAATAACCTTTATTGCACAAAAAGTCAAATATAGTGTTATACAGGGTTCTTGATTACAATCAGGTGTGATCAATCTTGTACTATAGGTAAGTATGAATCATTAAGAATTAAACATATTATATGAGCAATGATCTAATTATGAGATTGAATACCAGAGCTTTGTATAAATTAACTTGTGAAATCATGTTTGTCTAACAAATGGCATATATTAAGTTGAATTTATGATGATCAATAGATTTTTAACAAGCAACAATACAATGTGAGTAACTTGTAACAGCTCACTTTGTTTGTGATAAAAACTCATTTCAATCCATACTATGACATCATAGTGAAAAATTAAACATTCATTGTGAAAATAAATTATCATGGTAAAACGAAACCTATTTGCCATAATTGTGGCATGAATGTGTATTACATCAAGACTCAATAAAGACCGAGTGGTCAGTAAATTAGATGATAAGTAGAGGATTTAAAGTAAAATTTTATTGTATACTACTTATAAGGTGGGATCTAAGTTAAACCATTAAGCATCACATGATCACATTTCCTATACTAGCACATTAATTGTTGATAAACAGAGCAAAACTCTCCATACAGTATTGCCACCTGTGCTAAACAGAGTAATCAATGGCATGTAATCCCATGGTGTGTCATGTTGGTATGTCAGGAATCCATTATGCACATGGTTATTGCTAAATCTTTAATTGAAATGAATTTAATTTAAAGGATTATTTATGCTTATAATATTTGTAGTCCCCTTTTTTTGCTAATACCTCAAAATTTCTATCTTCCATAAATTTTCTCATGGATGATTCTCATTTCAGTTTTAAGCAATTATCAGTGTGTGTGGTATTAAATGACCTTGAATGTTTTTTTTTATAAATATGTCAACTTTTTTCAAATATTATTTAAGTTTTTTTTTCATATGTCAAAGCATTGACAGGGAAGAGACCCCAAGCCAGCTGCATGCAAGGCAGCTATGCTAACAAGGCCACCAAGGCATGACTATTATTTAATAGTTTATATTTACATATTTAATATTTTATATTATATATACTAAGTTAAAAATTAAATTTCATTAATTTAATGCATCATAAAAAAAGGAATCCATAGAATAAACACCATTATGTTTTTGCAACTATTACTATCAATTGTATACTCATATGCATAACCTGTAAGTATCATTGCAGTGAATAAAAATAAATATATTTCTATGTTAGAAAAATAAAATGAAAACTGCAATAATATAAATATTTTTTACATCGATCACATTTTCATAATTAAATTATTTAATAATTATACATATATAAAATGTTGCTGTTGAAAAGCTATAATAAGAAAATTATTATAAAATTTAATGAGAACAAAATTAACATTTATGGTAAACATTATTTAGAGCTTCCATTCATTACAAATATATTGTGGAAGGAATAAACAGATACCACTGACATTATTGAGAAAATTAAAAGGTTGAAATGGTATTGTCTGGATACTGTCAAAGAAGGTGACAGTACGAGTTTTAAAGGAATTTCAAAAAATTGCAAAAGATCTAGAAAGAGACTATATATGAGATAAATGGATGGATGACTTAAGAAAGTTTGCAATAGTGATTTTGAAATGAGAAGCTATGGATGAGAAAAAACAAATTACATTTGTCCAATCCATCTCTCAGTCTCTTAATTCTTTTAGTGATGTCATAATATCTGCTCATTCTTTCACTTATATATTATTTAGTTTTTGATTTCTTTTTGTTATTCCTAACATACATATCTTCATAATTCATTGAGTAGTCTTAAATCTCTGAAATGCTCTTCTAATAAGAATCCAAGTCTCAGATCCATAAGTAAAAGCTAGTAAAACATGTATAATAAAACTTTCCTTTTCAAAGATTAGGCATATATCCTTTTAAATATTAAGTTTTTCTACTAAAAATATTCCTATCAAGTTTAATGTTATGATTAATTTCATACATCAAGTTTCTACCTGTATTAATAAATTCACAGAGGTAGTTGTTAACTTTTTCATGTTTATCAATCTTTACTTTCTTATTCATTTCAGCATTAGTGTTTATCTTTAGTTCTATTTTCTTACTTTCATTTGATAATTTCTTGAGTAAATTTTGTAATGTAATAAAGATGAAATGGAATTTTGCTTTAATTGGTTAAATCCTTCTAAAAATTATAATAATTAAAAAAGCAAGTCATATATAACATGACATTACTTTTATAAACATGTAGTTACAAAAAATGCAATACAGAGTGTACCAATAGCTAAAAAAAAAAGTAATGTCACGTTTTATATGACTTGCTTTTTTAATTATTATAATTTTACCTTTAAGGCTTTGGCTATGCTGAGGCTATTAAAATACAGTAGATCTGAATTTAGTTCAGTCCCTATAGCTATTTAAGTTAAATAGCTGGATTTAAAGACATTTTCATGTTGGAAAATTTCAGAGTTTCTACTTAAATATATGTATGAAATAAATGCTGGGTTTTGAGTTTATATTTTGGATCTAGTGTCCGAATATTCTAGCTGTTCCACTGATGTGAGCCATAAGCTCAAAACCAGTTGGTCTGGAGATGAGAATGTTCTGGATAGAGATTTTAAATATTTCCTCATACTGCACTTATTAATTAAGAGCTTGTTTGAGCTATTGGTACACTCTGTATTGCATTCTTCTAAAAAGTATATGTGTACACATATTAAATAAAATATAAACTTATTTTGATAACAGTAGAAAAATGAATTTTAAGCAATCAATATCATTTCATGATATAAAATAAATAAAATTGCTAGACACCTTAGAGAATTTTTTTTTTCTAGTCATTTCTTTATGATTTAATTAAATCAGCAGGTTCTAGAGGAATCCATTTTTTAATTATATATCACATATATTTAATTGTTGAAATTCAGAGCATCAATAATTGACAGTTATGACAAGGCTGATTCTACAGTCTGGCTAATCATATTTGGTGGAAACTCCCAGAACTGAATATTAATTTATCTCTGTTGCCAGATTATTCTAATTGATTCGTGATCTCCCAGGACTGAAATGAGATACAGTAATTTTTAGAATTTGATACATCCATTCTTCATCATAATAACATTCCATCAAACAAACAAGGGGAGGTAAGGAGGAAACTAGTGCAGAAATTTAGAACTACACATACACTGAAAAATCAAATTTCTACAAATCTTAAACAAAAATATTTACTTTATGTCTGCACTTTTTCACAGGAGTAAATTATGAAAACTTTATCCAACAAATTACTTTTTAAATATTGGTTTTGTGAAAGACATTTATGAATAAATAACAGGTAGAGAAAACTTGACTCATATCGAATTCAAAACTACACTGACTCATCTACTAACTTAGTTTTCAAGAGAGACAAGAGAAAGAAAAAAAAAGCTTTGGAGAAACGAAAAAAGAATTAAAACTATTATACATAAGGGAATTCTACCTTTTTAAAAAAGAAGATAGTTGAATATTTCGAAAATAGAGAGTGGGAGGGAATATACTTTACTTGGATCTATCTTCAGACATAAATATATGAACACGTCAATAATAATTAGATTGATGACATTACTAAATGACACATAAATCAGAATTAAACTAATATTATTTAACAAGAATAATTAAATTTTTATTATCTATAGCTCTATGATTAAATTATTTTCAATATTATCGTGAGAGGAATTTAATGACTCGTGATCAATTATAATTAATAAGTATACTTAATAAGCAGTACAATGTTTATTTGTTGGATGAATATATACAGTATATTGCGCGATGGTGTACAGATAAATCAGCAAGAAAACCGAGATTCTTATAAAATGCACATTTAAATTTTTATTACAAAATACTTATAAATAAAAAAAAGTGTGTCTAAATCATAAAGAGGCAAATAACTTTAAATGAGTCTTTTATTTTAAAACTTTTACTTTTCTACTCAAGTGAAATAGTTATTTCCACTCTTTTTTTGGCAAACAAAAAACAAATAACAACAATGTCAAAGAGAATATATGCATGTAGCTAAGGACAAAAAAACCCACTCAACTATATATATACAGAGATGAATCAAATATATTTATTTATAATTTTTTTACTAAAGCATCATTTGTTTTAAAGTTTAATTTATTCCAATTCAACAAAATGGAATCTTTTTCTTCTCTTTATATACACATGTATATCTTAATAATAAAAAAAGAATATAACAGTAATAATATATTTATAAATAACCATAACAAAACACGGAAGTATTTTCAGTTAATCTCTTAGCTTTCTTCAACCATCATTTAAAAATTCTAATATAGTAGAAGTAAATGTCATCAATTCATATTCCAAGATTCTCAAATTTTAACATTAGCAAATGTACTGCTAGTTGATTATAGATATTCTATTTCTATTTATGAAAACTGCCTCCTTAACTTTTCTTTTATTATGGTTTTTTTCCTCACCAAGAATTTTAGCATTTTCCATAATCAAAATTGAAGGTAAACTTACATTTTTTTTTCATGAACAAATAAAACAGAAGCTGTTATTAAATCACAATTACTTTGATTTGTTATATGTTTACATAGTACACAGTTACATTAGTTAGCGAAGGCAATTGGTTCTCCAAAACTCTTCATTAAACAAGAATAAGCATTTATAATAGTTGTCTATCGAGAAAAAATTGGCTGGTTACTCCAACTAAAAAATTACACCATAAGTTGGGAATATTACATTCAAAAATAACTTATCAAGAATATATCTTTAAAAACCCCTTAACTTAAATTATATGCTTGTAATATATATTAAGGCTATAACCTTAAGACCATTCACCTAAAAAAAACGACAGTAGGAAGCTCTGCAAATCTTAACACAAGATTTATTTAAAAGACATTATGTAAACTGTACTGTGTGAATTATTCATGTATTCGCTTAAAATATGTATCTACATATGTCTAATAATACAACTTAAATCTATCTAAAAAAAACACATGGGTTAAAGTTGTTACTCTCTATAATCCATTCACCCACCAATCATCATTATCCAGTTTAGTTTCCAAACTCAAAGATATTGATTTTTTATGGTCATATTTGTAAGCAGAATCTTTATATTTTTTTTTACTATCACTAGGGAAAAAAGTATGTTTCACTGTCTAAAAAGTACAGCAAAATAGACCAAGAAAGTGAAACTAAACTAGCATTTAATAATTTTTTGGGGTTCTTCTGCACAACATTACGATGAAAAAAAAATCCACACTGAAGTTTCATTTTTTTAATATTGATATATATTATATTATTTACATGAAATTATTAATATTAAAAAAACAATGTTTAATAAAAATCATTTGATTGATCATAATTTCTTGTACATTTATCATTAGTATAACGAGCCAAATAAACATACAATACAGTACAAAAACTTCATCATAGTCAACTTTAAGAAAAAGATTTCAATGTATTGAAAAAAGAAAAAAAATATATAATGCATTCTGAGTTTCCACATTGTAATCAATATTTCAAGCTTTTGTTAATGTGTAAAACAAATACAAATATTTGTAGCAAGTCTTTTTGAGCATGACAAGTCATTATTTTATCAAGTACGGTAGAGGCATGTTTTTGCAATGACATAGCAATTTACTGAATAGTGCAAGACATTTTGATGGCAGAGTTGCAGAATTTTTAGGCAATAATCTTATTTATTTTATTTGTATTGCATTTTCATCATACACAATTTATTATTAATTGCATTAAATCATCTTCACATTTTTTTCCAAAAATGCAATTCAAATATAATGGATAGCAGTTTCAATTTGATTGAAATTAGAATTCGTAAAGATTTTAATCCGAAATTGACTGGCTGAAATCATAGCTAATATTTATACTGTACACAATTTAAAATTTAATATTGATAATATATATGATCATAAATTATTTTCGGTTCTGTGCTGAATGAAATTTATATTTTTTTCTCAGCATTGCATTTTTTTTTTTTTATATGTGAGATAATGTCTCCATTGCTTTGGATATCTGAAAAGAATTATGAGATGATTTAAAATTGAGGAAGCAGAGTAAGAAGTTATTTTAAATTACATTTGATATTAATTGTATAAATGTGAAACTATTTTACCCTCTTTGCTGTCCTTTTTTTTTTACTGAAAATATTTTAGATTAGGAATGATAGCAGCTTTGATTTGACAATAAAAATTTAATTCAACATTAATTGACTGAATATTTTAGCTAATATATGCACTATGCATTTTAAATTTTATGCTGAACGAATTTGCTATTTTTACAGTACTGTGTTGATTTACATTCATGTATCAAAGGAACCTTTTTATGTATTTGCCTTTTTAGTCATTAACAATGAAAATCATTAATTTGGATGTTATTAATAAAGTACTAATTCTCTCATAAAAATACTGGATGAAAATTAAATAAAATATTGTACATTCATTAATCATATTTTAAGCTAACAATCAAAATATTGAATGCAGCACTATAACATTGCGTTTTATAAATAAAATATGTGTCATACAATTTCAGCATGAAATTCACTATTTTGCTTTTGGATAAGATGACTTTAATAACTATTGTATGATGTCATCAGTGTTATGAAATGGCCACCAATTTAAAAAAATGACTGCCAAAATTTTTTTTATTTTTAAGTTCGTTATAGTGAATAATCAATTGTAAATCAAAATAGTGCGTACAAATTAATGATGATCACTGTTGTGAATCCTTGCATAAAGACCAAATACTAAGCAGATTAAAAGTTTAATTTATGGTCTTTTAATCTTTTCTCAAAACTGCAACTTGATTCATTTGTGCGTGAAGCTGTGTACTTATATAAAATTTGATATTTTTTTTGTTTAAAACGTAATATTTTTAGAATTATTTATTACTCTACTAATATTACGTGGAATACAAAATGAAACATTATATAAATCTTTATATATATATATATTTAAAAAATTTAGCTTGAACATTCGAAATGAATGGAAATTCATTTTTTATCATTAGCTTTCAGTTTCTTTGAAATAGTAATTTCTTTTTAAATTGACATAAAGTGCACTAAATTTGTTTAACATTGTAATCAACTTCAAGCAATTCTTTTGTAAATGTTTCAATATTTAGTGATTTCTCACTTTCATAATGATATAATTTTTCATTATAAAATAAAAGATCTAAAACTTGCCATATTAGACATAAATGGAACTTTTGACTTGCAATGTATATAGCCTCTTTGTTGCAATGGTTTGATTACCAATTTATAGTTTTAATAAACCATTACCAATTTGTAACTAAATAAATCATCATCTTTTGTAATATACAAAACAAAATATTTAATAGCTTTATTCTGTTCTTTTTCAATAGTCCCTTTCAAACCATTTAACTTATTTAATTCATCTACAAGACAATTTATATTATTATGTCCATAAATAAAAACATTATCAACATATCTATTTGATATAAGCACATGGAAGCGAAAGTTAAAAAAAGCTTTAAAATTGCTTTTTGGGAAGCAAGATATACAAACTCCCTCAGAGTGGGATAACTTAAAGCAGTGTTTCCCAACCTTTTTTGGCTCGCGTACCACTTGGTAGTACATCACGCTTAATTGTACCACTTCGTAAAAATGATTGTATTTCGTGAAATTTGTTATTGCGAGTGTGTTATTTTATTTGCATTATAAATATTATAGGGTGACCATGTATGTATTCACATCTCATAATAAGACAAATTACATTGAAACATGCCTAAATGTCATGCCATATTATAAACTCACTGAAATTATAAATGCACTGTAACATATTTATATGTATGTGTTTGTTCAAAGTTTCATATTTTTTCCAAAATAATTTATTAAAGATTACATTATTACATTAAAGGTTATTTGGTACATATTTTGTTCAAAGTGTTTTCTCATTCCTTCATTTGGTTTTCCCGAATTTGTCTGTTTTCTCTTTTTCGAAGCATCTTGCTATTGGTTGGGCCATGGAGAGGATAAATCCAGCATGTCCCAAGTCATGGTAAAAATAACCTCAGGGGTTATCAGGCTATCTCTTGTTCTTGTTTTCTTTATATTGTTCAGCATGAAGTTAATAGGATTAAAATTTTTTTTTTTCATATGTTATAGCATCGGCCGGGAGGCGAACCCTCAACAACCGTCTGCAAACAACTGCTTGCTTGCAAGGCGGCTGCGCTGACTTCTCGGCTAACAACGCTTGACAGGATTAAAATTTTGATGATTAAATACTAGCTTACATCTAGTAATCCACAATAGATGATCAAGAATTAATGAGAGTCTAATTTCTGGGTATGATCCTTTTCTGATACATTCTTTCAAATTAAATAATTTAGATTGATTTGCCTTGATCCGACTCATTCTTTATCTACTATTTTGTCATGATTTCGTTTACTAACTAATAAATGGTCTTAATAAAACACAAAATTATAAAAAATCAATTAGTATATTTTCTTATCATAATCAAATATGTTTATAAAAAAAAATTTAATGAGATCTTTGTGCTTGTTTCGAACAACATCATTTTTGAAATTTGGTTGAAAAGATGCATTCAAAAAAAGTCTACAGCTGCATTCAATCTGTTTCGATACTTATTTTTAAAAAAAATATATGAAGAAAAAGCTCTTATTACTAATTCCGTACTAGTAAACGGAGCTTTCTAGAAAGTTGTTCATATTCTTTAATGTTTAACCAAAAATTAATTAGATTATGTCGTTTGAATTCTACTTGTAAAATTCTGTCACATGATAATTCTATTAAATTTTCTTTATCTTTTATTGATAATGATGTAGCTTTTTTTAAATTTTTTGCATAGAAGGGGTTTGAAATCCAATTATCATTTGTGTTTTTGGGTTTTGGAAAATATTTCATGAAAGATGTTTTTAATCCTGTTAAATGTGCTATTATATTTTCTCGTATATCTTGAGACAGACTAACCTTATTTTCAAACAAAAAAATATGTAGAGTTTCGAATACTTCCAGTTGATTGTTTTCGATACTTATATATATTACTGTTTCCAAAAATCTAATTTCTTAATCATACTTTCAATTTTATCATTAAAGATCGTTGTTGACTACATATAAACAACTTTTACTGTATAATATTATTAATTAAAATAATTTTTATGAATTATAGAAAAAACGTTTATATATTTTTATGATTTAATTTTTTTTTATGTCCGCCATTATTGATTATTTTTTGTGTACCACCAACCAGCAATTCGCGTACCACCAGTGGTACGCGTACCACAGGTTGGGAAACACTGACTTAAAGCAATCCACTAAGCAATTGCAATTATTTAAATTCTTATCCAAACAAAACAAAATTATAAACTTGTGCAACTATAGATAGATTAATGGCCAATCTTTCAATATTCTTAAAAAAAAAAAGCAACAAAGTTATCTTCAATAAATTTCAAAGAATCAACAACAAATTTTGCAATGTAATGATAAACAGCATCGCTTGTTAAGGCTTGTTCAATAATGTTTATGGAATCCAATCTATCAATATAACTATACCTTTACTGTCACATCTAATGAGACAATAATATCAATTTCCTCAACTATAATATTCTTAATTTTGTCTACAATTTCAAAAGATGAAGCAATATTATTTTCTTCATCTCCTAAAATGTCATGCAATAGCATACCAATATATTTAGATGTCAAATAAATGAGCCACCAAACCTATAATAATTCTCAAAATATTTCATTATTACTTATGGCCTTATTCTTAGCTTTTTTAAAAATGTTATTAATAAATTTTATTCTTTGACTAACTGTATTAAATTCTTCAATTTAAAAATAACAAGCTTACCCATTTGTACTTTAACTTTCTTAACATATGGATAGTTTGCCATTAAACACATTTGCAGAACTTTATCATCTTTCAAACAAATCATATTATCAATTATAAGTTTCTGTTTAAATCCCAAAATAACCAGTTGCCATGAATTTTCATATGAATTAATAATACACTTTTATGATTATTAATTTGCTTATTAAACAAAAAATCAATTTTCGTCTCAAATTTTTTATACAAGTTAAAATTCAAATAATATAAAACTATTTTGACATAATAATTTAAATAACTGTTTTCAAATATTTCTGAATATTAAAAAATTATTTTTTACATTTATTAAAATAATTATTTAAAATTATTGCTTTTATATTATAAATATATTTTGGCAGTTGTGAATTTTATAATACTTGAAAAAATGAAGTTTGCATACAAACATAATTTTTTTATATTGTTTCTGCCATTCTTTTACTATTTATTGTTCCCAAAGTCACTAAAATCCATTAAATTAGAATAAATGTAAATAAAATAAAATGTTTGTCATGGAATAAATAAAAAAAAGAGAGAATATAACAGTGATAATATATTTATAAAAATAATAACGAACCACAGAAATACTATTAGTTAATCTCATAACCTTTTTAAACTGTCATTTAAATTCAAATATAGTGAAAGCAAACATCTTTGTCAATTAATTATAGATCTTCTATTTATGAAAACTGCTTCCTTAATTTTTCTTTTATTATGGTTTTTTTCCCAATAAAGAATATTAACATTCTCAAAATCAAAGAAAATAGAACACGTTGTTACTAAATCATTATTATTCTGCCATGTGAGGTTTGGTGCAGTTGGTAGAGTCTCTGACTTGAAATCAGGAGATCCCAGGATTGATTGAACTCATGAGCAATAAAGTTGTATGTCTTTTTTGCTCTTTTAACCTTTTCTCAATATTACATCTCAATTCACCTATGTATAAAGCAGTGCACTTGCATAAAAAAATAAAATAAATAATATTACTTTTTTGTTTAGACAGTTCCCAATCTAATAACATTATATGAAACATTAAGAAAATCTTTACATATATTTAAAAAAAAAATTGAGTTTGAACATTTGAAATATGTGAAACAGGAATTCATTTTTTAGCAGTAGCTTTCAGGTCCTTTAAAGTAGTACAATTCTTTTTTAAAGTAACATAAATTCCACCAAATTTGTTTAACATTACAATCAACTTTAAACAATTCTTTTTAATATGTCAAAGCATTGACCGGGAAGAGAACCCGGGCCAGCTGCCTGGAAGGCGGCTATGCCAACGGCTAGGCCACCAACGCTTGACACTTTAACACATTCTTTTTGTAAATATTTCAATATTTTGAAATTGATCACTTTCATAATGACATGATTTTTCATTACAAAATGAAAAAGATCTAAAATTTGCCACTTTAGACATAATTGGTACTTTTGACTTACAATGTACAATAGCCTCTCATGCAATGATCGTAAGTCAAAAATACCAATTATGCCTAAAATGGCAAGTTTTAGATCTTTTTTATTTCATAATGACAAAATTATGCCATTGTGAAAGAAATATCTCACAAAATATTGAAACATTTACAAAAGAATTGCTCGAAGTTGGTTATAATGTTAAACAAATTTATTGTAATTTATGTCAATTTAAAAAGAAATGTACTACTTTAAAGAAGCTGAAAGTTAATGATAAAAAATGAATTTACATTAATTTCAAATGTTTAAGCTAATTTTTTTAAAAAAGTAATTATAAATATTTATTTAATGTTTCATTTTGTGTAAATAATTTAAAAAATATTATACCTTTTACACAAAAAATATTTATTAGAATGCATGGCTTTATATAAGTAAAGAGACATAATCTTAAGAAAAGATTAAAAAAACATCAATTATTATATAAACATAAAAAATGAGAGTAATAATGATTTAATAACAGCTTCTGTTTTCTTTGATCATGAAAAAACATATAAGTTTACTTCCAGTTTTGATCTTCAAAATGTAAAGATTCTTCATGAGGAGAGAAACCATAATAAAAGAAAAATTGAGATGACAATTTTAATAAATAGAACATTTATAATCAATAGACAACCTGCTAATATTAAAAGTCTCTTATTCTTCTCTTTCACTTTCTTTGCATATCTTCATATAATCATATATATATATATTGCTTATAACACTTCTTTCATATACACTTCAATGCAAACAAATTTTCTTAAAAACTTCTTTATTTTCCTTACAGTTTCAACTGTACAGCAGTTTTCATCAGAGCTCTAAGCTTCTTCTCTGTTAAGCTTAGAGCTCTGATGAAGACTGCGGGTCAGTCGAAACTGTAAGGAAAATAAAGAAGTTTCTAAGAAAATTTGTTTGCATTGAAGTGTATATGAAAGAAGTGTTATAAGCAATATATATATAAAATTAAAAGTCAGGAATCTTGAGATATGACTTGATGATGTATACTTCTGTTATATTTGAATTAAAATGACAGTTGAAAAAGATTAAAAGACTAACTGAAAATATTGTGATTTGTTGTAGTTTTTATAAATATATTATTACAATTATATTTATTTTTTTAAACCAATATTCATTCCATAATGGGCACTTTTATTTTATTTACATGATTATCTTATATCTTTATTTACAGATATACGTGCATATATACAAATGATGGTCATGATTACATTAATGCTTCAATGCATAATAGACAAAATGTGTACATATATGTACTAACTACAAGTGAATCTATGCAATAATATTGTTCATGTATCCCATTGATAATTATCATTTTTAACCATTACTGATCCATTGCAGGATGAAGCTCTCTCCAAATTTAATCCAGTTTCTCCAATTCCTAATCTGTTTTCTCTACAACACATCAATAAACTTCTTTATTTCATCAATCCATTTTACATGTGATCTCTTTCAAGAACTTTTACAATCTTTTTGGATCACATTTAAAACTTCAAATGCCCATCTCCTTATCATTTTTTCTAGCAATATGCGCAGACTAGTTCTGTTTCAATCTCTTCTTTCAATGATAGCTGTTTATTCTTTCACCCATGAACTTCATTTTTGATTTTTTCTTGTTATTCACAATGTACATCTCATATTTTATTGAATGGTTTGAAATCTCTGAACAGTTAGTTATTTTGTTAAGTGTTTAAATCTCAAACCATAAATAAGAGCTAGTAAAACACATGTATTAAACACCTTTTTCAGAAATATAGGCATACTCTTTTAGTACTATATTCCAAGTTAATTCTATGATTATATGTTTACATTTGTATTAATAATTTGTTCATTGTATTTGTAAGAATTAACTTCTAAATAATGATTATCAACATTTATTTTCTTCTTCTAAAAAAATACATTTTACATTACTTTAATCATTGTAGCATTTATCTTTAGTCCTACTTTCATCTAGTAACTATTGCAACATTTCCTGAAGCTTAGCATTCACTTAAAAACACACTTATACCATCTGCAAAATTTAGTTTTCCATTTTAATCTATACAATACTTTTTGGAAAATTGCTGTAAAAAGTTTGGGAGATACGAATTCACTATGTCACACATCCTTCCTAATGTTAATCGTCTTAATATCACCATATAATCTTATCCCTGCTGTTGCATTATGACAAATATTTTTCAGAATATGACAATAACCCAGGTCTATATAAATGTGTAATTACTGTAGAAATCCTTATAGAAAAAGAGGCTTTTACATAGTCTACAAATCCAAAGCATAATGGCAACTTCTCTCAATACTTGAATGCAATCCATTGTACTAATATCACTTTTAAATCTGGTTTGTTCTTTTGGTTTGTTAAAATCCAAAGTTTGCTACAGACAATTCTCTTAGTAAAGGATTTTATATAGAACTAATAGATCTGTAATTTCTAATACCTTCTTTATTATCTTTCTTATATTATTAATGCATTATTTTAATCAATTGGTACATCTCTAAAAAAATAGACATTTAATATATAATTTTGCCAACAATTTTTCTGTTTCTTTACTTACTTCTTTTATGATATCAATAATAGTTCCATAATTTCTTGGAGCTTTCAACATCTTTGTAGATTTAATTGCATGTCTGATTTTATTTAAAATGCTGGGAAACTCAGAAAATCTAATAACTCCAAAAATGAAAATAAATGAAATCCATTATGCTGTTTTTTTCATATAAATTACAATAAAAGATCATACATAACAGCTTTATATATATATTTATAATAATTACACATAAAAAAAATCTTTTTCATTACATGGTTTCATAAAAAGGACATGAAACCATGTGCTGAAAAAGACTTATGTGCAATTATTTATTATAATCTAATAACTGTAAAAAATACTTTATTTTGTTGTTTATTATCATACAATTCTTTATAGATTCTTGTACTTACTCCATAAAAAAATCTCTCTTTTTAAAAAATAGTTCCATCTTTTTTTAAATTTATTTATTGTTGAAACAACTTTCCTACCAATATCAAGATATTCTTTAACACTTTTGAGACTTTTATTCTTTTCTATAGTTTTCCTTGCCAATTCACAATTATATTTTCTTATAACATTATTAACTCTTTTTCATAACATTTTACATAAATATCTAGATATTTAATTCTTTTTAATAAATCATCTTATAAAAATTTCATATTCCTTATTTTCTTCAAATATTGTCCTGTTTCAGTAGAAAATTTAATGGTAAATTGTATCTTTTTTAATACTATCTTTAAATTCTGCTAATATTATAAAATGAATTGACAATCCTAATTTAAAATCAGTGGAATATTATTCAAAGTTATAAATATCAACTTATAATATTGTTTTTCTTGATAAATTTTACCAGTTTACTTTTGCATTAACACATATTTTACATCTCATTAATAGATGATCATCCTGTAATGAATCTATTAAAAACATTACAATCTTAAAATACATATTTTCTATTAGTCATAATATATATGAATTCTGCTGTACCTTCATGTGGCTACTTCCACACCTTAGAAGTCATAATATAAAGGTTTCTTTTTCTGTGGACTCCACAAGTCTGTGTCCTCTCTTATTTCTATTATTATAACCAAATTTCTCTACAGCACTTTCATCTTCCAATTCATTTACCAATTTTAGCATTAAAATCTCCTACAACAATTTTAAAATATTTTATGGTCTGAGGAAAAGCATTTGTACATCCATATAAAAATCCCCTACTTCTCCAACAGAATGAGAATTTGTTGAAGCTAAAATTGAATTATCTGCATTTATATTTAAATGTAAATATAAATTTAATGATTAAAAAAAAAAAGCTCAGAAATGTATCTTTAAACATATTTTAACCAGTCTGTGCACAGACAACACAAAATTAATTTATCATATAAATATTTGCCTGGACTAGGATAAAATTAATTTCCTAAAAGCATGAGCATTTTTATTATTTAGAGAAAAAAATATATTAATATATACATTTATACATGCCCATATGCATCAATTATTATATAAGACATGCAAAAAAATTGCATTTTCACTAAATGAGGCAGAGCAGTTTTTTTTTATATTTAATTTAAATCACTCAATTGTCAAGTATAAATTTATACAAACATTTACATTTGATGATTAAATAATTTTAAGTACAAAATATGACTTGCTATATAGTAAAAATAGAATTTCTTTCATATTTTATATCTCTATAGATAATAATCTACAGATAAATTTAAATCACATGA
The DNA here is from genome assembly GCA_028023455.1 of Epiperipatus broadwayi. Classification (NCBI taxonomy): domain Eukaryota; kingdom Metazoa; phylum Onychophora; class Udeonychophora; order Euonychophora; family Peripatidae; genus Epiperipatus; species Epiperipatus broadwayi. Next base: position 2,187,866 of record JAQFVV010006244.1, on the reverse strand, counting down.
AATAAATAAATAACCTTTCGTTACACATTAACATAAAGCGATTATATAACATTTACAAAAAATAACATCTCCCATGAGTCTTATTAAAGTTTAAAACAATAATTTTTTGATTAAGTTTATTTAGTGCTTTCAGTGTTTAAATAATTTAATATTCTTGTGGTTTATCTTCAGCAGTTTATAATTTCCTCAGATATTGTGAGAAAGGCAAACAAATCTTATCTGCTAGAACTGATGACATGTATGCATAGTTTCAGAACATAACTCATGGATATAATGTATATGATTCATATGTTAGTGGACAATACTTTCTTGTTTCAATATTTTGATATATGTTAAAAATGATACAAATTTACAATATGCAGCTTCAGCTATTCTAGGTATCTATACATGATTTATCATATACAAGACAAGATGTACACACAGTATACATGTGGATGTATATATATTACCCTGGTTTTGGGTTTTAAAACCTTTTTTTCTCCTATCAAACTTGGCCATTTGGCATGGTGATTAGCATATATATCCATTATGATCACAAACTGTGGATCAGGTGAACCTCAGAAATTTTTTCTGGTCAGAAATAGATTTAGGATTTTTCTTTTATATAATTTGCTTATAACCAAATCTAGGTGACCAGCCACTATTCGTCAGTAAATAGATATTTTCTTCATTATTAACTAAATAAAGATCATAGGTTAACTTGAGATAATCAGGTGATGTGAATGGATCGACTGGAAAACAAATATATGATTTTAATATAAAGTGTCTGCATCACTGCTAAAAAGTTATCCTTTATATATATATAATATGGTTCACCATCATGTTTTTAGACATAGAAATACTTTTGTGTTAAATGCTTTAAAATATAATGTTTAAAATCAAGAATTACATAGCTCTATAATTTTCTAAGTAAATAAATAATGAAAATCTTTTATTGTTTTTTGTACTTCATTCACCTTCAAATTATCAACAAATTAATTTGAATGAGATATGTGTAAAATCTGAATATCCTTCCTTATATATTGTAACGATCCGGAGAAGGACTTAACGTCATCTGCACTACAGGGCGCCATCTAGGCATTTGAACCTAGAAAAATTTATAAAGTAGGCAGATACGTAAGTCAAAAAAAAAAATTTTTTTTTTAAATTTTGATTCCGGTCGTTAACCCAAGTCACTAGCTCAGGGAGTAGCAGAGATTTAATAATATAATATCTTATCTAATTATATTTCAATATTAAAAAATAAATAAAATAAGCCACTGCCAGTAATTAACATACAAAAATTTATTTACGTACATATATATATAAAGCTTGTAGAGGAATTGGCAATCCTCACTGTTTATAACTTACAAGCTTAAGAGATAGGGTCATGTGATCTATGAATTGATCTATGACTTTTATTTTGACTATATATATATAACATTTTTATTTTAATATGTTTACTTTAACATTTAACTTTTTTTTTAACATTTATTTTAGATTTTTAATTTACATTTTAAATTTTATACTATTATTAGTTCGCACAGATTTGTTTAAAAATGTTGAGTATAGATCGGTTACATAGATTCCACGGTCAAAAACATTTCAAATAAACATAAACGATCAAAATACAAAATCATTGATACCGTCAATTGCAGAGGGAAATTTATAAGTAACCCAATAGCATTCACCATAAGATGCTTGCATTAACACCAATAACTTAAAAGACATCCGAATAAATACATTTTAGATACTCACCGTAAGGTATCAGTATTTACCGAATGTCTATATATATTTTGATCGAATATGAAAACCAAAAACATAATCAACCGGTAACGAACCCATGCAAGCGTCTATACCCAACTTAAATTTAATGCATCTTTATTTAGAGTGTCGAGTATGAATAGACTACATAGATTTGCATTTGAAAAGAAAATATTCAATCCTTGTTTAACCTTAGGCCAAAGGTTCGCAGTCAAACCAAACTTCAATCCATCTGATATATCGATGTGTCCAATGTAATATGAATACGGCAGCATAATTAGGTTAAGATAAGACATTGACTCTCGTCAGATAGGAATATTACATCTATCTAACAAGAAGAACAATAAAAAAAAAAACTCCATAGAAACGGACTGCGGTCATTTTGCTGACTTACGATCGCATTCCCTAGGCAAGAGAAAGTGTGCGGCGTATACAAGCGATTCTGCCCATAGCGAATCTCATACTACATCTACTAATTACACCAATATATCCAATCCATTGACCTAATTCAACTACGAAACAAATAACCTAAGATTACCCTCCCCTAATATAACTTTACAAATCTATATAGCCATTCACGCCCGACTTAAGTTTAATATTTATATAACTAGTTTAATGAAAAACAGAAATCATAATAAAACTTAAAGAACAAATAAATAAATAAATGGAAATGATTTTACAAAAGAAATACATTAAATAAAATTATAACTAATTAATAAATAACGTTGGTCAGATAGGATTCTATTTCTTAATAAATTAAAGACTGAGAAAGTTTATATTTTAAAGTTCTTACGATTTTTTTTTCAACGTTCCTCTTTATTCATTGCATGCCGTTTGGAATCCACATTAAATCCCCCGACGATCCTGTTGTCCTCAGTATAAGAAAAGCGATGTTTCATTTTTCCATTTTTATAACAACTGAAGGAATTGAAAGTGCGTCTTTCAATCCCTTCACCTCCAACTCTCCGACTTAACACATCTCAGTCCTCTCTTAATAACTAATTAACTCTTTTATTTTCAAACCTTTCCTTTTATAATAATTTTGTGGATTAACTCAACATTACATCATGATGGTGAAAACCTTTTCGTTGAGGTCCGATTTCCTGATGGATTTCTTTCATTTGCTAAAAGTTTCTATTGTTTTCCTATCTGACCGATGCTTATACATTTAAATGCCCAAAGGCTAGTTTACTAATTAAAATAATCATTTCCATAACATTAATTAACCTGTTTTCCAAATCCAAAGATATATTTAAAGATAAATTTAAAGATATAATTTTATCTCCAAATCTTTTTAAAATTTAGTTTTAAAATACTTTTTCTTTAATAAAGTTTTATTTTAATAATTTTTCTCCTCTGTGCGATTTATATATATACGAGTTTAAGGTAGAATTTATTTTCAATTTTTCTGTCTTATAAATAAAATTTTTACATGCGAACTTTTTATTTTAATGTTTAATAATAAAAAAAAAATAATGTAACGTCGTCTGTGCTCATTACAATATATATATATACATATTAAAATTTTATCATTTTCATATTAAGATGAATTTTAACAAAGATGAAAAATAATTAAATTCATTATCATTATTTTCAATCATTATCGATTCACTGCTGGATGGTCTCTCTCAGTTCAATCCAGCATTGATCTCTAACCTCTCTTGTCCATATGACTCCAACACATTACCTTATTTCATCCATCCATTTCATATGCGGTCTCTTTCTAGGTCTTTTACAATCTTTTGAAATCCAGTTTAAGATTTCAACTGTCCAACTATTATAATCTCTTCTAGCAATATGTCCAGCCCAACTCCATTTCAGTCTCTTATTCATTCAATAATATAAGTATATATTTATATATGGCTGCATATATATTAAATTATAAATAATGAAATATCACAGGAGTATCAGGTTGAGCTATGATTGAAGTACTTTTGGTTGTGGAATACCTAACTCTATCATCACACTAAACTATACAGGGCTGTTACATTATATATTTCTATATATTATTAACCTGAATATTTAATATTCAAAAACTTCTATTATCCAAAAAAAATTCAATGGTGATTTTTACCTTTTACAATAAATTAGTTTACATTAAATATCCGCCTTTTACAGCTATTATACATGCGCTTTTATGAGTGTTAAATAATAAATGAATACTTATTATTAACCTGAATATTTAATATTCAAAAACTTCTATTATCCAAAAAAAATTCAATGGTGATTTTTACCTTTTACAATAAATTAGTTTACATTAAATATCAGCCTTTTACAGCTATTATACATGCGCTTTTATGAGTGTTAAATAATAAATGAATACTTCCACTGCCAATACAAAATATAGCATTTAAGAAAGAATAAAATGAATCCACTTATTCTTTCCCAAACCAAATGTTTATATATGGGCAAATCTTAAGTACTGGCAAAGCGCATGTATAATAGCTGTAAAAGGCTGATATTTAATGTATTTACAATTATAAACATCGCGCTATATAAATAAATACTTATTTAAATAAATTAGTTTGTACATATGTTTATAAAAAAAAATTAGAGAAGTCTAATTGCAATAAGCTTCCTGCCATTTCTATTTTTGCACAGTTTGAGCTTACAATAAAAGGATAAAATATCTATTTTTGAATTCTGAAAAATTCATAAATCCAAAAAGTCCTTGGAACAAGGAATTCGTGATAAATGATGTGTTAGTTGTGATATTAATTGTTAAACCTGTTTGACATTGTGATCACACACTGTGATCTTGAATTTTCAAATTTGCAACATCCGGTTTCAGTTTAAAACTGCTGGAAATCTATGTAGTCTACACATGTGCTTTTTACATTTTCATTTCCATCTTCTTTTATATCATGAATTATCTGCATTTTCTGGCATGGTAGTGGGCGTTGGCTCTAGATGTGCAATATATGAATTAGATGATATCTGGAGTTCTGTTATGAAACAAAGACAAACATATTTTGCAAATATTATGACCCAATTTAGACTTTTTTCTATAATGTCTTGTATGCATTTTAATAATAATAAAAATACGCCAAATGCTAAAAGTAAAGATTTTGACAGAGTATATAAACTTAGGCTGATTATAGACTACTGCAATATAAATTTTAAAGCTGCATATCAAATGCAAAGAAGGGTGTCAGTTGATGAAGCTATTACTAAATTTACTGGTCATAATAACATGAAGCAATGTGAGCCCTCAAAACCTATAAAGATAGGATAAATAATACTACATTGCACTGATTCTAAACTACTAACTTATGTATCTAAAGTTTAACTCTATAATGATTTTAGTATTTCATTCACTTTTTATTTTGTTTTATTTTGTATATAGTGACTATTTTGGTAGTAATTTTTAATAAATTACAAACGTTATTGAAGTTCCTTATTATAATATTCAAATTATACTAATTATTGATCAGTATTAGCTACTTGTTATTAGGGATGACACATTCATTGCAAAACCCTGTATGGAAATACATTTTGAAGGACTACTAGGAAAAATGAAAGGTACTAATATCTTTATTCTACAAAGTGTTCAAGTGATGAAGGTGTTACTATATATCAATTTATTAAAAATTTAATGATAAATCTAAATTTATTAACAAAACTATAATTTTAAAATTTGTGCATGAAAATTTAGAATTTATGAAATAGTATGAAAATCATTATTAGAAATATTAAAATTTTATTCTTTTTTTTATTACTTTGAATATTAATGGCTATATGTTTTCCAGCTTAATTACATTCTTTGGTGTTTTATGTTTCAAACAATATATATTATATCATTTTTGAATAATACAAACTTAAGTTATGATAAAATTTGGGGAAAAGGTTTTAATAAAAAGACATCCAAGCATTAGAAATGCTGAACTGATTTGTAGATTTTATGTTCTAGAGTCTGTCATTATCACTGTACTAAACTATGCAGGGTAATTTTTTAATTAATAATATATTTTAAAAATCTATAATTATTGTAACAAGTGAAAGATATAAATAAATTCTAGAATATTGGAAACAGAGATAAATGTCTTATATTACTATTATTTAAACTTCACACTTTCTTTTATTATTATTTAAACTTCACACTTTCTTCAAATAAAAGCCCCCTTCTCTGTATAATACATTTGCAGCAATAAATAAAAGTTGCACTGTTTGTAAGTACAATAAAAATGGAAATTACTGAATAATTATAAAAAGAGTAATGAATAATGATTTAAAGACAAAGAACCACAAGAGAGTTACAAAATAAAAAAATAAATATTAACACCATTATCTCAATTATATGCATATATATTATAATATATATATAATAAATGACTGCTAGAGATAATGATATATATGCATGTATTTATTAAATGTCTGCAGAAAGGAGACCATATGATTCCTCTTTAAGGCCTTAAAAAATCAAGCAGGGAAAATTCATAATGTCTACTCCATACATTCTTATCATTACAGCTGTTATTTCTACATGGTTACTCATATAATATATAAACATGGATGGATTGCTCACCAACATACATCAGATGGCATGTTAAGTTTATTAGCAATGAGTTTAAGTTCAAGAAATACCAACGTCTTTCTTCTCAGTTACCTGATAGTTTTTAATTGATAAATCAGTTGACTTTTCTTGAAGGCAGAATACATGTGTGTATGTACGAACTTTTGTTTTTTAACAGATATTTACAACCATGACATACAAATTATGGCTTTTAATCAGGAGCTGTAGTTACCAGCATTTAGCAGATGATGGTAGAAAATACTAAGAATTGGACACAAAGATCCCATTCAATGCTGAATTTTATTTATATACATACACGTGCTATCACTTTCAAGTGAAAAAAGATTGCAAAATTGAAAGAATAATTGTCTAATATTAATGGCACATTGTTGGATATTGCAAGATGAAAAGACAATTGATTTACAAAGTGGACCATACACTATATGACAAAAAAATATGGGAAATGCAAGTGAAGTGGGATTCATTGTAAAAAATAAGTGGAAAAACAATACTATGGAGATTGATAGTATATCAGATAAAGTGGCAATATTAGATATTTAACTTAATGAAAAATATTAAATGCAGATAATTCAGATTTATGCTGCAACAAATTCTCATTGCGATGAAAAAGTAGGGGATTTTTAAATAGATATACAGAAGACTTTCAATCAGACCAAACAAACATTTTAAAATTATTATGGAAAAATTTAATATTAGAAGTGGCTATGATAATAGAAATAAAAAAAAGACATAATCGTGGATTTTGCAGGGAAAAAAAAACATTATAATATGAATTCTTTTCTTGAGAAAAATGCTAAACAGAACTGGATATGAAAGAATTCAAATGATGGTACAGGGAATTGGTTTATATTTGGATTAACAAGAAATTTATATTTTAAGAATGCAATGTTCTTAATAAATTCAATACAGGAAGTGATCATCAATTAGTGAGATATGTGTTAATGCAAAACAATAAACAAAACTTCAGAAACATTCCAATGAATTTAAAGCAGAACTTGCAAATCATTTTAAAATATCAACAGATTTTGAAGATGGCTAACATTTGAACAAAATTAATAGGAAAATAGTTGATACAAAAAAACCCAGCATTTTATGAATAAAATTTCTACTGAGATAATACAATTTTTAAAGAAAATAAAAAATATAAAAATGAACCATTAGAAGGATTGAATATTTAAGATTTTGTAAAATGGTACAAAAAAAAAAGTTAATGATGAGATAAGAATATATTTAATTTTGAATTAGTAAGGAAATCTATAGAAAAAACAAATCTCAAAAATGAAAAAGAAAATTTTGGTATTGTTAGAGAATTTATTTCTGTAATGATAAGAAAAAATAAACTATTCTTAAAAGTGAGATGATATCATGAAATATGTGGAAGAGTTCTAAAATGAATTACACAGCAATAAAGAACAAGAAAAAATAATCCAAGCAATTACATCTTGTAAATTGCCAAGCATTTTAAGTGAAGAAGTGAGAAATTAAATTTCTGAAGGAAAAAGCTCCAGGTAATGATGGAATTATAATCAATATCATAGAAGAAGCAAAGTGAAAAAATGTTGGCAAAGTTATATAACAAATGTCTAAATGATGAAGCTCTACTAGATAATTGGAAGAATGCAACACTAATATAGACAAAGAAGATATTAGAAATTACAGATATATCAGTCTTTTAACAGTTCTATACAAATTTTTTACCAAGAGAATTTAAAAGTGAATCAATGAATATGAGTTACCGTTATGGTTTGGATTTGTGGATTATAAAAATGTATTTGAATCTACAAGCATTTCTTCAGTGATTAAACCATTGAAGCCTCAAGATATAAACCCAGAATGTTGTCATATTCTAAAGAATATTTATCAAAATTTAACAGCAATGATTAGATTACATAATAATACGAAGAAGATTAACATTAAAATAAAAAGTGTACAACAGGATGATTCTATATCTACAAAACATTTGCAGCAATTTGGCAAAAAGTATTTGTGGATTAAAATGGGAAGCTAAGGTAATAAAACTTTTACAGATAATGTAATTGTTTTTACAAATAATACTTAAGAAATTCTGCAAATGTTGCAAGAATTATCAGATGAAAGAAAGTTAGTATTAAATAAAGATTAATAATGATGAATTAGAAGAAGATAACAATTACAAATATTTGGCCAGATTATTAACCTAGATATAAATATTATGGATAAAATTAGAATTAAACTTGGATGGAGTGCTTTTGATAGAAATAACTTAATATTAAAATAAAATATACTTATGTATTTAAAAAGAAAGATATTTAATAAATGTGCCTTGCCAATTCTTACTTAGGAATATGACACTTGGATACTTATCAGAAAAGCAATACAGAGAGTTCAGACCACTCAACAAAGCGATGTATGTTTAGAAGTGACAAGAAGGGATCGAAAATAAAGATATTACTGAAACCACTAAATGAATTAAAAGACTGAAGTGGAACCCAGCTGGATTTTATTGTTAGAAAAATGATAATAGATGGACAGTTGAAGTCTTAAACTGAATCCCAAAAGAGATCATATGTGAGATAGATGACAAATAAGGAAATATTCTAGGCCAATGTGGAGAAAAGAGACTAGAGATCAGAGAAACTAAAATAAACTTGAAGAGATCATTCTGCAGTGGATCGATAGTGATAGCAAATAATTGATAATTAAATGTAATTACTTAGCATATATAGATTAACAACTATATTTTTTATATAAATACATCCTTATAAAAATATTTTTAATTATTAAAAAAAATAATGCTTAAGGTGAATAAATAACGATGCAAATAATATTAGTTACAAGCATAAAATAATATTAATTTATTTTTCCTATTTAAATAAAATTACTCTTAATTTTATTTTATTTTTTTAAAAAAGATATTAAACATGCTGAAAAAGCTGTAAATAATATATAAAATATATTTACCACAAACACGATACCAACTGACATAAATAACACAAATAAGAACAGAAACATTTTTCAAATTTAGCTAGCAGTTTAATGGATGACACAATCCAATATTCCCTTTGCTAGAGCGACCTTGATTTAATAATTCCTTTGCAAACCCAGTTTTAATTTCTTCAAGTAAAGATGATGAATTTTAATTAGCATGTTAGATAAATAATATAGAATCAGCATCTGCTGCTGTAATTACAATTATTCACATTTAGTAGTTAAATATTGAAGAGATGAAACAGAAAAGCGCATTTTAAACATTTAGTGATCGAAGAATTGAAATACTGGTGACACAAGTTCTGACCGTTAAAAAAAAAAATCATCGTCTTTTTCTACTGTTTACAAATCTTAACAAAAAGAAAAAGGAGAGAAAATAATCCGCATACGCAACAATTTACTATATAGTTTTGAATAATTAGATTATTTTAATTACAATACGACAAGATCTATTTTTACAGTAAAGCAATTACAAACAACAACTTCTTCGTTAGTCACTCCCTTCAATCCTCAATAGTTAATTCATTTGAAAACTTAAAATCTTTTTTCTCTCTCTTTACAGAGGCAAAAAAAAAGCAAATGCCAAATGAATATGAAAATAAAATATGACTTTCTTACAAAACTTAACACTTAATGAACTGAAGTTAAAAATCAATGAAATTATACTACAACGCTTGTATGCCTTTTATTCTAAGTAATCAAATAATACCAACATTTTAATAATCAATTTTACATGCTTTTATTGATCATTTACGTAAATATGATTCTATTAACAAAACTATACATATGACCAGAGCCGGAGGAAGGGTCATCAGCATCCTTGTGCAAAACAGTAATTGGCGCCCCCCCCCTCCCACTCGATAAAAAAGATTCTAAGGGATTTTATTTACATTTTAATTTTTTATTAAAGATAATATATATAATTATAAATTTTTGAGCTTTTACGGAACTGGATTTAGATACAATATCATCAACATTTAGAGTATTGCATATGTGGTTCTCTAGCTATCACTGACAAATTTACAAACTGATCATGTGTCATTGTCGAATGTAAATAATTTTTTATGATTTTTAACTTCGAAAATGATCTCTCTCTACTAGCTATACTTGTAGGAAGAATTAATAAAATTCTTATTGATATGCTCAAATTTGGGAATAACAGGGTCAAATCATATTCATGAATGTAGCTTAGAACATCAAATGGATCTTTGAATAGAGATAATTCACTTGAAAATAAGTTTTTAAACAAACACAGTTCTTCATACAATTGAATTCCTCTCCATTTATGTCTTTATTATTATCATTGTCACTCAAATGAATTTGTAGACTGAAACATTCTTGTTTAAATTTTCTAAATCAGCTTTACCAAGTTTATGCATAGTTGATAAAATTTCAAACAGTTTGTTGTAGGTTTCCATTTGCGTAAATCTCTCATCAAGAGATGCAATTGTCATATCCAATATTATAAAAAAGAAATTTATTCTGAATTTATTTTCAGATGTTTAAGGTCCTTTATTTCAATGTTCATAATAATAAATTTTACTTTTTTGCTGTTTCTAACTACATTATTCTTTTGAAGTGTGGCTCTCCTTCTAAATCATCACATAGAGTTTTAGCAGTTTAAAGTAAGGAATTGTAACAAACATCTGTATGGTAATTACTAAAAAATTGTTTTAGATTTTTAATGGCTATCAAAGCATGTGAAATATTTGTTTGAGGATTTTGCAACATTTGACTAACAAAATTTATAAAATGTAGTATGTCATACCATAAAACAAGAGAACACAGAAACTGATAATCCTTTAATTTTATACATAATATTAGCTTCATGTTTACTTTCTTGATCAAAATTGTCATCAGAGAATATTTCAAACAAAACAGCACATATTTCTCCAGCTCAACGTTTCAATGGTTGAAGAGCATTTATGCAACTTTTCCATCTAGTATCTGAAAGTAGTTATAACATTAATGAGGTAATGTATTTTTTTTTTTTTAAAGATAGCCCAATGCTTAATAGATAGCATGAAAAAATTATAAATTACTTGTATGATTCCAAAAAAAATTATGTTTTTTTTAATTTATTTTCGCAGCATCATTAATTACTAAATTTAAACTCATGGTACAAAAAAAGTTCTGGAGTTTCGATTTAAAATTAATTTTTGTAGGCTACATTTCTATCCTTTCATATTAGCCATATTGTTATATCCTTGGCCTCTTATATTTTGAATATTTAAATTCCAATTTTGCAGTTTTTTAATTAATACATTATATAGATTTTCATCTGTGGAATTCTCAATTGCCAAAAATCCCCCCAAATACTCTTCAAGGGATACTTTTTCATTGCAGGAAATATATCTAATGATAATTGTCATTTGTTCAGTGTGACTTCTATCTGGAGTGCAATCTACTATAACATAAAAATACTTAGCCAATCTAATAGATGACAAAATTTTATTTGTGATAGCATTTTTCAGAAATTGAATAATTTCATTTTATATGTCTTTGCTCAAATAATTTTGCTGTTATATTTGAATTTTAGTGTTCTATTTATGTGAGTCTCCAAAACCAAATCAAATACTGAATAAATTAGTTTCAATAAATCATCATTATTTGAAATACCATGTAGAGATAAACACTGTGAAGCAAAATATTTTATTATTTCTATTATTCTTATACATACATTTGACCAATGTTTTTCTCCAATTCCACAAGTTTTTGTTTTTCTGCATGAATGGTCTTATTGTCTTCCAGTCAGGTTTATAAATTATACCACATTATCATAAGTGTTATGTGGAACAAGACTTTATTTATGTATGTGAAATGTATGAGACAAATTTCTCCACTGATTATAACCATGTGATACACAATGTACTGCGGAGTCTTTATAATTCATTGGATAAAATAATTTACAAGAAAAGCAGAAACACTATTGTTTGAATGTGAATAAATTAAACATGACCTATGTACTAATACACCACTTTGCTTTTTTATTTATTTATATAATACACATTCCTAAACTTTTTTTCTTCAGAATACTGGGGATAGAATATATCCTTCTTTTTGATAGATCCACATTCAACCAAAGTAAGTCAAAGTTTATCAGTAATTTGAGGTCAATTTGCTGGATCTTCCAGTTCATCAATTGAAAAGTTTAGTTGTTCTTCATTGAAATGTTTATTTGGCTGTTCTTCATTGAGATTTTCATTTGGCTGTTCTTCATCGGAATATTCATTGGGCTGTTCTACATTAAAAACTTGAAATAATTGTTCCTTTTCCAAAACCTTATCTTCAGCAACAGATGAACCTATGTCCATGTTCATTGCACAAATCCTCTTCATTTGAATGTTTATAATTTTTTATAAAGTCATAATGTCCTCCAGATTGTTTTTGTAATAATTTTTCTTTGGCAGCCTTCCTTTTTTATTTTGAAAATGACATTTTTTTCTTCCCTCCATATTATTATATCTAAGGAAGAAACTATTTATTAATATATTATATTAAAGTTCTACTCTTAATTTTTTAATATTAATTTATTATAAAAGAATCACTGATTGATGTAAATTTGTGAGTCAAAATGGTAATTTTAAATAATATATATACATCTGTGGTATAGGTTGCATTTAATAGTTAGCTATGTTATTAATACTTCATTAGGATAACATTTTTCTTCTTATAGTACATGCTCTATCAATTTAGTACTTCTTCAATTTCAAGAAGAAATTTATATATCATAGAAATTAGAAGTTGCAATACACAAAAATAATCATTTGACCTTTCAGCTTCTAGCTTTCTTACCTAATCCTAATTATAAATACATCTCATAATATTGATATTATTAGCATAACTGCTTAATTCACTGATTACAAAAATCAATAATAAATTTTGTGAAAGAAACCAACACATTATATAGAACCAGATTATTTCAGCAACTGAACTTATTTTGTATTTTTGTAATGTTATCAGGTACTGCTACATTGCAGTACATTGATATATAATGTTACTGACAAAATGACGAAGAGCATAACTTACAGCAATTTACCTGTCAAAACGTTTTCTATGCAGATAATCACTATAATGAGACTCTTTACTATAAACAGAATAATTAAATATATAAGAAAAGACTATAAATGTGAATAAATAATAATTATATTTCAGGATTATGAGATTAAAATATAATTGTATTATTTGTAAATAAAAATAAATAAGTCTAATAATACTTATATGTTTGGCCAGCCATATACCAATCAAAAGTTACCTCAGGATTTAAAATATTTAAGTAGAATAAATAAGATTCATAACATTTTAATCTTTATTATCGATATGGCTAAATAAGGGCATTTAAACCATATTTTAATTAACTAAACATTAATATTTAGACTGTGTGCGAATATTAGCAATAAATATAAATAACGTTACTACAATATATCTTTAAATAAACACATTCTAATAATACCACGTGATCATATTAATTTAAATAATAAAAGATAAAAATTGGGTAATTTAGTACATATAAATAAATATATGAAATAAAATATAATAATAAATTAAGTTCTCAATAAAAAATTTCTAGCAATGTTAATTGTGGTACTTTGATGATGTTTTTTCCCTATATTAATAACTGTACAGGTGTACCTCTACATATTGTGGGGAAAAACAAGACATTGAAGGTTATAAACCAATGACAAAGAAAATAAGTATTAATAATTATAGGTAACAAAGTGAAATAATGTTTTATCTGATCCCTAGGTACACATGCTGATATAAGTCTTAGTTATTTCTTAAAATGTGGCATTATCTTGTCTAACTGCTATGGGTACTTACATAAGATGCTCATCTAAGCAACTATATTATATAGTTGATATATAACAAAAAATAAGTAAAAATAAATATCTTTTTGTTATATTATACATATATATATATATATTGTGAAAATAAATTGAAGTTTTCTATTTGTTATATATTAATACACAATTTCCCATTAAAAGAAAAAAAAAGATTGTTTACAAAAAAAGAATAAAAAAAAGAGCATAGTTTTATTAAGCATTGGGTGGAAGATTCAACATGTATAGAAGAGCACGGTTTGGATAAAGGATTTTCCAGTGAATTTCATGCATATGTAAACATTTATAATAGATAAATGTACATAAGAATTAATTTGTTATTCAAATAAATTCTATCACATAAACTTACTTATGTGTGTGTGGGGATTATTTATTAAAACATTTGTTGTTTATTAGTATCAATAACACAGCACTTCTATAATCTATATTCCACTTAAAAGTATTTAAAGAGTTTCAAATATTTTTATCAAAATCTTTAAAATTGTTTTTTCTTTAAAAAAATGTTTGAAAACCTTAGGCATTTTAATTTTAAAACTACAGAGATGTGAAAAGAATTAATCCAGATAGAACAATAGAGGATGTTGGAACTTTAACTTGTGAATCAATCCATTAATACGATAAACACTTTTTTTTTTCATTTTTAAAGATACTAAGGGAATAATTAGTATATAATATAGTAATTTATAATTAGTATTTCCTGAGAAGAAATTTCTCATTTTAGCCATTTCTTATATATACAATTGTTTACAAAAAGTCCATTAATTTTAAAACTGGTTTAATAAAACAAATATCCAAATTGCAGATATTTAAGTAATAATTTTTTAAATATAAGCAGGTGACTTTTGACATTTGTCCATTTCAACATCTTAGTTGAGAGATAGGCACATAACATTTTAAAACATATGTAAATAAAATATTGTAGTTTAAAATTAAATGTACAAATCACAATGTTAGAATAAATACTTACACTACAGATATTAAGATAAATAATTTTTATTTTATTTACTGTTCTCACAATAAATGAGATTTATTTTAATTAATTTATCCACATGGATATAATATGCATTTTATTAGCACATTGCCCTTTTGTGTGTGTTTATGTTTTTAAAACTAAACCAAAATTGCACAAGAATTTCACACGCTACAAAAATACAGGAAGACAACTTTAGATTTTTTTGTTAAATTTTGTTGGATATGGAAATTTAAGATAGCATTTTTACAATAAACCAATAAAAATTGTTGAAGTTATGTTTATTATTATACAAATACCAAATAACCATCACAACATATATATAAATGACAAATATTAACAGTAAAATGGACTGTTCCATTTTCACATCACATAGCAACGTGATTTGAAATATGCATCATGTAAACCCAGCATAAGAAGACATAATTGACAATATCCTGAGAGAAAAACAACCTGTAAAAAATTATAATTGACAAATCATATTTCAAAAAGTGATTATTTATTTTAATATGTTTATATTAAGTAGCATTAAATAATATTCATAACAGAAGAAAAATAAACATATTCATGAATCTGCATATTTCCATGCCCCTCTTATATTGGTGCCCTCATGCCTTCTTTAACACCCTCCAGCCATGCATATGACACATATACATGTAAAATGTAAATCATTCAGTAATTCATTAATGCTTAACAAATACAAATAGAAAATAGTATTAAAACAAAGCAATTAGAGACTCTTTCATTCGACATTTTGCAAGAAAATTAACAATCATGGAGATATACAGTTTTATGAAAAGCAAGCTAATACAACAAGTAAAACAATACAGATGATAGTAATCAGTGATGCAAAAAGCATACAAATCTAGAATGAACAATGGTACAACACATTTCTCAATAAAGTAAGATGTGTAGTATAAACATAAATAAGTCAATGAATGCTATTGGCTGACATAACAAGCACATGCAAAATATTTCAGAATCATTCCACTTTTATTAGAGCAATTTTTTTAAAAAAATTTAATTATTCTGTACAGTGACAAATTTAATTATTTTACCTGATGAGAGTTTTGCAAGCTTACAACATTTGATATTAGTATTAAGCCATTATTCTATATCAGAATATAATAAATTGAACTTGATATGACAGAAATGAGCATTTACAAATAAAATAAATTCTAAAAAATCACATTTGAACTTTGCAAATATTGAAAAAAATAAGATTATAATAAAAACAAAAAACAATTTCATCATTCAACGATCAGTAAGAGAAAATTGATTTCACAAAATCAACAACTGCTTTTTTATTAACATTTGTGTTTAAAATATGAATGAATAATGATCAGTGCAACAGGATTAAGATTCGACTGCTCTCTTCAACAGTTGTTAGCAATAACCTCTCCAGACACTTTGTCATTATCACTAATTCACATCCCCACATAATTTTTTTTTTCTAAAACAATCTTGCCCACAAGCCAATTACAATCTGTCTCTTACATGATAATCTTCATGACAATGAATTAGATAAAATTTTATACACTAATATCCTTCTTAATCATAAATATTGAAAATGAAGTCAAAAAAGTTAAATTAATATTATAAAATTCTTGACATTTCTTTATAATTAAAAACGAAATCTGGTAAATTAAAGAGAAAAAAAAAACTACTCCGATTAATTTAAGATAAAATTTACAAAATTATTTAAATCTTATTTTGTTCTTTCCTCTATTTTATTTTTATGGGAATTTTTCAAATATTGAGTTAAATAGTGACTTTTAAAAAATAGGTCTAAAAAAATTTAAGTATTATTTCCCCTCCATTAAAAAAATAATTTTTTATTTTCAAACCCGAGAAACATGCCAACTATCTAATTTTTTTAGTACAGCTAAGTAGTATATAGGGGGTTTGAACTCAGACTTTCACACAACCTTCAACTACCACACTATCTCATACTGCAGATACACTTGATCACACATGTCGAAAATCATCAGATTTTCAATGAAATGGATGACTGAAAGGTTATGGAATGGAGTGGATTGAAGCCTGTCCATTAAAGTATGAAGATTATCTATCTTAATATAAGCTGAGCATTGATTGTATGTATGTGTGAAGATGATAATCTGGGTCAAATGATGAGTGCTGGTTTTGCACAAAATACGCATATTGGTGATTATTTATCTTTTTGACATGTTTGTGATCAAGTGTGTCAGCAGTATGAGAAAGTGTGGATAGTTGAGGGTCATGTGAAAGTCTGAATTCAAATCCCCTATACATTACATATTTGAGAGCAAGTATGAAAAAGCCTGTACTGTAGAAAAAATTCATATATTAAAATACAGCTATGTAGCTAATTAGTTACAATATATTATTTGTATAATAAGATTAGTAATTGCCTAATAATGTAATTAAGGTTTATATGGAATGAAAAACTGATAAAGTAATATTTAAAAAACACAGGTAAATCAAAAATTTGTCCGACAATGTCAGATTATTTCTGAATAATTAGGAAATACTTTCAAAAAGTAGTGATGAGATAAAGTATGAAAAGCCGCAAAATTTTTGTGTATTGGGTATTTTTCTTTTTTTAAAGTCAAGTACAGAAATACCAGTAGGAGGACTCAAAAAACTAGCACAGCTGATATAAAAAGCTGAGGCTATGCAGATGTAATACTGAGAAATTATTGGTCTATTTTCTTCTATTAAGTACTCATTAATAAGCTCAGAGTCATCAATTTAGAGACTATCATTATTCATAGAAGGATTAAGCTTTGTCTTTCTCTAAATATTTTTTAATTAATATACAGTCTTTCACTTGGAATGACCTGTAATACCCTTTTATTTATCATATAGTAATTTTGATTTTTTTTTTTTTTTAAAAATGAATATTTCATTTTGTGCTTTCTAGCTCTACTTTTTACTCTCATTCTCACATAATGAGTTCTTGAACATAATTTCTTATTGCAGTTATATAGTTTAATTATTTGTTTAAGCTCTGGATTTCTCTTTTTAAGTTTTCTAAATTTTAATCTGGGTGGTTTCCTAATACTTTCATTATACACCTACCAAACAAAATACCTTATATTTGACTCTATTGAAGTGATCATCTTGATCTTGCATTTGTTTAATATTTAAATAACTTAATTCATTTTCCAAATCAGATATTTCTTCTCTGATATCTTTATTATGTGTGCATTCAGATATACAGGGAAGTATAATAAAAAGCATTAGCTTTTAAGGCTTTTGTGTTAAAATTATTTAGATTATCAATATACTGAACATTTTTAATTAACGCAATTGGGTATTTATCACTAGCTTTATCTGCTTCATCTACCACAACATTTTCTTTATTATTTTCTTTAGTCTTATTTATCAGCTGGGCTTTATCATCCTTGGCTTCTGTAAACAAATGTTTCATTACTCTGCTTTTACACATCATCTATAAGCTCTTTAATTTCTTTTATTTGGTGTTTTGAAATTTCTACTTTATTTTTCAAACTTTCTATTCCATTCGGTTTTTCATTTTCTATGAACATGCTTTCCATATTCTCTTTAATTTCCTTGTTTTGTGTTTCAATTTTTTTTATTCAATTCTGTGAACATACGCATTATCATGTTTTTAAACCCATTATCATGAGTTTCAGTATTATTTTCCTGAGAATCTATTTTTGCTTTAGGTTATGTAATCATATATAATTTACATATATATAAAAAAATTAGTTACTTTTCTATAAAAATTAAAAAAAAAAATGTATATAAAAACTCTAATATTTCTTCTATTTATTTAATAACTAGAATGCTTACCCGTCTTTCCATCATGTAACCTTTCTAAAACTCCAAGGTATTTTAAATCTAATGCCTTATTTTATTTATTTGCATATTACTATTATTTGTACCAATCTATTTCTATCTAAAATATTTACGAGTTTATTGATTTATTTTTATTTGTAACAAAATAAATTATTATATTTCTCATCTTTACCAAGTATTTATATTCCATATTTCAATGACTAATTTATATTTTTCTGAATTTTATTTAAAAAAATATTTAAATTTAAACTGGGTTCAATCTTTGTTTGTTTTAATCAAAATAATTCAAACATAATAGTAACTGCTCTTTTGCAATTGGTAATAATCAAATTAACAATAAAATTAAAACAAAATCATCTGTGTTCAAAAAAAAAAAAACCAGTAGGAAATGTAACTACTTCATCATCATGCCTTTTACTGTATAGAAGTCAAAAATTTTTACAAGGATTTTTATATTATGCATTTTATGAAGTAGAAAATCCTCCAGAAGGCTTTACCTGATTTTTCCAGTATTATAGCTGAATATGGAACTGTGGGCAAAGAAATGCCTTAAAAATTAAACTTGATTCTCCAATTTATTAATCATTTTTCAATTCTGAGGAAATATTTGACATTTATTTGCTACAAAAAACAAAAAAGTCATCTAAAGTATCCCATGAAAATGAACTTGTATAAATTAATCTGAAAATCTACCTATTTTAAATACAAAGAAGAAAATTGCAATGCAAACTCTCATGAGAAATCTGCCACAGAATGAACCAAAAGCAGCTAAATATTATATTGCCAGCTGAAATTAAAATTTAATGATTAATAGCCATATTCTCACATTTATGGATACAAAATATATATGTGAGCTCACAAAGACATTAAGGTAATCAACTGAACTTTCTATAGCTATTCTCAAAGAGTTATTGTAAGTTAGAAAGTTTTTTTTTCTCTCTCACACATGATTGCCATATCATTTTCTTAATTGTAAATACATTATTATTATTATTATTATTATATAATTTTATTCCTTAATTAAAGTTATTGCTGTTGTTAGTCATTATATTGTTTTTTTTTTTTTTTTCCAAACTTTATTGAGGAATTATACAATGGTTACATTGGTTTTACATATTGTTACTATGGATTGTACAGATTATTGCAATGATTTATATGCATGTATTATAAAGTTCTGTGGTGTTGTGTTCAGGCATAATCTTAGAGTACTTCTTCACTGGGTAGATCAACTAGGGCCCATGTGTTTTCTGCAATGTTAAGGTAGGCTGTGGAAAAGTCTGTTTCAGCATTTGATAGAAGGCTGTCTCAATGTTCGGGTATTCAGACTTGCTTATGACCAGCTTACATCGAAGAGACCAGATTGTAAAGTTCACAAATGTTGCCAGTCTAAGATGTGCATAAGTTCCTTGTTCTATCACATTGGTCAGAGACAAAGAATTGTGGGTTTGGTTCTTGAATCGGTTCCGTAATGCTGATTGGAGCTTTTGTAGACTTGGGCAGTTTGTTAGCGTGTGGTTGGTGGTTTCATCTTCTCTCTGGCAGAGTGCGCATGTGCTTGCTAGATTTTGAAGCCTCTCTTATAGTAGAGAAAGGCATTTGTGGGAAGGGCTTCCAGATTTACTTTAATGAGGAAGTCAACATACTTTGGGGGAAGGTGCCAGTGTTTCGATAGTTTGATGAGTCTTTGGTTGGAAATATGGAGGTAGGCAGAGATAGTGGAACTCTTGCGGTGTGTAATATTGAAGATCTCCCAATATGTGAGTTTTCTTGTGAATAGGCTTGCATTGGCTGAAAGACGGTTCAGGATTAGAGTCACTGATTGTCAAAGCCAGTTGTTTTGTTTAGAGGGTGGTGGCCTATCTGTGGGCTCGACAGGTAGTGGGCATTCAATGGCATCATTGTCCTTAAAAAGTTTGTGAAGCACATTGTGTGTTCTTTGTAGGTTGACTGTTTCAATGGAGTGGATTGAGAGACCATTCTCTCTCCTGGGGTTATGCATTGTCTTGATACTGATGGCTGCGACTTTTCCTCCCCAGCAAAGTTTGGTGCATGCCGAGTTTATTTTGTTTATGAATCCTTTGGTGGGGTTGAATCCAGTAAGGTAGTATGTTATTTTGGGAAGCAGGATGGCATTTAGTAATGCGACCTTTCCAAAGAGGGACAAGTAAATTTTTGATATTGATGCTATTGTGGTTTGTGTTTTTTCCAGCAGTGAGTTTTGGATTTCCTGTCTCATGAGTGAGTAGGACTTTGCTACAGGGAATCCCAAGAACTTCTGTGGTTGGGCATTGAACATGGCTGTAATATGTTTTCCTGTGAGTAATGACCATATTGCTGACTTCTCGCTGTTGAATGTGAGGCCATGCATTGTTGCGTAACTGTCAAGTATGTCTACTAGATTGTTAAGGTGATCGATGGAGGGAAGAAAGACAACAACATCGTCCATGTAGGAAATGTGTCTTATGTTTTCATTGATGTAATCTACTTGGATGCCTGAAAGTGTGTTTTCTATTTGGAGTAGGAGAGGGTTTATGTAAGCTGTGAATAACAGCGTGCTTAATGGGGATCCCTGTGGGATGGATAAACTTGGTTTGAATCCCGGAGCTATGCGTCCATCTAGCGTGAGGAAAATTTCCCGGTTGTTTAATAGGTTCTATATGATTTGTAGAAGAGGTTGAGGTACTTGGTATTGTTCAAGTGTTTTAATTAGCACATCAATGCGTACCGAGTCGAATGCCCCTGCGATGTCGAGTTGAATGGCAACTGGCTTGGACCTTCTTTTTGTGCGCACTTAGACGGAAGCGGCTTATTGCATCTGATGTGGCTGCACCCTTCTTAGCAAACTGGTATTTTGAGATGTGCTTGAGGACATTGTCTTGCATTTTGTCTTTGATTATAGACTCAATTATCTTGATCATGAGTGGGATCATTGAGATAGGCCTTAGGTTTTGCAGTTCAGTTGCGGCATCACTCTTTTTAAGTAGTGGCACCATTGCGATCGGGTATAAAAATTCAAGTTGGCAAGTTCCACTGCTGAGTAGATCAATCATTTTCTTGATGATTGGAATGGTATATTTGCTCAGGTGGAGTAGAATGAACTTCGGGATGCCATGTAGTCCAGGATGTATTTTGTCTGGCATCGCATTTAATTTTTTTTGGATTGTAGCATGGGTAATGTCATGAGTGTTGTCTGGATTTATTTTGAAAGTTCTTCTGTCACTGGGTGTGACTTGGTTTTGAAACTTTTTTTTGAAATGTTCTTGGAGTTTACCTAGCATTGCAGGGCCAATGTATTGTTTACCATCAATGGTGATGTCGCTTGGGCCTTTTCTATTCTTTCCTGATCCCAAGGCCCATCTGATGTATCCTCTGGTCCAGCAGTGTTGATGTACCAGGTAGCTCCGGGCTCTTTTTGTTGCTATGTGTTCTGCTAGAATCTTTTGGGTGGTCCTATATTTAGTCTTTAGTTGTAAGATTGTTTTTATGTTTTGTCCTTCCAGTGTTAGGTGCTTGAGGGTATCTGCAATGTTGTCTAAGCTGTTTAAAAGTTTCAGGGGTCCTGGTCTTCGGAAAGAGTAGGTGGTTATTAGTTTCTGTAGTGTTTTTGTGAATAGGGCCATGCCTCTGTGATTGGCCTGGAGAGTATGTTTGTTTGATGGAATTGTATGTAGGCTTTTGAGAACAGGCAGGCTGGTGTAGTTTCCCTGGTTATGAGTCTTATTGTTCTTTGGTAGTTGTTTGGGTCTGGGGAGCTTGAGGAAACCTGGAGTTTTATCTCTTGTAATAGGTGGTCAGAAAAAACCACTGGCCAGAGTCTGGCTTGAGTAGTAGGCAGAAAGTCTGGTGAAAAAAAGGTTAGGTCGATGAGGGACTTATATTTAGTTGTGTAGAATGAAAAAGCTGTCTCAGGGAGCAGGTTTCATGCACTCATTAGCTTTAGATTGATTAATGGGAGGTAGTTAGACTGGAAGGTTTCATAGGAGTGGTTGAAGTCTCCTATCAGGATGGAAGGAAATGGGTTGGTTCGAAGTGTCGCATTTATTGTGTGAATAATTCTGCGGATGTTGTCAGGAGCCTTTGTCATGTATATGTTGCATAAGTTGATGGTACAATTGTTGTACTGAAGGATGGCTATGAGACAGTGATTGTCTATGTATAGTATTTTGAAGAAGGTTATGGGAGATAATTTGTTAATTAGTATGGCCACTCCGGATCCTGGTGTTTGGGCTATGGAGTAGTGAAAGTAGCCCAGTGAGTTTAGTTTCATGATGTGTGGACCAGACTGTGTGTGTAGTTTTGTTTCGGAGAGACAGAGGATATCTGGTTGATGTTTAATGAATCATCTGTGAAGTGCTTCAACTCTTTCTTTGGAGTTTAAGCCTCTGATATTTACTGCTGTGATTGTAATAGTCATGGTGTGGTGAGTTTTTTTTAGGTGAAGGTATCTTCTGGGACGGCGTCTTCTGGTAGGGGTTTTTCTGAGGGGCTGTTCTCTGACTCAGGAAATGAGATAAGGAATATTTCATTTTCTGTGGTTGTCGGCATGGGGTCTTCAGTTGATCTGAAAATTGGTAGAGTATCTTCTTCTGTGGTTGTCAGCATAGGGTCTTCAGGTGGTCTGACTTTTGGTAGAGTCTCATTTTTGGTGGTTGTCAGCATAGAGTTTACAAATGGTCTGGATTTTGGTAGAGTCTCATCTTCCCTTGATTGAATTTCTCGTCGTTTTTTGTCTGATGGTTTACGTGATTCCTGTAATCTGGTAGTTTTTGTTCTGAGGGCCACTTTGGCTGGGTCTGAGGTACTGGAGTCATCAGTTGATTTTTCTTGTGTGCTAGAATTATTTTGTCTTGATCTTTTGCGGTTGCGTGGTTTGGAGGGTTTTTTAGATGTTTTGGTGGGTCCCTCATCTTCTGATTCGATCATGGTTTCTGATGATGACCACGATCTAGTGAGCTTTGAGTCCTCTGCCATTCTGTGGTGGATTAGGGATTTTCCAGTATCTGGGATGCTTGTGTGGCTATGGTTTGTTCCCATTGGAGTGGGTATGGACTGATGTGTGTTTTTTGTTTCTGTTTGTGGTTTTGGGTAGGTTTTAATTGGATGTGTTGAATCAGTGGGGTCTTCGATGGTGCTGTTGTGATTTTTTGGATATGCCTGACTGCTTATATCGCTTGTATTGAGGGGACACTCCTTCATTATGTGTCCTCTGTTCCGACAATTGAAGCACAATGGGGGTATATCCCGGAAGCTGATAAGGATTGTAGCCTTGTTGTTGCTGACTGTTGCTGGTAGTGTAAGTGGCTGGATTCCTGTCTTGAGGACTAGACGGAAGACTGCAGTGTTGGTAAATACCATTGTTTCTGCTCTTGATTCTTGGATGTATTTAAAGCCTTCAACTGTACCATAATTGGCAAGTGCCTGTTGTAAGTGGGACTCTTCAAAGTTGACAGTACAGTTACTCACTCTGCCCTGAAGAATCTGTGGTTTGTTCATGTTAATGTGGACCAGGTATTTGTTGTCTAACTGTTTGAATTTAGTTTCAAAGAGTTGCTTTCCTGCTAGGTCTTTGAATTGAATTGCAATATACCTTTTATTTGTGTGGAACAGTATTTTATAAACTGGTGACCAGAACTTGTGATCAGTGAGTAGATCATAGAGTGAGAGTATTGGGAATTTGTATAAAGAGCAGTTGATATCTGTTGTTGTTAGGATACTTGTACATTCATTGGTGTACTCTGTGAAGGAGCGAAAGAGAAGATTTGGTATGGTTCTATTAAAGCGTTCTGATACTGAAGAATGGTAGTCTATGTTAACTGGTTGTTGCAAGTCAGCATGTTCATTTTGTTCTTGTTCCCCGTCTCTTAATTGGATGAATTTATTGTATGGGTCTTCTGTAGTTTGTGTGTGGATTGCTTGAGTTTTGGCTTGGGTTGATTGCCTAGTGGTTATCCTAAGGCTATTAGCATATGAGAATTGTGGATGGAGATGTGGGGATATGGCATGGTAATGTCCTGAGTTGTTAGCATTGTTTTGCTGTGCTGGTTCTGGGGGGTTGTTGGTGTCTTGGGTTGTGAATTTGGAACTGCATTGAAGTTTTGGAAAAGGATCATTGTTGTTGTCCAATGTTGTATCATTTTCTTCACTGTTTTCGTTTTGTGTTGTTTGTTTTGGTTTCTGGGAGTTTGGTTTATTTGTGGTGTTGCTGCTTGTTAATTCTCCTGGGAAGTTGGTGTTAGTAGGTGTTGTCTTTTGGATTGGAGCGTTTGTTTTAATTTGATTGAAGTTTGATTTTCCATTGCTATTAGTATTGGTTGGGTCTTTTTTTTTATCTTTATTTAGTGTTAGTGCAGTTTTCAGCTTTGTTTTTAAATCTCTACTTGTTTGTTTTTGAGGTTGAAAAGGGGAGTTCAAGCTGGCTTTATGTGCAGTTAAATTAACTGGAGAATTGGTATAAAATGGTGTATTCGACTGTGCCGGATGATTTAGTTGTGTCCCCCCTAAGTTGGAATGTGTAAATAAATCGCTAGAGTTACAGTTTAAGTCGTTTTTTGCATTATGAGGGCGATTTAGTGTGGCTTCCGGTTTAGTTTTAGATTTGCAGCTTTTTTGTTTTTCGTGCTGGAAGTCTGATTTTTGTCGGGTGTTATAGCAGGTGGAATTCTCTGTCAAATCAGTATAACCTTCTGTTTCCGACTCTACGGAATCACTCAACTGTGTCTCTGTGAACTTAGAGTATGAATTTACGTCTTTTTCCGTCTTGTGAGTGTGAACGTGTCTAGCTTCCGGTTTGGTTTTTTGACTATAACTTTTTCGTTTTTCAAGTTGGAAGTCTAGTTTTGGGACAAGATTATAGCTGTTGAAATTTTCTATGGTATTTATATAACTTTTTTCTTTCGACTGTGCGGGGTCATGACGCAATGCTTCATCTAATTTTGGATATGTGAGTTCGTCGCCAACGGCAAAATTGCGGTTGATGTTTACGTTGTAAGTATTATATTTTCGAGATTCCTGTTCAGTTTTGGAGGCATAACTTTTTTGTTTTTGACTCTGGGGATCTAATTTTTTTTTTGGATTAAAGGTAGAAAAATTCTCTATAAAAACATTGTCGTCGGAAGTTTGGGGCTGATCTGAAAGATTGTTTTCTGGCTCCTCAAAATCTGTTTCTAGTTCACATTTTTTATTTGTTTTCTCAGTAGATTTTTTCCTTGAAGGGTTTTTCCTTTTTTCGGTCAAAGGAAGAGTTATTTCTTTTGGTTTGTCCTGAAATTTGAATTTAGGGATTTTTGAGTTGTTTTCACTTTTTAAAAGTAGTCCCTCTTCCCTTTGAGAGGCTATGACTGAATTTGCTGAGGTGACCGTTTTTTTTTTTGGGAGCCATGTTTGTTTTGATGGTGGTTGTTTAACTTAGTAATAATTAACAATTATATATGGATTTAAATGTTTTTTTTTTTTTATAAATAATAAAGAGAAGATACTTACAATATTTCCTGTGTGGTTATTTCTCCTCAATAAGTGGTATTGAAGCATCTAAGTCACAGTCAAAGTAGCTACCATGCAAGGGTGAACTTGCCTAAAAGCTGCCACTAGAGGGCGACTGATTATTGTTTGTTTTTTAAGCCAATAAACATCACATGATCATATGCTTGCTCATAAGTGTTATTAAAACAGGCAAAACTCTCTTTAGTATTGCCACTCAGTGCAAGCCAGAGTAATCAATGGATGCCAGAAAGCTTGTGCATAAAATCCCCATCTAGTGCCTACTCATCCAATATCCCCAGACTAGTTTCTGGCTTGTGGCCTTCGTCAGTGAGGAGCCTTGGATCTGAGAGCATCACACCTAGATATTCGGATCTAATGCAACCTTCCAGCAGCCACCTTTTATCTCTACTTAACTACAAAACTATGAGTCTTAAATTGAAAACACTATAATATTTTCAATCTAAACTCATTAGCTTATATAGTCTGAATTCAGTTCAGTACCTTTACATTTTGGTGACTTTGGTTCTTTAATAACCATAGCCACCACTATCCTATTAGGCAGGATTGATTTTAAGCCAATAAATATCATATGATCACCATTTCTTATGCTTGCTCATAACTAGTACTAAAACAGGCAAAACTCTCATTACATATTGCCACTCAGTGAAAGCCAGTGTAATCAATGGATCCCAGATGACTTGTGCTTAAAATACCCATCTAGTGCCTACTCATCTAATATCCCCAGACTAGTTTCTGGCTTGTGACCTTCACCAGTGAGAAGCCTTTGATCTGATGCAAACAGGCAAAAATATTTTTACGTATTACCACTCAGATCCAAGGCTCCTTGCTCATAACTGTTATTAAAACAGGCAAAAATATTTTTACGTATTACCACTCAGATCCAAGGCTCTTCACTGATGAAGGCCACAAGCCAGAAACTAGTCTGGGGATATTGGATGAGTAGGCACTAGATGGGGATTTTTTGCACAATCCTTCTGGCATCCATTGATTATTCTGACTTGCAAGAGAGTTTTGCCTGTTTTAATAACAGTTATGAGCAAGCATAAGAAATGGTGACCATGTGATGTTTATTGGCTTAAAACCAATACTGCCTAATAGGATAGTGGTGGCTATGGTTATTAAAGAACCAAAGTCACCAAAATGTATAGGTACTGAACTGAGTTCAGCTATATAAGCTAATGAGTTTGGATTGAAAATATTATAATGTTTTCAAATTTAAGACTCATAATTTTGTAGTTAAGTAGAGATAAAAGGTGGCTGCTGGAAGGTTTCAGTAGATCCTAAGATCTAGGTGCAGTGCTCTCAGATCCAAGGCTCCTCACTGACTAAGGCCACAAGACAGAAACTAGTCTGGGAATACTGGATGAATAGGCACTAGATGGGGATTTTATGCGCAAGCCTTCTGGCATCCATTGATTACTGTGGCTTGCACTGAGTGGCAATCGATAAAGAGAGTTTGCTTGTTTGTCATTTCTCATCCAAACCCAAGCTGATTATTTATTTGTCAATTTAATAACAGTATTAGATGGAGAGGAGTAGTGGTCAGAAAATATAATTGAATGTGTATGGAAACTGGTTTTTATGCATTTTCAATTTGACTGTTGCTTGTGATTAAATTGACAAATAATCAGCTTAGGTTCAGATGAGAAATGACAAACAATAAAATGATTAACAGCAACAATAACTCTAATTAAAGAATAGAATTATATGATAATAAAAAAATGTATTTAGATATTTCATTCAGTGATCTGTTCTTTTATATTATTTTTTAAAGTTAATGCTTTAATTAAGATTTAAAATTTTGAATTTATTAGATTGTGCAATTATGTACATCTTAACAATAAATCAGAAAATATATATTTTAGTAATTTAAATAATAAGTTAATTGAGTAACATCTTTATGCCAAAAGGATGATTAAAAAACATTAAATACTTTTGATTTCCTTTTCAATTGTATACTATAAGTTCTTCACTTATTTAATTTTTCAATAAACAGGTGAAGATTTAAATCTCATCGCAGATTTAATTATGAGTTGCAATAAGATATACAATACATATTAATTACTTTGCATAATAATAGATTAAAATATCTAGACACTGTTTATACCCATGCACTATTTAATGCAGTGATAGCCCAAGAATTGAGAATAAAACACTTGAGAATGAAACATTCCCGAATTAAAGCACAATTTTGTACTTTTTGATTTTTGAATATCATATAATTACCTGAATCACATTTCATTATTTACATTATTAATGATTGTTTTCCATTATTTTTAAAGATAATTATTATAGCATCTCACATTTAAGATAATAAAGAAGCATTTTTTACCCTGAAGACAAACTAAGTAAATAAGCAACGATGAACTGATGTCAAATAATAATTTGATAATAATTAATGGTATCATTACTTAACAATCTTCTCATTTGAACACAATTTATTCCTGTAACTCCAAAAGTTGGAGATCATTGCTGAAGCTTAAAATATAGTTTTTCAAAAACAGCATATCATTTGGTTATTTTGTATTATTTCACAGATCTCTATTTAGACAAAAAAAACATAATATATATCATTTATTAAAATATCAATATATTTAAAATTCATAATGGAATTATAAATTATACTATTTTTATTAGTTTATCTATGTATATAATTCTCCATTTTTTGATATTTTATGGGAAAAAAGTATTAAAATAAAAGTTTAATTTAAATTTTTGTATCAAATTTTAAAAGTTACACATATATCATCCATCTAACCATCCAAACTACAGGTCATTAAAAATTTATTTATTCTTAGTTGGAATGTAAAGCAGAAAAAAAACAAAACAAAATTTTTTTTATATCTCTTATTATCCCACAATTGGCAGGCCTGATAAATAACAATTTTTCCTTCATTGTTATTTTTTAAAGGGCAGATGGAGATGCTTTTCTTTAAAGTGGATTACTTAAAAGATCTTTTTTTTTCTTCATGTGTCAAACCCGGAACAACTGCTTGTAAGGCAGCTATGCTCACCACTCGACCACTTAAAAAATCTTTTGAATGCAGAGATTGTCAAAGAAGTAACTTTTAAGAACAACATATTTATGAAAATATTTATATGTGTGATGTATTTATCTATACACATTTATACATATTATCAATAATATTAAGAACAAATTTAACGTGTGTAAATACTAAAAAAAAAAATCTTAATACATATTTCTAAAAATTGATAAATTGACTGCAATCAAACAATAAAGCAGACAATAATAAAGCAATTATACACTTCGTTAGATTGTATTCCTGAGGTGAGATGATTATTAAAATTTTAAAATATTCATAATCTGAATGATTCATTTTTTGAAAAATAACAAATGTAATCAAATTTTATATCAAAAGACTAATTCAGTTTTAAAATATAAACAGACACTATTATGGAATCATCAGAAAAATTAAAATTGGACCACAAACCAATTATTGAATTTTAAAAATATAATGCAGCTTTTTTTTTGTTTTTTTACAACTTAATAGTATTTTTTAAGTTATCTTTTTAATGTTTTAATTACAAATTTGAATATAGGAAAAAATTAACATAAAATCATATTTATGATTTAATTAGCTAAGACATTCATAAACCAAATATGAATCATTAGTTTTTTAAACAATGGTGTAAATTACAATATATATGTACATTAAAAAAAAGAATTATCAAACATTAAAAAAAAAAAATTAAGAAGGGGAAAAGCTATTTAATACAAAATTTCTCTAGAACATCTCGTTTATTCATCCTTTATTATTTCAAAATTAATTGTCTCGCTTCGATTTATATCATCAATTCAAATTAAAAAAACAAACAAACATATGTCTAGCTTAAATTCTATTTGGTCACTAAATCAATTTGTTCACACTAAAATCAAAATCTTGACAATCGTAACTAATTTTCTTTACATAATTTATTTTAAAATAAAACAAGATTTTTTTGAGTTAAAGATCTTATAAGATAACAAAAAAATAAATAGAGATTATTACTGTTATATAAAAAACAAACTATTGAGCAAGATCAATTCCTTTCTAACAGACCCAATCATCATCATTATTAGCAGCTTTTCTAATTCGAGAAGGCAAAAAAATAAAGATGGAAAAACTAAGAACAAAATGGTAAATTCTCAGCAATACTATTAATTTCTATTTTTAATCATTAGTTATTTGATAAAAAGCAAATTCCATGCAACTAAATCAATAATCTCCAAGACGCCCCCTCTTTAATTAATTAAATAATCAATTAATTAACTTTTTTCTCATATCTTATAAAACTTATTTAGCACATATTTCAAAATTCATCCACTTTCAAGCATTTACCCAATCCTAATATTCATCATAAATCAATAGATAATCTTTTTTCGTTTAACTCTTTTTAATATTTCTATACCACTAATCTGATTTTCTAATACATATTTTTGTTTTCTAAAATTTCATTAACTGTCCCCATTTTTACTCCATATAAAAATGCACATACACAAAAACATTAAAACACTTTTTTAGATTTAATTTTAACAGACAATAGATTAAATATCTACCCATATGTTTATTC
The DNA here is from genome assembly GCA_028023455.1 of Epiperipatus broadwayi. Taxonomy (NCBI): domain Eukaryota; kingdom Metazoa; phylum Onychophora; class Udeonychophora; order Euonychophora; family Peripatidae; genus Epiperipatus; species Epiperipatus broadwayi. Next base: position 2,156,932 of record JAQFVV010006244.1, on the reverse strand, counting down.
ATTTTAATTCTCACTCTAATATTTATCAGTTAAGAAAACAACATCCAGATATTTAAAACAATTAATCTGATCAATGACTTTTTATCCAATGATTACTCTTAATTTTTTTCCCTCATCAATCATTTTGATTGCCTTTAATTTTATTTGCAATTTCTATCTTTATATATATTTTAAGTAAAATTTTTGTTTTTTTACATTCACATTTTTTCTCACCCCCCCCTCCCAACAAGATAGCAACAAATAATTTTGAAATGTTTACAACAAGGTGATAATAATAATTTGGGGCACAACAGTTGGCTTTCTCAGCATCATAAATGCATTAAAGGTTATATTTAATGTTTTACATATTACCTCCAAATATTTAATATTATCTTTTAATTTATTAATCATAGTTTTATAAAATACTGTTGGAATTGACTTGAAACATATTAATGTTAACTATTATGTGCTAAGATAACTTCCAAAATAGTTATTACAAGTTATCACAGCAATTCTAAGAGTGATAAAATTTGGTTTACATTGACAAAAGAGATGATCTAGTGACCATTTATTGATAAAACAAAATATAAATCAGTAGTTGTCTCCATGTCACATCTAACGAAATGAAAAGATCCTCTTGGCTTGATACTACAGTCATAGTTTAGAAAAAGCATATACAGATGCTTACAATCATAAATAATTTCATACATAATATAAATGTATGCAAACATCTATATTTTATTTTAATAATGTTACATCAACTTCAATCTCTAGACATGTACTCTGGAATATCAATTCTAAGATATGTTCTGAAATAAATATTAAGATTTTTAAACAAAAGAAATTCAAGAGAAGTAGCATGTTTTAACTTCTATGAATTGTTATCGTTTCCTAATTTGAAAGATTATGCAAGATATTGATCATGAGGATAATATAAAGTAGATTGTATCATGCATTAATTCAAAATTTTATTTATTTGATAAAAAAAAAAAGAATGTTATTTGATTACTGCAGATGAATATGAAAATGTTTTTATAAAAATGGTTCAATCTATTATAATTTCAAATTGAATTAAAAATAAATATATTTATTTACAAGCTTGCAACAATTAAAAATAATGTAAGGTAGAAGTGGGCAAATAATGGCCCGAGGGCCACATGTGGCTTGCTAAGAGTTTTTTTGCAACCCACCAAGACAATCAGAAAAATCCGCCTTGAACTGAGATTTCATTCCCAGGTGCAACCGAAGATTCATCTTGTATTTTCCACTAGATGGCCACGTCAATACACATGCACAGTATAGATACGATGTGCAGTGCTTTTCCAGTTAATCTGGTTAATTTCAATTTTGTCTTTGCATTAGCAAATATATTCATTTGCAACTTTAGTGAAACCATGAACCCTCCAAAAAATGTAAAATCAGTGATGAATGTCATGTATATAATGAAAAATGGACAAACAAATATTTCTTTGGTAATACAGAGAATAAAGCAGTGAACAAATATTTCTTTGGTAATACAGGGAATAAAGCAGTATGTTTATTGTGTCATGAAAAAAAGGTGCGGCCCTCCACTAGCCTTCGCTTCCACAAAGTGGCCCCCGATGCAGCCCCCCCCCCCGAGCCAAAACAATTGCCCACCCCTGCTGTAAAGGGATGCCTAAAAAATAAGAATGCAGAGAGGAGTGGGGTGGATTTTAACAGTTTAATACTAATGTTATTTATCACAATTATTTATTTATTTATTAATTCCACACAGCTAACATTTTATAATTTTAAATTAACTTTTGAAAGTACTGAATAATTTTATTTTTTAAAGCAGAGTTAAAAAAGCCCCTTACCTATAACAATTTAAAATAGTATACAAGTGTTATTAGAGAACAAAAAAAAAGTATAATTTTAGCAGTTTGATGCTAATATTAATCAAATAATTTTTTAAAAAATAAATTTCAATTTTTTAAAACTGAATGAAATAAACTCATTAATTTGTAAGACTACGACAATTCAAAATATTGCACAGGAGCATCTAAAAAGCAAGAATATAGATTTTTTTTGGCGCGGGGGGGGGGGATAAAACATTGTTAAATGTTTATAATTTTAAATTTAATCATTTTTTCCTTCTCATAAATATTAAATAATTAAATTTTGTAAAAACGAATAAAACAAACATATGTATGACAATAATTAAACAAATACTACTCGGGAGAATTACTTTTTTATTTATGTAATAGCAAAGAAATCTATTACTAATAAGAATCAATTTAAATACTTGATTCCCTGCATAGTTTAATGCAGCAAGCAGTTGTAGTGTGTCAAATTCTGGAATGTAAAGTTGTTGAATCATTTTAAGTAATGGTACTTCTGATACTAAACTTCTTATGACACTCAAAGAAATAAACCATTTGATTATTATTAGTTGTTTTGGATATTAAACTTATATAACCTAAAACATATATAATTAATATTTATTCAAAAGAAGTACAGATAATACTAGGAAATCTATTTATATATTTGATAAAAATGGCTTTTCCAAATCTCTCCATCAAGATACACATAATGATTTATTATAACTTTTAGTCCTAAATAACATTTAAAATTTCTTCTAGGTTCAAAGCTTAATGCAATCTTTTTCATTTGTTGCATATAAATTATCTTATAGTGAAATTTATAGTTTCCCTTTTCTTTGCTAACAGTCTCCTATAAAATAAAATATTAAATGCTCATCTATTTTGTTTTCTATTTGTTTTCTTTAATATTTTACTACTAACAACTGGATCGAAAACAAAACATTTTAAACACATTGGAGAAGCAATCACAAACCATTCTATACTATGATGAATATTTTCTGAAAGTGCAGAATGTTATTAATATGAAGACAGACTTTGACCTTAATTTTATATGCAATTATATCAACTTGATTTATAGTAATCATTTTGATATCACCCCCCCTCCCCTTATGGATATTGTATGCATATTAAGGGATCTGCTAAAATTGACTTAAAAAGTTTAGCATGATGATTGAAGATAATAATGAAAAACGTCTGTTATTTATTAAAACTACAAGAATAAAAAAAATATCGTTTTAATATTCTAAAAAATTTATATTTAAAGAATCTATTAAAATTACTCCTTTAATGTAACATATAAATATAAAAATATATATGCATTGGTAAAAACATTTATTATGATATCAAAGGCATTTACAATATGAAAGATCATTGCAATCAAATGATAAATGTATTAGATTTAAAATACCAGAATTTAATCATTTTTCCTTTTTCATTCATAATATTGATAACATATTAAAAACTTTTTTTTATATATATACAAAACATATTTCATTTTATTTAAATTAAAAACTTTTAGTCACAATCAAAATTTAAAACTGTAGGGGAAGAAGCACTACGTTATAGTTTCAATTAAAAAATTTAATTACACTAAAACAATTCCATGGTAACCAATGGTTTTAATTAAGCTCGTTACAGTTGATGAGTCAATTTAAACATTATTTCAAGTAAAAAAAAAAAAATTCTTATGAAGAAATTATTAAATAAGTTTAAAAAAAATTTTCATTTTTTATTTTAAACTTGTAAAAAAGATAATTAGCACTTCGATATAACCGGCTGAAAGATTTGTTATTTTAAATTAGCTCATCAATCACACAGAGAAAAAGCTATCTTACTAAGAGGAAATGATGATAATAATAAACATTTCTACTTCAATAGGTGAGATTCCTTTAGACACAGGATATGACAAATATACATTCTGATTCTAGATTTTGATTATTATTAGCACAAACAATAAATCATTAAAAAAAAAAGGTTGGCAAAAGATGAGACATAACATTGAAGTAATGTGTCCATAAAAATAGCATAGCAGTGAGTCAAGGTCTTGGTAAGACAAAAAATATAAGAATGCTTACTATTGCCTCATATGACTGAAGACAAATTGAATTTTGACACTAAAACCAGCTTGCAGATTCCCTAAGGAAGATGGGCATGATTGCAAATGCAACAAATTCATGTAGTGAATATTAATATTCCCCTGACAACTATCTACCCCCCCCCCAATTCCTTAATAATCAAATGTTACACAGTCCAAGCTATCATATTTATCATGAGATAAAAGTATCCTCATAGTTGGAATAGCAAAACATGAATCAAAAAAAGAGGAAAAAATTTAAGGGATTAAAATAAAATAACTTTCAATAAAAAAACATATGAAACAATTTTTTAAAAATGACTCACACCAATAGCTTACAGAAAAGTATATATATGAATACCATTATATTCATTTTTTAAACAATTTGATTAGTTAAAAAACTTGAAGATGATGACTTAAAGAAAGTTGATAATCATAGATATTTAAATGTAAAAAGAAATACAACCCTTTATTGATGGGAGTATTGTAAAAGAACATATATATTTTCTCTCATTATATATATATATGGAGTATTTTCTTAAATTTATGTGAAACAGGTGTTATTCTAAGTATTTTAAATTTGAAGTATAATGTAAAAATAGGCCAATGTAAATGTATTATTTCTAATTTTTTAATATGTTCCCACAGCATTAAAATTGTGATGCTAAAATAAATTGTCTAAAAGAATGGCAAGCAATGACAAATTATCATTGATAATAATTAAATATTACCTCTTGGACATATATTGCATAGTTAACCCAAACTATTTTCCCACAAAGTTAATATACTTCTTAGCTAAGTTCATACTTATTGATAACTAAAGGAGAAGAAGATTAAGCATTCTAGAAAGTAGCATTATAAACATTTTTTTAAAATTTGCAATTAATTAGAGCACTCAAACAATTTCTATTACATAAAGCAAGTATTCCACAACTTAAAACTGAGTAAAAACTTGAAAATAATGAAAACTAATAAGATTAAAATTGTACTAATAATGAATAAATTACTTCATAAAACATATCAGAAAAATACCTTATTTCTGTTAACATATTTTTTTCATTTATTTCTTTGTAAAAATAATTATATATTTACAATTATTTTTACAAATAAATAAACAAATAATATTAACATACACAACAGTTAGATAAATATTACATTTTGGAAGCAAAAGAATAATTCTGAAAGATAACATTTTTGAAATATCAAAAATAACACAGTTATATAAATAAACAAGTTGTGTATAATTTTGAAATAGTCAAAATCTGGCACTAAAAATATGTTTCAATATAGTCAATAAAAGATTATTATCTTAAAATATATAAAAATATTAAAGCAGATCAGATATTTTCTTATTATGCAATGTTTATCATAGAAATATTTATACAAATAATGTAAACATTGATATATAATGGAAATTTTTCCATGTAATAATCTAGATAAAATTTCAGCTATGGCATAAAAAGGTATGTCATTTAAACATCTTAGCTGAAATTTTAGGTTTCAAAATGAACATTATTGAAACTAAGAAAAGCTTATAAAGGATCACTTTTGTATACATATGTTGACATTAGTGATTATACGAATGTTTGTAGAGGTTTAAATATATTTATATATAGGTTAGTGGGGTGAGGGATTAAATTGTTTGGATAGGTTTGTATTGGCATATTCACATGTATTCAGTTATGATTTGTTGTGACAGGTTAATTTCAATTATATAACAAAGTTATTTTAATTTTATAAATTACATTTGAAGATTACACATGTATACTTTATAATTTTTGTCACATAAGTATACTGATAAAGTGCATTACTATCATGGTATTATTTCCATGTTTGCTGGAAAAGGTCTCTGTTGGCAAGAAATTGGAGATATATGCCTTATTTTATTGTGTGATTATTGGCTGCCTAGGTAGTGGACATTCTCATGCAGTTTTGTTTGTTTCTGGAGATTGGATGCATGATGGTTTGATTTAGTGTATTAAAACTATATCTGAGTATGTTTCAGCTGGCAATACACTTTTACATAAATTGGGTAGATTAATAGGCTTTGATTCAGTTGACATGTAGATTTTGGCAAATATATTTGATTGACATGGAGTTGTGAGTACATATGTTTACATTATGTGGCATTCTATATGTTTTGGTTGATGTTAAAAGTTCATTGAGAGTGGTAGATTGTTGATAACTAACAACTCTTGTTTTGCAGGGCTGTATACATTCAGGGATGGCATTCTTGGCTGGCTGTCAATTTCATAGGTAGTATGCTGATGGATTCAGAGTACTCTTTAATATCTGTGACTAAAATAAGCACTATGGAGCTTGAGATGAGGTGGTTGCTGGTTGATGCTTAGGGGTATATAATTTGAGGGAGGCAGATCACTGATGGAATGATGTTAGTGAGGTGACTGCCTAAAGATTAGAATGCTGTATCATAAATGACCAGGTGGCAGCAGACATATCAAGATGAGCAATTGTTTTGATGTATCTCATTGAATCAGTTCAAACCTAGTACGTTAAGTGAGGTTATATTTTTATTAGTGTTGTAGAGGGTATAAAGATTGCATGGTAGGCATGCAGTAGTTTGGTGGGCATCATAGCTGAAATTTTATTGATTACATGGAAGAAATTCCCATTATATATATAGATAATGTTTATACAAAAGAATCATTGCATCTGCTATTTTTAATTCCAAGGTCATGCAAGAGTATATGTGTTTACAAATATAAGTACTAGTGTGTGTATGTTTGCTTGAATACAACTTCTTAAAAAATAATAAAACAATGTACTTTTATTACTATTATGAAAACATATTTGTTTTTATCTTGTCATTATTTCATGAGTAAACACACGATCTTAAACAATTGTCTAATTTTAGAATACATTTTTGTTTTAATTTTTTGTTTTTTAAATTAATAGATATAATTTTCACTTACAATGTTTAGTGAAATTGCTATGATCAGCAGCCGTTTCAGATAAAAATTTTATAATAAAAAAAATGAAGAAAAACATGTATTGTTTTCACTTCAATTATAAAAACTGAATGATGAGTTCATGAAATTTGGTGCAAGATTTGATGTGGTGAGGCAATGCAAAAAAAAGAAAATAATTACTGCCCTATCAAAAATTGAATGTAAGTTTTAAATTGACATCTTTTTAATTAATTCATGAATTTGAATGTACTATTTGATTTTATTGAATAACATGCAGTGAAATGTAACACTGAATAATCGTTGCAGATACTTAATTTATGATAATATACTACTGGCAGCCAAAGATTATCTCATCATTTCATTTTCATTTCTTCCATCAATGAAAAGAAAAAAAATCTAGCCAAAAATTGTACGCAGAGTATCAAAAAGAAAGGGGCACAGATAGTCAGTCCTACTGCTTAAAATATAATCAGACAAGTGTAGCCTTTGCATATAGGAGTATAGTAATGTGTAATTCAGTTATCAATCATGAATCAGAATTAATAATTACTATATATATCTATAATTAACAAAAAAAAAAAAAAGAAGAGGAAAATACATGCTGATTAATTTAAAAAATACCCAATACTGAACCATAATCATTTATAATTAAAAATATTTGTTATTTGTATTTGGATCGACAGCATTTACAAAGCATTACTTTTTTGATAGATTAATTTTTTTGGGAAAAAAATCAGAATAATAAATAAATTGTTTTATTAAAATTACATTTATTTTCTCAAACAATGTTCAGACCTGTAGGAATGTAAAATAATCACAGTTATTATAAATCTTCATAAACTAAATAAAAAATAATAAATTGAACACACTTCAGCATTAATAATGTTAACCTTGGAAGAATGAAGTATATTAAAAATAATATATATATTTAGTGTATAAACATTTAAAATAAAAATGTAAAAATAATGCCACAAACACACAAAAATGAACACATTTATCGACTTTATTTTTATTTAAAAAATCAATTTGCTCAATGAACATAGAAAAAACAGAGAAACAATGTACAAACAATTTTAAAGTTAAAATTTAAGAATTATTGTTTTTTTTTTTTAACTTAAAAGTTATTTTTAATGACAAATGATTTTTTTTTTTGTAACATTTCTTAAAATACTCTTGCATTTTTATTTTTAAAATTAAAAGGCCATTCAGCTTATTAAAAATTATTTAAAATTTTTAACTCCAACTAATTAATTCATAAATAATTTTTATTTAATTATTCACCAAAATTTTAATATAAAACAAAAGCGACCATATATATCTAGTCAAAATGCCCTGTAAATCAAAAATCTCATAAAAATATACAATTATAATGAGTTGCTATGGGGAAAAAATAATTAACTACTTTAAAATTAAAGATATACAAAAATTGATTAAAAAAATAAAGCTTGAAATTGAAAAAAAATCATAATTAATGAATAAACCTCTTACTAAGCATAGTATTAATATAAAATAATGGTACTAATCTACAGATAAATATTACTGTCATAAAAACATTTCAATAGTTATAATTTTTTTTTTTTTAAAAGTTATAATTTCTTTGTTGAAGATCTACCATTTTGTTACTTATGCAACTGGAGAATATTTCCAATCATGTTAAATTAAAATAACACATGTAGAAAAAAATATAATAATATACATTTTAAAATTTATTTATTATCAAAGTATTTTTGTAATATCTAAGCAGTAAAACTACAAATGTTTTTTGCAGAACTATTAACTTTTTTTTTTGTCTTTTAAAGTAACAGTTCACAAATTTATTTTATATAAATGCTCTTGAAATTAGGCAGAAATTAAATAAGGCAATGTAATATACAGTTAATTGTTATAGATTTATTAATGTAAAGGAATAAATCTTTTTTTTCCCCCCAATACAATATCTTTTTAAGATAAGTCACTATCATCTTGAATATGTCAAAAACAAATTACAAGATTATTGATTTAAAATTTAGCAAATAAATATTTTAAATGTATATTTAGTAATCTTTGATAATATAAAGTTGACTATTAATTGCATAATATACAAAATCATTTTTTTTATTTTCCTTAAAATAATTTACAATTATGAAGACTGTATTTTATAATTTACAACATTCATATCTTTAATTGCAGGCAAAATAATATTCATAAAAATTTATTTTACATAAATGAAGTTGAAATTATATAAAAAATCAATAAAGAAATGTAAAGTACAGTTGACTGTTGTAGTTTAATAATGTAAAAAAATATTATTTTGTTGTTGATATTGTATATTTTTTGTTTATGATAAAAATTGTTATTATATTGAATATGTCAGAAACAAATTATAATATTGTTGATTTAAAATTGAATAAATAAATGAGCTTTTAGACTTAAGTTTAGAAATCATTGATTATATAAAGTTGATTATTAACTATATAATGTATAAAATCATTTTTTTCTCAAAATGACTTACAATTATGATACTCATACTTTTAATTGCAGATAAAGCAATACTCATACAAATTTTATTCCAAAATTTATTGAGATAATATATTTGATCTAATGTACACATTTTGAAATTCATTATAGATGCGCTTTGTAACTATATGTGACCAAAGTAGTTTTAATTATGTATTGCACTAACCATAGCAAAGTCTCCATACAATAGTGCTATCAAATGCAAACCATAATCAGTGGATGCAGGAAGGTTTGTGCATAAAATTCCTATCTAGAGCCTACTCATTCAATATCCTGACTAGTTTCTAACTTGTGGCTTTCATCAATGAGGCTTGGATTTGAGAGCACTATACCTAGATCTTAAGATCTAATGCAATCCTCCAGAAGCTACTTTTTTTTATCTATTTGGTTAACTATAAAGTTAGAAACCCAAAATGAAAACACAACAATGTGTTTTCAATCCAAGATCATTTGCTTGTATAGTCATATAGATCTGAACTCATTTCAGCATCTACATATTTTGGAGTCTTGAATTTTTCAAAAACCCCAGTCACCATTATCCTATTGGTAGGATAGCTAAAACATCACATGGTCAATATGTCATATGCTTTCATAGGCTGATAATAACAATAGCAAACTCTCCATACAATAATATGTTACTAACAGAACAGTCTATGTACGCATATGAAATTGAGATCATGTGAAGTTTTGAACACTCTCAAAAGATGCATGCACAATTAGCTTGAAAGGCTGATCTTTGAATGTAATATAATTGTTAGTAATGAAAATCTTCTTTACTTTTGATATGCAATAAATGAAAGCACTAATAGTCTTGTGAAGATACTGAATGAGAATTATAATATTATTCAAATTCTATAATCAAAACATATTATGTACTATGTAATGAATAAATTCTGTCCTGTACATTTTTAGCATGAAGGTCACCATATTATTCTTGAATGATGCAGCTTTAAAGAAGACACAATCCTATGATGTCACCAATCTTACAAAATAGAATTATAAATCAAAATAGTGGCTACAAATTGATGATGACTCCTACTACAAATCCTTGCTTAAAAATCTATCATATTTCAGAATAAATGGAGATATAAATGCATGATTATTTTTTACTCAATTTATTATTGATTTTGAGTTTTTTAATGTGTAAATAAAAAATCTCTCAAGAAAATCTGTAATCCCTTGAAGGCATATCTTCAGGTAGTAGACAGAGAAAAGTCTAACTGATTTTATTAAACTGGTGGGTAGCTGGAAAATAAAATCCTATCTACAGATCAACAAATGGAGTAAATGAAGCTCCTTAGTTGTAGTGAAAGCAATTCATTTACGAAAAGGCAATTCTGATATAAAACCCAGGTTCTTCAAATGGGGGATTGAGGCATCTGTCATCTCCTCAATACAACAAAACTGATTATTAAAAAAAAAAAAAAAACATAATTCAGGTTCATGATGAAACAGAAAAATGAAGATGATTAAATTAATAAAGTAAATCTATAATTTATGAAACATAAAATGTATAAGATCTATCCAATAAATTAAATAAAATAAGTGAAATTGAACAGATGAAAAATGGCCTATTGTTCAGAAAACCCATAACATTTATTATCATTTTTATAGTGGCATTTCATAAAATAAAAGAGCGCAATAAGGAATATCAATAGTGGCTCAACAATATTAGGAGTTTATGATGCCAATGAAGATGCTCCTCTAAATATTAAAATTAATTTTTTTCAACAATTAAATAATAATTTTTTAAAGTTGGCATATCTGGAAAAATTATATTGTTGGAGATTTTAATGGAATAGCAGGTAGAAAAAGAAAAGACAAAATTGTAGAACAATACAATGAATGAATGATAGTGGAATATGACCAATTAATATACATGAACAAAATAATTTGAAAATACTGAACGGATACTATCAGCATAAAAAAAAACCATAAATATACATGGATTAAGAACACATAAATTCTTAAACCTATAATAAATTATATTTCTGTGTGACAGAATAGTAATTTCATAATACTAAATATAAAAGCATGTAGTGATCATAATTTTCTTAAAATAAAGATCATATTTCTATTAAGAATAAACTCAGACTTACAGAATCATGAACAGAATACAAAAATAAGAGGAAGAAAAATATGACTTCAATACTGAAGAATATGAGTGTTTGAAGACTATACTGGTCATGACTAGATAAAAAGTTAAAACCAAAGAAAAGCTTTCAATTTGCATGCATGAAGTTATAAGAGAAACATTGAGTATATATATATATTATAGAAAAAAACCATATTGGTGGGATATTTAAACATTATAACAAATAAAGATAGAATTAAATACAAACAAATCCAAGCAAAAGTATGAAAATAAAATAAAAATAACCTGGGGACAAAAAGAAAATATGGAGAAGAAATAGTAAAGGATTCATTCATATTTGCATTGAAAGAGAAGTAATGAAAGAAAGGATAATTGTAAAAATTATAGCAATTACCAGTTCATTGAGTCTGATATATGGGAAAATTCTGAAAAATAGAATTGAAATAATCAGGTTTCAAAGAAGAAAGATTTAAATAACAGAAGAAAAAAAAGAGGCAAAAGTCAAGAAATACATCTTTAATATGTACATATTTAAAAGGTATATGATAGTATTACCTTCAAAATGCAGTGGAAAATAGTGGAATTAACAAAATAAGTACAATTTTTTCTTATTAAAGCAGTTAAGCATTACATAATAATATAAAAATAGCCAAAAGGATTGAAAAAGGGATGTTGCCTCCCCTCTATATTATTTAAATCATATCTAGAACAAATTCTTAAAATATGAAAAAGAGAAAAGTGAGGAAATGAGAATTCCTCTGCATAATAATAAAACACTCCAGACAATGTGCTAAACTGATAGCCAAATAGTTTTGGCTCAGTACTGTGATGATTTTAGCTATATGGTTAAAAAAAAAAAGGAGCATAAACAACAACAACAACAACAACAAAAAAACCATGTATAAGGAGGCAACACATCAGCACATATTGGAAAATAAATAACAAATTCAAAAATGTGAGAAATGAGCATGAAGATCACACATAGGAACAAGGGATGAAGCTGCAAGAGAAAAAAATGTACTGGGCAGAAAAACTATAGCAATATTAAATAGAATATTGTAGGAATGAAATATATCAAAACTCAATAAATGATGAATATAAGATACAACACCAAAAATTATCATTACATAAGGAAATGAGGTTAGACAATTGAAAGAGAAAATAAAAAAAAAAGAATCGATGATGAGAGAAAAGGATTACTGGTGAAAATCTGCAGAAAAGTCAAGTAGAAAATGCATAAGCAATAAAAAAATTTGAAAAATAATAAATATTGAATACATTATAGTAAATGATATCAAAACTAGACAATTTGAATGCTATGGATATGTGCAGAGGATGTCTCAGAATAAATTAATAAAATACAAATTAAACTGGATATCACAAGAGGAAAGAAAAAGAGAGCATCGAAAAAAGAGTTGGACAGAGGAAATAGATAAAAAATTAGACAAAAATTTTCATCAAGATTTATGAATAGTTAGAAGAGTAATAACAATTGGGAATTAAGACATCATAGAGCATTACAGATTAATAAAAAGATATACAGAAAAATTTTCATGATGAAAAAAAAAAGGTAATTTTAATGAAACAATAAGGTTTTTATTATATAGATTATTTGAAATTAAAAATGTTTCATCATACATATAATATAATACAATTCTATAATAAATAATATTATACAATACATATCTAATATATAAGAAATAGCATTACTATATTGCTAATATTTGAGGGTAGGATTATTTTTACTAAGGTTATAAGGATATCCAATTGTTTGCATAAATATTGTACTAAATATATATATAGTACTAATTTCCAAATAAAACAGTCAACATATCAAAAATTTTATTTAAATTTTTGTTTAAAATTTGCTTTGATAAATAACTAATATCTCTTAATACCCAGATTGTAATATACATAACTATGAAGGTTTAATGCAATCCATTTTTGTGAATGAATAAAATTGCACTGTCTAGATACATTCTAATTGTGTTGAAGACTTTTTACAATAGTTCCTAAAATGCTGGACATGTTTCAAATACATAGTCAACTATTTTATCTTGTTGATAAAATTCACATATAAGATTTAAATTAATTTTGAAACATTTGTTTAGAATTAGTTTGGTAGGTCTGTCATATACAGGACCACATGCAGGTTGAAAAGCACTTCATCACAGGGGCATCAAGACCCCAAGATAATAAATAAAATTTATATGCAAGTAAAAATGGGTACTCGTCGATTAGCCACTGTATGCTGCTGATTCCATGCAAAAGCACATAAATATGTCATTTACATGACCTATAGAACAGTTCTGTACATATTAGTCATTAAGCAGGCCTAGATGGCATTGCACACAAATATTACAGCCATCTTTTGGGTTTTGCAGTACTATGAAAATAGTGCACACTTCACAGATCACTATGGAATGATGTGAAGGTGTATAGAATTCAAATGGCCATAATTCTTTTCATGTGCATTTGAAGTAATGATTTTTCACACGATCTGACGTACTTTTAAATAGTAATAATTGTAAACCCATTGCAAAAGTGTACTTCCCAGCACAATTTTACTGAATTCACGCGAAAAAGGAATTTTGCGCAAAAACAGTTATGAGAATACTAAAACGGCTGTCATTTGTCATTTTTAAAAGCATAAGATTGGTTTGATCAGACAGTAATTTTAAAATGGAATTCTTACATTTTATTAAATAATGTTGTTCCGTAAATTTTTTAAAAATAGTTTTCAAAATGTTGTCACAGAATGTTTCTAATATATATATTTGTTTGATCAGAGTAGTGCATGCTTTGGCTGATCCTTTGGATCATCAAAACCATTGATCCCCTGCCCTGTACATTCAGCACTACATGCTGCCATGTATAATGTAATTTTAAAATGTTTGAGCAGAGTTTGGCCGATCCTTTGGATCGGCAAAACCATCAGTCCCCCTTCCTGCACATTCCAGCGCTACACCGCTGCCATGTATAATATAATTAAAAAATATAATTTAGAAACTAATGTTTTCCCAAAAAAAAAGTAAATGCAGTTTTTAAAATAAATAAATGTAAATCCCTATTAAAAAAAAGACAGGTGAAAGCGTTATATTTATTTGTTTTTGAATAAATAATAAAATTGTAAATCAGCCCAGTAATGTTATATCTATTAGTTTTTGACTAGCAACAGAGCCATCAAGCAGCGGCGGCGGCTAGTCGACTAGAACCTAAAAATGTTAACATTTTCCAATCACTTTGATGTTAGGAATGTGTTCTGAGTGTAAATATTTTTTTTGAAATATGAGAGGAATATTTCTTTACTTAAAATCTTATTGTGACAATTGCCCAAAATATACTACACATATTCTTATTATGCAAAACCAAACAAGTTGCCATTATTTTATCACAATAATTAATAAAACTTACATGCAAATGTTTAGATTTCTGGATCACTTTATTGTATTAGAAACACATTCTGATTGTAAATATTTTTTATTTAAATATAAGAAGAATATTTCTTTACTTAAACGTATTGTGACAATTGCTTGAGCCTCAAAATATATTTCATATATACTCTACCATTGCCAAAAGAGAATAGGCCAGTACCCTTTTGTCACTATAATTAATACAATTTATATGTAAATGAAAATGTTTAATTTCCCATCATTTATTTAAATATCCCAATTTATATAAAAAGTAACATTATTATTAATTTATTTAAAAATAAAACTTATTTTAAAAATATTGCTAAATAATTACAGTGATTTTGCATGTGATGAAATTATGTTTATCAATGATATTTTCAATTTAAAATACTGGCAGAGTGGCCAATTCTGAAATGTGAGACTTAGGTATGATTCTGATGCTCTCTTGGGCAAAACTTTTTAAAATAACAATGCTATCTTTCTCTTTTCTTTTATTATGCTGTATTATCTTTTTACACATTTTACTAAATAGGTTTTTCTATTTTTTAATAACAATATTATCTTTTTTTATATGCCATATTATCTTTTTACATGTTTTACCTAACAGGGTTTCCTTGGATGTGGATTCGGGTTTGTTCTTTACTAAAAACTCTAATTGATCCATAACCCACAATTATAGTCCTAATTTAAAGGAAATAAAATGAGTAAAAAACATTTTAAAAAAGATATTAATTATTGCATGCCAAATTATGATTCTTAATAAATTTTATGGTAATGATATTTTTTAATGTAAACTCCTATATGACTGCATTATTAACAAAGTCAAAAAAATGTAGCTAGTGGAACAAAGCGTTTGATTTTTTTTTTTAGTTATCCAACATAATCTATGAATAAACAAAATAAAGTGCAAGGCATTTTAATTTCTTCTAAAAATTTGTTGAGAAAACAATCTAAGTATGAAAATTTAAAATTTCTTCCCTTAAATAAATCCTGGCTAAATCCTTTAATTGACAAACTACATAATAAAGTATAATATATATAATAGAACTTAGTTATTAATAAGCATTAAAAAATAAAATAAAATAGCAGTGTAAATATTGTATTATTAAATGAAAACAAGTGAAACTATTTTTGTTAATAGAAAAAGTAAATAATTTATTCAAAATTGACTTAGTTTGGTGGTCTTAATGAAATATGTCATATCAATAAACAATGGAAATACAAATATCAGACTATATATATATATATAATAAATTATAGTTATTAATAGTGGAATAACACAATGTAAAAATTAAATAATAGTGTAAATATTTTATTATTGAAGGAATATTACTTTCTTAATAGAAAATGTTAATAAGTTTTTGCAGGAAAAAAATTTGAATGATTTTGTAAACAAACAAAAACTATTTTTAATGAGTTTTTGATCTGCCAGTTAAAGTTGATTTAAAAATTGGTTCAGAAAAAATAATGGAGACAAGCCAAACTTTCTTTTCTACTTGTTATGCAAAATGGAGTCAGAAGAGAAGCATTCCAAAGAATCATACTCTGGCTGTAGATAATATTTTTAATAACCAGATAAATAAACAAACTAGAATTACTTAAATAATATCATAGTAATCCAGAGAAGGGGTGGGAACAGTGCAATGTTTCATGGTGTGTGTGGCAGTGGTAATTCTTTAAAATGTGATAAAAACATATTTAAAAATTATTTTATTTGCAGATATTTCCTATCTGTACTAGCAATTTCGTAAGATTGTCCAAAAAATAATATGAAACTTTTGAAATAAAAAATTTCAAATTTACTAAATAAATATGTTAGTTTTAAGATATTATTTAATTATTGTTTCAAAAATTATTTATTTAAACATTAATTTGTTTTATTTTAGTATGTTTTATTCTCTGGGTTAATTTTATAGAAATAAATGAATAAAACACATCAAGCATGTTAAATGACTAAAGCCATATTTTCAAGTTTTTGTTGTAATAACATTGGGGAAGTCTTTCAATTTACACATTTTATTTCATTAAACGGGGAAGAGAATGCCTCTTACTTATTCTGAGGTGCTGGTCACATGTAATAAGTTAAATGAAAACCTAGATTTGAAAAAATGTTTTGAGATCACTGAGTTCTTTTAATATAGATAAGTTATATTCAATGATAATGAGTTTAAGTTCACATATAAACAAGAATTTTGGACATCCCTCCCCCAATCAGTTCGAAATAAGCATTTTAAATTAAAATCTATATCAATAATAAGCATTTATAATTAACAGTTTATTTTTTAAGATTGTTAGCAATCTTTATCACTTTTTTTAAAAAAGTGTAAAAATTCTTTTATAAATTAATGAAAATAATTTTTTAAAATATAATAAATTTAATGCGAAAGTGGTAAACTAGAGGGAGCCTAGGACTCCAGTTTTCACTGTTTCAAGCTCCCTGTTTTGTTCACCAAAGTCATAGTCCATTGTTGGATTCATAGTAGAAAAGTTTACAAAAATGTAAGGGAATATCTGTTTCAGTGTTTTTTCATCTTTAGAAGAAGTTTTGGAACAGTTTTCATTCAATGATAATTGAAATTATCTATCATTCCGTTTTATGCAAATGGATGCCATTAGAAATAGACTAAAGCTAGCTTAAGTAATTCTTAGAATCATTAGAATATTACAAACCTTTTAAAAATAATTTTAAATGAAACCAAATAATTCTAAAAAGAATAGACACTAGAAATCCTAATTTTATTGATAGAATAAATAGGAAATTCATTTGGACATCAAATCTCATAGAAAACGTGGAATATATGTTAACAATGACGGTTTTAGAAAATTTATCTTTGCATCAGATTTTAGCAGTGTTAAACAAGTTTTAAATGTTAATTCGATCTCAATTTTAGAATTGAACATTATAAAAAATAACCTAAGCTATCTCCCTGCACAAAAATCAGGTTTCTCCAATGATCAGAACAGAAGATATTGCCCCTCTTCCGATGGATTGGGGGCCACAAAAAAAAATAAAAAAATTTTCAAATCAACACAGAATTACAATGAAGTGATTCCTGAGCTAAAAAATAATGATTTAAAGACAAAAATGAGTACAAATGATGTTTTAGATCTAAACACACATTGAAGCTGCAAATTATTCATACTCGTTTAAGCAATAATTATTGAGAATTTTCCAAGGTTTAACAACAAACTTTCAGATTATATTTGAATCATTAATTATTAATCAAGACCTGAAATTCAATCAAAAGAAGCAGGATCCAATTAGTATCGACAAACAAAAATCACTGTGAACCCTGAAGGACTTTGGTTTGTGGGTTGAACAGCTATTGTGAACATTTGCAGACACAGGAGTTTGATAATGATTAAGGGCAGATGTTCAGCCCCATTGACCTCAGTGTGAAAGATGATGTCACTGGATGCTAGACACTCCAGCTAGAAATATCATCTTTGTAACAGTAATAGAGTTTTTTTGTAATATTTGTGGGCACGGGTCTGCACTCATTTCTTCTGCAGGGGTTGATGATGGCGGTCATTGGGGGTCTGGTTTATGGGTGCGGGCTGGTGACGACTATTGCCGCTACCCAGAAAACCTGCCAGGAGAGTACAGGGTCAAAGTTTTCAACATCTTTTTCCTCTGAGGGGCTGCTGCGCCCCCTTGATGGATTGATTTTGGGCAGTGCAGATCTGTGCTCATCCATGTATAGATACACATTAAGCAAAATTATACAATCCTTTTATGGATATATTTGTTATTGAGCTATATACCTTGTAAACCTGGTCAATAATTGTTTTGCCTTGTAACATTGAACCCTTTGTAGTCCTCCACGGATAAGTGTACCCGATAATTTTTTGTAATCTTTTGACTAATAAAGGTTACTTTTGAGAAAAAGATTTAGGAATTGCAGCCCAACTGATCTTCATGCGAAAAAACATACCATTACCTTTTTTTTTTTTTTTTTAAAAAAAAAGAAATTACATTAATACAATAAGAATATATGCAGAATTCTGTAAATAAAAAAAAAACAGATTTGTCATTAATAAGTTTTTCTTTGCTTTTAAAATATCAATTTCAATCATAAATGTCAAAAATAATTTTGAAGTCAGTAAAAAGCTAAATTAAACAGATTTTAAGTTTAATCAAGAGATGCGAATAAAAGTTTAATTTTTATTTTGTAATTTTAATTAATGAAAATGTATTAAATTACAACACTTTTTAATAAGTAATTTTGCGTTTCTATTTTTTAATGTGAATAGAATTGTACAGTAAAACTAACAAACAATTAAAATGTTTATTCTTAAAAACATAAAAATGTATCTTTTTGATAATCATTTTGATTTCCTATCACATTTTTTTTTGAATCAGTTATGCTTGCATAAGAGTGACGGTAATAGTGGCTATCTAAATCGATAGAGAGAAAGAACACTCAAATGCGTGTGCAGATATTTTATTTCCTATACTATATTTTTAAAAAAACAACATTTAATCCTTTTAATAATAGCACCCCCCCCTATAGCTTAATACTTGCAATTAATGTTAATAATTATGCATTAATACTAAAGGAATTTTTATAATTGTAGGATGTGATGGGTGCTTTTGTTACTGCAATGTTTGGTCATGTAGAGTAGCTACTGATTACTATAAGCTATTTAAATCAGGCCATTGAAAATAATGGACTAAATTTAAATAGCCTCATTCTTTCTATATCTAGTCCTCTTCGTGTATTAATACAACTTATCTACAGCATGATAAAAAGTCATCACCTAATGCCTCTTTATATGCCATCAACTTCTGCCATGTGATCCTATTGTTATGAAAAGTAATCTTTCTCCTTGACCACCAGACAAGATTATAGCTTCAATTGATCCAGCCATTTTGACAGTCCAATTTTAAATTGATGAAATCTTTGTTAATAAAACAGAATATGTAATAAGGTCATATCAAGCAATTAAAGAAAGACTAGAAATATATTAATAAAGTTTGTAATATAAAATTCTAAATAATGCAAATTTTTATTTTTAAATGTACTATCAAATAATGTACCCATATACATCCCTGAATGAGTACAGATGTGGCCAAACATAAAAAGATTGTAACTGTCTGTCTGTCTGTCTGTCTGTCTGTCTGTCTGTCTGTCTGTCTGTCTGTCTGTCTGTCTGTCTGTCTGTCTGTCTGTCTGTCTGTCTGTCTGTCTGTCTGTCTGTCTGTCTGTCTGTCTGTCTGTCTGTCTGTCTGTCTGTCTGTCTGTCTGTCTGTCTGTCTGTCTGTCTGTCTGTCTGTCTGTCTGTCTGTCTGTCTGTCTGTCTGTCTGTCTGTCTGTCTGTCTGTCTGTCTGTCTATCTATCTATCTATCTATCTATCTATCT
The DNA here is from genome assembly GCA_028023455.1 of Epiperipatus broadwayi. NCBI lineage: Eukaryota > Metazoa > Onychophora > Udeonychophora > Euonychophora > Peripatidae > Epiperipatus > Epiperipatus broadwayi. Next base: position 2,136,737 of record JAQFVV010006244.1, on the reverse strand, counting down.
ATCTATCTATCTATCTATCTATCTATCTATCTATCTATCTATCTATCTATCTATCTATCTATCTATCTATCTATCTATCTATCTATCTATCTATCTATCTATCTATCTATCTATCTATCTATCTATCTATCTATCTATCTATCTATCTATCTATCTATCTATCTATCTATCTATCTATCTATCTATCTATCTATCTATCTATCTATCTATCTATCTATCTATCTATCTATCTATCTATCTATCTATCTATCTATCTATCTATCTATCTATCTATCTATCTATCTATCTATCTATCTATCTATCTATCTATCTATCTATCTATCTATCTATCTATCTACCTACCTACCTATACACATATCAGCATTAAAATTTTATGGCCATTTAAAAACTTGCCATATGAGAAATGTAAATTAACTTATTTAAAATTTTTATTTATTGTGTTTAACAACAATTGTATATTTTGTGATACTGTGGTGATAATTATTAAATATATTTTAATTATCAAACTTCCTACTAATGCAAGGAACAAAATGGAGAAAATTAGTGAGTAAAAATTTTATTTGGTATTTAATACATGAAAAATGGAATACATAAATATATTTTAATTATGAAACTTTCTACTAACACGAGGGCATAGCTAGAGTTCGAAAATAGAATATACAAATATACTTTAATTATCAAACTTTAATAATGGTGATGGGACTGGTAGAAAAGTAGATATAATTAGTGAGGAAACTTTCTATTTGGTATTTAATACATCAAAAATAGAATGTAGATAATAAAACATTAAAAAATGTCTACTGCTTAGAATATATCCTCGTTATATGTGTATATATATATATATATATAAATTAGAAATACATTTTAATAACCAATTGCATGACCAATTTTGTTCTGATTAATAAAATAAAACAATGTAATGTATTTGAAAATTAAAATATATTTAACGAATATTTACACGAAATAAAAATACTTAAGTTATCAACAGCAGTTAAAAATGCGTTATAATAGTTATTACTTGCTATTGATAACTCATGTTTTATTATTTCATGTAAATATGTTTTAAAAATATTTTAATTATTAATTACATTGCATTATTTTAATTTAATAATGGAGCAAAGTCGTGGATACAGCTAGTAAACAAATAAATAAAATCTCCAATTTAGCAATAAAATAGGAAATAATGAAAAAATATAAAGAGTAATAATATTATAAATATTTTTAACGAGCTTAATAACAAATGAAAATTTAGATCAAATAAGGCTAGAGAAGTATAGTTAGATGATAAGTGTTGAGAATTACAGGAATTACAAAAAAAAACGAAAGATATAATTTAATATACAAGAAAATAAAAGTTAAGATCAAAAAGTGAAGTAGTAATCCAAAAAAAAAAAAAAAAAGAAAGAAGGAAATTAGTAGTAAAGAAGATTAATATAATAAAAAAAACTGGCTACAATTAAAAATTTAAGTAAATCTCTAAAATATTTTCAAGAGACTATAATAATAATACGAAAGATTAGTAATCTGGCTATAATAACCATTAATGCATTTTTTTTTAAAAAAAAAACGAGAAAAAAAAAAAACAACAAAACAGCAAACTCAACATGGTGGTAAATTTCATATTTTTTTTTAAATATATGGTTTAAATAAGAATATTATGGGGAATATAAAAATATATATTTACAATAACATTATGCATTTCTTAATATATTCATAATATATAAATGTACCATCAGATTGCTAACCTCAAAAACAGCAGCATTGGCCACTTTTGCATCTCACCATCAGATAAAACTCTCTGGACCACAATGAAATCTTTCTATAAATAGAAAACATTTCTTGATGAAAATCTTTTATAGAAGACTTTTAGACTATAAAGATGCATGACATGTTGTTCTTCAGTTATACATTCTTCACTTAGGATGGCCATTTTTAACTATCAAGACCAATGATTGAACATGTAAATCTATTACTCAAATTGTAATAAATTTAGAATGTTGTCCATCTCTTTAAACATATAATCCTGTTATAGCAAATTATACGTTCATTTAGAAGCTATTTTAAAATTGTCACATTTCTATATTAGGAAATGTAAAATTACATTAGCAATATATTTTTAAAAAATGAATATGTGATAAGTTAAAAAAAATATATGTCAGTTATTAAAAACTAATATTTCCAAATAATTTTAGCTTATTAAATCTAACTGAAATTAATGAATATATAGACTGTAAATTCACAGGCCAAGGTAGTGGTTGGTGACTGAAGATAAAGGATCTGCCATTTGATGATGACCTTTTATGTTGGGTACTTACAAGTGCAGATCACTTTGAAGTGAAAAAAGATCTCAAGAATTAAAAAAAAACTATCTAATATAATAATGGGGCATTATTGGATTTTGTGAAGTTAGAAGAAAATGTGAAAAAATGATGTAAAAAATGGGCATATACTGTACTAAAAAGGCACAAATATTGGAAGTACGGGTAGGTTTCATTATAAAGTGGAAGATTTAGCAGAAAAGATAAATTTTGTATATCATTCATACTAAGCATGCTTTCAACATAAAAATAACATATTCATAGCAATCTATATTTATTTACCATTCATGGGTTTATAATTTCTCAGTTATTACCCAACATTTAAAATATATTACCATTTATTCAAATTTATTTAAATAATCCATTTCTTTGAAAGTGATATGCATGACTCTATTATTTATAACCATGCAATCTACTACAATTGTGCAGAACCTCTTTAATTTAGCATTTCCTGCCCTCTTTCTCCAATACATGCAATCACAGCTGTAGTCAAATCAAACTTATGGCCTGAACTGCATTCATGCGCCATAAATGTGGGTGTGTATTCTTTATTTCCCGGTGGCCTATTATATAAATATCTGTGATGGACTAGTGTAATTGATAAATTCGCTCATGATTCACCATAACGTGCAACATTAACATTGCACATGGGTAGATTGCACTACATTTTGTAAACAATTTGATATACCAACACTGTGGGTAATTTATCCTTGGAATTTTCTAATAGTTGCTTGGAAACTCATATTATATGCATCTTTAAAGATTTTTTTTAATTTTTTGTGAGATTTTTGGAACATAAAGAAGACTAATCCATTTTTTATTCTCCACTGATTGAAGGAAACAGTCTTTTTTATCTATCATAAAATCTTTCAACTGTTTTCATGATTTTATTCTGGTTATATTCTAACTCTTTTAAATAATTAATGTACTCATCTTATTGTTTTTATTCTCAAATTTGCACAATTTATTATTCCTATTAAAAAATCTTACAATCCAGCAAACGTATGTATCACTGAAGATAAAGATGTATAGTGGATCACTCACCTGATATTTATCAGTTTTAAAATCATTCTGTAGTTCAATGTATTTATAATTTCTCTGGAGATGCAGGTCCAAGAATTTTATGCCTTTCTCTCTGTCTTCTTTCAAACATTTGCTCTAATCCACAATATATATTTGCAATCTGGATATCCATGAACATATGAATGTATCATCACTGTACCTCATGTAAATTGTGTCCACATTTTGCGACAAATATTTTGGATTATAGTCGTTTCAAATTTTGTAAGATGCAAGCTGCATATAATGTCAAAAGTATGAATAAAGTATATGGTATACAAAAGTCTATCTTTTTCTGCTAAATATACATAATGTTTATATAAAATTATGATAGTCTATAAAAGAGCAAAATAGCTTTGAATTATAAAGTATAAGAATAACTTTGTGGAGATTGATGGTGTATCAGAAAGAGTGTCAAGATTTGTTATTCAACTTAATGATAGAGACCAAATGCAGATAATTCAATTTTACAACCCAACAAGTTCTCATTGTGATGAAGAAGTAGAGGTATATGGATGTACAAAAGGTTTTTGATCACACTAAATATTTTAAAATTGACACGGGAGATTTTAATGATGTAAACAATTAAAAGATGAAAGTAATGAAGGTAAATTTGATTATGATGATAGAAATGAGAGGACACAGATTTGTGGAGTTTGCAGAAAAATAAAAATTTTATATTATGCATTCTTTCCTTGAAAAAAATCTAAATAGAAATGGATATGGAAGCATCAAAATAAAAATACAAATAATTGTATTATGTTTTGATTAGCAAAAAATATGAATTTCAAGATGCTAATGTTCTTAATAAATTCAACACAAGAAGTAATTATCAATTAGTAAGATGCAAAATACGTGTTAATGCAAAACTAGAGAAATAAAAATGATTTGAAGAAAAACAGTATTCACAGTTGGTATACCTAATTTTCAGAAACATTCATTTAAATTTAAATTAGAATGTGCAATTTGTTTTCAAATATTAACATATTTTGAGGATAGCTCAATTATGAATGAAATCAAGAAAAAGATAAATTTTTAAAAACTGCAATAAAAATAGCTGATACAGAAAGTAGTAATTGACCAATAAATTTCTACTGAGACAAAACAGTTTATGAATAAAAGAAGGAATAAGAAAATACATAAAAATAATGCATTAAGACTTTTTAACTACTGGACTTGAAGTAAAAACAAAGAATTACGTATATTTTGAAATATAATTTTATAATGAATATAATAAAATTATCAATAAAAATGTAATTTAAAATCATAATTATCATAAATTAAAAATTATAAATAAGCAATAAAGAAATAATTTTTCAAGATATTAAAATTCTATTTTTTTTTGGCTTAGTTTTTTTAATGGTAATCACTTATTTTTCTTATCTTTGATTTTTTCTTAGTATTTCCATTTTCTGGCAATATATAACATTTTCCTCTAATATTAATTATTAAAACTGAAATTATTGTGAAAATTGTGTTTCAAACCAATTCTTTAACAATTCAACATGATGACATCGTTTTATCTGAAAAAGTTAAATGTGTGTTTCAACTTTTAAAAAACAAGTGTTTGAATGCTGAAAAATTGTTTTATTTTTTATATATAGATGTGATTAAAAAAAATATGGCAGATATTTTTTTTTTTTTTTTTAACTTTCAAAACTGATTTATTAGTATTAAGGTTTTACATCTGAAATACAATTTATGATCCAATTTGTTTATATATATATATATAGCAGGCGCCACCTAGGTACTCTCCCGCATACAGGTAAGCTAATTTAGCTCTAACCTTTTATAAATCAAAAACATCAAGATTATGTTTTTTTATAAACAAAGGCAAAACTCCCCATACAGTAGTGCCACCCTGTGCCAAACAGAGTAATCAATGGATGCCAGAAGGCTTGTGCATAAAATCCCTATCTAGTGCCTACTCATGCACAAGCCTTCTGGCATCCATTGATTACTCTGTTTGGCACAGGGTGGCACTACTGTATGGGGAGTTTTGCCTTTGTTTACAACAAATTATGTGCTAGTATAGAGATGGTGATCATGTGATGTTTGATGATTATGTTTTTTTCTGATTAATAATCGCATATTAAGTAGCTCAAACATAACCTTTTGTTTAAGAAGATAAATAGTAAAGTCTTAAGACAATTTAATAGGAAAAGCAAATGATTATCTAATACTGTGATAGAGTCATGGCCGAAAAATAAAAGAGGTTCGAAATAATATGTTTATTTGAACTAACGAAAAAGTTAAAAATAGAAGACAGCAATAAATCAATTGTTTGAGTTGTTAAAAGTACAATTGAAAAACAGTTACCATAAATAATAATAATAAAAAAATAGTTTTAATGAGTAACATTATGGAGACTGATAAAAATTTCAGTCTATCAGCCAATACAGCACAAGCCCCAAGTAACACATATGCTACAATTGCAAAAAAATATAACGTTAACGCAAGCCCTAGTGCTAACGTAAATCAGAGTAGACCCCACAGATTCAGAAGAACTACAGCGGAAGATTTAAAGAATCTAAACATATCAGAACAAGATCAAACATTACCTCCCCCACTCACAGTATGGACAGATGAAATGCTAGAAACAATTGGAGAACAATTTAACAACACGATACCTCGGACACTCTTTACAACATTTAAAAGATTCTTCACGGACAACTCAGTAGTGTTAGCAGTAACAGACAATCACTGCTCACTATATACTTTCCCTAAGCCACTTCTACTTGAAGCACTAGAAAAAAATAAAATTATCGACTCAGTCAGTTGTATAGCTGACCATCCGAATAATAGATATGTGGCACTAGAATTCAAAAGCTCCGAACAAATAGAACAGTTTAAAAAAAAAATTAAAACAATTGGAAATTTTGCAATAATACAAGTTGACCAAAATAAATATAAAAATATAACTGGAGTTATCAAAAATACCTACTTTGGGTACAATCTAGATGACTTTCAAAGGATGATGAACCCTTTTGGAAAAGTAACATTTTTCCAACAAACCTATATCAAAGAAGCAGCAATCCCAATATTATCAAACAGTTATGAATACAAAGTCAAATTACACAAAGACATAGAACCAGAAAATATCCCAACACATATCACAGACCAAGAAGCCACACTTCATCTGTATAGAAGAGGCCTCAAACCAAGATGTTTTGCATGTGGAAAAAGAGGACACATAGCGACTGTTTGTAAGGAAAAAAATCAAGAAAAAAAAGACCAAAGTAATTCCAATTTAGTAGAAACAACTACAGTAAACACAGATAATAACACACAACCGCCAAATTCACACCTTCAAAAACTCAACTTAAACAAAGCTAATACAACAACAGAGAAAAATAAAAATGTAAACACTTCTACATCTGTAAACACAGAACAAATAATTGAAATGGAAAAAAAAGAAAATGAAGACTCACAGTCTAATGGAAAAAAACCCAAAGATGACACAGCAAAAACAATAAAAAATAAAACAGATATCTCTGGCCAAGATAAACACAGAATTCTAAACAAGACAGCTACTGAAATCATGGATAAAATTGCAGAAAGTCTTCCAGCAATTGAAAATTTAACAAAAGAAAGCAAAAGAAAACAGCAAAAGGAAACAAAAAAGAGAGAAATTAAAAAAATCAAACCTAATGCAAAAGAACTCCAACCAGCAGAAACAAAAATGCAAGAAAAAGAAAAGAATATAGAAATGGAAACAGATGATGAACGACTAACTGATTCAGAATATGACAGTGAAAGTGATCATTTTAAACACGGGCATATAAACACAGACACCTACAACCCACAAGCAACACCAGTTTTAAAAACCAAAAGTACAGACACAGAGACAATACCAACAACAACTAAAAAAATAAAATAGTCAACACATCTCAAAGCAAAAAAATCTATAAATCAAAAACCAGTATGATTATAAAGGTAGCTGCAGTTAATGTAAGGGGTATAAACTCCAAGACAAAAATACAGAATATAAACAAATGGATACAAATCATACAACCAAGCATCTTGGAGCTCCTTGAAACTAAAATACATAGTGGATCAAAAATTGACCCAGCACAAGTCATGAGCACACAAGGTTTTTGTGCATGCTCAAGAGACTCATCTGCACCAGCCAGTGGGACAGGAATATACATAAGCCGGAGTTGTCCCTTCACTACTTTCAAAATAATCTACATAGACTCAAACCTATTAATTACAACTTTTTACCACAAAAATCTCTCAATCAATATCATATATGTATATATTCCACCAGGGCCAATTATAATCAATAGAATAATTGCAACAATAAACTCAATGCTGGCAAACAATCCTTACCCAACAATACTAACAGGGGATTTTAATATGAGCTACCAAAAGTTTGTTAATAAGTGGATTCACCAATTAGCAATACCACTTATGAGTGGAGAAGGATTCCTACCACCAAACTCCATATCCTTTTATAACAGCAGATATGGAACTCTGATAGACCTGATGTTCTATTCCCCAATGCTGCATCAAGCAATAGAAATGAGTCTACCCCCCACACATTTCTCAGATCATGCAGTGCAAATAATAAAAATAAATCTAGATACAAACTATAACCAAAAATACTACCTACAGAAAACCATAAGAATTCTACTGCCAATCAATACACAGGAAGTTTTTTTCTCAGAAATATATATAGCAATAAACAAACTAAATCAAATGGACCTTGACCCAATAACAAAATATATAGCTTTCACAGAAACCATATCTTATAATATCAATCAAATGACACAAAAAACAACCCCACCAACAAAACTCATAACATTGGCAGAAGAAATACATAAAAAGATCATAACAGCAAAACCAATCAAAAATAACCAAGAAATCATTGTTAAACTTACACAACTATACAATCAAACATGTAACCAATTAAAACAATATATTGCCATCAAAAAGAAAAAAATATGTTTAACAGAACAACACACTTGGACCCGTGGTTACATTAGGTGGGCATTAGGATATCCCTCAACTAACAAAGTACCTATGGCAATTAAAACAGGAAATAAAGTGATAACAGGCTATAACATGATAGAACCCATCTTTCAATACTTCAGAAGTAAACTCACAACAAACAACCAATGGAAGATCCCAGAAAATTACTTTGGAAAACCTGAAAATGAAAACCCCTATAAAATAGAAGATTTTGCAAGAATACTCACAACATTACAAAGCACTTGTCACCCAGGACCACCCGGGATCCCAAAATTTGTACTAACTCATCTAAGTCAATTTACAAACAAATTATGTCAACTAGCAAATCAACTTTCACAAAAATTATATAACATACAAGGTCTAATCATAATATCAATGGTCCCTTTCATGAAAAAAATAGAATCCATCTCGGAAATTACAAATTTAAGACCCATTTCAATGGAGCCATTAGGAATCAAAATTTTAGAAAAAGTACTAAAAGAAAAGATAGAGCCCTACATCTTACCAATAATATCGGAACATCAATATGCTAAAAAAGGGTCAACAGGCCAAGCAGCTCTAATTTTTAAAACAATAGTAAATTCAACAATAAAAAGAAAAAAACATGGGCCTATGGTAGTACAATTGGATTTTGAGAGTGCCTTTGACTCTGTCCCCATCAACAAACTAATCAATCAATTAAAAAAAACAAAAATACCAAGAACAATCTTATACACAATAGCCAACCTACTCCTAAATAGGGAGATACACATTACGCTAAATGGAAGAACATCACCCACTTTCCATCCTAACCAATCCATCCCCCAGGGATCTCCACTAAGTACACTACTCTTCACACTATACATAAACCCTCTACTTGAAAAAATCAAGGAAAAATTACAAGGAATACAAATACCAAACACCAATATTTACATACCCTGTATAGCCTACATGGATGATGTTACGATTTTTCTAACTTCAAAGAAACAACTACATATACTCCAAAAAATAATAGAAGACTATACAACAAAATTTCATCTGAAAATAAATACTAATAAATCAGCTGTGTGGTCAATTTTTACTGGGAAAACCAACACACAAATATACCAAGGAAAACCGAATAAGTTTCTGGGTTCCCATTTCATTTGGGAATGGGGCAGATGAGAAGAACAATACAAGACAAAATTTTAACACAAACAGAAAGAATCACAGACTCACTTGCTAAATCATACCTTTCTCTATACTCAAAGGTTGCTCTCTTCAACCAACTGATAATGACAAAAATCACATACTACCTACCAGTGATAAAGTTTACCAAAAAATTTATATCAACAGTAAACTCCATGTGCAATAAACTACTTTGGAATAAAAAGGTGGTAGCAATTTCAATGAGGCAAATAAGCCAACCCACAAAACTAAATGGGCTTGGACTACATACAATTTCAACTTTTTACACACAAAAAATAATAAACCTGCTGATTACAACATTTACAAAGTTTCCAAATATTCAAAAAATAATAGATATAATACCCACTGACCGACCACCTCCCAAAGACAACTATATAGCCACACTTTTAGACAGCATAAGAAATCAAAGGGACAAAATAACCCTGTCTAACCCAATTAAATACACATATTGGCACATACATAGCCTAATAGAGCAGACACAACAAGATATCAACAACAAAATGGTCCTTGAAATAAACAATGCACAGCTCCTAAAAAAATATAAAAATTGGTACCTGGAGCCTAAATTCTTTGACTTCATAGTCAAAGTAAATCTGAATGCTTTGCCTACATCACATTTCATCCATTTTAAAAGGTTCTTTACGAAAATAGACCCACTGTGCAGATTGTGCCAAAGAGAAGAAGAAACACAACATCATTTTCTAAACGATTGTCTGGGCTTGGAAAAGGTAAGACAAATAATGATAAATAACTACCATCAGAAAGACACAACAATGGCAAAAATTCTCCAGGTATACAAAAAAAATGCAATCCCAACAATAAGAGCAGCGACATTTAGCTTGTATGCATATTGGTACACCAGATGTAAATTCAATTTTGACTACAATGCAAAACAAAACCTCAACACTTTCCACCACAAGCTAGAAAAAATAAAAGAAAGGGATAACATGCTAGCACCACCAGATATTTTTGCTGCAACTTGGTCACTGTTTAAAATAAAATCAGCACTATAGTTGAAAATCAGTAAAAGAGATATAGAATAACACAGCTAAAAAGAAAAAGAACCCAATACACCAAAACCAGCAGGACACACATGACAGGGTCCATCAACATAATGTATATATAAAAAAAATTAGACAAACTGAATTCAGGCAACTTTTGATGCCTTAAGAGTAGCAAAAACACAACTTAAAGAACTCAAGAGAAAGCTCTTTCTCTCATATATCTGTGAACAAACTTATGCCCTACAGAACTGTTTAGACACAGGAACAGACTTATGCTTACTGTGTAAGCCCAATCTTACCTATGTAATCATTGTTTTTTAATCAATAAAATATGCTTTGAAACATATATATATATATAGAGAGAGAGAGAGAGAGCGTTAAACAAATACTAATAGTACTGAAAGCTATTTGGCACATACAGTGAGATTAAAGTTAAATTAGAAATCAAAAGTTCTTTCCAAGTCAATTAACTCCCACATAGTCTTGTGCATCATTTGAGGTGAAAACGGCATATCCCTGTCCCTTACAGTCTTCAATTTTTGTATTAGAGTTTGACAAGGCTCAGTATCATTTGTATTACAGAGAAGCGTGCACCTAATAATCCACAGGCAATAAGCTAAAAAGGTTGCACTTCTGATTATGGCAAATATACCTGTGTTGATGGCATGCTTTAGTGTTGAAATAAGGGGATGTTTTTCCTGGAATAATGAGCTAATTAGGTGTCTGCAGCTCTGTAAGGCCACACACTGATTGAATATATGATCCATGGTGTTATCTTCCCTATGACACAATGAGCAAACAGGGTCTATTGATGAAAATCCTTATCTGTCACCAGAAAAAAACCTGTGGGAAGAGCATTAAGATTTATTTTGATTAGAAAATCAAAGTATTTTGACTTTATAATATGTTATACAAAGAGAAAATATGAAGAAGTAAGTCAACCATTCATTTTAAATTTTTTTGTATATATGTTTTTATAATTTTATTTATTAATTTTATTATTTGCAGATTATATTTATTTATAGACACTAGTGATTTTTTTGGGTCAAATATTAATACAGTATTTGCTAAACCATTGTTTTGAAATTTTTACTTTTTTTTTGATTGTGTGTAATGTTTTTATAGATCTATTTACTAGGTGTAAAATTATGCTTGGCCTACACGTATAATTTAATGCTAATAATTTATTTTTGATCAAATATTACTTGTTAAACTCTATTGTTTCAAATTTTTCTATCTGATCATGTTTTTTTCCCAAGGAAAAGTTCTTGATTTTTTTTTTCCATTTAACAAAATAACTGTAATGTTTTAATTTCAATATTTGATAATTGCTATTAACATAACTTTTTATTGATGACCAACATGAAATAAATACTGTTTAACAAAATCTTTTCAAAGAAATATCTAAAATTGTATTCTGCCACCATAAAAACAATTTATTTTTTCTTAGTTAAGTTTACTTACTAGTTTAATTATGAATTTGATGTATTATTTGCTTTTAATTTTTTAATCATGTTCATTTAATTGTAAAAGTAGTTTTAATATGTTTTTCCACATAAGCAGTTATTTATTTTGTGGACAAGATGCTAATAATTTGTTGTTTCATTTTTAATTTTTGTTAAATATTAATATTTGCTAAACTATAATATTGTTTTGAAATGTTACTTTTTTCCTTTAACGTAATATGCATAATATTTTAATATTATTCTTGTAATTGAACTTTTTACTTTCATTAGTTCATGTACTTTTTTCTGTATTCTGCCACAATATCTTAGGATTTTAATATTTCTCTCATAATTGAACATTTGATGATGTTTAAAATGTAAATTAAAAATCTTGTTTATATATTATTAAAAACTTTTATTTAAACAAATAGTTGCAAACAAAAACAAAATTTCAAATCATTAGCAAACCCATTCAGTCTTTTTCATTTATAATCTTGATCAATCTATTCTGCATCTTATTGGAAACATTTTAAAATGATGATTTACTACTATAATTTATTTTTACACCATGTTATTTTGATATTAAATAACAATATATACTGTACTTATCTTGGTCTAGATTTAAACCCGGAATCATTATATATTTTTTTAATAATTTACATAATTAATAAAGTTATTAATAATACACCATAATATAACATTCATATTCTTAATGTTAATTTTTTTTAACCAAACATATATCAAATTGTATATTCTAACAAAATCAATATTTTATTACTATTATAAAGATTTGAGAGGTTAAATTACATATTAATAGATTCAATTATTAATATTTTTTTATTTACTGCATACATTTAACAAATAATACATGAACATAAATGAACAATATGGCAATTTTTATTTAGAATGTGGATGCATGTATTTTCTGTTTCATATAATTAAATCAGTATTAAATTATATGTATTAAAATACTGATTTTATATAAAAGTATTTAGATAAATATATTTTTTAAAAATATACACATTGCATATTAAATAAATGAATACATAAGCAATGTTCATATTTTGTCTAAATTATGATTTTAAAATGTATTTTAATTTGCAAATTTATTATTATTATTTAGTAAAATGTTTATTTATTACAATATTAGGAAACACTTCTATAGCATGAATGCTGCTGTATTTAAAAACTTTTTACTGAATGAAATTTAACTTATCATAAAAGAAGCCATTAAAATGGGTTAAATTTGAGTGAAATGATAGGAACACTATCTAAAATAGGTAATTATAACGTAATCGGGCTTGGCCACTTGATGGCGTTGTTGGCAGTCAAAAACAATACAATACAATGTTCGGGGCCGCGTTATATTTTTAAATCGAATCGCTGTTTTTTTTTTTGGTTATTAATTTATTGATTGCTATAACTTTTTTTTTCATGCCTTTTTATTAAAAAAGTTGTTTAATTTTGTATTTAGTAAACGACAACCTTTTTTTTATTTTTAAATCGCTGTTTTTGGACAAAGCTGCTACTCTGCGATGTCTATTTAGCGATGTCTTTCACTTAATTATTGGTAAACGACCTTTTTTTTAATTTTTAAATCGCTGTTTTTGGACAAAGCTGCTACTCTGCAATGTCTATCGCTTAATTATTGGTAAATGACAACCTTTTTTTTTAATTTTTAAATCGCTGTTTTTGGACAAAGCTGCTACTCTACAATGTCTATTTAGCGATGTCTTTCGCTTAACTATTGCTTTCTACATAACAAAACAACTGTGTAGGGTTAGGGTTAGTTTTAGGGTTAGGTTTAAGGTTAGTGTTCTGTTGTTTGTAATGCTAAAATAGTCGGACAAAAGAAAGAAACTCAAACTTTTTTAAACAACAACAAACACATATAAATATCTTATTTACTTATTAAACATCTTTATAATATGTGCTTTCTATGAAATTTACAAAAAATCGTGTATATTTTTATTGGACAGCAGAAATACTCGGCTTCTGTTGTTGGCAACTGCGGAAAAAGTTGATTGCCATCCATTTTATCAACTATGTGGTATTTCACATGAAAACAAGATTTCACACGCGATATCGGCCAAATTCTTTTTACCTACCCTCAGCAAGCTTTTACACCTTACACATTCTCTAAACAAGGGTGTGGCCATTTAGAAAATTACTATAAATTCATGTTTATTAAATAAATTATATATACAAATATTGTGTAACGTATATTGTAAAAAATTGACTAATCCAACTAAACACACATATATATCAAACTGTAAATGAAAGATAAGTGTGTGGATTCACAATAACTGTCGCGAAGCAGAAATAGGCCATATTATTTCTGCATTACGCATCATAAACAACCTTCTAATGGCTAAGACAAACATAGATGTTTTCTATAGCTGTAAGTCAGGCCTTGTAAACGGCATTTGTTAGGTGTTTTGGTGAGCCAGATGCCATCAAGTGGCCAAGCCCGATTACGTTATAAGTACCCTAAAATATATTGTCATCATAAAAAAAATATATAAGCTCCTGATCTTAGATTGGTTAGGTTCTCACATCTGCATCTAAGTAAGTAAAGTCAATGTATTATATACAGTATTAATAAATGGATTTTATTATAAAAATGAATGGCTAGATAAAGAAAAATGTTTGCTCCAAAAAACTTGTCTTTTGATAGATCTGTTAACAATAAATTAACTCATCGTATAATACATTTACAGTGCCTCAGGAATACATTATGAAAGTAACTTAAAACAATGTATAATTTATTATAGATTAAATTTTCAATGCTACAATAATGTTTATTATGGAACATCTAAGGACTAATTAATGCTAATACTAATATAAAAATAAAAAATATTAACATCTCAATATGTTACTGTGAAATATTTTATTTAAAATGCAATAATTGGGATAAAATTAGATTTCAAACACTATGCTTATTAAATATATTTTTGTACCAAGAAAAGTATCATACATATTAATAAAAATTCTAAAGACTCATGAACTTTAATTTGATTATATTTTTACAAATATTGTTATGTTAATAAGTATTAATAAATATGCTTTTTAATGGAGTTTTAATTAAGGGACATACAAGATAATTATTGCACAAAATTAAACAGGTCTTATATTTTCATTATTTATTTAATTTTAGAATGTATGTGTTTGTTTCTAGTATCTCAAATATATAAAACTAAGCAAAATAAAAATTTAGATTACATTAGAAACAAAATTTAAATATACCTTCTAATATTAATTTTATTTTTATTTGAAAACTGATAATATGTTTGATTGTTTTTGTTATATATGCAAAAAACAATATAACATAAGTATAAAAATTCACAAATTATTTTCATGATAGTATATGTTTAATATGCATTGATTGAATCATAATCTTTAAATTTAAATATAATTAATTAAATTTTTTATATAAGTTTAGTATTTATTTGTAAGTATTTATGTAAAAATAATATTTTCTTTCTGGTTTATTAATGTATCATTCACAATATATGTAATAAAGAAATCATAATTAATTCATAATCAAATAGCGTAACAAAGGTAATTTCATTTTCTTATTAACATATATTTTTTGATGTACTATATTTATTATATTAATAATTTTTTTATTTTATTAATTAAAATTGGATATTGTGATTTTTCATAATCTACTTATTACACAATATTTTAAGATCAACTTCACCAGTCTCTATATAATTTATTTGCATATTAACCAATAAAATATTGAATAAATTAAATACCTACAGTATAATAATTTATTGTATTATTGTAGCATTTCATCATTTACATTAATTGATTACATTGAATAAATAATTAGTAAAAGTTAATCTGATGTTTTATTGAACATCAATTGATTAAGTTAAAATGTTTAATTTAAACCAATATAAATTGTTACTCAATATTATTTGAATCTTTATAACTTATATTTATTTAATCATTAGTTTATAGACACTTCTTGCTAGTACAATTTAATACTTCAACTGGGTCTTAGGAAAATTATTTATTTCATCTATATATCATTTTAAAATTTGTTATCTGAAAATGTTAAGTCATTTAGTTATTAATAGATAATCATTTTAATATCTTTATATTGTTACAAAAATTGAAACCTTAATGCATGGTTTGAATTGAATTAGTTACCTGAGATAATAATAGCTTGTTAATTATGTTACAAAATTAGCATCTGAATATGATAATTATTATTTACCTAATAATATTTGATTATATTCTAATTAATACCATTATAGAATTTGGCTTGCTTGATTAATGGGGTATGATAATCCAAAACTCTAATTTAAACTGGCATCCAACATTATGGGCTATTTGATCAGTTACTCATTCACTTATAATTTATACCATTACCATACATATAAACAATAATGTAAATATTTATCCTTTATTGTGTCCTGGGCCCAATTAAGTTTTATTAATATTATTATCCTTATAGAAATTATCTCCTGCTTTACACTATTTTAATCACTACACAATTATTTTGGAATCATTCAAATATGAAGAATGAGAACCCATGAACAATCATTTTTTACTGCATAATTGCATATATGTTTCATTATAGCTAAAATCATACTATAGTGCTATTAATTAATTAATATATGTGAACAAATGTTCGTTATAAATATAATATTCAGAAAAATCGATTTATGCAGGATTGTTTGACTTAAACATTCTAATCTCAATTGTGCATTTTCATTTATTTTGACTAAATGGAAATTTTCTAGTACATTCTGAAAATGTTTTATGCTCTTATATGGGTATGTACATCCCATTTTGGCAACTATTTTATTAGTTGTATACCTTAAAAGTGACCTATTAATAGTTTTTTTTTTTTCAAGGGTCATAGCATCGGCCGGGAAGCGAACCCGCAACCCGGCCAACTGATTGTGAGGCAGTCGCGCTGACAAAGTTGAGAATAATATTGGTGATTTTAAACATATATAT